>CM070596.1:67200061-67855614 GCA_036346395.1 Hsuehochloa calcarea
GGCTACGGGTTCCTATTGGTCCCTAGATGTTTTTCAAAACAATTCTTGTCTTTCTGATTGCTGAGCTCTCTTTGCTACTTGTACACGATATTATTGACAAGATCATTCTTTTTGTAAGGGTCCTATCTCACTTGTTGATTAAGAGCACCTGGTTCACCGATTGGTATTTTGGAGAACAGGAATCATCTTTTACAGAGTTCATTGAAGAAAGTTAATGTGAGGGTAATGTTGATTCTTTTATAGAAAAAAAAAGAAGTTTGACCTCCTTTCTCGATGTTTCTAAAATGATCCAATTTCAAGTTTGGTGTTCATGACCTTTTGGGGGTTCAAGTTTTATATGGTAAACGAAGTTGCCGCGTACAATGATTTGTTGCAAAGTTATAATGGTCCTTCGTTGAAGTGAGCGCTTTGATCTTGAATGCTCGTTGTTCTTATTTGTTAAGGGCTGACATTCTCTTCTTGTGAGGCTTATGCTTTTATCTGTGAACTCCACTTATGTTCTATGAGTTCGGTGCTTACTTTGTTTTTCCCTTTGGTCCTGTGTTCATTGCGTTTTGTAAATGATTGTCTAGTTGGTGAACATCGTTTCCATTTGCCTCTTCTTTTGAGAAAGAATAAACCCACTATTTTCACGTGGATCTTTCGAAGTGTTTTCTAATTGTTGTTGTGAGATTGATGTTAATAGTTGTAGTAAGTTGATCGCTTTTGGTGATATCGTTCTAATGAAAACATTTCAAGTTAGGCTTTCGTGGTACCTTGGAGCTCTTGAATCATCTGATAGCTGAAACTATTTTTGGGTAAATTGAGGTATTGGAGTTATCCTATTGTTTCTTAAGAGTTTTCGTGAGATTTAGTCCTAAAGGCTCCTTGGTTTGAGTTCGCAAAGTGAGGTTGCAATCAAAGGAAAATTTCGTCGATTTCGTTGAGAATCCGTTTGCTTTCCGTGAAGTCCTGAAAAAAAAATGTTTCGAGGGTTATGGCTGAGGTCATTTGGATCTCATGTTTCATGAGTAGATGAACAGTTCCGAACAAATTGGGCGTATTGAAGAATTTTATTGGTTCTTGAGTAGTTCGGTGGGTTGGACTAAAGAACTTACCTTGTTCTATGTGGCAAGGTGTTATTAGCTCAAGGACTAAATGCTATGTTAAAGAAAGGAGTGCAGTAGAAGTATTTGTGAATGTGAGTCAAATTTTGTAACCTGGGGTTATTTGAATCTTGCCAAGACTTTCTGCTCTTTCTGCTCATGAGATGTCGAGTTTCAATCGTAATGTCATTTTCCTTATTAGTTGTTACTTGTTAATTCCTTCTTGAGGGAGGTGTGCCCTCAGCTGTGAGTTCACCTTTTATTTCTTTTAAGTTCCTCCTTACTGGATTCTTTCTTTTGGTTTCGTGCTCGCTGTGAGGAGCAACGCTTTTCTGTGTGACGAAGCTTGTCCTTATTTGCCTCTTTCTTTTGAGAAAGACCCAGCGAATTTTGTTACAAAGTTTTGCAATGTGTATATATTGGCCTCTGTTTAGTGGTGGCTAAGTTTTGTTAGTGGTGATATTTTGCTATCAGGTTATTGGAGGAGTAGTAGTATGTGAATTGGTTTTGATCTGTATCTCTTGGAGGAAAAATTTGATCCATAGGGAATGTTTGGTTTCAAAGTAGACCTGAATAGTGTTATGGTTGAGTAGAACCTATGGCATAGTGAAATTTCAGAACTTTAGTTCATGATTGAAGAGTCGAGGATTATCAAAGGTATGGAAACCTTGATTAATTTTATAGAGTAACGCAATTGGATAGTATTATGAGATTGTGTGGGTAATTTTGGATGAAGTTAATGAGTGAGGATATTAGAATTGTGGGAATATCAGATATTTAATTTGATGATTTCACTATCTGTTATAAGAAGAAGAAAAATTTGTAGAGGTTTTGGAAGTTAGGACTAGACCTTGCATTCTTATGCTAGACCTTTGGTAACACAACGATTGTGTGTAGAGAAAGTGGAATAATGGAGTTTCCTAAACAGTAGAATGATAATTGATAGAACCCTTCTGATGAAGTACATGATTGTGCGGGTTAAAGATTCTGAGTAGTTGTTCTTAGAAATTGGAGGTAATGTGATGGTGTGGAACCTATTATATGGTGTCTTTGGTGCCTTCTATTAAATCGATTTTGGTTAGTAGAATGAATTACCTAGAGTATTCGGTGGATTCAATATAGCCTCTCCACAATTGTGTGGATGATGTCCTTCGGTTTGATCATAATTCGATGATGTTTAACTAAGAGGTTTAAACGCAGGTGGTATGCGATGAATTCGAATTTCAAGGTTCGAGAGAAAATTTATTCCTAGAAGAGAGAAATTGAGGAAAATGATGTTTCATCGGATATTGAGGCGTTTTCTTGGTTCTCGTTTGAGTTTTGTGTTGTTGACCGGTGTTTTCTGCAATTTGAGTTGGGGTCTGTGTTGTCATGTTGATTCTTTTCAATTCAGACAAATCATAAGTATTTGGTTTGGGCATTCGAGCAATTTTCTCCTTTGGGTGTCGTAGTGTTCATTCGTAACCTGCCTATTTAGAAAATGGATTTGTTTTCGTGATGAATTGTCAAATTTGTAATTTAACATTTTGGTGGAGAGTTAGCAAAGCGTGGATGCGACGAGGACTCTTTATTTCCAGTTGGATTCTTTTCGTTTCCGAGAGTTGCCGAAATTAGAAAGTTGGCATATCGTTTTGTCCGTCGCGGGTACATACGCGAAGTACGCAACTTCTTGTGTATTCTGGTACTGAGTGAACAGATGAGCCACTCAAAGTTTGAGATTTAGTTAAAGACGTTGACCATCGAGTATGGTCTCACCATCGACCCTCTTCTGATGAGTGAACCTAGAAGGTTCAGCCGAGCGAGAGTCGATCGTCGTTTACATATTTGTGTTGAGGTTTCTCTGGTCCGAGAGAGAGGACACTTGAGAGCTAGAGTCTCGCATGTGCGAGCAGTATCAAGATCTGTTCGAATCAGGTACGTGTTTAAGATGATTAATTTTTCCCGCCACATTTCCTTTCTAGTAGATCGTTGTAAAGATTCGAGGTCGAATCCTGTTAAGGGGGGTAGAATGTAATACCCCGGAATCAAATCGGTGGAATTGAGAAGAAGTTGGGGAGGAAAATGCACTTTGAAAGAATAGAAATTCTATTATTTGAGGGGGTTTTCAGCTATATCACGGTAACCTGGGCCTTGGGCCGAAGCCCAAGAGGCCCAAGAGGGGGGCCGGCAAATGGGGGTGTCCTCCCACTAACCCTAGCCGCCCCACCCTCTCCCCTCCACTCCCTCCCCCTCTCCAACCGGCCGCCACCCTCCTCCCTGCAGTGCAGCGATTTTGTTCGTCAGATTTGTGTAAGTTCCGTACGTTTTCTGATCTTCTCACCTCTTAGAAAGTTGTAGCCCTTGATCTTAGCTTTCTTTTGGCACCGAGATCATCTGATTTGGAGTTACGGTTTAGGAGATATGGTAGTTTTATCGTGACTGTTCAGGAGAGCTGATGTGATTTGGCAGATTTTCTTGCCGGGCCATTATGATTTACTTAGAGGCCGAATATGGTATTTTCGTATTCTATAGTTTTGTTCCTGATGTCGTTATCTTTCTTTTGGCACCGAGATCACTTGATTCCGCCTTACGGTTTAGGAGATATGAATTTTTAATCGTGCGCTGTCCTGTCTGCCTGAGAATTTGGAACTGTCGGTTTGCCCCTCGGTTTTGATATAGTTAGATTCAGATTCAGAACTTCCACCCAACTAGGGTTTTGTAGCTCTCGAAATTATCTTTCTAAGTTGATAAGGATCATTCTTATTGGATCAGTAGGCTAAAAGTTACGCCATTTTCTTTATTACTGATCTGTATTCTGGACAGACGTAGATGGGTTGTGTTTAGCTGATAATTAGCCCTCTGTTTTGCCGAATCAGGGGATTGCGCCAACTAATGTTTTGTAGCCTGATCTGTTAAGTTTAAGTGAGCACTGGTTTCAGGTCTTTTAGAGTTACAGATAATTAATGGTGAATTTTCTCGTACAACTGCCCGTAGATCGATAATCTGGACTTTTGGCGTAGAGGTCAAAACGGACATTTAGGCGTGTGGGTTGATTAGAGGGTATCGTAGAACTCGTGTATCTATGTTATACCCTGTTATCCTTATTCCGTGACAATAATTGTATAGGCGGTGAGGCGGTGAGTGGAAGGACACCTTCGTTGCTTCGATGACGTCACGGCCACGGAAGGCAAGTGCAATGTTTAACTTGTGTGAATTTGATGAATGCATGATAATTTGGTAACTTATGAATATTCCTGTGTTTTTAGAATGATGTGGTAGATTTTAATACCTTCTTCTGTGATAAATTGAGATGAAGTTCAAGTTATGCATTTCATTCCATGCACACATATTTCCTTTGCCGTCCACGAGAGTGGAAACTTGATTAAGTCCCATTAATTCCAATATGGGCATGTGAGACCCACCATTCCAATGTAGGCAACGTTGACCACCATTCCAATGTGGTAACTTCGGACACCCGTATGAAACGTTCTTCATACGGTGATTGGGTCCCCGTACTTTGTGAAGTACAGGCTTAAGTGAACACCGACGGGTGTGTCACTACTTATACCGGTATAAACGTGTGAAAAGTCCATTCTCCTTCAATGCATTCATTCATACCATGCTTTTCACGGAAATAAATGTTGTTACTTGATATATTGTTCTGATTCAGAATTCTTTGTGAATTATATGTTGTGCTTGCTGAGTTTCGACTCACTCTTGCTTTTATTTATTTTAGGTGAATTCCGGTGAAACTATTGCTAGCGGGAGGGCGTAGTCCATGTAACACCCTGACTATAAGGAAGTCAAGATGTCACCTACAATCTCTACTCTTCACATGAATAACATCAAGTAGCATAACAAAATGAAGCGATTATTGTGAATATATGAAAACAAGCATTCATCCTCAAGTCTTAATCAACGAAATGGAAGTAAACAGTTCAGCAACATATGGTAAACACGGCCATGTTGGCTTATTACAAAGCAACTCAAATCATAAATAAAGACATTAAAAGTCCTCAAGTTGTTTGATATAATATAGTGAGTGCATCGTGATGAACTACCCTCCACAAGATCATTCCTCCTTGTCATTTACCTAAATAAGACAATAAAGCAAGAATGAGCCAAAGACTCAGCAAGCAACTGTATGTAACAATCAAGCATACATTGCGCAATATATCACAATCATAATTTGAACAACTACTGGAAACGAATTTATGAATGGATGAAGTGGGATGGTGCATTGAAGGAAATGGACATAATGCAGCATATACCGGTATAGCGAGTGAAGCACCGTCGGTGTTCACTTAAAGTATTCGTATGAAGAACGTTTCATACGACTGTCCAACGTGGCCCACATTGGAATGGTGGACTCACGTAACGTGGCCCACATTGGAATGGTGGACTCACGTACCCATCTTGGAATTGATGGGATTTCAAATGCCCATACTGGAATTGATGGGTCTTACCAAAATAATGAATGCATGTCATGATCATCACATGTCAATATTGAATAGTAATCATAAATGAAAAGAACACATGACATTCATCTACAATTACGAACAAATGTAAACATTCATTCACACATCATACATGACATCAAACATTGAATACAAATTACTTGCTGCGCCACACAGAACGGGTTGGGAGGTAATTGAGATACCCACCACTCACCGCTTCACCGCCTACAATATAAAATAATGGAAATGAGGACAAGCGAGTATGAAAATGCTACACGTGTCCTCCTCAATCTCTAACCAAACTAACCAAATAAAAGTTCAATTTGATCAATCTACCCAATCATTTCAATTAACCCCAATCTGGCAGTTTTACTAGAAAATTCACCAATAAAAAACCGTAAGTCCAAAAGACCTGAAACCAGTGCTCAAATTTTCTTAACTTAACAGGCTACAAAACTCTAGTTGATGGTAAACTCTAATTCGGCCATTACAGAGGTCTAACCATCCATTGAAAAACTACAATTGCAGTCTGCCCAGAAATCTGAACAGCCCTAAAGAAAATGCTATAACTTTTAAACCACTGATCCAAATAAAGTGATTTTTATCAGCCTGGAAACATGGTAAAATTATCTTCAAAAACCTAGTTGGGTGGCCGACCTGATTCTGACTCTAACTAGATCAAAACCTAGGTGCAACCGACTATACCCATCAGTTCTGACAGACAGACCAGCGCGTAGTAAAACAGCCATAACTTTTAATCTACTGGGTGAAAATTCGTGATCCAGGTGCCAAAAGAAAGCTAATGAAATAAGGAACAAAACTCTAGAAGGCGAAATCATCCAATTCTGCCTCTAAGACACCCAAAACCAAGTTGCAACATACTGTACAGAACCGATCTACTAACAGAGATTACGCAATACTATCAAAAACATGGAATCGACAACTCTAACGCAATCAAACAGCGATGGGGTCTCTCGTTACCCTTGTAGACCAAGAACGATGAGGAACAACTTCCCAAAGCCTTCCCTCTCCTTCTTTGGCCAGCTCCAACTCCACGAACCCGATTGGAATGAAATCGCCGGCGGAGGAAGAACCAAGAGGAACACTTGGAAGACGGGGTGCAGCTCGGGATCTCCAATGGCAGCCACCAATGGAGAGGAGGCGCCTAGGAGGAGGGGAGGAAGAGAGGGGCGGCACAAGGGGAGGAGAGGCGGCTTGGGGGGAAAGGGGGAGGAATAGGGTTTGGGGGAGAAAGGTGCTCCCCTTTGGCCGCCCCTAGGTGGGCTGGCCGGCCCACTAATGGGCCTCCTGGGTCGCGAACTGCGGCCCAGGTTGCCTGATATTAACGAATACCCCCCCGACGAATGGAATTTTTCGCTGAAAATAATTTCTTTCGCTCTCTCCGACCTCTTTCTTTCTACCGATCATTTCCGGAGTATTACAGTCCAGCACGTTCCACACACTTGAATAAATCATTCATTCATTATGACACAGTTTTAGTTTATTTGGTTTAATTGATTAAGTATTGAATTGTAATAAAAGTAACTTTGGATGTTCCTCCATTCCTCTATGGTCATTCCTTAATGCTAGATTGTTATCTTGATTATTCAATATTGTCTCTTATTGTGATATTATTTTTATTAATTGAGTAGTATATCATCCCATTAGGTGGCATCTTGGCTTCCGAATAGCCGGGGTGTTACATGTGGAGAGTTTACAAATTGCTCGGGATTACAATGAAGCGGCGTACTTCATATGAGGCATACAAGGGGTATATATAGGGTAAAGGACGTAGAGTCCAAGTCGGACACCTGTCCGCTAAAATAGAAACCAATCCGAACTCTTCCAGATAAGGCAATTCGGATCACAATTTCAACAATCTCCACCTTGAGACGAATTTCCTCTTGCAGCATAATGAAGAATCATCAATCACCAAAATATCTCCACAATAAGATAAAAAAATCACCGTGCGCCAATTAGTCTCTAGGACTAAACTGTAATACCAACTAAGCTTGAGCAGAGCTCAAACTTAGTAACAGGAACTGGCTTTGTCATCATATCAGCTGGATTATCATGAGTACTTATCTTGCACACCTTGACATCACCTTGAGCAATGACACCTCGAATAAAGTGATATCTCACATCAATGTGCTTTGTTCTCTCATGGAACATCTGATCCTTTGTAAGGCATATAATACTTTGACTATCACAAAATATGGTAGTGCAAGAATTATCTCCACAAAGCTCAGTGTATAAACCTCTTAACCAAATAGCTTCTTTACAAGCTTCTGAAATAGCCATATATTCTGCTTCAGTGGTTGATAAGGCAACAGTAGCTTGCAAACTTGCCTTCCAGCTAACAGCACAACCACCAATAGTGAAAACATAACATGTGAGAGACCTCCTCTTATCCAAATCACCAGCATAATCGGAGTCAACATAACCAACAAGTTTATCTCTAGAAGTTCCAAACTGCAAACGAGCATTAGAAGTACCACGCAAATATCTGAAAATCCATTGAACTGCTTTCCAATGCTCTTTTCCAGGATTAGCCATGTATCTACTGACAACACTCAATGCATGAGATAAATCAGGACGAGAACAAACCATGGCATACATAAGAGAACCAACTGCACTGGAATATGGAACTCTAGACATGTACTCAATATCGTAATCTGACTCAGGACATAAAGCTGAAGATAATCTGAAATTTGAAGCTAATGGAGTACTCACTGGTTTTTGCATCATGCATATTAAAACGACGAAGGACCTTCTCAATATAACCTTACTGACTAAGGTATAACTTGCCATACTTTCTCTCTCTAATAATCTCCATGCCAAGAATTTTCCTTGCTGCACCTAAGTCTTTCATCTCAAATTCCTTACTCAACTGTGCTTTCAGTTTTGCTATTTCCGACTTATCTTTTGCAGTAATCAACATATCATCAACATAGAGAAGCAAATAAATAGCTGAACCATTGAAAGTTTTTAAATAAACACAGCTATCATAATCAGATCGCTTAAAATTATGAGAGATCATAAAAGAGTCAAATCTCTTGTACCATTGCCTAGGAGATTGCTTCAAGGCATAAAGAGATTTCTTTAACCTACAAACAAGGTGTTCTTTTCCAGGAATAACAAAACCCTCAGGTTGGTCCATATAAATGTCTTCTTCCAACTCCCCATGTAAGAATGCAGTTTTAACATCCAATTTCTCAAGTTCATAATCATGCATAGCAACAATACTGAGTAAAGTGCGAATAGAACTATGCTTCACAAATGGGGAAAAGACATCATTAAAGTCAATACCTGGAATCTGGCTATAGCCTTTAGCAACCAACCTTGCTGGTTTAATGGGAGAAATACCTTCTTTTCTTTTGAAAACCCACTTGCAATGAACAGGCTTATTCTCCTTTGGCAATTTCACTAGTTCCCAAGTGCCATTCTTTTCAAGTGACTCCATCTCATCATGCATAGCGGTTATCCACTTATTACAATCAGTGGAATCAATAGCCTCAGAGTATGACAAAAGTTCTGCATTACCTTCAATTTCTTCTGCCACACTCAAAGCATAAGCAACAATATTAGCTTTTTCAATTAATCTTTTGAGTGGATTAATCTCCCTCCTAGGTCTGTCAACTGCAATGGACCGTTGTGGTGACTGCTCACAAATAGGAGGATTCTCAACAATAGGTGCATCATGAACACCAATATTTTCCTTATCTGATGCGTTATCTGAACCAATAAGATGATCCACTTGAACACTTGAATTCTGCTTACTCTCAACAGAAACATTAGTAGGCAGTTTATCATGAAGCATAGCAGATTCATTAAAGACAACGTTTCTGCTAATCACAACCTTACGTGTTACAGGATTCCACAACTTGTATCATTTGACACCAGATTTATAACCAAGAAAGATGCAGTTAACAGCTCTAGGCTCTAATTTTTCATTATCAACATGAGCATAAGCAGTATAACCAAATACTTTCAATTCTGAATAATTTGCTGATGAACCAGACCATACCTCAATTGGAGCCTTTTTTTCAATTGCAATATTGGGAGACCGATTAATAAGATAGTAAGCAGTGGAAGCGGCTTCAGCCCAAAAACGCCTATGCAAACCTGCATTAGACAACATGCAACGGGCTTTGGAAATAATGGTCCTATTCATACGTTCAGCTACACCATTTTGTTGAGGAGTACCAGGAACGGTGTAATGCCTAACAATGCCTTCAGTCTTGCAATATGATTCAAATTCATCAGAACATAATTCCATACCATTATCAGTGCGAAGTTTCTTTACCTTCTTTTCTGTTTGTCTTTCAACCATAGTCTTCCACTCTTTAAATACTGAAAATGCTTGTGATTTATGCTTCATGAAATAAGGCCACACTCTTCTAGAGTAATCATCAATAATTGTCAACATATAATTAGCACCGCCTAGCGATGTCTTACGAGATGGTCCCCATAAATCAGAATGCACATAATCCAAAATACCTTCAGTAGTATGAACTGAAGTATTAAATCTCACCCTCTTGTGTTTGCCAAACACACAATGCTCACAAAATTTTAATTTGCCGATGCTATGTCCATCAAGAAGTTCTCTCTTGCTCAATTCTGTCAAACCAAGTTCACTCATATGCCCAAGGCGCATATGCCAAAGATTAGTAGCATCAGAACCAGATAATGAACTTGAAATTACAGCAACATTACCTGATATTGTAGTACCTCGCAGATGGTACAGATTGGCAGATTTAATATCAGCTTTCATCACAACAAGAGAGCCTTTTGATACCTTTAAAACTCCATCTTCACCTGAGTACTTGTACCCTTTAGTATCAAGAGTACTCAAAGAGATGAGGTTCCTTTTCAAATCTGGAATGTGCCTCACATCTGTCAAAGTTCTGACAATACCATCAAACATCTTGATCTGAACAGAACCAATTCCTGCAACCTTACAAGATGAGTTATCACCCATCAACACAGTACCACCTTCAATAGATTCATAGGTGATAAACCAATCCCTATTAGGGCACATATGAAAAGTGCAGGCAGAATCAAGAATCCATTCATCATTGGTCTTAGCACATCCAGCAAAGGCAACAAGAATTTCTCCATTAGGACTATCATCAGCAACAAGAGAGGCTTTACCTTCATCATCTGGTTTACCTTTTGGATTATAGTAGCCAGCTCTCTTTTCTTTATTTTGCAGCTTCCAGTATTCAGAGATGTCGTGCCCACTTTTCTTGCAATATTTGCACGACTTGTATTTGCCTCTTGATTTTGACCGGCCCTTATAGCCGTTCGGACTTTTACCTCGAGATCCATTGTTTGAGTTCTTCTCCTTTTGTCTGCCACGAATAAACAAGCCTTCTCCTTGCGAGCTTGAATTTTCAGAAGGTACCATATGTTTCATCTTCTCCTTTGCATGCAAAGCTTCATAAACTTCATTAAGAGTGAGAGTATCTCTACTATATAATATGGTATCTCTGAAATTTGAAAAAGAACTAGGCAATGAACACAAAAGAATAAGACCCAAATCCTCATCATCATATTTTACCTCCATCGACTCTAGGTCGGTAACGATCTCCTTAAACACCGAAAGATGGTCAAGCACGGATCCTCCTTCTTTCAATTTGTGAGAGTACAATTTCTGCTTGAGATGCATCTTACTGGTGAGATCCTTTGTCTTGCAGATTTGTTCCAACTTCAGCCATAATGCAGCATATGTCTTTTGCTTCAAAACATCCTGCAAAATATCATTTGATAGATGTAGGTGAATTTGAGATAAAGCCTTACGGTCTTTGCGCTTCTCATCTGCGGTCCATTCGATAGGTTGTTTATCAAAACCTTATAATGCATCATCCAAATCCATCTGTGCCAACACAGCTCTCATCTTGACTTGCCACAACGAGAATCTTGTGTCTCGACCCAGGAGAGGAAGATCATACTTCAAAGTCGCCATGAGGAATAAAATCTGAAATTTGCTGGTACTAATATGTGTAAACATAGCAAAAATCACAACTGACTTGATACAACCTTCCGTATGCGAAACAACGAAATCTTCAAATACCTGGTATAGTACTTGTGTGGACTTAGCGAAAACAAAGATAAAACACCAAAAAACATCAAACCTGTGGAACTTCACGTAAAAGAACCAAGTGATGCTTGCATGGTGACTTCTTTAAATAAAAAGGTTATGGACTCTGGGACTTGCGCTCACTTGATTGGTTAAAGGAGAGTATTTTTTTACTTCTCTTTGGAACCTGTGCACTGCTGGGATTAATGCGTTGCTGTGCACTGCAGGTTGGAGATGGGATTGCTTTTCTTGGCACCTGTGCTCGGTTTTGGTCGCAGCCCTAACGCGATCGGCGCTTGCTGCTGTCTTCGGCCCGAAGCGGCTGGCAAGACGCACGGCTGGAGGTGAGACGCACGGCTGGAGGAGACCAAAGGCGACGCGTGAGACAGCGACGAAGGACGACAGGGCGGGGCTTGCTTCTGCGCTCACGAGATCGGCGTAAGACGAAGATGCGACGCGAGACGGCGGCGACCGAAACAGATCTATTTTTTTCGTGTCTCTTCAAGTCCTAATCTCCTGCGCTCTGATACCACTTGTTAGAAAAATAGGGCAAAAGCGAGACACAAATTTTACGTGGAAAACCCTTGCGGGAAAAAAACCACAGGCACCACCCGGCGATGATCACTATATGTGAAGAGTTTACAAATCGCTCGGGATTACAATGAAGCGGCGTACTTCATATGAGGCATACAAGGGGTATATATAGGGTAAAGGACGTAGAGTCCAAGTCGGACACCTGTCCGCTAAAATAGAAACCAATCGGAACTCTTCCAGATAAGGCAATTCGGATCACAATTTCAACACCACACACACTTTTATCAAGTGGCCCAAGAAGGATATCACACTGGACCCTTCAGTGACGCGATATCGACAGGACCCTGCCTCTCCAATAGGACCCTCGATGAGTCCGCCTCAACCAAAGCTTCAGAAGGCCGCCACATCGCTTCCCGTCGAGAAGACGGTGAAGGGACAAGACAAGCGTGTCACCATATCGATCCCTGAGGTGTCTCACGGGAAGACGTCCTTCAGTCGCCTCGTTAAGGAGAAATCGAAATCGAAGAACATTAAGGCACCTCCCAAACCCGTGAAATACTCACTCGGAAGTCATTTGGTCTCCGGTGCAGAAATAAAGAGCTCAGGAGTAGCTTGTCAAGCTTTGCATGATTGGTACTTGCGCAAGATCCGAGAGAAGGGGGGTCATACTGAAATCACCGTCAGATACGGGAGGGAGCATTTTCTCCACGAGCCTGGCCACTTCGTCGTGGGTTTCGAAGACTTATTTGACCTATACAACCTAACTGCCCTCGACGCTTCACTTCTACGATGCTGGACACTGTAAGTGTGTACAATCAATTTCTACACTCATGTGATACCGATAAATATCATAACTCATTGCTTATGTACATATACATTATGAAATGTGCCCGTCGAATCAAAGAACCGGTGGGTTTCCTCGACCCACACGTGGTCTCTGAGCAAACAATCAACCAAGACGCATCCTACGTCGAGAATTACATAAAAATGGGATTGCTTGCTCTGGACGACAAGGACTACATAATGGTGCCCTACAACCAGAAGTAAGTGCTTCAATATTTGCTATACAAATTACGTTTCAACATAGGTTTATGACTATAGCGACATACACGAGTAGGTTCCACTGGATTCTTCTGATTCTTATGCCAAAGAGGAACATGATATTGTACCTTGATTCTCTACTCAACAAAAATCATGACTTCACTCTTCTTAAAGGAATACTCGACAGATATGTTCATTTCCTGCGCACATAACTCTATTGTAGTCTTCCTTCGTTTGAAATGGACGATGATAACTTTTTTGAATCATGTAGGGCGTTCATCGGCTATGTTGCCGAGGGAGGTTTATACAAGGGAACGAGCGCCACACTGACTCACAGGATGCTATTTCCGGTACGCGCTACAACACAATAATCATATATCATACTCCGTAATATTGCGTCTCGAACTGACTGTACATATATATGTAATTCTATTTTTGCAGTGCCGTCAGCAAAAATGAGATCACCTATGCGCATTCTACGTATGCCATCATATGCATCTATTGATTGCTTCTAGGTCGCACGATCCCTAGGTTTGTCAATCTTGTAATAATTATTTTCTAATTATAAATTTAAATATATATGCTTACTACTTTACTCCTGCTAGCGACAGGGCTTGAACATAGAGTTAAATGCACTCGAGATGGACTAGGTCACGCACGTTCGAGGGGAGCTCTGCAGCTTCATCAAGGCAGACATAGTTAACACCACCGGAGAGTTTCACGCTGTCGACACCGATGAACGACCTCGAAACAATTGATTCAATATTGTAATTCACTTTGACTGGTTGTAATTCAATTTGTAACTCTAGCGACAATATATACTTGAAACATTCTTTTGTAATTGATTTTGAGTTAAATGATCACTTTGAGTTGTCAACAATTATCGTGATATGTTTACGCTTGCTAGTTTTCGAGGGCATGGCTAGCAATTCCCGAGGCTAGCTGAAAATACGATAAAATTAATTAAGTCTAAAGACTTATCACGAGCGGTTCCAACCACGAACCGCTGCAGCGATTACAGATATCACGCAGCGGTTCGTGGTTAGAACCGCTGCAGCGATTCTAAGAGTATCACAAACGGTTCCAACCACAAACCGTCTATGATTCTTTAGTATCACAGACGGTTCGTGGTTGGAACCGTATTTGATAAGACTTATCATAGACGGTTTTTCAACCGTATGTGATAACCGCTTGTTATCACAGACATAAAATTTCAGACGGTTCAAAAACCGTCTGTGATGACTGTTACGAACTGTCTGTGATGAGATTTTTCTGTAGTAGTGATTTGTGGCCAGGGAAGATGACTTGAGACGGCGACTGTGTGGGTTCGTGGTCGGGGGAGGAGGAGGCGCGGTGTGGGCTCGTGGCCAGGGAAGAGGACCTGATGCCATGAAGGATGCGACACAGTGCGGGCTCCAGGTCGGGGAAGCGGACCCGAGGCAGTGGTGGCGTGGGCTCGTGGCCAGGAGGAGGAAGAAAGGAAGAGAAGAAGGGAGGAGACCGAAGGGCAAAATTGATTTTTCACTACCTTCTCTCTCGTCTTCAGTCTGAAATTATTATTATGTTGGTATTAGTGTTATACAACAAAGAGTCATAAAATTTTAGTATCTTTTGATAAAGACACAAAATTTGGTTGTCTACAGCTAATAACACAAAAGTTGGGTGTCTTGTAGCCAATTGTCGCACCACTTCGACATCTAAATTACTTACTTCTCAAATAGATGTTGTTTTACAATGCGTGCAGTCAATATTTTGAAACTTTGATCATTAATTTATAGAAAAATATTTAGATTTGTTACAGAAAAATTATATGAGTAGATTTGTCATCAAAATTACTTTGATATCATTATATTTTTTGATAGCATATAGTTAGAAAACAATAATGTCCGTATCCAAAACGAAAAGAAGAACGGAGGTAGTACTTCAGTTCTTAAATTTGCCGTGTAAATACCTTAACATGGCTGTCACTTACGCACTCTTATTTACGAAGATACTGACTGGTCCTTTCGTTCCTCGCTACCTAGTAGAAATTTCAGTGACGACTTGCGTTTTTACTGCGGACGGCCGTGTATTTCCGCGGATGCAGCGGTCGTCTGCTCCATCCACTGCTCGGACGGGCTCCTGAACTCATTTGTCTCCTTTTCCTCCGGCGGAGAAGCCGCGTCTATCTCGGATTCGCTGGAGCCGCTGATCCGACCCACCGCTGGAGCGGTGAAGTCGCGCATGGCTTCTTCCTTCCCGGCACTCCGCGTCAGCTTCGAGCCGCTCCCATTCCTCGCGGACTCGTCGTTCCACTTCTTGAACGTGGGGGACCTCGTGTCCTTCCTGTCGTAGTGCTGCAGCCACGCGCGCAGCCGCCGCAGCGACATGCTCCTGCTGCCGGACTCCGCCGCCCTGAGCTCGTCGCGCTCCCGGTAGATGAACGTGACGAGGTAGACGATGAGCATGAGTCCAGACGCCACGCCGGTGACAAGGAACAGCCCGCCGAAGCTCCAGAAGCTGAGGCTGGACGAGCCGACGTTGCTGCTCTGGCTGTAGCAGGCCCCCGGCTCCCCGAGCCATTTCCTCTCGATCAGCGCCATCTCGTCCCCCTCTGTCAGGGACACGATCGCCCGCGACACGTCCGGCACCATGGGAGACCCTTTCGGGAATATCTGCACGCCACAGCGCACAAGCACAAATCAAATCGTGCTCACTGCTCAGATAGGAGCTAGCTAGTTGGCATCTTTGAGCATGATGCCAAAAGCCAAGAGACTTACAAATCCGAAGCCAGTGACCTTGTAGGTCGGGCCGACCTTGGTGTAGCCGTCGCAGTACTGCGACAGGAAGAGCTTCAGGTACGGGATCTGGTCGAATATCGCGGCGACGCCACCGTTCGCCGACCCTTTCGACAGCGCGTCGGCGTACTGATCGGGCGTGCTATAGCTCCTCAGCTTGTTCTCGTCGAAGTTCATTTTCTTGAGCATGCCCAGCACGAAGGATCCCTCCTGGTACCCGACGTAGTCGCCGCGTCTAACGAGCTCTGTCACGTCTGTCACCGTTGGGTCCAGCTTCTGGACTGTCAGCATCGACGTCAGGCTCGCTGTGTAGCTCGATGTCAGGATCAGAACGACGAACACCCAAATGATCAGCACGAACCGCGACAGGTTGCTCTCCAGCTTCTCCCCTGTGGATGAGAAAGATTTATGTTGTTGCTCTTTCAACATGCTCGTTTGTTGATGGTAGACCTTGAAAACTGGAAGACCGGGGACATACTGTGCGCAAAGACGAGTGTCGAGAAGGCGTAGTAGAAGATGAGGCCGAATTGCGTCCACGGCGTGCCACGGAACTCGGGATTGATCCGGTGCTCGATGACCCACACGACGAAGCCTGTGAAGACGAAGAAGGCGAGGCTGGCGAGCCACAGGCTCGCAGTCAGTGGCTGCAGGAAGAAGAACATGCTCGTGCTCGCGTGTGTCTGCACCGGCACGACCATGGACCACCCCGACTCCGTGAACGGCATGGTGAAGTCCACCTCGTCCATCCTGCTCGAGGTGATAGCCACATCACCGACGACCGCATCAGCTTTCTGCAACGATCATTACCACTGTCAGAAATCATCGCAAATTTGTCTGGCTCTAGCGTCAACATTTTCTGTGCCGACGTCGCCGTGAACTGACTGACCTGCTCGGGCACCTGGCGCACAAGTTGGTCATAGGACTCCGAGCTATCGTTGAACGGCACATACTGGTAGTTCACCGGGTAGTGCAGTGCCTTCATGACCGCGTCGAACGCATCGATGCAGTAGCCCGTGATCTTGAGCTTCCCGGTCGTCGAGTCGTTCGACACGTCCACAAACTGGTTGAAGCCATGCTTCACCGGCACGGCGATCCGAAGCTGCACCTCGTTCGGCGACACGGCCCACCCTTTCGGAATCCGCGAGTGTGATGGTTCGCCCGGCCAAACGAGTTGTTTCAGGCCCTTGACACTGTTGGCGTTTGGATCCTGTGAGATTGTAGTGGATTCTGGCGTCCAGAACCCGACCGTCCTCATGCCGTTCCCAACGACGTTTACGATCTCGTACGCCGGCTGCTGCAGTTTCCCGTTGACCAGTCTGAATGTCCCGGCTAACCCGTCAAATGTTGTGTTGAGCACCGCCTTGAAAAGTGCTCTTCCGGTAGCTGACACGCCGAGGTTCTCCAATTCTGTCAGTACCGTGCTTCCTTGCGGTAGTGTCTGAAAGGCCGGGCTGGAGATCCCGGCCGACTCGACTGCCGCAGCGACCGCCCATGCTGTGTCGTGCGCCCAGAGCGTCGGCACGGTCGGGTCCTGGATGTGTTGAGAGCCGGGGTTCTCCTGCCGAAACCTCGCCTTGAACCGTGCCGCGAAGCTACTGGCTTGGCTCGTTGCCCGCACGTAAGGCCGGACGCAGACAACCCCCTGCATCGCGTCGATGTCTTCAGGACTGAGTAGGTCAACACCGGCTGTGGCGATCCACACGTAACCTTCGGACATCATGCCAGCGTTCCTGGCTCGGCCGAATAGCCGCGCGGCCAGAGGTGGGGACAAGTGCACGACGAACACGCGCGTCGGCATCGCCATGAAGCGGTAGAGCACCGCGTCGAGGCGGTCGTCGGTCGCGTCGGTCGGCACGGCCGTGCGGTCCACCACGCGCGCGCCCACGCCCTGCAGCGCGTCGGCAAGCGCCAGTGGGATTAATCCCGCGCCCTGGAGAGAATCCTCGTGCACCAGGACCGCCGCGCGCCAACCGAACGCGCCCAGGATGGCCGCGATGGGTGCGGCCTGGAAAGACTCGTCGGCCGCGGTGCGCACGAAGAAAGGCGTTTGAGACGGGGGCAGCGCGGGGGAGGTGACGGAGGAGGAGAGTACGGGGACGTGGGCTCGGCTGCCGATAGCGGCAACGAACTCGGCCAACGCCGAATTCTGGGGCCCGATGATGGCTTGCACCTGCGCGTTCTTGATCAGGTCCACCGCTACAATATTTGAGCATGATTAATTCGGTAAGACGGCGAAAAAACAACGCCGGATATGATTCTCGTTCGTTCGGATACGATATGGCGAAGACATGATCACATGAACCATGGGCACGGCGAAGAACGACCAAGTCAGTACTACACTAATACGTACATCTAGAATGACGCGTTGATGAACTCACCAGCAGACGCGGCCCCAACGGCATCCCCAGAAGAGTCCCTGAAATGCAGCTCGACCCTGGTAGCTGAGTTGGGGTGCACGACGTAGTAATCCTCCACCGCCATCCGAATGCCGGTCCGCCACCTCATTCCGGTCGTGGACGCCATGTTTAGAATGACGCCGACGCGGACGTGCGCCGGCACATCCTGCGCCGCGGCGGCCACCAGACTAGTCTGGTAGCCAACAAGGCGCACAGCCAAAGGCAGGAGGAGGAAGAAGAAACAAGAGTACAACGTGACAGAACGCCTCTCCGTCACTAGCCTCATCGCAAACGCGAAATTGAGCCACTCTCATCCCTCGCGCGAACGAACTCGCGCCAGATGAAACGGCTCTGTGTGGGCAAGAACAGGCTGCGAATCCAATGAATAACGAGTTGGTTTGCACCGACGTAAGTTTGCCGCTGTTTTGCAACTTGTGCTCTCGTGCTGTGACATGACATTGTTTAAACTACTTTATTAGTGACTCTTGTTTCGTTCAGCTGCGGCCGAGGGACTAGTTTTGTGGCTTTATGCGTTCATGTCCAAGTCTGCCTCTGCCTTTTGTACTGGTGATACAACGAAGTGGTTGGTTGTCCGTAGCAGGCCTGTTGCCCATCCCTGAAGAGGTTGGTTCTTCGTGGCAAGCCAGAGTGTGAAGAGTTTTACTATGTTCTACATGATTTTATTTTTTCGGATGGTGGTTTGCTGAGTGGATATACTAGTTCTCTCAGGAGAGAACAATGTGAGGTAAGGACAACAAATGGTTACCTTTCCTATGTAAAGGCATTTTATCTGATGATAATCTTACTCAACAAAAAGGTCTTACTTTTGGCTCTACGTAATAATATAATTGTAACCAGTATTGTTATACTCTTATAACCCTCCTTATGCACGCAGCAACTCCTGGATCGGATTAGAGTTGTGTGAGGACCCTCGGTTATTTTCATAAGACCAAGGTTTACTTGGTCTTAAGGAAATAACTCTGGCCCTCAAGTAAATGAATTCCACCTTAACTCCATCCAAGTGAGGAGCCCGACCGAAACTAGAGCCCCGGTGATCATGCGCGCTGCTCCTCTGCAAGCACAACATGATTATCGGTTCTCCAAACGGTCAAAGCCAATGCTTAGACAAGTTAAAGTGGGATTCATAACAGCGAGTATGAGGTCGTGTTGGCTCCCAGGATCAGCGACCAACACACTCACACTCTCATTCAACGTTGATCACATCCATACGACATCGTACATTAACAATCCAAAAGACATACGACATAATAGTTAAGTCTACAACTATTACATAACGGCCGACCATCCAAATTCAAATAAGAGTGATAAATAACAGCGGAAGCAAGATAAATAAACCAAAAGGTCCAGCAAGGTATGCCCATAACCCAAGGCAACCGTCTGGGGGTTAAATGATAGCACTACTCGTCAGTGTCGCCTAAATCGACACTGACGTGCTCATCGGGCTCGATATCGTCCTCACCTGAAAAGGCCAGCAAACATCTGGCTGAGTACAAGTGTACTCGCAAGTCTTACACAAAGAAAAATAGTTATGCATATTGGGCAATCAAGGGATAGCATTAGTGGTTCTAGTTTTGCATAAAACGCAACATCTTACATTCCTAGACCATCTAGTTTTCAAAAGCCAAGTTATAAATTATTTATCCAAGAGAGGGTTTCACAAGACATATGTAATAATATGGATCAATCAATATCAAGGTGGTTGCCCATTTTGATAAACTAAAGCACACGAACATCCCATTCGTGCCGTAACCAATTGTAACCATGTCAACTTTTAATTTTCAAGTCTAACGATCAAGCATACTTAAACCAAGTGTTGTCCATAACCGTGGACATGGCTATTCGAATAGATTATCTCTGCAGAGTTGTACTACTTTACCCACATGACTCGACTAGCCCGTAAGCCTCCAGATGCCTCCGAAAATAGCACACTTCCTTAGGTATGCCGGCCGGGGAGAATCGAGATACAACCATTTTTAGCAAGAAAATCCTATTGAGATAGACAACCAATGTGAGAATGAATCACGTCTTAGACATAAACATATAGCAAATGCTAAGCGGGCACACATGTTGTGCCGGAGGGGAGCCAGTGTGAGGTAGTTAGTATGTTGCATCCCACAACATAGGTAATCGTGCTCATTAAGCACAGTATATATCACACTGGGTTCCTAAGGAACACATAATTTTCACGGTCGCAATGTCCTCACACCACCTACGGTCCAAACCAATAAAACATTCCCCTTACTTAACTGTACGGTACCCATATCCCACATGTGATAGTACGCTCGTTACTTGGAGTGTAACGTCCATGGCTCGGTCCTTAATGGTCCAGACAAGATAACCACAAACCCGGGTCTCGTGCATAACAACACCCACACTACAACCACTTGTTAACCAGAAGTAACAATCTGGACAAAAATTAATAAAAGAATAATAATTGTTATGTGTCTCCCACAATTGACGAGCTAGTCCCGTCAATTGATCTACTACGTTATCTAGACCCGCAATGGCTAAGCATTCAACACACAACAATCTCATCATCACAAGCATCTACCTTAAGCATATGTATACGGGAAGTATCAAGGATAACCAGCAAGTATAGGATATAACTAATCTACTCACAACATAAAGATATATCGAAAATAGCATGCATGCAATATCATTGCATTTCAAACATTAGTGTAATAAAACTGGGATCAATATGATGCAAAAGAAAGTTCAAATGATGCTTGCCTTATTGGGAGTTCACTTGCTCACTCTCGGTTACGTAGTCGTTCATTTGCGACAACTCGGACTCTATAGAAATAGTGATATCAAATGAACACCGAGAAAAGCCAAAAATTAAAAGTTCTCATAAATGAATGAAATTTTTACAGTAGCTAGATTATGATTTTAGATGAATTTATGTGAAATAATTATATCATTTTAATTTCGTATGTGAAAGTTATAGCAGTTTAAAAATTAATTTTTGAAAAAATACTGAAAATGGGCTTCGATTACTATTCATCCAAAATCCTATTTTTAGCACAAATTTGTAGAACAGTGGTGAAGAAAATGATTACATATCTGAATAGGTAATAAAATTATAAGACCAAAATAACTTGGTTCAAATCATTTAGAGTTCATATGAATTAGTTATGAATTTTCAAAGTTAAAAGCATTTTGTAGTGTAAAAGTAATTCTTTTCCTGAAATTTCTACCACGTAAAAATACTTTCTAAACTCAATCTAACCTCTCCTCTGTCATAATCAAAGTAGTCCATCCAACCACACAATGCCTGGATTAATGGTCTTCCAACTATACAACCTATTCAATAATTGTACAAAATCCACCGACTTGTGGGCATAACACCATACCTAAATCCATCAATCATTCTCCGATAAATTATTTCAGCTAATACTAACTATCTAGCTCCGTCTCACCTCGGCAATTCATATTCGTATACACCCAAAATTTTCCATTGACCGAGGGTTGATGGACTAACTGACACCTAATGAGCTTTAAAATTTAAATGCACATCCAATACTTAATAGCTCACAAATCGATCAACTCATATTCATACCACCGAACTTAGTCTTGAATGACCACTACCAATCCAATCATATATGTGTCACTACGATCAACTAATAATCATTTATCTACTAATCTAATTGAGGGTACAAATCTACCAACTCGACACATAGGATTTAACTACTACATACACGACAATCCAATTATTTATCCGCAATCAAATAATCCATTCTACCATCTCCCAATTCTAGCATACATGACTCACGTGGATATTACTTCGAACATCCGATCAATTTGCTCATGCTCTATTAAATCATCCAATTCAATTAATCCAACAATGTACATAATCCGACATCCAACGAGCAACAATACACATATACAAAAGACATCATTAATCATCAACATATACGTCATCCACCAAGTAATAGATTATAAAAATCTTTATGTATTCTATCTTCAAAAATTAATAATCCAATGCGAGAAGAAACCTCCACTTAATGTATTATTCAAAGATCACCACTAACTTCCATGCGACCTCACCATAATATCGACCGATCAAAATAATCAACTCATAAATTTAATCTAGCATCCACCGATCAATAATACTCATATTTTACCACAATAATCTAATTATTCACATCCACCAATATATCGATACATAATCATGCCTACGCACAAATACAACATAACCGGAGAATTATACCGACCAAAAGCTATCAAATCATTTTTTATAAATAAACATGCATAAATAGATGCCATGCTCACGACTAATATGCAACATGCACAACTAATATTGTAAACACGATTCGACACTAAATATTTTTACCGCGGCACTAGGCGTGCGAATTACCACCGGACGTCTTCTCGGCTACGTGTCCACGTCCACCGTAGTCGTCGCCGTCCCCGCGTCCGTTCGGCCTCTCGTCTCGCGCCACGTAGTCGTCGTCGAGCTCACCCGCGTCCACGTCCGGCTCCTCGTCCATGTCGGTCGTCCTAGTGCCGCCGCACGCGCCACGCCGTCGCGTCGACACCGCCTCGCCTTGCTTCCTTGGCTCGACTGTCTCCGCCTCGGTGCCGTCGCATACGGTGTGCCAATACCGGCCATGCACCGCACCGGCCTCCGTCTCGGCTCCTTCCTTGACGCCGCGTCCTGAGCCGCTACTGAGCCTCGTCGGACGATCCGGGGCTGCCGTGCCTCATGCCTGCGCCGCCTTTGCCGATGCTGTCGACGCCGGCCACACGCATACATCGGTCGAGCCGGCCGCCTTCACATGCATGCGCCGCCTTGAGCCGGGCCGCAACGCCGCCGCTTGTGCTGGCGATAAGCATGCTACTGCTCCAGCCTTGGTGCCGCCGACTCGCCGATGCCGGCTTCTCCACGACGCCGGGCTGCTGGCCATGCCCCTCGCCGACTGGGTTGCAGCTGCACTGCGACCGAGCCGCTGCACAGCCGAACTGCTACACTTGCTAGCTGCATTGCTGTGTGCTGCTACATGGGGCTACTGCTGCTTCACTGCACCAGCCGAGCAAAGCCCCAAGCCGAACAGATGCACAGCCGAACAGAGCTTCATGCTACCACTTGCTCTGCCGAACTGCTGCTAGCACCAGCCGGATTGCTGGCTGCTGCCTCTGTTGCTCTTGCTACTTGCACTGCCGAACTTACTAGTTGCTAGTCTAGCTACAGTATGTTGCTCCATCTCTCTTCTTGCATGATGCTCAAAAGTGCTTGGAGGCAAAAACTAATTGGATGAATTGAAAGCGTAGGTGACGACGAATCCAGCGGTATAACATGCAAAGTTTGATTTTGGGTTTTTGGTGGAGATTGGAAAGAGAGAAGATGGGATGAACCAGTGTTGGAGAGATTGGAGTTGTGCATGTGTTCTGGAGGAAAGAATTGAGGCGTCGGAGCAAAAGATGGGAAAAGGGCAGTGGGAGATGTGGCTCTCGGCTGTGTGCTTTGCTTGGGGAGAATGAGTGGTTGTGGTTGCTTTGTAGTGGAGAATTGGCAGGGATGGAACCTGTGGTGGAGAGGGGTGTTCGGCTGGGATGGCAGTGGGTTTGAATAAAGAAAGGGGCGGTGGTTGTTGTGTGGTTTGTCAAAACAAAATTCGGATGAGCCTTGTTTTTCAGAAATTGTAAAATGGCTGAGGGGTTCAGGTAATTTTTAGATATAGTTTCTTAGCTCCAAAAATCACAAAAAATTAATGGGAGGTTCCTGATATAATGTAGATACTTAGGTAAAAGTTTCAGGAATTTATCTAGAGTGTGATGCTCTCTAAAAATCTTTAAATTTCTGTTTGCTCGGAAGGTGAATAGCAGTATAGTTTTTCCTCCCTATTTCTTTTACATCGTCTAAACGACCTTGCACGCGTACACCGATTATAGAAACGGAATGCCCTCGCGATGACGAATGCCATGGTATAACATGCACTACATGATTTTTAGTTTTTGGTTGTGATTGCGAGGAGAGAAGTTGGAAAAATAAAGAATGGACACGTAGGTATTTTATCTGCTAATTCTTTTCTCATTTTTGCGAATTCGCTCAAACTGCCATGCATGCAAAAATAAATTGTAGAATTGGGTTGCTCGTGCGATAACGATCGCGGTGGTATGACATGCATGACTTGGTTTTGAATTTTTATCTGAGATTTGAAGGAGAGAAGCGACATGAGTTAGCAGTGAAGGAAAATGGAAGAGATGACTGGAAAAGAAGAGACATGCGGGCTTTTTGCCTGCAGTCGATCGAATTGGAAAATGAGAACGGCGATACTAATGTATGCAAAATGATTTTTGAAATGCATGCGGAAACAAGAAACAAAATATTTAATTTAATTGCAGTTCCTCAAATAATTTGATTTAACTTTAAATGCAACCTTTGAATTAATTCTATTTGATTTTGGTTTTTTTAGCGACATTTTAATTAAACACTGTAAAATTTTAAAACAGAGTTAAAAAATTATTAAATCATCTAGTTAAATACTAACATCCCGATTCTGAAAATCAGGATGTTACAAGTTGTGAAATACGGTACGAGTGTGCACGGTATAGAAAATGAAGTACATGAATCTTGTGGAGAGAACCAAAATAATGGTGATGAAGCAACCACGATGAGAGAAAAAGATTTAGCGAAGTCGACATCAAATTACTTAAGCACAACCTGAAAAGAGTAAAATAGATTGTCGCTCTCTCACAACTCTCTCGAGTCTGATAGGACCCTTGGATCATTGCCCAATAGTTTGCATGAATCTTTGCAGTTCTTCACATAATTGTTGATAAGATCTGAGTACCTATCTCTGACGACACGGTTTCCTTCTCTTGGCCAAGATTTTTATCAGACCTATTATAGGCTGCTATTCCTTTAGGTTTACCTATTAACCGATATCCTCCATTGCTCCAGATACTTTTCATGATTATCTACTCTTTGCAAGTAACTCGCATGACTCAAACTCGAAGTGAAACCTCACAACCATCGAGTTCAAACGACCTCATAGATATTATATTCTCCTTTAAGCCGGGAACATACCGAACTCCCGTCATTGTGCGATGTGCTCCATCATACATCTGTAATGTAACCGTTCCCACCTCAGTGACTGCATACTCCTTGCAATCCTCTAAGTGGAGGGTTCCATCAGTCGGGCGTAGAGATCATTTGTCAAACATTTCCCTTGCCGAATATATGTGGAAGCAACAACTATCCATCCATGAGAAATACTTGATTAATTGACGGCTAGTACGTCTAAATCATCCTTCGCTACCACCACCGAGCATGCACCCTTCATTTTCTTCAAATTTGGATAATCTTTTATCATATGACCTTCCTCGTAACATAGATAGCATACACGTGTGCTCTTATTTTTGCTCTTCTTCTTCTTCTTCTTCTTCTTGTGGTTATTGATTTTGCCTGCAACACCTATAATAGTCAATGTTTGATCACCTGAGAATGAAGAATCCAGTGGCTTCTTCAAGGACTCCACCTACAATAGATATACAACTGCATCACTGAAGATGAGAATGCTTTTCCCGACGAGAATATTCATCGTCAATTGTTCTGATGATGGTGGTAGAAATGATGCTAATATGACGACCTTGCTGTTCTCCTAAATTTTCTTATCCACACTAATCCATTGTGTGACAAGTTTATTGAAGACATTGAGATGGTCAACAAATCGTGTGCCTTCCACTACTAGAAAATGTCATCATAGATGGTTTAAAAACGTCATCATAGACGGTTTCGTGAGCCGTATGAGTTTATGGGTTAGTAATGACATGAGATCATCATAGACGGTTTTTGAACCGTCTGTGATGCAGACTATCACAGACGACTATTAACTCAGAACCGTCTAGTGATAGTTGGTTATCACATACGGTTTGTAGATGAAATCATATGTGATAGCTAATATATCACAGATGGTTTGTAGATAAAATTATCTGTGACAGCTGATGTATCATAGACGGTTTGTCCTAAGGAACCATCTGTGATAGTCTTTTCCTCTTGCCATTCATTTCACCTTTATCTGTGTAACCGTGTTCATGCCGGTCAAGTTCTCATCCCTTGCGTCCCAGGGTCCTACCATTCCATTCCCGATCTCTTCTCTATAAAATTTTCAAGCAGTGGCTGCTTGTGCCTTAAAAACCGGTTATATATATATATATATCGTAGTCCATTGTTAGCTAGCTCGAGGCCTGAATTCAGCTAGCTAGCTCGCTCGCTCCTTGGGCGTTCATCCTAAACTTGCAGGTGAACAACAACCTAATTCATCAAACCTGACACTCTGAAGTGTGTGATTTACTTCATGTCACGGCATCAAATCCTAACACATTACTGCCAACCAAATTATGTTCATAAAGTTAGCCTAAGTATAGTACTACTGCAAAAATAGACAGGCACATAGAGAGAGAGAGAGAGCGCGGGAGGGAGAAGACGGACGAGGAGAGAGATGGTGCGTGGGCCCCACGTCTGAGATCATCTCTTAACTACTTCTAATACCATGTGCAGATTGGTTAATTTATCTCATGCTAACACGAATCCTAATGCACTATGGACGGCTTGACATGTACGGTTTTCCTTTTCTGTTTTTTAGAGACTAAACAAATGCCTCCGGATTTTGTTTTGTCAGTGACGTACAGAGTACGCGGTAGTCTGCAAAGCCGGGAGCGTTGAGTGTAGGTGTTTGGAAGAGCTCCAGATCATTATTTTTTAGATCCTATTCTAATTATTTGAGAATCTAGAACTACCTTAAGAAAATGTTTAGCTAATAGGTTGACTCTAAAAACTACAAGAGAAAGGATTAGAAATAAATAGATCATGTTACCTCTGGTGGTAATATTTCAATTGTATTAGTGTCTTGCTCTTTTGTATTTGTACACAAATTATGAAAATAATCAAAATTTTGAAGAACACATGAATGTATATAAATGATTACGTGTCTCTCTTGACTTTAGTACTCTTTCGGATGAAAGCAGGAACATGGTGCAGCGAGTGCCAAGTGCCGGCACCAAAAGTGCAGAAATTTGCACGCCCTGATGCGAAGTTTTGTTAGCCAAATTGCAAATAATACTTTTCTCTTTTGGACTTACAAACTAGGAAGACACTTCACTCATGTTTGAACTAACCAACAATTCAGGATGCTCCAAACATTTATAGAGAGGTTGTTACTCCTATTTATGAAAATCATTCAGTCATCTTCGGCCTTAAATGTTGCCTCACGGCTCATGGTAGTTCCTAATCCTAACCATAAGTCTCGGAAAACAATTCAGTCCTAACCATGCAATGAACTGAAGGCGAATTAGTTCGTTGTTTCGGAGAGTGAATTAGTTCAAAATGACCTTCATGCCCTTATCCTCTTCTTCCTCCCCCTGTTCCTTTTCCGACCATCCCCTTATGGTCAGCGGCAAAATCATGCGGAAATCGATAGAAGTAATGAACGCGTGACATGTTTTCGGATTTGGGGTTCCATTTTGGTGGTCTAGGTTGGTGGGGGAGGCGCATGGATTGCCGGTGTTGGCGGTGGCCATGGCGAGGCGGTGGTGCTCAGTGATGGTGGCTGCCCCTTGCCAGGAAGAGAGATTGGCGACGCGACCGCTGCTGGAGGAGGAAGCATGGCTCGCACGAGGAGGCTCGTGGTCAGTGGAGGATGTGACGCACACAAGCCAACCGAAGAGGGCCCGAGGTGACGGCGTGTGACAACCCGCATCATTTGCACATTTGTTAGCATAAAATATTTCTATATCATTGCAGCGATCATTTCATTACATAAATATTTTTACAATATTTATTTTACAATAATTTGCAGTGTTTTTGGCAGCAAGTAATTAAAACCCTAGTCCTCTCTTGCCTTCTTGTAGTAGCAGCCTTCCTCGTCGCCTTGTCCTTTGAGCGCCTGTCCGTAGAGCCACCCCGCGATCCATTTTCCTCGCTCGTCAGGAAAATCAGTAAGCGGTTAGTAAGCTTAGTTGAGAGCCTTTTTTGTGAGCATTAGAATATAGAAAGATAGAGTATAGAAAGTGGCCGTCAGATTTCCCAAAGTGCAGTAGGGTATTCGGAGTAACCTGAGTAGTTGGTCCCTTGACCATCAAGATACCCAGACCAACCGGAGTTAGTCGGCCCCTTGATCGTCCAGGTATCCTGACCACCCAAGGTCCTTCGGCACTTGTCACTTTCGTGGGTCTCCTCATCCGGCATTGTTAGAACCCAACACCCACTATTTGCAATTGCCAAAACCCCAATATAAACCCTCAGTGCATATCCCAGTAAACCACACCCTCAGTCAAGCGTCACCGGGTGCAGTAGTAATTCCAGAGCCTTATCTCGCATTGCAGCTCCCCTGGCCGAGCCCACACAAAGCAGTCCCAGTTCTCCCCCAGCAGCACAAGCAAGTGCATCCCCCCAGCAGCACCCCATTCCTTCCCTGGCCAAGGTGCATCCCCCTGCAAAGCCAACCAGTGAAATATCAAGCACAGGGAGCCAGCAGCAAGCCAGCAAATGCATCCCCACCCTGCAAAACCAGCAGCACAGGCTAGCCCAAATCCATCCCCCCAAAACACATCAGCGGCATAAGTTCATTCCCTCGGGAAGCCATCCTCCTTCACAGCCTCACAAAACAAGCAAGCCACCAGCCAGAAACCAACCACATCCATTCCATTCCCCAACCAGCAGAAGCCAAAACCGAAGGAGAGCTCAACTCTGCTCTTCTCAGCCGAAGCCCAGCAGCAGCAACAAGGGAGCAAGAAGGCAACCAAGGAGCCAGGAAGAAGAGGAGAGCACCAGCACCAGGCCAGCACTGCCATCCCCTTCTCCCAACCCAAATCCCAGCAGAGGTAACCTCAGTCACACCTCAGGAGGCTCTGCACATACACATCATCCACACATAACCACCAGATTTTAGTGTCTAGCTCTCAGTCCATTCCATTCCAGAGCAGTAGGAGGTAGGGAGTAGAGAAGGGTTTGGGAGTAGTGATACCTTAGCGTAGCAGTGGACCGAGGCGGCCGGTGGCCGGGAGGCCGAGCCAGGCCAGGGCCAGGTAGGAGCGCAGTGGCGCCATGAGGGTCGAGTTGAAGAAGGAGCCAGAGACGGCGGCGCTAGGTGCCGAGCCGACCGGAGGGAGGAGGAGATGTAGAGGGAGCGCGCGGGGCCAAGCAGCGTAGGTGCCGGGCCGGGTCGGACCGGAGTGCGCCAGGTGGTGGATCGAGCCGGGAGCGGACTAGGGCTCCTCGGGGAGGAGCAGTGCGCCGGGGTGAGCTGAGAGGAGGCGGATCTGGAGGTAGATCTGGAGGCGACGCCGATTCAGATCCGGTGGCCGAGGAGTAGAGGCGACGCAAGGCGGCGCCGGGCCTCTAGCCGCGCCGGGTGAAGAGGGAGGCGGCACAGCAGGCCGAAGGTGGAGCCAGAGGAGGCGTAGGAGGCGGAGCCAGAGCCAGGCGAGGCGGGGCTGGAGGCGGAACCGGCCGGCTGGAGGCGAGGGCGGCGGAGAACCCCGAGAGAGAGAGGGAGAGGCGAGAGAGAGTGGGGGAGAAGATAAGGGTTAGAGGCGGCGGTAGAGGGGTGGTGTCGGTGGAGTAGTGTCGGCTGGGGTTTTTAGGGTTAGGAGGCGATAGCCGGTTAGGTTTAGTCGGTTCGGTTAGGTTAGTCGGCAGAGGTAGGTGATTAGGGGATTAGGTTAGTCGGTTAAATAGAGATTAGGGTTAAGTAGTTAGGTATTCAAGGGGGTTTAGTAGTTAGGTAGGTAATTAGTGAGGAGGTTTAGTAGTTAGGTAATTAGGGATTAGAGATTAGGGTTAGAAGATTAGTTGTTTGGTTTTTTTAGTATAGGAAATTTAGGAATCGGTATAGTTAGTGTTTCTTCAGTTATTTAGAGTAACCCGTTGGTGTGCCAAGAGTGTTGGTAGTCTTGTGCGCTCGTGTAGATTCTTGTAAGGTGTAGCAGTTGTAAGCTCGAGTAGTAGTGTGTGTCGAGGGTAGAACGCGAGTTCGTCTGTCGCAGCGGTAGAGCGAGTTAACCCTAGAACGATTTTAGCGGGAGAGTGCTAACTGGGCCGGGTTCTGAAAAGTTTTATTAAATTAAATTGGCTAACATAGGAGTTGTATTAGCATGTTATACGCCTACTATCACTCAAACTCAACTAAGTATTTATTTATATATTATTCGTGCTACCGCTTTGCTACAGAGGGCAATCCAGTGCCGACAGGAGAAGCTGACCAGAGATTCGTCGACGCCAACCTTTCCTACAACTCCAAAGGCAAGCTATTCTCTTGAACATAAATATAGTTATGTTAAAGGTAAACCGTATATTGCTCTATCATATATGTATTGCATCAAAACTATTTCTCAAAATCAAATTGGATTAAGATGATGAGAAAGATAAGAGAACAGAGATGATGAGATGAGATGAGAATGAGAATTACTAGGTGGGTAAAGGGACCTTGGCAGGGGAAACGAGACGATGATGGTGATGATGATGATGGTAAGAGGTGAGACCCCTTTACATATGGTTATAATATACACTACTACAGAAAAGGTCATCACAGACGGTTCGTATGCGGTCATCACGAGGCGGTTTTGAACCGTCGAAATGTTATGTGCGAGATAACGGCGGTTATCACGAGCGGTTGAAAACCGTCTGTGATAACTCTTATCACGCATTTTTCGACTGGGAACCGCTCTGCGATTATATAGTATCATAGACGGTTCGTTGTTGGAACCGCTCGTGATATTACATAATCCTGAGCGGTTCCGACCACGAACCGTCTGTGATTCTAGTATCACAGACGGTTCGTCGTTGGAACCGCTCGTGATAAGAAATATCACGAGCGGTTTCAACTACAAACCGTGCATGGTTGTTCGATATCACGGCGGTTCGTTGTTAGAACCGCTGCGTGATAAGTCCTTTAACCTAATTGAATTTTTTCGTATTTTCAAATAGCCTCGAGAATTGCTAGCCATGCCCTCTGAAAACTAGCAAGTAGAAACATGTCACGATAATTGCCGACAACTCAAAGTGATCATTTAACTCAAAATCAATTACAAAAGAATGTTTCAAGTATATATTGTCGCTAGAGTTACAAATTGAATTACAACTACCAAAGTGAATTACAATATTGAATCAAGCTGCTTTGAGGTCGTTCATCGGTGTCGACGGCGTGAAACTCTCCGTTGGTGTTAACTATGTGCGCTTTGATGAAGCCACGAGCTCCCCTCGAATGTGCGTGACTCGGTCCATCTCGAGTGCATTTAACTCTATGTTCAAGCCACATAAGCTAGCGAGTAAAGTAGTAAGCATATATATTTAAATTTATAATTAGGAGATAATTATTACGAGATTGACAAACACAGGGATCGTTAGTCCTAGAAGCAATCAATAGTCGCATATGATGGCATCGTAGAATGCGCATAGGTGATCTCGTTTTCTTTGGCGACCGCAAAAATAGAATTACATATATATGCACAGTCAGTTCGAGACGCAATATTACGGAGTATGATATATGATTATTGTGTTGTAGCGCGTACCGGAAATCGCATCCTGTGAGTCAGTGTGGCGGTCGTTCCCTTGTATAAACCTCCCTCGGCAACATAGCCGATGAACGCCCTACATGATTCAAAAAAGTTATCCTTGTCCATTTAAAACGAAGGAAGACTACAATAGAGTTATGTGCGGAGGAAGACTACATACCTGTCGAGTATTTCTTTAAGAATGGTGAAGTCGTGATTTTTGTTGAGTAGAGAATCAAGGTACAATACCATGTTCCTCTTTGGCACAAGAATCAGAAGAATCCAGTGGAACCTACTCGTGTATGTCGCTATAGTCATAAACCTATGTTGAAACGTAATTTGTATAGCAAATATTGAAGCACTTACTTCTGGTTGTAGGGTACCATTATGTACTCCCTTTCGTTCTGAGCAAGCAATCCCATTTTTATGTAATTCTCGACGTAGGATGCGTCTTGGTTGATTGTTTCTCGAGACCACGTGTGGGTCGAGGAAACCCACCGGTTCTTTGATTCGACGGGCACATTTCATAATGTATCCGTACATAGCGATGAGTTATGATATTTATCGGTATCACGTGAGTGTAGAAATTGATTGCACACACTTACGATGTCGGCATCGTAGAAGTGAGCGTCGAGGCGCTTAGGTTGTATAAGTCAAATAAGTCTTGAAGCCCACGACGGTGGCGGTGCTCGTGGAGAAAATGCTCCCTCCCGTATCTGACGGTGATTCCAGTATGACCCCCCTTCGCTCCGGTCTTGCGCAAGTACCAATCATGCAAAGCTTGACAAGCTACTCCTGAGCTCTTTATTTCTGCGCCAGAGACCAACGGACTTCCGAGGGAGTATTTCACGGGTTTGGGAGGTGCCTTAATGTTCTTCGATTTCGATTTCTCCTTAACGAGGCGGCTGAGGGACGTCTTCCCGTGTGACGCCTCAGGGACCGATATGGTGACACGCTTTTCTTGTCCCTTTGTCGTCTTCTCGACGGGAAGCGATGTGGCGGCCTTCTGAAGCTTTGGTTGAGGCGGACTCATCGACGAGGGTCCTATTGGAGAGGCAGGGTCCTCTCGATATCGCGTCACCAAGGGTCGGTCGATGTCCTTCTTGGGCCATTTGGATAAAAGTGTGCGTGGCATCCCCTAGTGTTACGATTTCTTCGTTCGGGAATCTCGGTAGGATGGCCATGAAATTGTCATGGACCATGTCCACCGCACTCGGCGTAACCTGCGCCACCGGGCACCGTCTTTGCCTCGCCTCTTCCCGGTATGGATACACCATACCCGCCCGACCTCAATAGGAATCGACCCTACTATCCTCACTTGGAGCTTGCGGCGTCGGCTCCTACAAAAGCGCATACAATTAGCTAAGGCGTCCTATAGGTCTATCTTTGGAGCACTCGAGAGATGTACATTACCTCGATGCCGTCGATCGGTAATTGCACGTCGTCATGTCCGAATTATGTGTGGGCGACGCCACTCGATGTCGGCGTGACTTGCTCCCAAATTAACGAGGCGGCTTGCGCTGCATGAGTTGATTTACTTGGTTACGCAAGTTTGTTATTTGTTCTTGAAATTGTGAAATAATCACATGTTCCAACCGAAGCGTCGTCTTGGTCCTTGGATCTCTTCCTACTCCTATACATGTCGGAGTTGTGTGGAATCCATCCTCCAAGGTACGTAAACCCCAACTCCTCGCGTGCGACCGGTGCTCCTTGTTTCCCGTGGTCGAGATGGCGACATCCTTCTCCCCGCCTACTTGAAGGAACCTTGGGAACATGCGAAGTCAATTCTTCGTGCAAGAGAACATCATGTTATTGTAGACACCATGAAGTTATGAACTTATTAACAATTAAGTGGTTCGGAAATTTACGAGACGTTGAGACACCGCCTCGTCTGCGGGTTTGTCGAGAGATGTTGCCCAAGACGTGGTGATGCCCTCGCTCTTAACCAGATCGGCGCTCGTCCGAGATCATAGCAAACGGTCGTGCGGCGGCCTCGTCCTCCGCCGCCATCGCGTGGCTTTACCCGCGTACCAGCCGGTGCCGAGTCAATGGGGTGAGTGTTTTGTGCCTGGATAGCTCTGTGCGCCGCACTTTGCTCCTGAAATTCGGCCGTCGTCTTCATCTGCACGGCGTCCCATGTATCCCGCGACAAAAATTGATACGTCGTGAAGGGCGTCCGACCCGTGTTCACGTACTGCGTGACAAGCAGGCTCTTGAAGGTCCTCCACGCGTGGGACATCGCCAGCAGCGCGTGCCATCGCACACGCGCTCAGTCCGCCGAGGAAAGTGAGCGAGGCGAAAGTTCACCCACAACCGGGTCTCTCTGTACATCCGTTAGAGACTTCGTGTTGGGATGGTGATGGGGACCCGTTCCTTGCAAGTACCCCGCAGACGGTCCGGAATCTCGCACCTTTCTTGGGACTCGGCGGGATCCCGCGTCAGCGACCTCCGTGATCGTCATGCGGCCGAGGGCAATTTGGATATTCCTCTGCCTTCTCGCCTGCGTACCACCTTGATCGGAGATCCAGACGCATTTGGCGACGTCGATGACGGCGGCGAAGACGGTGCCTCTGCCATCTCGCTTACTTGCTATCTATATAAGTTACGTACGCAATTATTACATAGTACATAAAATTGAGTTTGTACTTCAAATATTAAAATTAACTCGTTTTGATCCATAGACCAGAGTACAGACTATCTGTAAGTGAGTCATGCCAGTGTACTCCGTTAGATGATATTAAAGATAGTAGTCAATATTTGAATGTCCACAAAAGCATTCCAGATCTCAGGAACCATAGGACATTTGTGGGCAAGCAATGCAAAAATTGTTTCATAAAGGCATTAATCACAATAGCACCGAAGTTCTACACACGCTCTTGGCATCCATGAAAAAAAATCTAGATACGTGCAAATCCAAAATAGCACCAAATCCTAACAAATCGCAACCAAAATACGTTATAATATACTACACGCTAGTCTAATTAGCAAATCCAACGTGGATCTACACCATATAAGAGAACGTTGATGATAAATACAATGTTATGCCCAACATTAATGTAGGAGATCAACCATAAGGAGCATAATGTACATATGATTGATTATGGAGTGTGCTCTCGAGAGAGAGTTGCAAAGGAACTAGCCTTTGCCATCTCAACCCCATTGTCAATAATCTTCATAAATTGAACTAAACAACACAAATTCACAACTTGAGCTCTAAATAATGCTTAACTACTCGCCTAAAGATAGCAAAGCCAATAGACCACTCAATAAAATTATGATTAACCAGAGATCAAGTTTGATCACGAACAATACTCCAATTCTCCAACAGTTGATCACGAACAATACTCCAATTCTCCAATTCTTATAATAACAGAAAGAATTATACTTTTATTTAAAGCAGATAATGTATGTGTTACACACAACCGGGAACATGCAACCCACACGAAATAACATGTTAGAACAAATGAACTATCTCCAGCAGATTCTATATCCAATGCATCGTATTGAAAACTCGAAGCTACCAAAGAAATGTATACATAATGAACCCCGAAACATGCTATGGATGAGACTATGTAACACTTGAAAATGAACCACTACAACCACAGCATGCAATCAGCAAAATACTACTACCAATGACTTTTTTAAGTTTCACCAATGTCATTGTATTTCTAGAAATAGGTGTTACAACACAATCGGTTGGGGGCACATCAAATATTTTAAATGCTACAATCAACACCCATGATCAAGCCGACCAAACTACCAGCAACTTATTGGCACACCTCGCATCCCGCACTAGAGCTCAAGTATGAAATGATTATCAGTTCAATCTCAGTATTTGACCATTATCATCATTGAGCAAACCAAAGAAAGCCCACCGCACAAAATGCAATTTCTTGAGATACCGAAATAAAATGATATTGAGAATCAACTAGCACTGCAAATATGTATATAAAGTACCAGCCGAAGGCAAAGCAAAGGCACAATACTCACTGAAGCGGTGGTAATCAAAACCGAGAAGCACTGGCCGGGGTCGGGGGAGGCGTTCGGAGAATGAAGCCGAGGGACGGGTTAATGCCGCACAAGACAACCGAGAAGCACTGGCCGGGGTCGGGGGAGGCGTTCGGAGAGGAGGCGGCCGGGCTCGGGGAGGCGCCGGGCTCGGGGAGGCGCCGGTCGGGGCGTTGGAGGAGGCGGCCGGGCTCGGGGGCGGCCGGCTCGGGAGGCGCCGGTCGGGGAGGAGGCGCCGGGTCGGGGTGTTCGGAGAGGAGGCGGGGAGCTCGGGAGGCGCCGGGGTCGGGGAGGAGGCGTCGGGGTCGGGGGAGGTGTTCGGAGAGGAGGCGGCGCAGAGGACGACACCGATAGGGTTAGATCAAAACCCTATCGGTGTCGTAACCTTATATAATCAACACGCATCACAGACGGTTCTTGAGAAACCGTCTGTGATGCGTAAACATCACTGAGCGGTTCATGAGAAACCGCTGCGCGATGTTTCACATCACGCATTTCCTCTAGAACAAATCGTGATGCGTAAACATCACGAGCGGTTCTTGAGTGAACTGCTCGTGATGTTTCCACATCGAGCACACTAGAATTTTGCAAATAAGCCCTCTGTGTTTTGTGAAATTACAAAGGGGTCCTCAATTTATATCATTCAGGTCCTTGGGGCCAAAAATCTTTTAGATTAGACCTTAGAATTAACACATTTTTGTTCTAACACATGGAAATCCTGCAAATTAAACCCTAGAAGAGTTCTGGTTTTGTTATTTAGTATTAAAGGATTTATTTAATCACTAGAATTTGTTTTTCTGCTATGGAAATTGTTTCTATGCTTAGAAAATTAGCGAAAAATTACTTTAAAATTCGCATACTCATATGTTACTATTTGAGTAAATTGTTTATATGCTTAGAAAATTAGCAGAAAGTTACTATGGAAATTGTTTCTATGCTTAGAAAATTAGCAGAACCAAGTGGATGGTTAAGCATTACAAGCCCGATAAACCGGGGTCTCACAGGTATCGAGTTCGTACAAGTGGAATTAAATACTTGACAATTGTCATCAATTTAAAGATCATAAGTCCATAACACATTAACACATGACAATGGAATAAATTAGTTAATTACAATGGAGTAAATTCTTAATTAAAATATAGCCCTTCATGATGATCGACGCATATAGCTAGCTTCCTCACCGGGTTCTTCCTCGAGCCTCGATGCCGTCTCCAAAGGTGGCAACTCATCAAATTGATTGTATTCTTCCTCGTCCACTACATTCTCAACTCCGACAATCCTCCTTTTCCATGAAGAACTACGTGACGCTTCTTATTTGCCGGTCGGTTACATAGAAGACTTGAACAACTTGGTTAGCCAAGACGAATGGTTCGTCTTTGTATCCGACACGCTCGAGGTCCACGGTAGTGACGCCGCATTTGTCGACCTTCACTGTGGGAGATGGACCCAACGGCACCAAATAGGGGATCTTGAAAAGCACGTAGTCGATCTCCCATATCTCCTCTATTTTCCCATAGTACGAGCTCCTCACCCCATCGATCTCGAATGCATCTATGCGACACCGACACATTTGATACGCTTTGTGGCTCTTCCTATCTGAGCTGCCGTATAAAATGTGTACCCATTTATGTCGTATCCTTGCCATGTGACAATTGTAAATCGTGGCCCTCTTGCCAACCATAGCGTATCATCACTTGATGACCTCCGAGTGATTCGCGCTTTAACCATTCGTTGAACCGACGGTTGTGCTCTCTGGTGATCCAAACCTCCGACCGGTCGGATTCTCGCATGGCATACCATGTCTTTGTGCTCGCCGATGTACGGGACACTTGGGTCATGTGTTGCAAGACCGTGAAATGGGCTTGAGCGTGCGTATCCAGATCGGGAGTGATTGATTTCCTTCCTATGGTCCGATACCATCCGGTCTCCCCTCATGACGAGATAGAGGCACACCAATCGGATCCACCTGAGCCATGTAGTCGACGCAGAACTCAATGACCTCTTCCGTTGCATAACCTTCGATGATGCTTGCCTTCCGTCCGGATCCATTCCCGTCGTAGGACTTGAGAATTCCCATGTACCTCTCGAGCGGGTACATATGACGAGAAACACAGGCGCATATCTTTATCTCTTTCACAAGGTGAACAATGAGATGGACCATGATATCGAAAAATGACGGAGGAAATACATCTCAAGATGACACAGAGTCGTCACTACCTCGGCATGCAGAGCATCTAGACCTTGGGGATCGATGACCTTCTGAGCAATTGAGTTGAAGAAATAACACAGCCTCAAGATTGCCACTCGGACCTTGTTCGGCAAGATACTCCTAATTGCAACAGAAGCATTTGTGTCATCAAGACACGACAATCATGCGACTTCATACCAATTAATTTCAAATCTTGCATAGAAACAAGTTTCTTAATGTTAGCGGAGTAACCAGACGGGACTTTCACACCGCAAGCTCGCACGCTTCATTTCTCTCGCCTTGGGCGAGAATGTAGCAAGTCGGGGAAGGTACGTCGTCTCTGATCGGTCTCTTTCGGTGCTAACTCGGTCCTTATGTTCATATCGACCAAGTCACGCCGTGCGTTAACACCATCCTTTGTTTTGCCACTAATGTTCAAAGAAGAGACCAATCAAGCTATCACATACATTCTTCTCTACGTGCATAACGTCGATGCAGTGGCGAACTTCTAAGTACTCCCAATAAGGCAAGTCCCAAAAAATTGACCGCTTCTTCCAGATGTTCTTCTCACGGGTTTTTAATTTACGTCCCTTCCCAAGCACAACATCGATATCCTTAACCATATCATAGACCTCTTTCCCACTAAAAGCCCTTGAAGCTGAACCGTCTTCCTTATTTCCGTCGAATTGTTTCTTCATCTTGCGGTATGGGTGACTCCTCGGAAGGAACCTACGGTGACGCATATACGCTTTATGCGCGAGTTGTTCAAACCATACACTCTCCGTAGCATCTAAGCAAAGGCGATGAGCTTTGGCTCCTTTTGTATCAAGCTTGATAGGTTACCAAGGGCAGAAAATCATTGATGGTGCGAGAACAACATGGCGCGTAAAGTGAAGTTCTCTCGTTTGTACGCATCCCATACCTGCACCCTTCGTTCCACAAAGTCACAAGATCTTCCAAAGAATGGTGCTAGGTACACATCAATATCATTCCCGTGTTGCTTGGCCCTTGGATAAGTAGTGTCATCAAAATGTATTTCCGCTTCATACACACCAAGGAGGAAGGTTGTACATACATAGATTCACGGGCCAGTGCTATGTCTTTGCTCATGTTACCGAAAGGATTCATTCCGTCCGTACTCAACCCTAACCTTATGTTCCTCGGTTCAGACCGAACTCTTGAAGCTCGATCGAAGTTTCTCCACCGGCGAGAATCGCAGGTGTCCGAGCTTCCCATCTTTCTTACGCTCCTCCGAGTGCCAACGCATCAATCTTGCCTCCTTCGGTTCGCAAATAAACGCTTCAAGCGTGGGATCACAGGCGATACCACAACATCTTAGCAGAGGTCCTTGCTTCGCTTTAGCAGATTCTTCCGCTTGTATCGGGATACTCGCACACGGACATGCATGCATGTCCGCATACTCTTACGGTAGAGGATACAATCGTTCGGACATGCATGTATTCTTTCTACTTCCATTCCCAACGGACAAAGAACCTTCTTAGCTTGGTAGGTCGTCTTTGGGCAACACGTTTCCCTCTAAGAATGTCACCTAAGAGACCTAACAACGCCAGAAAACTCTTGTCGGACCAACCATTGCTTGCCTCCAATTTCAGCAGTTCAAGCACGGTTGACAACCTTGTGTATTCCGGCTTGCGGCCGAGGAACAAAGGTTTCCCGAGTCCTCCATTAAGCCCTCGAATTTACAAAACTCTCTCTCACCGTAGTTCCTTCTCGACGCATCGCGTAGCATCCGATCCGATTGTCATCATGCGATCTATCCTCATCAAAAGCACATTCCATACCCTCGCATATCGTTGACTTCCTCGGCGATGTCGTCATTCTTGACTTCCCAGTATAATCTGCTCTTCACCGTGATCGCCCAACATGTATATCCTTTTTGAAACATCTTCAGATTAAGTGAGCTTCGATCTGCGCGGGTTGTTAAACATTTTCATATTACCGCAATCAATACATGGACAGTACATATATTTTATCCCCTTCTTCAACATATCCTGCTCGGCGGCTCTTCTAAAAGCAAACACGCCATTAATATACTCTTCACTCACACGGTTCTCAATGTACATCCAGTTTCGGTCCATCTACACATTAGTGAGTACTCTATATTAATAAACCGCAAGTACCCTTTATAATGACCAAACACATTAGTGAGTACTCTATAGCAAATATAAAGGGTTACAGATCGATCGTTACCCTTCTCTCCAAAGTGGCGCAATGTGGGAGGAGGCAGCAGATCAGATGCCGCAATGGGCCGGGGGAGGAGGAGGCAGGGGTAACAGCTCAAAATGGGAGAGGAGGAGGTACGGGTAACAGCTCAAAATGGGGGAGGACGCAGCAGCAGGAGGGTGGCGGCGGTTCAAATGGATTTAATAGAAATGGGACTGCGGCGTGGACGCAGCAGCAGGAGGGTGGCGCGGTTCAAATGGATTTAATAGAAATGGGACTGTCGGCAATGACGCAGCAGCAGCAGGAGGTGGCGGCGGTTCAAATGGATTTTATAGAAATGGGGATCGCTTGCGCTACTTATAATCTCGATATATCACGAGGCGGTTCTTTAAAGAACCGTCTATGATATAGGGCTATCATGCGGTTCTTTTAAAGAACCATCTGCGTGATATGCTTATATCCGCAGCGGTTCGTTTAACGAACCGTGCGTGATATTACGTGACGATTCGTTAAACAAACCGTGCGTGATACAAATATTATCGCGCAGCGATTCGTTTAACGAACGTGCTGTGATGAAAGAGTATCACGCACGGTTCGTTTAATGAACTGTCAGTAATATCGCGACGGTTTGTTAAACGAACCGTCTGTGATATATATATCACGCAGCGGTTAACGAAGAACCGTGCGTGATATTTATCACGCAGCGGTTCCTTTTGAACCGTCTGTGATGGGGTGTCTAGTATAGCATGTTCTGTAGTAGTGATAGGACCAACAAAACTCTTGCTCGGTCGGAAGCCGTAAATTCAGTGCCAACCATTTTTCCGTTTCGGTGGGCAGAAAATGATACCTCGTTACGTAATTAAGTTCTCCACAACGGGTTACATTGGAAGTATTGGGCACGGAAGAGAGCCGCCCCAAGGTGGAGTGTTGGGCACGGACGAGAGCCGCCTCAACCAACATTACTGGAACTCGGTGTATGACGAGGTCAGTACCGTGACTAAATCAGCACCGACGGAAAGTAATGGGTGGAGACTTAATCACGTAACCTGAAAAATATTCTGTATTCTGAACTTGAAATCGCATCAAAGGAAATACGGTGGACCTAGCTCAGAGAGAGTTCAGAGTAGCTATGGGTAAAGTGGTACAAGCCTGCGTAGTGCTATATCAAATCATGAATTCATGCAAGTCTCTGGATTGGAGTCTACGGGAACCGCTAGGGGTCTTTCTTCTCTCCGAGTGACAAGTAGTATTTTCCAGAATTAAAATTTGCCACCTAATGTTTTAATGAGTATTTTCAGAAAGAGATGATTTAGAAAATGTGATAGCCAGCAAAGATCAGTCATGCAGTCCACCTTTTGCTATTAATGCTTGCTGAGTACGTTTGTACTCAACCTTGTTAGTATTCTCCTTTGTAGATCCTAGTCCAGCCAGGAACTATCCCGAGTGGGACGTAGGACTTGCAGGTACCGATGCAACCGCAGGAGGAGAAGGCACCGACTACGAGGACGTGAGCGAGATGGGCGCCATCTTTGACTCGTGGGATGAATAGGAGGGCGGTACTTCCGAGCAGACTACAGAAGTGGAGAAGCTCCCTTTTGTTTTTGTGTTATATTTGTATTAAGAACCATAGCCTTGTGTGGCTACTACTAAAATAAAGATGTACAGTTTCCATCTTATTATTCTGCTATGCAACTCTGATAAAAAGGCTTGCTATTCGTCGGAGCGGTGTTCTACTGGGAAGACGAATAGTAATCCGTGTGCCTAAGTGTGATTACCCTAGAGGTAATGACACGGGGTGTCACACCGCGGTGTTGGCTCGTGGACGGCGGAGGATGCGGTGTGGTGCGGGCTCGTGGCTGGGGAAGAGGGCCCGAGGCGGCGTGGGATTATGGCTAGGGAGGATGTAGGGCGCGGCGATCTGGAGCTAGGAGGCGGTGGCATTCGGCGTGGCGTCGACGGAGAAGATGGTGAGGCGGTTGATGTAGGGGGCGTGTTAGCAGCGAGGGCAGTGCGGACCTGGGCAGCGGCAGGGGAGCCACATTCGATGGTCAGGGTGGGGAGCTAGGCCCAGATGCCACTCCAGTGATGTGAGAGGACGCTAGTGCGCCGGTGGCGGCAGTGAATTCTCGTTCGTCCAACTGGAGGAAGATGCCGACGAGGATTTGGTCGGGGAGACCAGTCAAGCGGTCCTGTCTGCGTTCAAGGACAACCGCGATGGAGAGCTCGACGCGCTTGGAGGGGAGGCCGCCATTGCTGTCCATGGGAATGGGAGCTCGAGATTAGGGGGTTTCTTGATTTGTGGCCTAGGGAAGAGGACTCGAGGCGGCGGCTGTGTGGGTTCGTGATCGGGGGAGGAGGCGCGGTGTGGGCTCGTGGCTAGGGAAGAGGACCCGATGCCACGAAGGATGCGGCACGGTGCGGGCTCATGGTCGGGGAAGAGGACCCGAGGTAGTGGTGTTGTCGGCTCGTGGCCAGGAGGAGGAAGAAGGGAAGAGAAGAAGGGAGGAGGAGGAGGAAGGGAAGAGAAGAAGGGAGGAGACCGAAGGGCAAAATGGACTTTTCACTACCTTCTCTCTCCTCTTCAACCCAAAAAATAGTATTATATTGGTATCACTATCCTACAACAAAGAGTCATAAAATTTTTGTGTCTTTTGATAAAGACACAAAATTTAGGTGTCTACCAGCTAATAACACAAAAGATGAGTGTCCTATAGCCAATTGTCGCACCACTTCGACATCTTAATTACTCACTTCTCAAATAGATGTCGTTTTACCATGCGTGCCGATAATATTTTAAAACTTTGATCATTAATTTATAGAAAAATATTTAGATTTGTGATTTGTCACAGAAAAATTATATGAGATTGTCATCGAAAGTACTTTGATATCATTATATTTTTTGATAGCATATAGTTAGAAAACAATAATGTTCATATCCAAAACAAAAGAAGAACGGAGGTAGTACATACGTTCTTAAGTTTGCCGGGTAAATACCTTAACATGGCTGTCACTTACGCACTCTTATTTACGAAGATACTGACTGGTCCTTTCGTTCCTCGCTACCTAGTAGAAATTTCAGTGACGACTTGCGTTTTTACTGCGGACGGCCGTGCATTTCCGCGGATGCAGCGGTCGTCTGCTCCATCCACTGCTCGGACGGGCTCCTGAACTCATTTGTCTCCTTTTCCTCCGGCGGAGAAGCCGCGTCTATCTCGGATTCGCTGGAGCCGCTGATCCGACCCACCGCTGGAGCGGTGAAGTCGCGCATGGCTTCTTCCTTCCCGGCACTCCGCGTCAGCTTCGAGCCGCTCCCATTCCTCGCGGACTCGTCGTTCCACTTCTTGAACGTGGGGGACCTCGTGTCCTTCCTGTCGTAGTGCTGCAGCCACGCGCGCAGCCGCCGCAGCGACATGCTCCTGCTGCCGGACTCCGCCGCCCTGAGCTCGTCGCGCTCCCGGTAGATGAACGTGACGAGGTAGACGATGAGCATGAGTCCAGACGCCACGCCGGTGACAAGGAACAGCCCGCCGAAGCTCCAGAAGCTGAGGCTGGACGAGCCGACGTTGCTGCTCTGGCTGTAGCAGGCCCCCGGCTCCCCGAGCCATTTCCTCTCGATCAGCGCCATCTCGTCCCCCTCTGTCAGGGACACGATCGCCCGCGACACGTCCGGCACCATGGGAGACCCTTTCGGGAATATCTGCACGCCACAGCGCACAAGCACAAATCAAATCGTGCTCACTGCTCAGATAGGAGCTAGCTAGTTGCCATCTTTGAGCATGATGCCAATTGCCAAGAGACTTACAAATCCGAAGCCAGTGACCTTGTAGGTCGGGCCGACCATGGTGTAGCCGTCGCAGTACTGCGACAGGAAGAGCTTCAGGTACGGGATCTCGTCGAATATCGCGGCGACGCCACCGTTCGCCGACCCTTTCGACAGCGCGTTGGCGTACTGATCGGGCGTGGTATAGCTCCTCAGCTTGTTCTCGTCGAAGTTCATTTTCTTGAGCATGCCCAGCACGAAGGATCCCTCCTGGTACCCGACGTAGTCGCCGCGTCTAACGAGCTCTGTCACGTCTGTCACCGTTGGGTCCAGCTTCTGGACTGTCAGCATCGACGTCAGGCTCGCTGTGTAGCTCGATGTCAGGATCAGAACGACGAACACCCATATGATCAGCACGAACCGCGACAGGTTGCTCTCCAGCTTCTCCCCTGTAGATGAGAAGGATTTATGTTGTTGCTCTTTCAACATGCTCGTTTGTTGATGGTGGACCTTGAAAACTGGAAGACCGGGGACATACTGTGCGCAAAGACGAGTGTCGAGAAGGCGTAGTAGAAGATGAGGCCAAATTGCGTCCACGGCGTGCCACGGAACTCGGGATTGATCCGGTGCTCGATGACCCACACGACGAAGCCTGTGAAGACGAAGAAGGCGAGGCTGGCGAGCCACAGGCTCGCAGTCAGTGGCTGCAGGAAGAAGAACATGCTCGTGCTCGTGTGTGTCTGCACCGGCACGACCATGGACCACCCCGACTCCGTGAACGGCATGGTGAAGTCCACCTCGTCCATCCTGCTCGAGGTGATAGCCACATCACCGACGACCGCATCAGCTTTCTGCAACGATCATTAGTACTGTCAGAAATCATCGCAAATTTGTCTGGCTCTAGCGTCAACGTCGCCGTGAACTGACTGACCTGTTCGGGCACCTGGCGCACAAGTTGGTCATAGGACTCCGAGCTATCGTTGAACGGCACATACTGGTAGTTCACCGGGTAGTGCAGTGCCTTCATGACCGCGTCGAACGCATCGATGCAGTAGCCCGTGATCTTGAGCTTCCCGGTCGTCGAGTCGTTCGACACGTCCACAAACTGGTTGAAGCCATGCTTCACCGGCACGGCGATCCGAAGCTGCACCTCGTTCGGCGACACGGCCCACCCTTTCGGAATCCGCGAGTGTGATGGTTCGCCCGGCCAAACGAGTTGTTTCAGGCCCTTGACACTGTTGGCGTTTGGATCCTGTGAGATTGTAGTGGATTCAGGCGTCCAGAACCCGACCGTCCTCATGCCGTTCCCAACGACGTTTACGATCTCGTACGCCGGCTGCTGCAGTTTCCCGTTGACCAGTCTGAATGTCCCGGCTAACCCGTCAAATGTTGTGTTGAGCACCGCCTTGAAAAGTGCTCTTCCGGTAGCTGACACGCCGAGGTTCTCCAATTCTGTCAGTACCGTGCTTCCTTGCGGTAGTGTCTGAAAGGCCGGGCTGGAGATCCCGGCCGACTCGACTGCCGCAGCGACCGCCCATGCTGTGTCGTGCGCCCAGAGCGTCGGCACGGTCGGGTCCTGGATGTGTTGAGAGCCGGGGTTCTCCTGCCGAAACCTCGCCTTGAACCGTGCCGCGAAGCTACTGGCTTGGCTCGTTGCCCGCACGTAAGGCCGGACGCAGACAACCCCCTGCATCGCGTCGATGTCTTCAGGACTGAGTAGGTCAACACCGGCTGTGGCGATCCACACGTAACCTTCGGACATCATGCCAGCGTTCCTGGCTCGGCCGAATAGCCGCGCGGCCAGAGGTGGGGACAAGTGCACGACGAACACGCGCGTCGGCATCGCCATGAAGCGGTAGAGCACCGCGTCGAGGCGGTCGTCGGTCGCGTCGGTCGGCACGGCCGTGCGGTCCACCACGCGCGCGCCCACGCCCTGCAGCGCGTCGGCAAGCGCCAGTGGGATTAGTCCCGCGCCGTGGAGAGAATCCTCGTGCACCAGGACCGCCGCGCGCCAACCGAACGCGCCCAGGATGGCCGCGATGGGTGCGGCCTGGAAAGAGTCGTCGGCCGCGGTGCGCACGAAGAAAGGCGTTTGAGACGGGGGCAGCGCGGGGGAGGTGACGGAGGAGGAGAGTACGGGGACGTGGGCTCGGCTCCCGATAGTGGCAACGAACTCGGCCTCCGCCGAATTCTGGGGCCCGATGATGGCTTGCACCTGCGCGTTCTTGATCAGGTCCACCGCTACAATATTTGAGCATGATTAATTCGGTAAGACGGCGAAAAAACAACGCCGGATATGATTCTCGTTCGTTCGGATACGATATGGCGAAGACATGATCACATGAACCATGGGCACGGCGAAGAACGACCAAGTCAGTACTACACTAATACGTACATCTAGAATGACGCGTTGATGAACTCACCTGCAGACGCGGCCCCAACGGCATCCCCAGAAGAGTCCCTGAAATGCAGCTCGACCCTGGTAGCTGAGTTGGGGTGCACGACGTAGTAATCCTCCACCGCCATCCGAATGCCGGTCCGCCACCTCATTCCGGTCGTGGACGCCATGTTTAGAATGACGCCGACGCGGACGTGCGCCGGCACATCCTGCGCCGCGGCGGCCACCAGACTAGTCTGGTAGCCAACAAGGCGCACAGCCGAAGGCAGGAGGAGGAAGAAGAAATAAGAGTACAACGTGACAGAACGCCTCTGCGTCACTAGCCTCATCGCAAATGCGAAATTGAGCCACTCTCATCCCTCGCGCGAACGAACTCGCGCCAGATGAAACGGCTCTGTGTGGGCAAGAACAGGCTGCGAATCCAATGAACAACGAGTTGGTTTGCACCGTCCAAGTTTGCCTTTTGTACTGGTGATACAACGAAGTCGTTGGTTGTCCGTAGCGGCCTGTTCTTCGTGGCAAGCCAGAGTGTGAAGAGTTTTACTATGTTCTACATGATTTTATTTTTTCGGATGGTGGCTTGCTGAGTGGATACACTAGTTCTCTCAGGAGAGAACAATGTGAGGTAAGGACAACAAATGGTTACCTTTCCTATGTGAATGCATTATAATGATTATCTGATGATAATCTTACTCAACAAAAAGGTCTTACTTTTGGCTCTACGTAATATCCAAATCATAGATAATTGTAACCAGTATTGTTATACTCTTATACCTCTCCTTATGTGCTAGCAACTCCTGGATTGGATTAGAGTTGTGAAATACAGTACAAGTGTGCACGGTATAGAAAATAAAGTACATGAATCTTGTGAAGAGAACCAAAATAACGGCGATGAAGCAACCACGATGAGCGAAAAAGATTTGACGAAGCTGGCAGCAAATTACTTAAGCACAGCCTCAAAAGAGTACAATAGATTGTCGCTCACTCACAACTCTCTCGAGTCTGATAGGACCCTTGGATCATTGCCTAATAGTTCACACCTTCGCTTTCGCGACTGACAGATTTTGCAACTATCTTTGCAGTTCTTCACATAATTGTAGATGAGATCTGAGTATCTATTTCTGACGACACGATTTCCTTCTCTTGGCCAAGATTTTTATCAGACCTATTATAGGCTGTTATTCCTTTAGGTTTACCTATTAACCGATATCCTCCATTGCTCCAGACACTTTTCATGATTATCTACTCTTTACAAGTAACTCGTATGACTCCAACTCAAAGTGAAACCTCACAACCATCGAGTTCAAACGACCTCATAGATATTAGAATCTCCTTCAAGCCGGGAACATACCAAACTCCTGTCAGTATGCGATGTGCTCCATCATACATCTGTAATGTAACCGTTCCCACCTCAGTGACTGCATACTCCTTGCAATCCGCTAAGTGGAGAGTTCCATCAGTCGGGCGTAGAGATCATTCGTCAAACATCTCCCTTGACGAATATATGTGGAAGCAACAACCATTCATCCATGAGAAATACTTGATTGATTGACGACTAGTACGTCTAAATCGTCCTTAGCTACCGCCACTGAGCATGCACCCTTCATTTTCTTCAAATTTGGCTAGCTAGCTTGCTCCTTGGGCGTTCATCCTAAAGTTGCAGGTGAACAACGACCTACTTCATCGAACCTGACACCTTGGAGTGTGTGATTTGCTTCATGTCACGGCAGCAAATCCTAACACATTACCGCCAACCAAATTATGTTCATAAAGTTAGCCTAAGTATAGTACTACTGCAAAAATAGAATATGTTCCAAAAAAAATACAAAGATAGAATTCGAAGAAGGAAATAACATACAAATCATATCCCAAGAACAGCAGATAAGAGCAAACTTATATGGGAAAGTCAAGGAAAATCAAACAAATTATCATTTAAGTAAGCAGTCCACTCACTCTGCAAGGTGTTGCTAGTTTATCCTTAAATACTGAACCGCCCACTGAACTAACTTATCACATAGAAAATGCAATTAAAAAAGGACATTTCCTTATGATGCCATGTTTGCTAGATTACTACGTCCACTTGCAAAGCAATGTGCAGTAACAAGCATAGGCAATACATAACTTGAAGCCTCGAACAAATAGGTATTGTAAGCTAGAAAAGGGACAAACCATATCATATCACAACACCCCCTAGCATACAACCATAAATGGTACTGGACAATCAAAACAGATCAATGAATGAGCAACATAAAAAGACCAACACTAAGATATGTAGTCATACCCTACTCTTCATACCACTGCCAATTGCCATTCCACATTTTCACAGCACGTCCGCACCGCGCGCTGGCCGAAGGGAAGGGGGAAGGGTCGCCGCTAGCCGGGGTCCGGTAGGAGGGGGTTACCTCCGCTCGGGGGAGGAGGTGCACCGGGCTCGAGGAGTAGGCGCACCAGGATCGAGGAGGAGACAACGTGTGCTCGGGCTCGGGGAGGAGGCACGCTGGTTTGGGGGAGGAGGGGTGCCGGGTTCGGGGAGGAGGCGGCGCTTGTGCTCGGGGAGGAGGCGGCGGGCTCGAGGATGAGCTGGCGTTGAGGACGGCGGTGATAGGCTCGGGGGAGGAGGGAGAGTTAGAGAAACTTAATCGTTTGAGTGGGGTTTGGGCAAAGAACCCTAGTCCGAATATGAATAGGGTTGGACATCACTGACGGTTCTAAAGTAGAACTGTCTGTGATAAATACACATCACAGACGATTATGATAAATAACCGTCTATGATAATATACATCACAGAAGGTTCTAAAGTAGAACCGTCTGTGATAAAACGAACTACTTTTCCCAAAGATATAGGAAAAGGAACGTCAACCGTCTTCATGAAGAGCAATTCCCGAAGAGACGGTGATGCTTTGATTTTCCAATGAAGTCGATAGCCTATAAATAACCATCAGAAGGGCAGAACTTACACACAGACTTTTCATCTTTCCTACTTCTATTTCATTTTAAAGTTATTATCTCCAAACCTCTCAAGTCCGAATAAATTTCTTTAGAAGAAATAATCGGTCATTGGAGTTCTTCTATTATGGGTAAGATTGTGGAAAAGATACATTCCACAGATCAAATTGTCTTTTTGACCACCTTTCGACCACCGTGGAAAAGACAGAATCCATGGATCATGACTTCAAGATGGTCGAAAAGTCAATTTAGTCTATGGATTGAAGTCTTCAAGAAATTAGTGATCCTCTATTGGCTGAAAGTATTATCGATGTTTATGAGATAATTCTTGACATATTAGTATATCATTAGTTTGAGCACGAAGTTTTATTTTCATTTGTCATATTTAATTAGTGAAGAAATTACATGTTTATATGTCAATTTTATCATTTAAATGCCGCTGAAAATATGCTTTAACTATGATTATTACTGCTGAAATTATATATGAATATGTGCTAAAATCGCTAATTTTACGATAAGTAGTTCAACACCCATGCAAAGAACTTAGCGTACTCATGCCTAATCCTACAGCCGTCATTGCATAAGACGACGTAGTCGCCCCACCCTTCCATCACGCCATAGCTGGTGCTTGTGCACTGGTGGCCGTGCTCCGGCAGCGCCAACACTCGGGCCTGCAGCCTGGTCATCTTCTTCCACGTTGTCTCTCGGACCTGGTCCGCAGCGACCCTCCTCCACGTCCTTCACTCTGGTTGGTCCTCTTGGTCGTTTCGCACCCGCCACCTGCTGGCTCGCCCTCAACCTGGCTAATGTAGTGCTTCCTAACGTCGCGCACCTCGCCGGTCGTGTAGAGGAGGCCAAGCACGTAGGCTGTGGCCTTGTGGCCGACGATGGCTGCCCGGTCGAGGCACACGAGGCCGCGCTGCATGTCCTGGTGCGCGAAGATGAGTGTGAGGCCGACGATGAAGTAGGCTTCCAGGTTGTCGGCGCCGGCCAGGTGGTTGACAATGGAAAGGTAGCGCTCGTTGTCCAGCCACTTCACCGCTTACTCCGGCTCTAGCGCCACACGCCTCCCACGGTGCACTCCTTGGACGCCTTGTACATGACCTTGCAACTAAAATTCAAGATGTCAGAATCTTAATATAAGAATTACTATATAAGAGAAAATTAAAAGGCCAAATTAAGGTCAGTGTTGCCAGTCAGATTAGTGACATGTTTATTGAAACAAGAACCAGAAACAATGTTTCTGTCGAAACTAAATTTGCCGATATTTCAGACAGAACAAACACAACCGAGACTTTCTACTTCATTTAGAACTGGATATTGGACACAAAACAAAATCAACACGAGATTATTTTGCGCCGTATCAACTGATACGACTTTTCGATTTTTCTCCTTTTTATAAATTTTCAGAGGAATTACAATCAGGTTCTCTATCGGTCTTTGAAACCAAAACAAATACCTAAAGCTTTCCGCCAGCTAGGATGATATGCTACAATATCATCTTCAAAAACTGATTTTGAACAAAAACAGAATAGAATACTAACTCCTTTCAGACCTACCAAAAACAAAGAACTTGTAAACAAGATTAAAACTAACAATGTTTCTCTAAAAAATAATATAAAAAACAAAACATGTATGCATGCATGGATTGGTTGCCGCCACAAATAGTAGTATGTATTTTTATAGGTATATAAATACGTACATGGCTCATAGGCTGCAGAGGTCAGCCATGGGCTGAGAGAGCTCGCGGTCACGAGGCCGACGATGTGGACGACGACATCGTGAGGAAGAGCGACAGCGATCGCTAACCTCCTCGACATCATGCTTCGTGTGTTCACCATGGCGCACGATGGTACTAGCTAATTGTGTACGTATTCAATACTATGCGTGCTCAGCATGGCATACGATGATCATTCTTATAAAACAAAAGAATAACGTCAACGCGAGACGAAGAGACGCATCGTAACGTCAGCGTGCAAGACGAAGAGACGCATTGCGCGGGAGCGAGACGAAGAGACGCATCACGCGGGAGCCGAATCATTGAACATATCACAAACGGTTTTAACCACAAACCATCTGTGATACATAATTATCACAGACGGTTCTTGTTAATGACAGTCTGTAAATTATCACAAACGGATCTTATTAAAAACTATATGTGATAATTACGTATCACAGATAGCTCTAGCCATCGCAAGTAACATAGACGGTCGGGATTGTAAAACTGTCTATGATAATCTACAACACCGATTTCTGGGGAATCATCTATGATGAGGCATCCAATATAGCTTCTTTTGTAGCAGTGTTCCTCCATGCATAACCTGTATAGTTGTCGCTTCAACACCCACAGGTTTGTAAGCGATTTCGCCTTGTACAATTCTTCCAAGTTACTCCATAATTTCTTTGACAAATTCTCTTTGATCACCAAGTACTTTACCTTGTCTGAGAGACATAGACGAGTTGTGATGATGGCCTTCCACTCCATCACCTTTCAGTCTTCATCAGATGTCTTTTCCAGTTTATCATCTTCTAGAGCATCGATTAACCTTTGTTGGACGAGAAAATCCTTCACCCTGCGAGGGTATGGTAAAATCTGCAGAAAAAACATGATCGCCCATATTCTCCGCGGGGGTAACCGAAGAGTGATGACCACCAGATGCTGATGGAGTCCTGGAATGATGGCTCCAGAACTTATTGTGCCAGGTCGGACAACCTTAGATGGGCTCGAACATTTAGAGGGGGAACCCTCGTCATGTTCTGAGCCTACCTTGGTACAGTCCTGATTGTGGTTGGATAAACCCTTGCCTTCCGAGGAATCTGGTCCCTCATTCGGATGCAATGTGGGGGAGGAGGATTCCTCCTCAACTCTGTCTAGTATGGTCTCCTGGATCTAGTGAAAGATCTCTGGAGGCGACATTACTATCGGATGAAACAATACTCTGCTCATATTGGCAGCATGCGTCCATGTCGTGTTATGCGTAGACAGCCAAGTAGAAACCAATTCTCCTCGTTCCACTCTCCTGCCATGGAAGCATCTGAGTTGAGAAAATAAAGAGAACTAGTCAAAAGGAATCACCAGAAACTCCCTTGGTCGGCGTCAGCTGTCGATGTTTTACTATCGATCTTACGAATGAATATTTGGGGGGAGGGTCTCCTAGAATAAAAACCACGCAGAGAATGACACAGTGATTTTATACAGGTTCAGGCCTTCTCTGAAGAGAATAACAAACCTACTCCTATGTGGATGTATTGAATGTGTTAATTACAATCAAAAGGAAGACGATAGCCTAATGTCTTCTGCTCCAGATTGTGCTGCCCTTCTGTCTACCGACTTCATCTCTTATATAGTTCATGAAGGGATGATAGTTTCTCCAATTCAAGAGACATCTCAATGCTCCAAATAATGAACCGATCAATGGAGGTTATTGTCAGAGACATAACCTCCCCCACGTCGCCAGGTATTTATTGTTAGGGACATAAGTATAAAACATGTAGTTATTCCAGAGAATAACATCGTATATTAACTACCTTGTGTATTTAAACACGATGCATAAGGCTTTATAATCGACTGGACCCGCATATCTGCAGACTCCATCGACCATAAGGTGGTCGTGGATAAATCTAAGACCACAAGGTGATCGTACAGATAGCTTACAACCAAAGATGAGTCGTGGGAAAGCTTACGATTAGAGGCTGGTCGTACAAAGGATTACGACCAGGGGGTGATCGTAGTAAGATTTACGACCACTCGATTAAGCTTTTCCCTAATAAATAGTAAGGGGTATACTTACGAGTAGTATAAAGATATTACCATCTATAATTAGGATTACAGATAAATAATTAATTAAGGATTATTAGATCCTTGTCAGCTAGCCCTCAGCTTCAAGTAAAAATAACTTACTTGGTACGGGAGTTGTATAATGGTGGTCGGAAGTAGAGCCTTTCCGACTGGTATTTCATTTGACCAGAAATTGATTTGGTCAAGAAGGTAATTTCACTTGAGTTGTAAAGACATAATCAATTTTTTTCGAACATACAAATTAAAGAATCCCAATCGGCTCTCATGAAACTGTCTGTAGATATGGTCCTCGAAGAGGTAACAACCGTTGAGTTCTCACGATCTTTAACTCAAGCGTGCGGCTATAAAAATCCACTGAGGACATGTCTTTAGGGTTTTACTTTTCCCCACTTGCTTTAGCTGTTCTTTGTGCCCTTGTTCTCTCCACCGCCAATCAAATTGTGCGCTTCCTCAAAACCTTTCCAAATCCAAATCAACCTCACTCAAAGAAGATGGCCAAAACTGCCTCCAAGTGGGCGGTATCAGAGATGAATGAGGCTAAGATGAAAGCATTGGTTGCCACCAAGAAGATTCCAAAGAAGGCCTACGTGAAGTGGATTGAAGATTCTGGACAACATTGGCCCTCGGTGAGGAAGGCACCATTCCAGCATTTTGAGCATACTGTGAACGTGGCTTTCAATTGCCCACTCACCCCTTTCTTACACTTGTACTCATACACTTTGGGGTGGAATTGGTGAATCTCGTTCCCAATTTCATAACAATGTTAAGTGTATTTGTTTACTTATGCGAAGCCTACCTGGGGATTCGACCGGACTTGGAGCTCTTCCAGTATTTCTACGTGATGAGTAGACAGTCGAAATCGTAGGTAGTTGCGATTTGAAGCTCCACGACGGGAAGTCAAAGGAGTACATTCAGATGTTTACCCGGTCGCTGTGGCCGGGGTGGAAGAAGAAGTGGTTCTACTAGAGGACGACCAAGGAAGACATCCTCTTCTTCGTAGGGAAAGCTACTGAGAAGAACTCTTCTTGGAATTCAGTCCCAAGCAACCTCAACCAAATTGCTCCCTTTATTCAAGCTATCAAGGACTTGAGAGAAGAGGGGCTCACCAGATGGCATTTGGTGAGGGACTTCATCGCGCACCGTATTAGTCCTTTGAAGAACCAAGCTCATCCCATGTGGATGTATTCAGGGACTAAGGATTCGACTAGAGATTTTGAGGAAGATGAATAATCTTTCAACTTAGCTCTTCTTGGTTAATTTTGAGCTTGATTGTTGAATAATATATTTGGCCTTGTAGATCTCCCACAAAAGAGATTGACACTCGAGTCAAACTCGTTTGTGAGAATACTTCAGCACCTACAATGATAGGGGTTCCTCGAATCTTGGTGGTCGTGTCTGCAAAGGAAAGGGAAGAGCGCCTAAAGGTAATCAAGAGTTGATTTTTTTCTTTAGGACTTCGTGGTGGTAAATTTTGAGCATCGAGTGATGTCATTTTTCCAGTTTATTACAGAAAGTAGGCATGACAGATCATCGAGACGACCAAAAGGTCGAATTGAATATTGTCGAAAAGTAGTCAGAGGAAGACAAGGTTCCTCTGGCTAAAAGGTGTCATCTCGTGAAGGTCGCTAACAAGCAAGGTGAAAGCTCAAGGTCTGCTCCTTCCCCAACCAGCGCCGTTAAGAAATTTTTTACAAATGTGATCACTGCAGGGAAAAAGGGGGCGGTCGAGGTGCTTGCTCCTAAAGCCCCCAAGATCAAGGTACTATTCTACTACATCAGCAATACTTTTTAAGTTTCTGCCTCTCACGGCTTTGTCATGTAACTAGAAAAGGAGAACAGGAAAAGATTTGTTTCTTTTGTGAAGGATACTGATGCATTAGCATAGCCCTTGGTTGAGGTAGATATTGTCCCTCAGGTGGTCGAAACAAGTGTATATCACCAAGAGGGGCAGGACTTTCGAAAGCTTTGGTCCTCGTTCAAGACCTATGACCAGACGTGGTCGTAGAGGTCCCAAACCCTTAACAAGATCTTCGACCAGACGTAGTCGAAGAAGCCCCAACCTCTCAATCATGTGACACCAAAAGTCCTCCAAGGACAGAAAGTGTCACGAAGATTGAGGCAGTCGGAGATAAGAAGAGAAAGAAATCTTCCTTAGGGAATGTCTCTTCTGGATTCACAATTAAATCTAGAAAGCTAAGGTATGTAAAAATAAAAAAAACATAAGAATAACATTTACCTTTTATTTTTCACAACTTGACATGTTCTCTCTTTTCCATGATTTTAGTCCTACTCCCCTAGTCCACGAGGATGCTCCTATCGAGAAGCCCGATGTTGTTTCTTCTGCAATTGAAGAGATAACAGTAGAGGTGGTCGAGGGATCGACCATTGTTTCTGTGGTGGAGGTTACTGCCACTAACGCAACTACGACCACTAAGTGATCGTAGAAGCGGGGGTGAAGACGGTGGATGACCTAGTTGCAGTGGTGACCAAGCTGACTATTGGAGATATCAGTAATCGGACAAGGGACATGGTCCTTCGATCACCAACTGCAACTGGTCAAGATAGAGAAGGGACCTACGGTCACCGTGCCAGTAAGGAGGTCGCGTACTCAAGGAAAAATTGCTGATGCCAACAACGAAGAAGAGGAAGCAGACTTCTTTGACCACTGCTTCAGGTTCTTTCGCCCACCATCCATTGTGGGATCTTATCCATTCAGGTCTTATGACTTAGTCCCGCACTCTAAGGACATTCCTAATAAGGGGAATATTTTTTATGACGAGCGTCTTCAACAAATATAGTGGAACCAAGTCGAATAGATCGATGAACTCAAAGATCCCCAAAAGGTGTATGCCAATTTCGCTCGAACAACCATCAATGTAAGTTTCTGGTGCCAAACATTTACATATTTGATTGTTTCTTGCTTCTCACTGTCTTTCATCATTCAGAAAGCTTTGGAATAAGTTGTCACTGTTGGTGAATATCACAGACAATTTATGTTGTTAAGATAGCAAAAAGCAAAACTCTACAAGTAGGCAGAAAGTTAGTAAGTCATTGTCACATGTAGTCCTATATCTTTTCAACTACTTGTCCAGTTCTTATGTCTACTCTAACCTTTGCAGGTTTAAGAGTGACGAAAAGTCCTTGACTGACGCACTCGACCATGAAAAAGTCGAGACACAGAAGCTAAAGGAAGAAAAACTCGACCTGATGAAGAAACTTCGGGAGGCAAACTCTGCAGCTTCTGAGTTGCAGAGTATAATAAAACACTAAGTTCTGAACTTAAAACTTTTTATCTCAATGACTTTCTTTTCTTTCTCTAACTCAATTTTATTTTCAGAAAAAGAGATCGATATGGGTAAGTTAAAACCGAGGCCGATTCGAAGTCCTTGGTCATCAATGAGCTTACCTGTATGAATAAAGAAAAAGATAGAAGAATAAAGGCACTGGAGGAGCAGCACACAAAGGATGCTGCTTCCCACGACCTTGTAGTCAAGAAGCTTGACTCTCGGCTAGTAGGTAAGAAATTCTTTATCTACGACTAGTTTTGTTAACTAGCTTTTAAGACGTATTGTTTTGACTAGTCGTACTCTATCTGCAGAGCAAGCGGTCGAAATAAAGCAACTTCAAGGAGCTTCAACTCGTAGTCAGGAGGAGATGAAGTCGATGAAGATCAACCTTCAAGAAAATATTTCTATCCTAACCAATGTACTTGGAGGGTTTGGCACTAAGAAGGTAACTCCTCTTGAAGACACCGTGCTCGCACATACGAGTTCCATTGGACAACAAGTCAGAACCTTAGAAGAGTTGTTGGCCACTCTGAAGACCAACCAACCTGAATCGATAAGAGAAGTGGTTGAAAGTGCAGTAAGTTATGATTTGACAAAGCTTAAGGCACATGACCATAATCTTAATCTTCAACCAATCGAAGCTGACTTCGACTGCCCTGAGGCAGAGGCCATGCAGCTGATTGAGGTAGTACAACTGATCAGCAAGAAGGTCGCAGAGGAGATGCAGATTGGATCTCCTTCATCAGAGTAGTTTGTAATAGGAAACTTGTAAAGACAATTTTTATTTATGACTATAAATCTTATTTTTTCTTGCGAATTATCTTATCGAGTAGTTAGTAACTCATAAGACAATGAAATAGAAAAAGAAATTGTACTAAAGACTAAGAATTAAAGTTATATTAATAACTTTGTCCTAGCCCCTGACTATTTGATTAGTTTATTTATATAAACTAAGTAAATGGTGATTAGAGTGACTTAAAAATTCATTCGACTTTTCTTAGTGAACTGAATAGTTGTATACCGATTGCAAGAGTTAGAAATAGTATAACACTAAGATGTCTTTCTCTAACTGGTTTCAACTAATTGAGTTTACCAAAAGTAGTCGAATAAATTATGACAACATACTCCACTTAGGGAATTTTTCAAAGTGAATGAAAAATAGACTAAGTTGAAAAAGAGCTTGCTTCAAATTTTTTGATCAGAGTTTGTTGATCCCAGTTTCTTTGTATTGGTAGCAAAAGTTAGGAACGAGTCGGCACTAGAAAGTTCCTTCTAGTGGGCAAGACACGTTCAGAGAGAAAAGGCTTTGAGTAGATGTTGTTACCTTTCTTCAACCAGTGTAAAGAAAACCAAGTGTTTTAAAAATGATCAAAGAAGTGCTCAAATGCAAAACAATAAAGATTGAAGTAAATGAAACTTTATTGAGAAAGTAAGAAGTTACACATAAAATTTATGTAATTGATCGATGTTGTAGGAATTAGAAAGCACTCGACCATCTTCCATTGCTAGTCGTACCAAACCTGGTCACGTAACTTCGACCACGGTGTAAGGACCTTCCCACTTGGGGGATAGTTTGTTTCGATCAGACTCGGATTGAATTTTTTTCAACACCAAGTCCCCTACAGTATGGCTGCGAGGTTGAACCTTAAGATTGTAGTATTTGCGTAGAGCTTGTTGGTAGACTGTTAAATGGATTAAAGTTTGATTCCTCTTTTCTTCGAGTAGGTTGATGTCATCCGCTCGAAGTTGTTCCTGGTTAGTGAAGTTGAAATTTTCAACCCTTGTCGACCAAATCTTCAGCTCTGGTGGAAGCATGGCTTCCACTCCAAAAATTAGGAAAAAGGTATTTCACCTATAGCCCGGCTAGTAGTCGTAGGAACCGCCCATAATACTGGGGTAATTTTTGTACCCAAGCCCCCAAGCGCTTTATAAGATGGTCAAAAACTGGAGTTTTAATTCCCTGCATAATTTATCCATTCGCTCTTTCGACTGCCCCATTGCTTTGTGGGTGGGCGACAGAGGCATAACACAATTTGGTACCCAACTCTTCGCTAAATTCTTAAAATTTAGCACTCAGAAATTGTTTACCATTATCTGCAATTATTCGACTTGGAACGCCAAATCGAGTAATCACACTTTTCATCATGAACCTTTTGGTTGCTTCCATTTTTATCCCAATCATAGGTTCGACTTCAATCCATTTTGTGAACGTATCAATAACCACAAAAAGGAACTCGAAGCCTCCTGGTGCTTTTGGGAACGATCATAGGATATCGAGACCCCATGTTGTAAAAGGACAGGAGAGAGGTATGGTTTGCAATGCCTGAGCTGGTTGGTGTATTTTTCTGCTATGAAACTAACATTGCATACAAGTTTTAACCAACTCTTTAGCATCATGGAGTGCTGTTGGCCAGTAAAAATCTTGTCGAAAAGCTTTAGCGATGAGCGTTTTGTAAGAAGCATGAGTTCCACAGATGCTTCCATGTATGTCATAAGGAGATTCAATCCTTCCTTTTGCGATATGCATCGGATGAGAATCCCTTGAGTGCCTCTTTTGTAGAGGACTCTTTCGACCAAAGTATACATTTTGGTCTTACAGGATAGCCGATCTACCTTGAGATCATCATCGGCTACTGTACCCTTCTGAAGATACTCATAAATGGGATTCATCCATGAGAGGCTATCTCAATAGAAGATGTTTCTGGTGTTTCGACTAGAGACGTCTTCTGGAGCTGTTCCAAGAAGACTCTTTTTGGTACTTGTGATCGGGAAGAAGCCATTCGAGCTGACTGGTCTGCGAGAAAATTATCCTTTTGAGGGATATATTGTTCCTCAAAACTGAAAAAAAAATACTTTTCAAGCTTTCAAACTTCCGATAAGTACCGAGACATGGTTGTGTTAGAGCATCGATACTCTTTTATGACCTGATTCACGACTAGTTGAGAGTCTCCTCTCACGAGTATGCCTGCCAATAAACCTTTGTACTCTGCCATGTTGTTAGTGGCAGGAAAGTTTAATTGAGTAGTATACTTTAAGATCTCTCTTGTAGGAGATTCCAGGACCACACCAGCCCCCGAGCGACTTAGCGTAAGTGACCCGTCAAAGTATATCGTCCACTATTCATGGGAATTGTACTGAGGATCCTGAACAGATTCAAGATTTGTCTATTCGGCGATAAAGTATGCCAAGATATGAGATTTAATGGCCGTTCGGGACACGAAATGGAGGTCGAACTCCCCAATTTCAACTAACCATTTTGCCATGCGTTCCGCTGCCTCCCTGTTCTGGAGTACCTCTCCTAAGGGAAATTCAGACAACACAATTATCTTGTGCGTCAGAAAATAATGCCTTGGTTTCCTCGAAGACATGAGGAGGGCATATAGAAGTTTTTGGATCTGAGTGTAGCGCTCCTTAGGCCCGTGTAAAACTTTACTTACATAGTAAACTGGTCGTTGAACATGTTCATATTCGGCAATCAGTACTGCACTCACTGCCAGTGGCGTGGCATCTAGATATATTAGGAGCATCTCTTATGGTTTCGGAGATACCATAACAGGAGCACTCATAAGATACCTCTTGACATCCTCAAAGATAGTATTTTTCTCATCATACCACTCGAAACCCTCGTGTTTCCTTAGATGAAACGACTTAAAGCCGCCATGGATCCTATGAGTTTATGGACTTCTTTCTTCGTGGTCGATGCGCGCATTTGTTCAATAACCTTTATCTTTTCAGGGTTTACTTTGATTCCTCGTGCAGAGACAAGGAATCCAAGCAATTTTCCTGAGGAGACTCCGAACACATGCTACTCAGGACTGAGTTTCAATTGATGTTTTCTGAGGTTGTCGAATGTTTCTTGCATGTCGGAAATATGATTAAGTTGCTTGATGCTTTTTACGACTAGATCTTCAACATAGACTTCTAAATTTCAGTCTAGTTAAGGTGAAAAAGTCATTTGCATCAAGCATTGAAAAGAAACGCCACCATTTTTTAGACCAAACGACATTTTGACATAATAAAATATTCCAAATAGTGTAATAAATGCAGTCTTTTCTTCATCACCTATACAAATACTAATATAATGATAACCAGAATATACATCTAGAAAACTTAATATTTCACAACCAGTAGTAGAGTCAACTAATTGATCAATACGAGGAAGAGGAAAATCATCTTTTGAACAAGCTTTATTAGTATTAGTAAAGTCTACACACATACGCCACTTGCCATTAGACTTTCTAACCATTACAGGATTAGCCAACCACTCTGGATGGTCGACTTCTCTTATAAATTCTGCCTTAAGTAGCATGTCCAATTCTGATTTAATAGCGTCTCGTCGATCAGATGTAAATCTCTGTAATTCTTGTTTTACGGGTTTCTTGTCAGGTCGTAGTGCTAGCCTATGCTCGATCACATCCCTAGGAACTCCAGGCATATTGGATGCTTAACACGCAAAGACATCTGCATTAGCTCAAGGAAAGTGATGAGGATGTCTTCCTATTTAGGGTCAGAAGCATTCCCAATGTGAACAGTCTTCGAAGCCTCGTTTGGATTCAGCGGAACTTCTTTGACTTGATCGTTTGGCTTTGGTGCAACTTTAGGCTTCGACTGCTTGGTCGAAGGCTGACTCTTACTTGCTTCTCAGGTAGGTATCTGGCCTACCATCTCAAGGGATCTACAGTCGCATGTAAACGCTATATTTTTATCACAGCGAACTGTGATTACTCCTTTGGGACCTAGCATCTTAAGACATTGATAAACATAATGAGCAGTCATTTGTAATCTTGCCAAAGTTGGTCATTCGAGTATGACATTGTATGCCGTGTCGAAATCGACCAAGTCAAAAGTGATTTTCTCTATCCTGAAGTTGCTTGGAGAACCAAACATTATAGAAAGAGAAACTTGGCCAACGAGTTTGGCCGACGACCCCGATACGATCCCATGAAAAGAGTATCGTACATGTTTTATCTTGGTCCTGGGGTACTTGCATTTCATCCAGCGCACTTGTAAATAAAATACTTATCTAGTAGAAGGGATCGGGCAGTCACCCCTCTCGAAAGAGATGGTGACTTCCGACCACTTCGGCAATTTATTGACAAGAGGAGAGTCAATAGAGTTTACCTCATGTTCGACAGTCTTGAGATATTGTTTTGACTCATGTGCCAATGATCCTCCATAGATGTGGTCGATGGTATACTTCGGATCTTGGAACGACATCTCCTTGTCATCCGATTGCTTTCGACCACTTGTTTGTCCTACTTCTTCGAGTGTAGGAAGATGTCCTTTGCCGGTGTAGTAGTCTTTGAGTTTTCGTTGAAAAACTCAGCAGTTGCAAAGGTCATGTCCTCCCTTTTTATGGAAAGGACACCACCTAGGCTTGGCATTCTTAGCTCGGGGTGTTTGCCTTTGCCCCGGTCGTTGTATGGTTTGGAACTTGGAGGCTCTTTATCACTTACAGCCAAGACACGGAACTATTGATTTGAGATTTTTGGCCTTTGGTCTTGTTCTTGGATTTTTTGGCCTTTTTATCCTTCTTTTTACTACTTTTGCCTGCTTCTTGAGGATTTTTGTCATCTCAATCGATAGCTTTGTTCCACTCGACTGCTTCAGCGGCAATCGCATACTGACCAGTTATCTCAAAGAGCTCAACAACAGTAGCCGGAAGATTTAAAGCAATATCCTCTGTCATCCTTCTACCGCAGACTCTCTGCTTAAATGCTCGATAACAGAAGAATCATAAACTTTAGGTATAGTATTACGAACCATTAGACTCTCTGCTTAAATGCTTTGTCATCCTTTTAAGTTATTTGAATTTTTAGTGCAAAAGTAATTCATTTTGGAATTTCTAAAAGCATTAAATACTTTTGATACCGACACTCAGCTAGCCCACAGTCACTGACCAGTGGGACCCGAGGGAGGGCGTTGACTGGGTCAGCTTTGACCCAGACATGGCCGAGGTGACGTCGAAGGCGTAATTTCGGAATACGTCTTGGGCTTACCGAAGCGTAAACCCAAACTAGGCATAATAGTAATACGCTTTCACTAAGTGAAAACGTACTTCACAATTGACATCATCACTTAACTGGCCGGAAGGGCCCACACGTCAGTGACTTAGAGAACTAAAACGATTTAATTAGATTTCTAATCATGTTTAGCACTGGTGGGGTACACAAGTCATACACACATATAAAAGAGTGTTTAAATACTAATGACCTTGGTTAACTTCTAACCTACCAACGGCTCACCGGCATTCCTATGCGCGCGGCGGCAAGGGAGGGGATCAGGCGAAGGAAGGATGCTCTGGATTCGGGAGTGGCTCCACCAGGTGCGCAATGACCTCCTAAACTCGATGGCGACGACGCAAAGGCTTGAGGTTGCCGGCGGTGAGCTGACAACGACCGGAGGCGGAGAAGAAGGCTCAGTTCACGTGGAGAAGTCGCCACAGGCGTCGAGAAGCTTCGGGAAGGTGCGCCTCGAGGCGCCTTGGCTCCAGGAACGAGGCGCCCAAGTTTAATGCAATGGAGGAGGTCGGAGGTGGCCGGAATCGAGGCGGCGGGGGTTGATCGTGCTCGGAGAAGAGAGCATCACACGACCTCGGTGAAGCACCAAAAGCAAATTCAATACAACAATGAGCTCAATGGAGCAACACGATCCTAGAGGACCAAATGCTGAGGAAAATGACTCACCAGAACACTGTAAATGCTTACGGGCCTTGGCCGCCGGAGTTGAGGACGAAGAAATTGTCCCCGACGTTTCAGTGCACGTCAAGGACCGGGGCCGGCGAAAATAGAGGCGCGCTGAGCAAGGAACTTGACGGCGGGGTTGCGGGTGCGAGGGTGGCACCAACGCGGCGATGCTCTCAACGGCTTGTTCTCCGACAAAGCAAAGAATCGAGCAGAGAAAGCGAGGAAAGCGAAAGGGAGAAAGATGATAGGCTCGGGAAGTAGATGAAGTCTCGCGATACTTCGAGAGCGATCGTGAAAGCTTGGGGTGGCGAGTGGTGTCGTTGTGGCGTGCATGTGCGTCAACAACGCACTCTCAGTTGTGCGGCGCCGATTAATACGACAGCTTCGACAGGCGGGCCCCACTGGTCAGCGGCTGGCGCAATGCGGCGCAAGCCCGAGCCTGGTGCGGTGCAGCACGAAGGGGCACAGTCGAGCCAAGTCGGGTTGGAGTGGTTCATGTCGGAACAGTGAATCCCGGTCCGGTCGGAATTAGGGTTTGAATTTAGATTTGACCGAAATCAAACTAGTTTGACTAGGCTGTTTGGAAAAGAAATAAAACTATTAAAAATTTTGTGGGTGTTCTCAGGTTCATCTAGGACTTAGGAAAATTTGTTTCTGTCACTGTTCATTTTCCATTTGCCAGAAATAAATTCTTTTTAAATCAGCTTTAGAAACTATGTTTGGATTTTTATGAGGTCAATTTGTAAAAATTATATTAATCCATGATAACTAAACTAGTATTTTACAAAAAATATTTCCAGAGACTTCTATACACACATTTTTCTGAAATCAAATAAAAACTTGGTTTCAAGTCAAAATTATGAAATTTAAGGTAAACTTATGAGTTTTAATAAAAGTTTTTGAAAAGCTCAAACTTTTATACGTTTGAAATAGAAACTAAAATTTAGGATGTTACATACTAATACCTCGATTCAACTCTGTGAATTTTCTACTGATAGAGATCTGGGAGATCAAGATCACAAGTTGTAGAAACTAGCAACTAGAAAGGGTGTACATTAGTACATGTGTTGGTGTTACCATGAAGAAATCAAAGCACAAGTACCACGTTGTGTTTACTTTTGTCGAACAAACTGTATTGCTGTCATAACCTTTGTTGTATATAAGTGGTCAACTGATCCACGGTCTAAACTGTTGCTTGCCATCTCTTTTTGAAACATGCAGTAGTTTGAAGAGATATGTTTGTCTTTGTTCTGGAATTTTGTTACGATACTCATCGAATTAGAACCAATAAAAAGTAATCAGCCGAAACAGTAGGTAGTAAACAGTAACCAACCGAAAACAACAAACCGTAAACAGTATCAGCCGAAACAGTACAAAATTTGATTAAAAAAACAAGTTACAAAACCAAAACCAAGGGTATTCTAGTCTCTTTACATAGATTAGTCTCATTCATGGAGTGGAAGTTAGCTAACTAACCAAACACCTCCTTAGACCACTCCTATTTCTTAGGGGGGTGGATTCAAGAGTGAAGCTAAAGTTGGAGTTGCTAAAACTTGGAGTGGAGCCATATCAAATAGGGCCTTAATCTGGGCCTGTGTTTTGAATTAAGGAGTGAACTATTCACTTGTAAAAAGTTAGGAACAACCTAGTTAAAGGGAAATTGGGCTTAGCCCAAGACGACTAGTAGTGACTGATAGTTGGGCGGTGATAGGCGAGCCACATGACAAAGCCTCCACGGCCACAGATGAGCGAGTTTTTTAAATTTTGCGTGTGTCATTCAGTTTCTCACTCGCAGGTGCCTGAGCTACGTTGTGATCGAGAGAGATCCGAGTGAATGTGGATTCCAAATCTTGGCTCTCACGTAGTCACGACACACCTCGTTTAGTGCCTGTAAGGGTGTGTTTGGATGGGGTGAACGAAATTGAATGGAATGGGTGTTGGTGATATGTCGTAGAGGTAATCATAGAGATGATTGTATCACGTCTATGTTTATGTGTTATTGAATAAGTGTCATTCTGTTCCTTGAATAAATTATCAGTTATAAAGATTAACGAGTATGTGACTTGTTGGTGAAGCTCTTTTAACTTATGATGATGTCGTTCTAAAAGTATACCTGGTCGAAACACCAGTGACTCTACGACCAGCACATGTATTGATTTATGACCATGTTTCACCGGTCATGGATATAAGGATATCGAATCAATAATGTGAACACATATTAGAGCACATGGGGTTGGATTGACCCACCTTGAGACACTATTGAGAATGTTATGATTCTATGTGTCATTAGTTGGTCTCAAGCAATCATGATGTATAATCCTTAGACACGAGATCGAGATCAACATGTGTTTTCTACTCATGTAGTTAATAGCACTATTAGGGGTTGCCAATGAGATTTACGCTACTCATAATAGGAGAGATATCTATGGACCCCTCGGGAAAGTGCATGGCCATGCCCTTTGGTAAATCGACCAAAGTATTGACACTCAATCGAGAAAGTCCCATGGATGACATAAATATCACTTGTAGTTCAACCAGGTATCGTGAGGCAAAGGAAGAATACACGAGTAAGTTGCTTAATTCGAACAGTTACGGACTGGTCGTATGGAGATATGAGCTGGTCGTAGACTAGTCGAACATAATCACAAACTAGTCAAAACCTGGTCGTAAGGAGTTATGAACTGGTCATAACTAAATACGAATTGATCGTATAGAGATAGGACCTGATCGTAAGTGATGAGGACCTGGTCGTAGATCATATTGCATTATGGTTCGTCCGATATAATTTGTGTGTGTTCGGGAATCTTTATGTCCTGCTAGCAACCGCTAACGACTCATGGTCGGAAAGGGTTTCTGAGTCACAACCGACTACACATAAACCTAACGGGTCACACACTTAATGGATTGGAACAAAACGTGTTCGGATAGGATCCGTCATGTGCACTATAAAAGGAGATGCTTGAGGCTATTGGGAGGTGACACACGTGATAGATGAGAGACACGAAAGTCGTGACTTGAGTTGCTCCGCAGAAACCCTAGCCGCCATCTTCTTGAGATAGATCTTGATGAGGATTAAAACCTCTATTTATTACTTTAATACATAAAGAGAAACCATATGTCTTCGTGGTCGTAACCCTAAGGCTAACGACCTCACTAGTTGTGAGGATTCCAGAGGTTACATAATGAATACCCTGGTCAGACAAGATCCTGTACCTAGTCCCCGACTAGATAACTGCTCGTAAAGCTATGAACTGGTATCATCTGGACCTAAATCCATGTATTTCCTTACCGTGTGATGAATGGAACACGTGTTGTATATTCCATACCACACGAAGTTACATAATTCTAAGACACTGGACTACGGTTGAATGTCTCACCGACATATAACCGCACATCAGTTGATACCTTGTCAACTGACACCTCTCTCCGACTAGACGCGTTACTTCCCAACATGCGTCTCTCTAAAGGATAACTGTCACCGCTTCATTAACTACTTAAGGAGGACTGCGGAAGATGGAGAGAGGGGGAGATCGAAGGCAATTGAGAAGATTAGCAGTCGATTTGATTACAACACCATAGCAAGCATTGCGCTCAAGTGTAATTAGGATTAGCCTTTTGTTTGATCACATGCATTCCTTGTAATAGCCAGTTTATAGCAATAAAGAGTGATCACATTCTATTCCAGGAGATACGCATTATTTTCCTCTGTTTTTATATATTCATAAGATCGACGATTTGATCGTCGACAGATCTCTACCGTGCGAGTTGGTGATAGCACACCGGCATACAGTGTTCCTTTCCTAGACGTGTGGATATCATAGAGGCGCGACAGCGGTTGCTGTTGTGCTTGAGGACAATCCGTGATCTTCACAAGGAACGTTGGAGGTTGCTGGAGGAGATGACCGATTACGAGGACGTTGGACGATCGACTACGACCACTACATCGACGCGCTCTATGTTGGACTAGGCTGCTCCAACTGTTCTTCCGCTACACTGCGCGTCTGGTGGTAACGATATGAGATCATCTACTTGCTTGGCTTCCTGGTTTGTGTGGTAGAAATTTTGAATTATTGCTATCGTAGCCTACCCATAACCCTTCAATGGGATGGTACAGGATGGATGTGATGAAATTGAATAGGATGGTACAAGTAGGGTGTTTGGTTGGTTGGATATGATAATATAAGATTTTATTTAGTTAGTTAGATAAGATGGTTCTGGATTATTCAATTTGTTGTTTGGTTTGATGGATGAAGTTTGTAGTAACCCTCTCAGTAGAGGTGGTGAGTTCACCCCCTATTGTCAGAATTAGTTTTTGCACTGTTTTCCTGATGTTTGTGTTGTTTTCGTCTGCAAAAATATTTCGGACGGGATGTTGCAAGTAAAAACAGTTCTCTAGCAAGTAACAACAGTACAACACAAAAGTGAATTAACCACAATTGTCACAATACATCGATAAAAAGTAACAACAGTATAAAACATTGTTGAACTGCTCTCTAGCACGAAACATCGACACAAAAGTGAATTAATATAAACGTGTACATATATCGGTTTACGTCACGATGAAAACAATTGACTTGTGATTGCCCACCATCCACCAGAAATGCAGATACATCACTGAGCAGCAGATTGAAATTCAGATACATATCCTGCTCGTCAGGAGTATGTGAATCCCATATCTCCTGAAGTAACAGCAACATCAGTGGCATCTTGCAGAGACTGACAACAACAACCACTCAATAGACAAAAAAAATCTTACTTCCATATATCTCCAAGGTCAAGCAAAAGTAATACCAACATCAATGGTAATCACCAACCTCTGTCCGAAGAATTAAATTTCCAAGGTCAAGCAAAAGTTTGGTCTCATGTACATCATCTGGTAAAGTAATTGAAATGTAAATAAGTGCCTTGATAACCGACATCAGCATATAGCTGATGGTAAAGAGTAAAGACAAATGCAACATAATACCATTTTGGATATTCTTGTGTCCAGGCTGACATATGTAGTAAGTCAGTTTCCCCTTATCAACAGTGATGAGACCAACATCTTATTCTGCAAGCAGAAGACCAACAAATATTACTTTACTCTGACTTCGAGGGAATCAAGGATCCTTATCACTTCGGACAAAATGGTAATAGACAACAGAAACAGAGATACAGAGAGCTTGATCAGTGAGCAACATGTTTGATAAAATTGGAGCATAGTCATACCCAACATCTTTAACACTGAGCAATCATTTTAAATTTTAGTTAACTTGCACAATTACTCAATACAATAAGCATGAACACTGCCAAATTTCACTGCACATGTAGATGCAGAAGCAATTTTACATGTGAAAGCATTTTTTCCGGCTAGACTCAAATCATCTGGACATGTACAAGCTATTTTTTCTATAGCAGATAGCCCAACAACAGTTAGGAATATTTAACCAATCAGACATGCCGAAGCACAGCAAGGAAAAATTCACATTTCTTGGATAGGCCGAACCACAGAATAACGGGGATCTAACCATTTTTCCAATCGGACGAAAAGATTTGCGATTTCGGGCCATACCTTTGGTTCCCGCGACAGCTTCACACCAAGTTGAGGGAGGAGAGGAAGACCAGGATAGGAAGAAGGAGATGCCAAATCAGAAGACCGACGTCACCGACGCGCAACAAGACCACTAGCCACCACCCGTCGGGCCGCTGCAGACGTCGCCAGTTCCACATGAGAGTGGGGTAAAATCAAATCGATGGGGAGAGGAGGAAAGCAGAAATGATAAAGGGAAGGAAATGCGACACCTTGTGGGTCTCCAAGTGGGTGGCGGAGAGAGGAGAGGCGGCACCTTCTAGATCTCTGAGTGTCGGCGGCACAAAGAGCAAGGGCGGGGCCGACGATCTGCGCGAGAGGGTAGGGGATGGTGGCGTAGCTCTGGGAGAGCGAGAGCAGTGTGAAGGGGGAAGTCCAGCGCGTCGCTGGGAGAGTGAGCGCACGCAGGTGCAGGTGGATGACGAGGTTCTGAACCGCGTGGTTCAGTGGTTTTCGTCGAACAAAATGGTGCGGTATATTCCTCGGATATCCCCTTTCATCGTGGTATATCCCCTTTCATCGAACGAGCTGGTACAGGATGAGTTGGTTCCATTCCGCAAACCAAACGCGCGAACATCACCGTTTCCTAAACCGTCTAGTACATAAACCCTCCGTTCACTCAGCCAAACACGTCCTAAGTGAATGGCCTAGCTAGCTCTGGATCTGCGACCTTGATCCCCCGCGCCTGTAGGCTCTCCCTCCCTCTTGATTTAGCCAGCCCGCCAGTGAGTGGACGTTGATCATATGCCTGAAGCTGCTGCGTGTGCCGATGTCGGAGGAAGACGCACGCCCGGAGCACTTGGCACCGCGTGGTGTAGCAGATGCCGGGGGCTAGTGGTGGATCGTGGATTTTTAGGATGGGTGGTCGAAGCTAACAACATTTTATTCAATGAAAAATGTCAAGGATTACATTAGCAAAAATCAACATACAAATTGTTCATGCTACAAACAACATGTCGAAATAATTTAAAATGTGGTATGTAGCAGGTTAGCTGTGGTATCATCGTAGAAGATGCAATATTATTTTTGAAAAAGTTACATGGGAGATGAAAAATGTGGGAACACACAATAGTAAATTGCTAATCTTATTGGCCTTACAGGTTTTTGAAGTACATTGAGAATGCATTCTTTTATATTTATTTTCCAGAATAAAATATGGGTGTCATTAAAAAAATTACAAAAAATCCTAATAAACAAAAAAAAACCAAGATCTCAATAACTTTTACACTAATTAAACTAAAACAATATACAAACAATATTAAGATGGTGGGGGGATTCGAACTCTTGAGAAAAAAATTCCCAACGATCAACCGGACAAAACTAGTTTGTTGTTAGATTAATAGTTATTTTGACAAATATTTTGGATATTCAGTTGAACACCTATGAATCACTGTAGATCCGCCCCTGGCCGGGCGCTCCCACAAGCTCTACCGTGACCACGTGACGCGCGACGTCTACCACTACACGTTCACGTGACACACGGATTCTACATCAACCACCATCTGAACAGCGAACATGTCGTTTTATAGAAGAGCAACGGCGGGGCTTCAATCCTCGTCTTGCCAGAACGAGCGGAACGCACTGGCGTGCAAACCCACACCGAGATGAGCAAACCCACAAGTCAGGCCGCCGCTTGCCGCAGCCCACAAGCCGGCTGCGTGTTTTGGGTGACGAATAGTAGATTGAACACAGAGATATGATGAGACTTTTTGCTTATCTTTATTGCTCTTCTGTAAATCTGTGTTACAATGGTTGAGGGTCCCCTTTATATAGTTTACTGGAAAAATGAGAGTCCACCATGGGCCAGGTCTGCCTGACCTAGGCTTGGTTTCTTAACACTCCCCTATGGGCAATCATCTATCATATTCATGTCTCGTTAAAACTCTATAAAGATCCAGTGGAAAATTTTTTGAAAAAGAGTACATGAAACATGTTATGTTGTGCTGCACGGACTGCCTCATTAAAAACCTTAGCCGAGAAACTTCAGAAAAACTCGTCAAGGGAAAAAAGAGTACAATCAACCCAATTTCATTTAATCTTCAGGATTTATTCTTTGGGTACTCAATCTTCGTAATCAAGATTTAGTAAAGAGTTCATGAAGATTATTCCTTTGAATTATGCACCTCTCTAAGTCTCATCATTCCAATTCCACATATGCATCTTTCAAAGCTAGACGCTGAAAGTGACTTAGTGGATAAATCTGTAAGATTTTCACATGGCTTAGTATGCAGTACTTTAATTTCGTCCATCTTTTGCAATTCATGAGTATAAAAGAACTTGGGTTGATATGCTTTATGAGTTGACTCTTCACATAATCCAGCTGCACTTGTGCAACACACGCTGCATTATCTTCATAGATAATAGTGGGAGTCTGTGCGGTATCTAATCCACACGATTGCTGAATGTGGTGAATCATCCGCCGAAGCCAAGAACATACTCGCGAGGTTTCGTACAGTGCTATGATTTCTAAGTGGTTCATCGAAGTTGATACAAGACTTTGCTTAGACGATTTTCATGAAATTGCAGTTCCACCACATAGAATATATAGCATGTTTGTGACTTAGCTATATGCGGGTCCTGAAAGGATCGCGGCAAGGCTACGATAGCACAAACAAAATTTACCGCTCAACCAAGGAACCACTGTAAGTAATAGATCACGAGATTACCGCTAGACGCGCCGACTCGCAGCGGAAGTAGAGTCGTTGCAGCGAATTGATGCAGTCGTAGTCATACTCACGACGCGTCTCCTCCTTCGAGTGGTCGTACTCGTCGCGCGTCTGCTCCTCCGAGTGGTCGTACTCACCGCGTGACTTCTCCGACACCGGTGAACGTCACGAGTTGCAGATCTTCCTAGTACTGATGCTTCGCAACAACACCTCCGAGGTATCCACATGTACGGGGCAGGATCACCACGCGCTGGAGTGCTAGCACCGGCAGCGTGGTTGAGAAGGTATGGCTATTTGGGTTCCGAGAGTTCTTCCAAAGATCATCCTCACTTCACCCCAAGCCACCGCCCCTCTTTATATAGGCATCCATGATGGGTCTCGATCTGGAGGCCCAGTAGGAACTCGTGGCCTATACGAATTCGGATCATCATCCAAAATAGATCCTTGCCCTTTAAGTGTGTGACCCCACAGGTTCATGTGTAATCGGTTATGACTCGGAAACTCTTTTCCGACCACTAGTCGTTAGCGGTACCTAGCATCATATAACGATTCCCAAAGACACATAGAATAAATCAGACGAACCTTGAAGTAAAATGATCTATGATCGGGTCCTCATCACTAACGATCAGTTCGTATCTCCATACTACCAGATCGTATTAGCTCCCGACAAGTTCATAACTCCATACGACCAGGTCCTTACCATTATGTGATTACGTTCGACCAATCTACGACCAGATCGTATCTCTATACAACCAGTCTGTAACTGATCGAACTAAGCGACCTACTCATGCATTCTCCCTTTACCTCACGATGTATGGTTGAACTCCAGGTGAGATGTTGTGTCATCCATGGACTGTTCAATACTTTCTCGATCGAGTGTCGGATAACATCATGTGGTCGACACTTCGACCACTAGTGGCATGACCATGCACTTTCTTTATCCGATCACCACAAGGGGCCCAGAGACATCTCTCCTGTTATGTTAGGAGGGGCAAATCCTATTCTCGTCCAGTCACATCCCTCTGCATGTTTTATAGCATACCCGAAAGCTACCTTTATAACTACCCAGTTACGAGTAGCATTTGGCAACCCCTAAGAGTGCTATTACACATGTAGGGAACCATGCTGATCTCAGGTCTAAGGATTATACATCATCATTACTTGAGACCAACTAATGACACAAAGATTCATAACAATCTCAATAGTGCCTCAATGATGGGTCTATCCAACCCCATGTTCTCTAACATGTGCTCACATTATTGATTTGATATCCCTATATCCATGACCGGTGAAACCAGGTCATCAATCAATACATGTGCTAGTCATAGAGTTACTAGTGTTCCGACCAGTGACCCCCGACCAGGTATACATTTATAATGACATCATATAAGTTAAAGAGTTCCACCAACAAGCCACGTACTTATTGATCTATAACAAATGATTCATTCAAGGAACATGATAACATATTATCAAAAACATGAATATAATGAAATATCATCATCTCTATGATTGCCTCTAGAGCATATTTCCAACAGGTTTGACAGGTACCCGGCATCTGCATAGCTAGTCATGGTTAGGCTTCATTAGAGGAATCGAAAGATGTCCTTTATTCCCTGCCAATGTCTTTTGGTAGGTTCTGTACTATACCTTGCTAATAGGTTCACGACAAATGCAATGTTCGGTCTAGTATAGTTTGCTAAATACATGAGTACTCCTACTGCACTCAAGTATGGGAATTCCGGTCCCAGGACTTCCTCCCCCTCTTCTCTAGGTCTGTACGGATCCTTGTCTTGCTGCAAGGACCTTCCAACTATTGACACTTTTGAATGGTATGCCTTTCCAAAATTGAACTTTTCTAATATCTTCTGAGTGTAGGTTGACTGATGCACTAATATCCCTTCAGGGGCATGCTCAAGCTGCAAGCCTAGACAATACTTGGCATTACCCAAATTTTTCATTTCGAACTCCGACTCCAGGTAAGAGCTTGCTTTTTTAATATCTTCCAAGGCCCCGAAGATGTTCAGATCATCTACATATACTGAGATTATACAAAATTCATCCTGAGATCGTCATATAAAAACACATGGACAATCCTCATTGTTCATGTAACCTTTCTTGCATAGAAAATCGCTTAAGTCATTATGCCACATTCTGCCTGATTGCTTCAGTCCGTATAGTGACTTTCTGAGTTGCACACTATACATATTTTTATTTGTTGTCTTGATTCGGAACAGAGATACCTTCATGTACCTTCATATAAATGTATGAATCTAAGTTTTCATAAAGGTATGCAGTTACCACATCAATCAATTTCATTTCTAAATTTAGGTTTACTGCCATTGAGATTAAATATCTAAGGGTAGTTCCGTCCATGACCGGGGAATAAGTTTCTTCATAATCAACTCCTGGTCGTTGAGTGAAACCTTGTGCAACGAGTCTTGCTTTATGTCTTACAACTTCATTATTTTTATATCTCTTTCGAACAAATACTTACTTGTGCCCTACGGGATGCACATGGGGAGGCGTGCGGCTTACGGGACCAAACACCTCTCTTTTATTCAGAGATAATAATTCTGCTTCTAATGCCTTCTTCCAATCTTCACAATCTGATATTTTCTTACATTTAGCTAGCGATGCAGGCTCTGGATTAAAATCGATGATTGTGGTAATTTTCTTTGCAAAATAAATATCAACATTGGCTGTTGTTCTATTCATAGATTCTTCCGTGGTCACATAATTTATAGCTATTTCTTCATGAGGTGATTCTTCTAATGTTTCTACTTGCTCACCGTTGCTTCTTGTTGCGGGGGCAAATCCCTTTAGTTTTTTAGCTCCGATGTCTGCACACACATCTATGCTGATGTCTCTCTCTGTGGGGATGTTCAAATCTGGTATACCTTTTACTAAAGGTTTTATACTGGTGCCAGGTCTCAACTAGCTCCCTTCTGGTTCTAGGGAACTTCAGTGACCGGCTGTGCCAAGTCCTTCTTATCCTTTTTGAACTTTGGATTCGATGAGCCGGAGTTCTCGTCATTTTATTATGAGGCCTCTAGATGGTATTAGTGGTACCTTTAATTTTCTTTAGTAGTTCAACCCTCTTTGGTGCATTGCGTCCAGGCATATACGACTTGATCACGCTCTTCAAATCACTAAAGTGGTCAGGCAATTGATTCGCTAATGCTTGCAAATCAATTATCTTTTGGACTTCTCTATTTGTTTCATTAGTACGCGAGTCATGTGCATGGATTCCCGTAGCCTGCCACATTATTACCCGATATTTTTCATCAAGGGGTTGATTTCTTCCCCCTAATGATGGAAAATTATCCTCATCAAATATGCTATCAGCGAAGCGAGCTGTATGCAAACTACTAGTCATGCAGTCCAATTAACTGATTATGGATGATGTCTCATAACCAACGTATATCGCAGACTTTCGGAGAGGGCTCATTACAGTTCATTGCGGCGGTGGTATAGGTACATAATCCTTGCAACCAAACCTACGTAGATGAGAGATTTTTTGTGCTAATCCTTGCGCTAATTGCATAGGTGAATGGATGTTACAACCACAGTGGCCGAGGTCGGGCCCGGCACGCCCGGCCTCAACGCGTGGCGTGGTGCACTCTCTTCGCCGTCCCCGACGGCAGCAGTCTTGCCACGCGGCAGCCGTCTGCCGGGTCCCGGCGGCGCGGCAGACGATCACGCATCGTGCGCGGGCAACACTGCTGCCGTCCGGGCGGCGAGCAGTGCCGCCTGAGGCGCGCCGGGGCCGGCACAGGCACTCTTGTCGTCCGGGGGCAGCGAGGCCGCCCACGCGGCAGCGGCCAGCCGGTCCCGCGGCCGCCACGCAGACGGGCGGCCTCTTTGCCGTCGTGGGCGGACGGCGGCGAGAAGTCACTTGTCGCCATCCCCGACCGCAGCAGGTGTGTACGGAGGGCTAGAATATGAATTTCGTAGCTAGGGGGGTTAGAACGGGAATTTCCGTGCGGCATACGGTCAAAACAGTCCAAAATTCATAATTCTCCACGTAGAAAATTACTTACATTTCACCTGCTGCCGTCCCGTCCACGACGGCAGTAGATGTGTACGGAGGGCTAGAATATGAATTTCGTAGCTAAGGGGTTAGAACAGGAATTTTTGTGCGACATACGATCAAAATAGTCCAAAATTCATAATTCTCCGAGTAGAAAATTACTTACATGGAAAGTACTATGCAAGTTCAGTAGCTTTGCTGGTCATTCATGATTCGATCACTATACTTCAACAGTCTTATTCAAGGGATAAAATGACGGAGCAGTGAAACGGACTAAATTCAGATTTTAGCGGCATGGTAGGGGAATACACTGGAAACTACTACTACACATTGTTAGAAATAATGTTGTTTTATTTTTTGATTAGTTTCTGTTTCCGGTTTCCTATTTAGGTATCGTATCCGAATGGAACTCGGTTGTGTGCGTGGGTTAGCTTCGGTATGGGGAGTTGCGTAAGTGTATAAAAGGTTGAGACCTAGTACATGTGATTCGTATAGTGCAGAGAGAAACAAATAAAAAGACAAAAAAAAAGGAGCACCAGCTCCCGAAATAAATCGATTATGGGTGTATTTATCGCTTGGTTCTTTGTAGCAGGAAGAAGAAAAGTAACGCAGGGCGCTGCTTTTGCCACATCACCAGAAGACAAGGACCAGGAGAAGTACTGTGCTGCTACCTTCATCAATGTGAAGACAAGAGGCAGGCTAGGAGGTCCCACCGAGAAAAGGCTGGTCTGCCCCAGGAGTTTTGCTAACTTCACGTGAATTCCAACGGAGAAAACTGAGGAAGAAGAATGTGACAGTGCAAGACTGATTTTTTAAGCCATGAAAAATTCCAGCACACATGCCCAATAGCTTTGAGCCTTTGACGGTCGTCAATCCTGAATTGATCAGTACAGTACAGTACAGTTCACCAGTCTTTACTCGGGGGAGAATAAAAGGGCTAGACAGCTGATGGAACGGACTAAATTTCAGACTTCAGTGGCAGAGTTGTTTTGGCGAGGTGAATTCAAGATCAGGCTATTTGTTACTTGTTAGATGGAAATGCTATGGAAATTGCCGCATACAGACTAAAGTATCCCATCAACTTTGTCTTCTTTAGGTAGAGAATGTTCAGCTATGAAATGACATGCTTCTGTACTGTTTCAAATAAATACTGTCAGGTTTTAATTTACATACAGATGAATTTGTCATTTGTCTTAGGAAAATATTTGCATCAAAGTTCAAAGCCTCCTTTTTGTATTTAAAATGGCATGGAAGCACATTGCAGGACACCTTTTTTTCTTCATTCATTCTTCAGTTTTCATGGCATCCTATTGCGTACAGACAAGTGTTTTTGGGTGAGCATTCACTTCCATGGTCTAAACTATAGTCAAGAATTTAGGAAGCTTCAAGATCTTGCATGAATGGCAACTAACAATCACAAAATATATTATCTTCTCGAAGTTGACTTTGCATTGATAACTTTGTAACTTTGTTACAACTAAATCTATGCATAGATTTTCCCTAATATACGCGGCAATAGCTTTGACATTGTAATGCGACTATATTTTTCCCATTAGCATCAACGTCTGTGACGTTGAGCTTGTAATTCTATTACAAAAAGATCTAGTGACAAATAACCCTGATAGGCAAATTAATAACTTTCTTTTTTTGAGAGAAAATTAATTACTTTCTGAAGAAGAATGGGACATGGTTTGACATTCTTGTGTTAAATTGATCCTTGAAAACTCAAGGAAATTTCAGCTGTTGTTCCACCCTTGAAAACTCAAGGAAATGTATGCCACTACAACACAACACCCATGTAGAGACGTCCAATCTATAGGCTAGAGACGTGTTATTTCATCTCTAGAGGACCATAGAGCCGTTTTTATAAAGCGTCTTGGAGCGTCTTCCCACGGACCGTGTCAAGAACCGTAGAGACGCTTGTAAAACATGTGTACATGATATAAGACGCTTTATAGAGACGTTAAAATTCATGTCTATGTATGTAGAGACGTTTTAGTAGATACACTTACATAACGTCTTTACTGATATAGACATGTCCAATTTGCGTGCCAACAAACATAGAGACACTTTTACAAATATATTCAATTCATGTGGGCACAATTTATACACATTCTGTAGAGACGTTATGGTGTCATATTAAACGTCTTGACAAATGACTTTACATACAAGGTGTTTCTCGGCTTAGAGACAGACATAAAAGTGTCAAAATAAAAGCGTGTTTACGTGATAGTTTTGTTGTAGTGTGCCATGCTGCTTGATGCGCTTTGATTTATGTTAAATTGCTAACCATACCTCTGGTTTACAATACTGCTAACCTAAAAATTAAACAAAACAAGATAAAATTTCCACGTTAGTAAGATACTTTGTCATTGGCTTTTCAACTACCGTACTAGCCTGGCTAGCAAGAGTTAGCTTACAAATCCAATGCCCTGTTATACATTATGGTATAGAGGGTAGGTATACCTCACACTATATTGTTCTGATTGAACGAAATCTCCAACAAAATTAGTAAATTAACATAGCTAGCTACCACCAAAACTTTTCTGCTTAACAAAGCAAGTAAGATATTCACTATTCACACCATTTTGTAGCAAAAGATTCTCTCCGCTCTTTTGGCTTTATGCGAACAGACAGCATCTTCTCGAGGCCAAGAATGCTATCCAAGTGTTGTCCGTATTTGGTGCACCTCCTCCGTACTATAGTCTATACACGCTTCAGAGAAACACTAGAGAGTTGATCTGACCAGAAGCCTCTTGACATACTGCACAGTTCAGAGCTGATCGTCCCATTATAAAAAAATCCGGGGTACATATTAAATTTTCATACAAAAAAAGGTTCTTCAAGCGTGTAGTGGGTAAGCTCTGGTCGTATTCCATCAGTTTGTCGTTGTAAAAGTCTGTAAATTAAGGTCAATATCAACGAGTATATTATTTACAGTTTGCATCATTGATCATCTAGTGCAGGCAGTAACTAGGAGCAAGTCTTTTTTTTTTCTTTCTCAGAAGCAGAATCAAGTGATCAACACACAAGCCAAGAGCAAGAGGGATTAAAAGAAGTTGTTCACCATGTGTTCGGTCTCCGAGTTTTCCCCGTCTCCTTTGGAGCCCGCGATCCTGAGTCTTCAGTTCCACCGACTCTTGGACCGGTTCCTTACGTTCTAGCCATACCCCACAAGTGAGTCAAGTCAAGAAATCATGCGAAAGTAATTTTCAGGAGCAATGCCGCAAATACGAGACTGCAAATCAAATCGGCATTTCTTGGTGGTGAGATGCTGAAGTCGCGTATAAAGCGCGTTGGATTGCGGCGCTAGAGCTCAAGCACACAGCCTCCAAAAGCTTCACAGAGGGGAGAGTAGCTGTTGCACCTGTGATGCAGTGGTAATGGGGAGGCACCTGGTGCACTCGTCCTCTTCCTCCTTCTTCCCTATCCTTTTGGCTGCGCTGGTTGGGCACCAGTTAAGCATGGTGGTCACGGCGCAGAAAGCGCCGGCGCCGGCGCAGGTCCGCGTCGGCGTCATCCTGAACTTGGCGTCGCCGGCTGGGCAGAGGCCGCGCACCGGCATTCAGATGGCCGTGGAGGACTACTACGCCGCGCACCCCAATTCAGCTACGAGGGTGGAGCTCCATTTCAGGGACTCGGCGGGAGACGTTCTTGGCGCCGCTTCTGCCGGTAAGCTGATCGCCGCCCACCTCTCCATTTCAGAATTCATGTCTTTGTACGTGGTATACACTGCTCTAAGCTCCTTCGTTCCATACTCAGAAGATGTGTAGATGTTTCCTTCATGGCTCATAATCATCTGATTTGATGTGAAACAGTAGCTTAAGATAGTAGAATTACGGGACTGGAGATATTTTCTTCTTCTTTTAATTCCTTTGCGTGTGGGTTTGAGTCATCTCTGGTACGAGCCGCTAGATGTTTGTGGCCTACCGAGGCTCGTAGCTCTGCCTCCTCGATCACATGGACATGTCTGTCTTTGTCATGTTGCATCGAGCTCCTCTCTTGATAGTTTCTTACTTCTACTCGTTCGTATTTAGATACTACTTTCTCTTGAACATTTGAATTACTTTCAACTTCTGCACTCGTAAGGGTCGTGCTTAGCTTACCTCTCCCCGATGCGGACCCAACTGATGCAGCAGGTTTATTTCAGAAAACGCCGTGTTGCCTTTTAAAACGCCATTTTGTCTTGCCATGAAGACGAGACAGGACAGATTTATAATCACATCTCTGTGTTAGGGGATCTGAATCCTCAACCAATCCGTCCTACACCAAACCGCCACTTCTAACCGTGAGTCTACTGGTCATAGACCCTGACTCCCGAGTGTAATATACGTTGGTTTTGTCTTGTCAGAGGGTCGGGGTTCGTGTCCATGTGATATGTTTATTCAGACTTACCAGAGGCCTGTAGCTCCATGCATGTCACCTTCTCTTTAGCTAAATAATTGGACCAGTTACTAGTCTTGCCGGCGAGTTGGTCCAGCTCGCGGTGTTCAGATCGGGCTCGGTTTGAGTCTTGAGAGTTTCTTAACCCAGGCATGTACCGGCGAGTTGGTCCAGCTCGCGGTGTTCAAATCGGGCTCGGTTTGAGTCAAGAACGAAATCTTAATTAGCTTAATGACAGAGGTTGGTTGGGCACGACCGAGATTGGTCAAATTTTAATTCCATTCATACAACCTCTCCATGCCCATGTCACCAAATTTCATAATTGTTGGTACGCACCTTTTTTTCCCCCATAACACGTAGGAGAATTACGTGTCATTCTATCTATTATATAGGTAAAGTGGATGACAATTATTTTATAGTCACTAAGAACAAAAAAGAGAAATGTGCTAGAAATTATCACAAAAAAGCAAAATATCTGGCCATTTATCTGGCAGACCCGAGTTATAACGGCTTAGATTAAAAGTGTAGGATCGAATACAACAATTAAGGGGGTGAATGATTGTAGTATTTTCTTCTCGAATTACCGAGTATAGCCTGTGTTGGATTGAACCAACAACTTAAAACATCGTACTCATGCGAGATCTCTCCTAGTCGATGTGGTCGAATCTGCTCTGATCTGTTGGCTACGACCAAGTGAACGACACAGCATGTGATCGAAGAAGGTGAAGGCGACCTGGTTGAAGGAGTTTCGACCACCTAGTCGAAAGGGATCGACTATCGAATTTATTCCATCCTACAACTTGAGAGCGTCACGCACTGCTTGGAATGAGAACAAGTCGAAGACTGCTCTAAACGAGAACTCGTCGAAGCCTGCTCGACACTAGAACTGCTAGAAGACGATGTCCAAAAGAACACACCGCCGGTAATGACTAATCTTTCTTGGAATAGATCTGATCCTTTATTTCTGAATCATGTTTTGTAACTACAAAGTGTCCTAACGACATCCCTCAAACCCTAGCACGAAAACTCAAAAAGCAATCTTTCGAAAGCTGTCTCCCCTTTTTATACGCTAGAGCCCTAAACCGTGTCCTCATAATTCGAACACAAAATCATATTTGTTTCCGAAAACTAAGAGACCCAAAACTGCTCCAAACACGGGTTTTTCAAAATCTCTAAACCTTCCGATTATCAACACCTTCCATAAGTCCTCATGCGTTCAAAGCCTTCAAGACCACACCTCCCATAGCTTCTCTACGCATCATGCATGCACCTTTGATCTCCACGTGCACTAATGTAAGCCCGACCATCTCATGACATCTTTGACCACCTGAATCTCGTATTTCCCCATCCCAGTCCCGGTCCTCCTCGTCATCGATCATGACCATCTCCACACCCAACCTGCACATGCAAAGACCAAAGAACGTTTTTCCGGCACAAGTTCTCTAACTTGACCAATATCAGTTCACACACGCATATCACACCCTCAACTATTAATAACCACGAACCAGATCATCCACGATCTTAATTTCCATACTTTCAGAAAAATAACTCGAGACCACTCTGAAAAACCAGTCTTACCACTGTGCACAAGCCGGTCAGACCGCTGGCCGATCTGATACGACTACTCGAGGTTCGACCGCAAAGCCTATGACCACCAATCATGGGCCTATAACTATCGACCAGGCACTGTAGCTTTCGACCACCGACCATGCACTGTAGCTTTCGACCACCGACCATGCACTGTAGCTTTCGACCATCGACCATGCATTGTAGCTTTCGATCGGACAACTCCGACTGTCCTTCGTACTTGGTACTTGGAGTTACAACACTCGTAATCCGGTCGAAGCCTAGTGGTGCAAGGGTCATCGAGTATCACCGTTTGAACTACCCGATACAAGGCATGTTTCGACCACTCAAACTGGATATTCCAACAACCGAAACTTTCACAAATGCAAATTTCAATACAACATAAAAATCAATTATTCGTCATCACAAAATTTACAATCTGTCCACATGGTCTAACAAAAGAAAGAGCACATGTTAATTTCGGAATAAAAAATAAATAAAAATTAGCAATTTTATTTCCATACGACTTCAAAAGTAACATACATAAAAAAAAAATTGGGATAACAATTAAATGCAAATTCATAAATTAAAGGAAAGAGTTCATGTCAAGAACAATCCAAATGAACTGAAATTCAGAATAAAATAGAAATTTGATTTCCATCCAAATTCCAAAGTAAATCACTAAAAACTAAATTTTGAAATAATAATTAAAATAAAATAGAAATGGGATTTTTTTTAAAACATGAATTTCAGCTTAAAACCAAAAATAAATTCACGACAAGTACGATAAAACAACATGCAAATTCGGTGACAGACCTTTTACAATTGCTAAGAAAAAGCTTAATTGGTGGACCATATGTTTAAAGGCTTAGACTTGACAGTTGTTTTATAGATATATTAATTAATCAAATAGTGTATATTAGAGCTGTTACAGCTATATAAGAAATGCAACTATGTTTTCAATCATAAGCATTTGAATTGTTCATCTTAAAATACGTATGTATCCCAACTATTGTACAAAATAAAATACTGAAGATTCAAATTTAGTCGCGCAAATTCGTAGATCACCCTACTAGTTATATATTAAAAGTCGATGGCATACCTTTTACAACTGCTAAGAGAAAAAACGAAGCATGATAGAAATTCTTCAAAAAAAAAATCCGACCTTTAAATTGGTGGACCATAAGTTTAAAGTCTTAGATTCAATAGTTATCTTAGAGATATATTAATTGAAAAAAGATCTAAAATTTTAAAATTTGATGACATAACTTTTACCACTGCTAAGAAATAAGAGAAATATGCTAGAAATTCTATTAAAAAAAACACTCGACCCTTAAATTGGTGGACCATAATTTGAAAGTCTTAGATTTGATAGTTGTCTTAGAGATATATTATTTTTTAAAAAAAAATCTTAAAAAGCATCAAACTCTTAATTTGGTGGATCCTAATTTTAAAGGCTTAGATTCAATAGTTAGTTTAGAGATATACCTCTCAATCCTCTGCACATAAGGAGTGAGATATCAAAATAATTTTTTAAATTAAATATGAACTCAAATATCCCGAATTCAAATTTCAATTGCAAAATATAAATAAATTGAGTAAAGTTATGCTAGACCAGGTCAAACCGCGCAATTGCCCTGGCCAAGGTAGAAAAGGTTCCATACAACTACAAGCGTGTGAAGTGGCAGATAAACCGGACAATCCACAGGTCAGAAACAAAAGAAAAAAAAAAAGGACTTCTGTTACATCAGATTACACAAGAGTGAAAAATCATATAGGATGTGATGAGGACGTCTGGATGCTAAGTAGACGCCCATCCGTTTCGCTGATCACGTAAAGGCCGTGCGGTCCCATCAGTGACAACGAAATCTAGTAGTATACTACCAAAAGACCTGGACGTTTGTGTATAGGCGTAGGGATAAGAAAATCGGTTCTCTTTGCGCGTTTGAAAGTCTGGCGATTGGATGATTTGGACACGATGATCCGCGTATCCCAAATGCGTGTGGGGAGAGATCACTGGCCCCTGTATACATAGACTTGCTGTAGCCGTCGAACGGTCAGTGCAGTTCAGTTTTAATGCTTCTGAAAATGAGAGTCTACTAGGTCCTTGTCAGTTGTCACTGGTCGTGCTTCATCAGTCTGAATCCTAATTGCCAGACGTCCAGTCGACCCGGAAAAACCAGGCCGCTCTGCATCTAAGCTAGCATGGATGGCAAATCCCTTCTAAGGCCTGGTCAATAAAATAGAAAGTAGAATTTAGCTTCTAGAGATCTCTCCTGAATGATCACGAAGAGAATCAGATGTTGAGTGTTCTTTTCTTCAGGTCTTGCACTCCAATGTCTGCATGGAACTTATTCTCGTGCCAACTTGTTGTGCCACACAAAGCAAATGAACATTACCTTAAAAATGCAAATGAAGTGATTTCACACTAACGAAAGAAACAAAGGAGGTTTTTTTTACTTGTTTAAAGAAACAAAAGTGATTTTTGACCCCAAAGAAATAGGCAAGCCGGGACTCTCAACTCAAGATCTGTTGCATTTTTCAAGTCAACGTTGGTAGTACAGATTTTTGTGGGCTGAACCTTGTAGTATTGGCCCAAGGCCCAAGTACCCAACTTCTATGGGCTGAGATGTCTCTGGACTTAAAAGTCGTCTCTTTTCTGAGCGGCGCGTGGCTGTTGTTGCAGCGGTGGAGCTGGTCAAGAACGCGCAGGTGCAGGCCATCATCGGGCCCCAGACCTCAGCGGAGGCCGAGTTCGTGGCCCACATCGGCAGCAGCGCCCACGTCCCCGTCGTCTCCTACTCCGCCACCTCCCCCGCGCTGTCCCCGGCGCAGACGCCCTTCTTCGTGCGTACCGCGGCCAACGACGCCTTCCAGACGGCGCCCGTCGCGGCCATCCTCAACGCCTTCAGGTGGCGCGCGGCGGTCGTCGTGTACGAGGACTCGCCCTACGGGGCCGGCATCCTCCCGGCGCTCGCTGACGCGTTGCAGGGCGTCGGCGCGAGGGTCATGGACCGCACGGCCGTGCCGAGCGACGTGACCGACGACCGCCTCGATGCGGTGCTGTACGGCTTCATGGCGATGCCGACGCGCGTGTTCGTCGTGCACATGCTGTATCCTCTAGCCGCGCGGTTCTTCCGCCGGGCCAAGAAGGCCGGCATGATGTCCGAGGGCTATGTTTGGGTCGCCACCGACGGCGTCGGCAGCTTCATGGACAGGCTCACACCTGAAGACGTCGACGCGATGCAGGGTGTTGTCAGCCTCCAGCCTTACGTGCAGGTGACAAACGACGTCAGGAACTTCTCGGCGCGGTTCAACGCGAGGTTCCGGCGGGAGAACCCGACCGCCGAGGACGTCCATGACCCTACCGTGATGAGGCTCTGGGCGTACGACACGGCATGGGCAATCGCCGCGGCGGCCGAGGCGGCCGGTGTCCCCAGCCCGGCGTTCCAGACACCACAAAGGAGCACGGTACTGACAGACTTGGACCGGCTGGGCGTGTCGGCCACCGGAACAACACTTCTCAAGGCGGTGCTTGACACGAAGTTCGACGGGCTAGCCGGCAAATTCAGGCTGGTCGACGGGCAGCTGCAGCTGGCGGCGTACGAGGTCGTGAACATCATCGGGAAAGGCACCAGGACGGTCGGGTTCTGGACTCCGGAGTCCGGGATCTCACAGGATCCGAAAGCCAACGACAGCGCCAAGGTGCTGAAACAAATTCTCTGGCCAGGAGAGCTACCGTACACTCCGAAAGGCTGGACCGTGTCACCAAACGGGCGGTTGCTTCAGATCGCCGTGCCGGTGAAGCATGGGTTCAAGCAGTTTGTGGACGTCCCCAACAACTGGGCAACCGGAGGGTCAAACGTCACAGGCTACTGCATCGACGTGTTCGTCGAGGTCATGAAAAATATGCCCTATCCGGTGAGCCACAAGTTTGTGCCGTACAATGATAGCTCGGAGTCTTATGAGAAACTTGTGGAACTGGTGCCCGAACAGGTCAGTACCGTACAGATGACAACAGGCAGGTTTCAGAATTCAGACTAATTGTATGTATACTCAGAAGATCGATGTAATGATGGTTGCAGATAGCCGACATCGTCGTCGGTGACGTGACGATCACCGCGAGCAGGATGGACAAGGTGGACTTCTCGATGCCCTTCACGGAGTCGGGGTGGTCGATGATCGTGGCGGTGCAGAAGGACACGAGCACGAGCATGTGGATCTTCCTGAAGCCGCTGACCGCCAGCCTCTGGCTCGCCAGCCTCGCCTTCTTCTGCTTCACCGGCTTCGTCGTGTGGGTCATCGAGCACCGAATCAACCCCGAGTTCCGCGGCACGCCGTGGCAGCAGTTCGGCCTCATCTTCTACTTCGCCTTCTCCACCCTCGTCTTCTCACACCGTAGGCATTTTTTCCGTGCTTTTCACGAATCTTGCGTTCACAAATTAGTAAGTGTTTACTTAAAGAACCTGTGATTTTTCAGGCGAGAAGCTTGGGAGCAACCTGTCGCGGTTCGTGGTGATCATATGGGTGTTCGTCGTTCTGATCCTGACGTCGAGCTACACGGCGAGCCTGACGTCGATGCTGACCGTCCAGAAGCTCCAGCCGACGGTGACCGACGTGAGGGAGCTCCAAAGACGCGGCGACTTCATCGGGTACCAGGAGGGCACCTTCATAATACCCTTGCTCCAGAAAATGGGCTTCGACAAGGGCAGGATGAGGAGCTACAGCACCGCGGAGCAGTACGCCGACGCGCTGTCCAGAGGCTCGGCGGACGGCGGGGTCGCCGCCATATTCGACGAGCTCCCGTACCTGAAGCTCTTCTTGTCGCAGTACTGCGACAGCTACACCCTGGTCGGCCCAGTCTACAAGACCGACGGCTTCGGATTTGTACGTCTCCTATTTACCCACGCTTGAAGAAGTTGCAATTCCGCCATGAACAGGGTTTTGATTCTTGCTCTCCATCTTGTGGTGGATCCGCAGGTGTTCCCCAGAGGTTCTCCAATGGTGGCGGACGTGTCGCGCGCGATCCTGAAGCTGGCGGAAGGAGAGAACATGGCGAAGATCGAGAAGAATTGGTTCGGCGAGCCGGGCGCCTGCGAGAGCCAGAGCAGCTCCGTCGGCTCGTCCAACCTCAGCTTCCAGAGCTTTGGCGGGCTGTTCCTCATCACCGGCGTGGTCTCCAGCCTCATGCTCCTCGTCTACCTCGTCACCTTCTTCTACCGCGAGCGCGACGAGCTCCGGGCGGCGGAGGCCGCCGGCTCCGGGAGCGCGTCGCTGCGGCGGCTGCGCGCGTGGCTGCAGCTCTACGACAGGAAGGACCTCAAGTCCCCCACCTTCAAGACGTGGAACGACGAGTCCCTGAGGAACGGCAGCGACGTCGGGAACGGGACGCCGAGATGGATCAACGAGAGCCTGAGGAACGGCGGCGGTGCGAACCGGATGCAGAGGGCCGGGGGGGAGGAAGAAGCCACCGCCGGGACAAGTCCGTTCAGCGTCTCCGTCAGCTCGGAGGTGAACGCCGGCTCTTCGCCGGAGGAAACGCCGGCGTCGGATATCGGGTACTCGTTCGAGCAGAGGATCGTGGAGGCAGCAAACTCTGTGGAGATGGCAGGGTCAAGGTCAACGACCTCTCAACTGCAGTAGAATTGCTAGTTTTTTTAGAAGTGTACTGGATTTACTTGTGCATGCAAGGCAAGTGTTCCCTGACACGTCTGGTAGAAATCTGACAAGTCCAGTCAGTGTGTCTGTAAAAATTTACTATACAGAAGCTTTGTGATGTACTGGCACTAGTTGTAATCTGGCGACAATAATCTATCCTGTGTACATTCGTTTGGAGAGTTTCACAGGTCATGATCGAGTTTGTGAGACAATTGCATTGTTGCGCAAAATTTGATCGTTCAGTCTCGGGAACTCTAGAGCGGCCAGATATGTGCTTTCGTTTCCTAACCCTTCCTCTCGGCAGTAGAGGTGGGCCGGCACGGCCCAGGCCCACCGTGCTTCGGGCCGCGTCGTGCCGTGCCAGCTCGGCCCGGTCAAGACGATAACCGCCGCCGCCATTGTTCGGAAGACAAAGACACCGTGATTGGTCGGTGGCGAAGGGGATGATTGGTTGGGCTAGGCCGGTGTGGGGAGTGATTGGACTAGGTTAAGGGAGGATTGGGCTGAACGGAGGCTAGGCCGGTGTGGGAGTGATTGGACTAAGTGAGGAGGATTGGGCTAGAACGGAAGGTTGGGCCTATTTCGTCGTGCGTGCTACCAAGCACGCCCAACCGATCGTCTTGCGTCGTGCGTCCTAACGGGTCGCATTCTCGAGCCGGCGACCGTTGTTCGTCGTCTTGGCGACCCATCACGTCTTGTCTTGGCCGTAGCTTAAGCGTGTCGTCTTGCCGCCGTCTTGGTGGCCCAAAAAGCACGGCCTAAGTCCCAGCTCTACTCGGCAGCGTAGTCAGGATTTAAAGTTCGTGGGTCAAATATAAAGTTTTTTATTTTTTGTAAGGCTAATTCTCTTAAATGTTATGGATTTCTATATAAAAAAAAATCTTATTAGTATATGATTGTTTTGTAAAAAGCTGTGGGGGTGGACCCTGCAGCTTATGTGGCTCCGCCACTGCTTCCTCTTACAGATGATTGTACAGTGATTCACGAGTAATAATGCACAACGTTTTGAATATCAGCATAGTCTTCAATATCCAACTTTGATAATTATTTTTCATATAGTTATGTTGGTTACAAAACTATTGTATTTAGAAAAATATTTATCATAATAAATCTAATGATACTATTATCTTATAGCCAATCTAAATATCTTTTTCATATATTATTAGTCAAAGTAAAAGAAGTTTGACTGTACGTTTTATAGAACACCGTACATTTCTAAACGGAGGGAATCGACAATTGCACTGCACTTCCGTGGTAATATATAGATATGAGTTCGTGTGATAGGTACACAATATTGTTATCTGAAGTACTAGTATAAGTTTCTACCTACGCATGAACTCTGCAGTCAAACAATCGGTGAATGCGTTACATGAACTCTGCAGTTTTATTGAGTGGGGAATCCCCCCAAGGAATAGGAATACAAAATAAGCGTTCAGCGTATAGGCCCGCGTGTCAGCGACAGTATCGAACCGACTTAATTACCCGCCGATGAGGATTTAATAATCCTTAATTATTTATTTACATATAATTATAATTATAGATAGTAATATCTTTATACTACTCGTAAATATACCCTTTACTGTCCATAAGGGAGAAGCTTAATCGAGTGGTCATAAGTCTTATTACGATCACCCCCGGATCGCAAGTCATTCTACGACCAGTCTCTAGTCGTAAACTTTTATACGGTCCATCTCTGGTTGTGAGCATTCTCTTGTGGTTGTAGTTTATCCACAACCGCTCTATAATCGATGGAGTCTGCAGACATGTGGGCTCAGCCGATTATAGAGTCTTGTGCACCGTGTTCAAACACACGGGGTAGTTAATATACGTTGTTATTCTCTGGAATAACTACATGTTTTATATCTGTCTCTGAAAAGAACTGAGCATCACTACTCTGCTGGTATCGCTCGCGCAAGTACTCCCAAATCTAACGAGTGACACGTAGACCAACAATATCTGACTGGATGGAGTCGTCGACGCTGACCACCAGGATGGCTCGAACACGGGCCTCATCAGCACACTAGCGCTCAAAAACGTCTGTAACATACTGAAAAGGCTCATCAGCATCAACAATAGCGGCATATGCCCCCTTCTTGGCGGCCTCATCTTCTGCAAGAGATGCAGAGATGGACCGGCTGGGAGAAGGCTCAATTGGCGATGACGGACAAGGTCGAGCACCAGTAACATGTCCCCAGAGGCGGAGACCATCGAGTGTGATCTCCATGAGAGATGACCACAATCTGTAGTTCATCTCTTTAAGTTTTGTTCCCGAGAGTGGGATCGTAGCTGCTGGAACATAAGCCATTGATAGGCAGCGTTGGACAACGGAGTCTAACAGGCGGCGTTGGACGGTGCGGCGGCTAGATCAACATTTTTTTTTGCTTTCTTTCTTTTTAACGGTCGGATCCTTTTATTCAGCCGGGCCGGCTATCACAGCCCACTTTCTTCCGGGAATTAGGGTTCCTGAGGGGGGGCGGCGGAGGCGGCCCGAGGGGCGATGACGGAGTCGACAACGCCCTCCTTCTAGCGCCAAAGGCGGGTGACGAGCGACGCAGCGGCAGCGGCGAGCGGCGCGAGCGATGGCGATGTCCGAGCGAGGCAGCGGCGCCGTCCTCGTGTCCGTCGGCGGAACAGCGGCTCGAGCGACGTCGTCCTCAGCGGCGGTGGCCAGTCGGCAGAGATGGCTCGTCAGGAGGGCGACTCGCCCTCGTCACAGCCCACTTCCTCCTCGAGAACTAGGGTTCCCTGAGAGGCGCCTCGGAGGCGGCGGCAGTCGACTCCTCGTCTGGCTCCGGCTTGGGAGCACAGCTGCGGTGAGCGGCACGAGGCGGTGGCTGCGAGGCTCTTCAGGAGCGGTGCTCAGGCCGAACGGTTGCGGCGGCGACCAGGGATGGCAGCGGAAGGGAAAGAGCTAGGTTAGAACCTTGCTTTGATACCATGTTAGAAATATTGTATTATGCTCAAGAGGACCCAATGAGCAATATATATAAAGAGTACAAAGATGTTGCCATATACAGATCAAGAAATACATAAAGTCATATTCTAATATATATATATATATAACACGAAACTTGACCTCCCAGGCTAATTAAAACACGATACCCCATTTGTTCTCCCAAGATAATTAATTCATCCATCTACTTGACCTCCCAGGCTAATTAAAATACGATAGCCCATTTGTTCTCCCAGGCTAATTAATTAATTAATCCATGTTGTGATGGTTTGTTATAGCAAAAGGTTCCTTTGAGGGAGGCTTGTTGAGGGGCTAAGGGATTTGGTGGTGATTAACTAAATCCAATGATTCAGCTAATGGTCACCTCTCACTTTACCACTATAGTTGGTTATCTGTCTGATCAAGAGTTCATATATATTTTTATATATATATATATATATGTCTATGCCCTGTTTGGAGCACAAGAATCTCACAAGAAACAATATCATCCCCAAACACGAGAATTTCAGAAGACACAGTATCACCCTTCCTGTGGGAATCGGAAAGTTTTCACGCGTTTCAGGAATGGAAAAATTTTCATGCGTTTCAAACGGGCTAATCTGTGACGTAAATGGTAACTTTGCATCACTAATTATCTACTCCACTGAGAGCAGTACACGCAATCGGACACAAGACGGCTAGACTGCTAAGTGCTAGCACTTGGGCACGCTACGCTATGCAGTATTGTGGTCGGTTCCTCGACTAACCGGGTTACCTCGCCAGTCGCCTCTTTCCTCCTCGCTAAGCTACCCATCGTTCCGCATCGCAGTCGCAGCACCAGCCATGTCGGGCGGAGCCGGCGGTGGGCGGCTAGGCTGGAGCCCGTTCGACGCGATCCGCAGCTTCCTGTTGACGCCCGAGTCCCTCATATCCCAGATCGACGCCGCCATCGCCTCCACCGAGTACGCTCGCGTCTGCGCCCTCCTGAATATATAAGCCTCCGCATTTTCGCGGTCGCATTACTTTAATCTAAAAGGAGGATAGGCTCCGATGAATCTACGACGCGATATTCTAGACTTTTGCGTACAGGCCGGGCGGGTGGACGCGGCCGTGCGGTCGCTGCGGATGGCGCTGTCGAGCTGCCCGCCGGAGAAGGCGGCGGCCGTGGCGAAGGTGAGGTGGATGCTGGCCATCGCGGCCGCGCAGTTGCACAAGCAGCAGCACCAACACTCGGTGATGGGCCGTCTGGATTGGGCTAGGAGCAGTGGTTTTTCTTTGGGCTACGCTTCTTTTCGTGCCGTATCTGCGTATCCGGATGTACCGGTCATTTATTTTTTCGGCTATTTTTTTTTTTATAAAATACAAACATTTTTTTTATAGTTTCCGATACGCTATCGGAACCGTACACATACAGTATGCCGATACTCTCGGCATAGTAGCCGTATCGGCACCAAGAGTAAGATATGGTATTTTCTTATCTTCCTAGTTCTATACAGTGTTTGAAACAGGCATTTCTTTCAAGTTAAAAATGTTTTGGAATAGCACGGATAGCAGATAAAGAACATAATTTAGATAAGGAAAGAGATAATGTTTGAGCGGAAAAAATAACCATATTATGTAAAATGTGAAAAAGGGCATTGTAAGATCCAAATGAACCATATTTGAGAAGAAATGAGTCAAGCATTATCGCCATTACAAACATCAAGAGCAACAATTTGTTAATGAAGTCCAGCAGCATAGGTCATCATTCTCTGCTGACAACTATATATGATAATATGGTGCACATCAAGAGGCTAATAATAGACAACAGCAGCAACAAGAACGAGCACCGATCTTTTTTCTTTTAGGCCAGATAATTTTTAGGCAATAAAATCCAAGAACTTCCACAGCTAACAAACTTCTGCACAAACCAGATAATTGCCATGCTCTATGGGCAAATCAGCTGTCTACTAGAAAACGGCTGATTGAATCGTAGGAAACGTTACAAAACAGAACTTGCAAGCAGGAAACTAGCGAGCTTCAAAAGAAAATCAAAATCAAATAATTTATATATCCAGACCAAGCATTTTCTTGTTGTCACCAAACCAAAGACAGAGCAAGCAAGCCTCAGAGCAACGCATGAATTGCAAACGACAGATCGGTTCACATTTCTCAGAGAGGAAAGCCTAAGTACGTACGAGAATAGCCCAAATATCTCAAACTATTGCAAGACCTGCAATATCTAATAGTGAAATTAGGTTTTTCAGGGATCGCCTTGGGCGTGCGAGGAAGGAGAATCCGTGCCGGTGAAGCGACACGTCGTCGCCATCTCATGGGTGCCATCACGGGGGCCAGGGCACAGCGGGATCCGCGAATGGGTGTTCCTTGGAATGGACGCCACCTTGAAGGCACGATTCACGAATTCGATAGGATGGTACAGATAGAATGTGATCATCTTGGATGAGATGATAAAAGTATAGTGTTTGGTTGATAGGATATGATGATACATGATTTTATTTGGTTGGTGGAATAGAATGATCCTGGATGGTTCAAGATGGTGTTTTGTTGGTGGGATGGGATGACATGTACGATATTTTTTGTACTAAAATATGCTAAGAGTGGTCTTGTTTTGTTGATTAAATGACAAGCAACACAACGGTTTAATCGGATCGCAAATCGGATACTCGGTTTAGGAAATATGATCATTTGAAGCTCGTAAATCAAGCTGCCACGTCACCAAGCGCATTGGAATTCGAGTGAACGGTGTGGTTCAAGATTTTTTTCGAACGGGATGATACAGCATAAGCATAGAATATTCCTTTTTTTGAATCATCTCATCCCGAATAGTTTGATTCTATTCAACCAACCAAACACCTGAGCGAGCTCATTTCCCGTATCGGATGGTTTAGGACCACTCCATTCAATGAACCAAACATACCCTTAATCACCGTGAGTGTCTTCATCCTTCGAGAGTCCTTCCAGACTGTAGGGGCAAGAAGGCCGGCGATTTTTTTTTCACTTTTGCATGATCGGCTTTAAACTATTTTTGCAAAAAAAAAACACCATTTTCACACGGCTGCCATGCGGGAGGACGCGCCATGTCAACTCGTTCTCGCACGGTCGTCGTGCGGCAACTGTTCCCGAGCGGGAACGCCTCCTCTCTCCTCCCGGATTACGGTTTGACCGACTAAATTATGGTTTTCATTTAGGCACTGTTGGTATGAATTTTAAAATATAGCAAATGAGTTCAAAAAAATTATAAAATTTTATATGGAGCCTCCCGACATAGTGTACTTAGTTGTGTAAGTTTTTCATAATTTTATTCGTTCAGAATTTTTCTTACTATTTCATATAAGTGTCATATTCGTACGAATTTGTAAATATAAAAAATAAGCTCAAAAAATTATGAATTTTTTTCGAAGGCTCCTCACACAGTGGAATTGATTGTGTAATATTTAGATAAATTTATATGTGTTCCGGAATTGTTTAAAAAAAATTAGGTTTTAGGTTGCGAAAATTTAGATTTTAGGTTTCAGAAATTATGGTTCATGATTTCATGTTACTTAGAATGTATGGAAAAAATTGCATTGCAACTCCATTGAAGATATCGATATACAATATGGCGTAGGAGTACACACATAACAACCAAAATATGTGTACAAATATAGCAAAACAAAATATGAATACAAATATATCAAATCATAATCGCATAACACGGAACACAATATGGCTCACTCGTCTGAGCCACTACTCTCTACTCGCTGCGTCCGCATCTGCGTGCGCGTCCTGGTCTTGCGTCGAGCATGTCCCGTGGAATATATCCACCGATCCAGAGAGCGTGTATCGGTTCGAAAGAGAGTACAGAGACCGTTGAGGGGGCGGAGGTGGACCAGTAGGCTGATCCCGGCCCAGCAGAGTCTGGTAGACATACATGTCATCGTGATGAGGCATGCCGAGCTGGGGGACACCTCTGAAGAATTCATGAGCGATGGACTCCATAAAATCACTCCCGCGGTACGGTACCTACAACTCCGGTTAGGTGGATGAGCTCTGGCTTTGGACGTACAGTGGGTCAGCGAACCCGGAGGAGCTTTGTCCTGCGTATGCTTCAACCCTCCATGCCATGGTCCAAACCCTGGTGCCCTGTACTACTTCCCTAGCAGGAGCTGGGAAGCCTGTATCGTCATCATCAGTGGACGTGAACTGACCGTCACCCCCACGGTCAATCGAAGGCCGCAAGACGAAATGATGTTAGTAGACTGAGAAATCATGCTTAAGAAATAAACACTCTGGACTCAAACTGAGAACCTCGTACCTCCTGGATGTGCAGTGCAGATGACCGATGCGGAGCGCTATTCTTTGTACCGAACGTAGAAGGTAGAAGTGATTCATCCCGACGGACCTACGGCGGGAGAACGATATGATGTTAGTGAAACGTAAGGCATAACAAAAAAACTAAACGTAGATTTGTACATAACTTACCTCCCAACCGACCTGGGCCGCAGATGACCAATGGGGAATGCTACGACCCCAGCCGGACTCGCTAGGCCGTGGTGACCTAGCGAGTGAGCACGCCCCCTTCATGCCTGATGCGCAGGATGTCGTCCGTCGAACGACTGCAGCTCAAGTCATTTATCAGCTTCTTCGACTGCGCGAAATGTACTTCAATTTTTTTATATCCCGCCGGTGTTGTGTCTGGGTTGTGGATGGCGGTCTCTGATGCGCTTAAGATACGGTGCACCCACTCGAACTGTAGTGACATACATAACAGGTTCATTAACGAAGACTACGAATATCGTCAACGAAATGACCAGAGGTTGTAAGTGTCTTACGGTGTCGTCATGTCACGAAGCGCTGTGACGATCGTACACATGGCGGAGGCTTTGCTGGTGCGTCTCCGCTATCACCTCCTCCGGGCGCTCTGGTGGAGGAATGGTGAGTCTTGCATGCGTTCGTGACACGTACTACTCCATGTACACACCGTACGTCTCAGGGTTGTATGGATGCCACATAAGCTCATACGAGACATCCAAGTGCGTCCTCTGCGTCCATGTCGTAGTCCACTCGTGCTAGACTAGTCGTCAGTCCTGAATATGTCCACCTTGTCTCGATTGCTTGCATTTTCGGAAGAATTGATGTTAGAAAAGAAGATATAAGAACTGTAAACATTACTCGGATGAAGTTTGACTCACAGGTGTATGGCTCGCGGTAGGGGCCTGCCGTCTAGGGGCATGACATGGTACGCACCAAACTATCGTATTACGTGCGTCGGTGCGTAGGGCTCCACCATATGTGTGAACAACAGGTGGCAGTCCGTCGTCCATAGTGCTAGTCCCAGATGCATTGCACGACAGTCCGTATGGCGCTACCGTGTGCACGAACCCTGGATACCATGGATTCCATATGATGTCGCTCGCGTGCAATGACTCGAACTTGTTGTGGTACAACGAATAGCACCTCGCCGGTCTTCCTTTGGCCCAGCGTAGACGGCTAGTAGTCCAACGTAAGCCCATGGTAGACCCGTCTATCTAGTCATACGAAACGGGGTACGGGTGCACCACTATCTCGATGGACGGGTGCCCAACAGGGAAGTGCTCCCAAGTCCACAGCTGCAAGAGCATGTAGCAGATGACCAGGGTGGGGCAGCAGCGGTTGTAAGATCGAGGTGACCGACTAGAGGGGGGTGAATAGGTGGTTTTAAGAATTCTTTCGGGCTAAAACCAATATATAATGCGGAAGCTAATAACGAATTAGTTTCGCACAATTAAAACCTAAATCAACTAGGCTCAACTAAGTGCACCAACAATATGAATACAATACAAGAGAGAAATCACATAATGATATATAAACAATTAAAGCATGTAATGTAAATTGCTCGAAGTAAAGCACAAGATAAAACAAGATGACACAATTATGTTTTACCGTGGTGTTCGGAGACTTGCTGGTCTCCCCTAATCCACGTTGAGGTAAGCCCAACCATGTTGGACCAGCTCCACTAATTAAGCCAACACCTCCGAGGCAAGTCCAACCACTTGGACCGGTTCCAACACGAACCAACACCTTGCTCCACTTTGGTTGCTCTTCCTCCACTTCGGAGATGGCGAGCACCAAACCACTCACAACATACCGGGCCTTCTCACAAGCTTCTTGAGAAGATCACCGGACATGACGCCTCCACGCCGTCTAGGTGTCGGCAAACACCAAGAGTAACAAGACTCAACCTTCACTTGAACTAATCAAGTGTCAACACTCAAGTGGATACATAATTCACTACCTAAGGCAACACATGCACTTAGGGTTTGCTCTCAAATCTCACTAAGTGCAACACATGCACAAAAGAGAGGAGAGGCTTGATCTTAGCTCAAGAGAGTGTCTAACAACACTAGAACACTTTACAATGGCAGCAACAACTATCCCCAACCAGCCAAGATGAGTATTTATAACCCACACACAAAAACTAGCAATTGGGGGGAAGATTCCCTCAAAACAGTGCAGGGCCGGTCGGACCGCCCATGCCACAATGGCTATAAAACTAGCCGTTGGACCTTCGACCTGTCGGACCACCAACTAATGGCCGGTCTGACCGCCAAGGCTGGCCGGTCCGACCGCCCGAGGTAAAATCGGCTAAGTCCCAAAAAGGGAGCTCTCTGGAATAAACGTTCTGCACAAACCCCAGAACTTCCACACACCGGTAGTTCTGTTTTCACAACAGCGGAACTACCGCACAGAGAATCCAATTCAAAGGAAATCGGTCGGACCACTAACAGCAGAGCGGTCGGACCGATATGCCACCGGTTCGATCGGTGACCACTGGCGGTCTGACCGCCAGACCACAGAGCAAAACACATTGGCTTCACATCAAATGGCAAAACACATTCGCCCATTTGTGTGCAATTTCAACAAGGTTTCAAAGATGATATTTTCAGTAGGTTACAAAACACATTTGCCAACCTTTAGAATACTCATCACAAGGAATAAGATACATGGACTTACACCATTTGCAAACTTAAGTCACATGCTACAAGGGTTATGCATGAGCCTCGACTATTTGCAAAACACATTCGCAAATAATAGCATCATGCCTAGATGAGCTAGAGCAATCCACAATGAGCTATCAACACATGACTAACTCAAACTACTAGTTAAGACCCCTCTTAATAGTACGACAACCTATACTAGCAATCCGGTCTTCCAACCAAACACCAAGACCGGTAAAAGATTAGGAACACATCCTTAGCCCTAGCTAGTTATACCTTTGCCTTGCATCTTCTTGAAGCTTGATGACGCACATCAACACTTCAAGTCCGGGTCATTAACTTGATAATGATCAACACATGATGATCCTTTGCTTGACCTCCATCAACACATGATGGGTCTTCTCTTGTCTTGATAATCAACTCATGATCATCTCTTCTTCTTGATAAGCATCAACTCATGATGCATCATTTACACCAAGCTCTTGACTTTAATGTCATTGACACATGATGACATCCAAAGTCTTCATCATCTTGGAACATAACATATACATCCAACTCATGGAAAATGTTAGTTCCACAATGTGATTACCATTAGTTACAACAACAAACCATTATCACATAATGGCGGGATAAGATACTTCAATCTTTCCCTCATTGGTAATTAATGATAACCACTTCAAATACACATAAATTGAATGTAGATAAATGTAACACAACGTGAGTATATATGAACTACACAAGTTACATATACTCATGACATGAGTATGTAAGAACTACACAAGTTCTATATACTCAAAACATGAGTATACAAAAACTACACAAGTTCTATATACTCAAATGGATATGTTTCAAAGTAAAGATCTCAAATATATGTGGAAAACGGATTATGGATCAATACTAATGAAACCACAAAATATAGAATAAACTCCCCCTAAATGTGTGCATACACGAATGTGTAATTAGATCATATGCACATATTTAAGTTAAACTTATGGTTGAGTTCATCCTATATTTTGGATCCGAGGAATGCAACATTAATGTAAGAGTGTAAGTCGAATGCATACCTCGTTGAATTTCACCTTTATATCCAAATGAGACTACACACTAGATATAGCAATAGAATTGTTAGTCTCATAATTAGATTTATCATTAATCACCAAAACACTCCATTAACTAATAATGGCGGGTCTAGATCTTTCAGCGGTGCCGCATCGCGAAGCGTCACACAACCCTCCAGTATGTGGCGCAAAGGACGGCTGATCCCCAACTGTACTGAGGCATTGGCCCAGCCTGCGCGTCAACCAAAGACTCGGCAACGTGAACGAAGCTGGGGTTGCACGAATCTCCCTGTGCGGCTGGAAATAGGACCCAACCAAAGAGATGAAGAATGTAGACAACGAGGTGTGTCCTAACGACCTGGTCAGGTGCACCCTGAGGGCAATAATTGAACTGCATTAGCCATGTTCGGGGGACACCACGTGCGCCCTTCGGGAGAGGTTGGTCGAACCGTTGCTCCAGCATGGCCTTCCAATGCGCCGGTGGAGGGCCCGGAACAAGTGGCTCACCCCGAATCAGGAGATCGGTCAAGGGCAAGATGTCCTGCAGAGTGACCATCATCTTACCCCACCGAAAATGGAAGGTGTGCGTCTCGTTCCTCCACCTGTCGACAAGTGTCGACAGTAGACTAGCGTCTAGGATGAACTGACGTCCTAAGGACACCAGCCTCGAAGGGGCAACAAGCCCGTGTGCCGAAGGATCGGGATGTAGCGATCGTCCAGCTCCTAGGAATCTCTCCCCGCCCAAAGAACTAGGGCGGAGGGTCATCCGCGTCACTAGTCATCCATAGCTTGCACCAGTTGTCCTCATCGTAGAAGTGTTGAGAAGCTCCGGTGGAGACATGGCTTGCAACACGTGGAATAGACAGAATATTAGTGAGAAGATTAATAATGACCATAACATCCTGCCACGAAACTAACAACGTTATACAAATATTTTCCTACGAAAATCTCAGAAAGCTAATTACATGGGACTAACAACGTTATACTAAGTAAATGTCTGCAAAATTACAACTATTTATGTTGGACCGAAAAGGCGACTAGAGGGGGGGGTGAATAGGAGCACGCTCACTTTTTCAACCACGATTAGATTCAACACAAATTTCACTCCAATAGCTATAGAAGCTATGAAGATCAATATACCAAGATCAATGAAGACTAGGATTGAATCCAATCAAAACCTCAAGCAAAACAACCAAAAACAACAAAACTTAATTTCCTAAGAGTAGGGCGGTCTGACCTCTACTCAGGGGCGGTCTGACCTCTCCAAGGGGCGGTCCGACCTCTACTCAGGGGCGGTTTGACCTCTCCAAGGGGCGGTCCGACCTCTAGCTAGGGCGGTCTGACCTCCAGCCGATGAACAGTGAAATCAGCCCGAAAAATGAAGTTGCAAATAGGTCTAACTTTTGATCTACAACTCCAAACTTCATGAAACTTGGAACACACCTTCTCTAGGATGTCAGGAACCTATTCCAATCGAAGATCATGGAGATCCATGGAGAAGTTACGACATTTTTCAGTTTGAGAGATGGATGGTTCAAAGCGAGTCAAAGCAAAACGTGACCCAAAAACTTGCTCGTGGGTGATTGATGATCAAGATGATCTTAGATGTGTTCCCACATGTCACAGCAAGCTATATCATGTAAAGAAATCAATCAAAAACATGCGAATCAAAGAAAGACTCAAAATCACCAAATAGAGAGAAGAAGGGCAAAGAGACACATCTTTGATCAAAGCTTTCTTTGGATTGATTGATAGGGTTTGGGTTTACAGCCACTCCATCAATGGAGGACAAAGCTCAATCCAAGAGCACAAGATCAAATCAAAACTCTCTAGAACCCTAACCTCCACTAATCCTCTCCCTAAGCCAAAACTAGGGTTTCAATAAATGATTAAAAGGTTGGAGGGGGTGCAGCCACCTCCCTCCTCTATTTATAGTGGAGACTTAGATCTTCTAGAAGATTAACTTAAATGGGCTCCCGTTAAGGCCCAACACAAACGGGTCACACACGCACGCAATTTAAAGCGCCGTTTACAACACCTCTTGACCTAAACCGCTTCTCTTGAGCCGTCTTGCGCCGTGGGTAGGCAAAAGGTCACCAAGGTGATATTTGGTAAGATTACCAAAATACCCTTCTCGGTCCTTCTCCAGAGACCGAGTCCATCTTCGCAAGCACTTCGCATGCTCGCCACGTGTAGGTTGATCAACGGCTCTCTCCATGTCGGCAAGTCTCTCCCATCCGGCTCCCACCGAAACCACCATGGCACTTGCACCGACTCCCGCGCCGCTTGATCAAACCAGTCGCACCGAACTGCCCGTTCGGTCATCCTTGTCCATTCTGCACCATACTTGATTTCATTGACCTCACCCGGCATCGTCGATCGTTCTGGACCTCGCCTCTCCAAGCCTCGTCCGATCATCCTCGCCGCTGACCGTCGTTGACCATCAAGCAACTTTGCACAACAATAGACAAGCAAATCGAATCGGGAACAAGTTCTTCGCAACTTGACCCACGTTAGTCAAAACATGCATCATGCAACACATATGCACTGAAACTCATGACTTTGACCTAACCAATGAGCAACGCCGCCACGAAGGGCGACATTCGATGTGATCGGTCGATAGCCGTGGGGCGGTCGATCGCTGGCTTTGCCGGTCGGACCGCCGCCAAAGGCGGTCCGACCGCCCGTAAGGACTTAGCCAATTTTCAACCCCAAAATCCAAACCCTCTGGAAACTTTAAACCAATAGAACTTTTATCGAGACTCCAAAATTATGGGAGCAAGAACAATGGGATCCCCTCACTTGCCTACACCCTCTATTTTTGGCCCAACTGTTTGACCACTTTTGGTCACGGCCGTCCGATCAAGCGCACATGGCGGTCCGATCGATTTGGGACCGGTCGGACCGCCGTGCTATGGCGGTCAGATCGCCTATCCGAAAAGTCCGAATATCTTTGAAACTTTGTCGAAAACCCGTGAAACGACAAACCATTAACGCCATTGCCAATTGTCACATCATCCTAAGATCCGGAGCATATCCCCATGATATCCACAATCTCCCCTTGATGAACACATTGGCAATAATCCGTAAAATATAATTTGGAGGTTTGAAAAGTAAAATACTTTCGTTTTCGACAAAGGCACAACTTGGTCCATAAGCAAGAAAAAAAACGGAAATGACCAAGTCGGCATCGAATAGAATAGGCAAGTGAGATAAGGCAAAGGAAAGCATAAAACTTTAATTTCCAGAAAAAGTCAAAAATCTCACTTAAGGTCTATATGAAAGAACAATTGTTCAATTGACCTTTGATCATTGTGAGGAGTAATAAATGCAATTCAAGTTCAGAAGAGTCAATAAGACAATAAGAATGCAATTCAAAAACTCCCTCACTATGATCCTCGGATTTGAAAATTTCAAATTCTCCAACTTTCTCCCTTTGTATAAACTTCTCCCCAACATTGAAATATCTTCTCCCCCTTTGACAATGGAGTCATTAAGGAATCACGCCTTCCTCTCATCCAGAGATAGCAATTTGCAGAATGAAGAAAGAAGCAAAAAAAAAAAAAATTATGCATGAAGTGCAATGGAGTGGCTTAATTTTTGTATTTTTCAATTTTTGATTACAAGAAGCTTTGGAGATTACCCAAAAGAACTAGTAGTATACTTCGTCGATGGATGAAGATCCTTCCTTACATTGCTTGATTTGAAGCCCAGAAAGTAATTGAGCTCTCCCATCATGCTCATCTCAAATTCCTGGACATAGTCTCGGAAAAGCTAGAAACAAGAGCATGAGAAGAACCACCAAAGATAATATCATCAACGTAAATCGAGCAAGTAAGAAATCATTGCCACGCCTAAGAATGAACAAGGTCTTATCTACCTTACCCATCTCAAAATCATTCTTAAGCAAGAAAGTCTTAAGTCTATCATACTGTGCTCTAGGGGCTTGTTTAAGACCATACAAGGCTTTGGATAGCTTGAAGACATGATGTGGGTTCTTAGGATTCTCAAAGCACAGGGTTGCCTAACATAAACCTCCTCCTCTATAAAACCATTCGAAAGGCACTCTTAACATCCATCCGATATAATCTAAAACCCTTAGAGGCAACAAATGCAAGAAGAATTCGAATAGCTTCTAGTCTAGCAACAGAGCAAAGGTCTCATCAAAATCTAACCCTCAACTTTGGCTAAAACCTGAGCTACTAACCTAGCCTTGTTTCTAACCACGAGAACCATCCTCATTTTGTTTGTTTTTGAAGACCCAAATGGGTTCCTATAACATTATGACCACTAGGAGGTTCTACTAGGTTCCAAACCTTATTCCTCTCAAAATTCTCTAACTCCTCATGCATGGCATTGACCCAACTCGAATCGGATAAAGCATGTGATATATCGCGGGGTTCAAAAGAAGCTACAAAAGCGAATGAGAATAGAGGTTTGGATCATGATACAGGCGAGTGACTCGCTCATGGATATTACCTATCATCCGATCCGTGGATCTTTGCTTTTGAATGTGAAGTGGCGCTTTTGAGAAGAAAGTACCTCTTCGACCTCATGATCTGGCGATGATGAAGATGCGGCCAGTGCCTCAACCGAAGCGCTAAGTAGTCACGACGGGTTCTTGTGCGAGAATAGGAATGTCAACACAGCAGTGGAAGAGTATCATTGAGTCCATCATCATCTTCCTCTACAAATATACTCTCATCACTGTGTATCACCCGAATATCCGATCTAGCTCCGGGCTAGTCTCATCAAAAGTGACATTGCATGTCTCTGAACAAGTTAGTTTCGACATTAAAACTCGAAAACCCCTTGAATGAGCAGATAACCCGAAATAAACCATCAAAAGTTCTTGACTCAAATTTATCTAGATTTCTGTCTTGAGAATAAAACACTTGGATCCAAAGACTCGAAAGTGCGAGAAAGAGGGTTTTCTACAAAACGAAGCTCATAAGGAGTCTTGCCCAAAGACGGTCTCAAAAAGACACGATTTGCAATATGGCAGCGGTAGAAATAGCTTCGCCCAAAACCTCCTGAGTGCTATACTCATCTAGCATTGTCCTAGCCATCTCAACTAGAGTCCTGTTCTTCCTTTCCACAACGTCTAGGATGAGTTTCCTCTTTTCTACATTACCATGTCTCATAAAAGCTCTAGGGAAGGATCGGGATGTAGCGATCGTCCGACTCCTAGAATCTCTCCCCGCCCAAAGAACTAGGGCGGAGGGCCATCCGCGTCACTAGTCATCCATAGCTTGCACCAGTGGTCCTCATCGTAGAAGTGTTCGAGAAGCTCCGGTGGAGACATGACTTGCAACACGTGGAATAGACAGAATATTAGTGACAAGATTAATAATGACCATAACATCCTGCCACGAAACTAACAACGTTATACAAATATTTTCCTACGAAAATCTCAAAAAGCTAATTACATGGGACTAACAACGTTATACTAAGTAAATACCTGCAAAATTATAACTATTTATGTACGCATCCATCGTAAAATTACAACTATTTATTTGTCAACTAATTAACAAGGCCTCAAGAATTAAACGACGGAGATACAGATTGCATGCGAATGACGGCGGTCAATAACGCTGAAATGTCCCCAAAATTATAATTGACAGAGCAAGAGAGCGTATGAGAGTGAACGAAAGAGCGAGCGACTACGAAATGAAATCGCGCTCGCTGCCTCGCTAATTTATAGCCGGGAGGGAATCCTTCCCCACACGCGATCGGAATTAATTTGCATATGGCAGACAAGGATTAGACCGGGGAGACAGCGAATAGATGGAGGTGGCGGGATGACAAGATTGCTTGCTTTCGGTGGAAAAGAAAGACAGAGGAGGGAGGGCCTCATTCGAATGATTGTCTGTACAACACATGGCACAACTTTATGTTGATCTTTTTGTTCTTGTACAACTCAGACACATATGAAATAGCGAGAAAAATTCTAAACGAATAAAATTATAAAAAATTTACACAAGCAAATACACTGTGTCGGGAGGCTTCACGTAAAATTTCATAAATTTTTGAACTCATTTGCTATATTTTAAAATTCTACAAACAGTGCTGAAACCGAATAGGATTAAACCCTAATCATGCTTAAACCCTAAATGGGGACATGTGGCGGCGGGAGGGCGTTCCCACATGGTGGTCGTGCGGGAACGAGTGACATGGCGCGAGAACGAGCACTCGTGGCGCAGCGGGAGGGTGTTCCTGCAAAGGCCGTGCGGGAAGGGTTGTCGCACGGCGGCCATGCGGGAACGAGGGACGTGGCGGCCGCAGGGCATTCCCTCACGGCGACCGTGCGGGAACGGTGCTATTTTTGCAAATAAAGTTTGGAGCCAGTCATTTCTACAAATAGCGTGTGCAAAAGTTCCAATATGGCAAAAAAAATCGAAGGCCGGCTAGGGTTTTCGAGGTCAGCGGAGTTGGTGGTTTGGAAGGTGGCGAGCGACACGGTGGGCGATGTCGCCCGCTACGAGGACAACGACGGGGGAGGCAAAAGGGTCACTCGATGTCACTGTGTGCAGCCGGGAAGCGGTGCTCGGGATGGTCGAGGGAGGTTGCATTAGAACAGGACGTCGTATCGGGCGGACGCCGCGTCCGAGGTGGAAGACAAAGTCGTGAAGTGGAAGCACACGACCATCGGACGCGGCAGGTAGTTGTTCCCGCTGTGGTCGTCGTCAGTGGCCGGGGCGAAGTGGCTGGAATGGCGGTGGGCTAGGGTTTTCGAGATATTCGCGGCGAAATCGGGGGCGAACGAACAAATGGGGCTTTCAATGTAGGGCGCCCGACTATAGTTTAAATTTGTGGGGAGGGAGGCGGGGGCGACGCGGGGGTCCATTTGGTGGCTCCTCGGAAGGCCCTAACCCTAGGAGACGCCACCACTGCCAAGAGGGAGGGAGAGAGGAGCGGTATGGCGGTGCTGTGCGTCTGTGCAAGCGGAGAGGAGAGGACTACTAGAGCAATAGAGCGATGGATCGAAGTGTGCATTTGCGCTACAGTACTATGACACTGTAGCTGTTGATATAGTCCATTCTCTCTTAATCGGACAAGTCGCGATGTCACGCCAATAGATCGGACCACTGAGATTGTTGCAATATCACAGTATTGCTGCTCCATATAATTTCTTTTGCAATGTGAGAGGATCTGAATCCATCGAAGTGACGGCGGCTTTAGATTGTGGATCCAGGATGGGATTCGCGATCCAATCCAAGGGTGGGAATTGCACGCCCACAAGGAACGGATCTAAAGCTGTTGGGCCGTCCATGTGCAGCAACGGCCTGCGGGCTTTAGCAAAAGTGTGGCTCATGACCATCTCTACAATTGCACTCGCACGTATAAATTGAGCGAAGAGATTAGCGGGCTGATTACTCGGAATCATAAAAGTTACAGATAATTACCTAGTTCCTCTTAAAAAAAGATACTTTGGTTATATTGCCACTCACAATTGGCAAATTCAACGCGAAGCTGGGCATCAGCATTCAGAGTTCATGCCCAGTAGCAAAATCAGTCCAAATGACATGGTACGAAGTGAGGTTATAGAGGGAACGAGCTTGGATTAAGCCGAAAGGGTCCCTGCCCTCTGAACAGTGCAAACGGCAATCTGACCAATTTTACAGCTTACATGGTGTTTTTTCACCAGGTTATTTTTCGCATTGACAAAATAAATTACGTTACAAATCAAGATAAATTTATTTTCCCTCGAAAGAACCTAGGATAGAACATAACTGTTATAATATAACAGTACATGGTGCCACATCATGCTCCGGCCAGGACTCGACCATGGCATGGTAAAGCCTAGTAAACATGCATCCTCGTTGCAGCTGAGCCAGCTCTATTGAATCTAATCCCTGCTGCTCCTGAACTGTACATAATCTAAAGATCTAAGAATGCGACCCTGGTATGAAATGGTAACCGAATGATTAGGGGGGCTGTCAAGAAAATGATGTGATTTACACAGTGGAAAATGATGCCCGAAAACATTAAGAAAATTGACTTACCGAAATGTTACCTATTTAACATAGGAAAATCTCATTGCTCCCCATTTATCATCAGAGAATGATAGGGAACTTTATTTATTTCTACAATGGTTGACTGGTCCTGAACGAGTGGCTGTTTCCATGGCTCTCCATCCATTTGAACATAAACTCGATTCCACTGACCACCCCTCATTTCAAACTTGATAGCTGCAGCCTGATAGAAGGCAACGGTTTCGGAACAAAGCCCATTATAAAGTTAGTGCAGAAAAACAGGCATAGGAAAACATTCAAGAACATCTACTTCAAGCAATTTAAGTAGCTTTAAATTCCACAAGCTTCTAAAATCTGAGCACACCACACAATTTTGAGGCTAACAATAGTTTAGTTTGAGAGTGTCTCACAGCTAATATAGATCACATGAAAAGTTTGGGTCCTTTCAGTTTGCTTGTCAACTGAAGATACGTATCTTAGAGGGGTACCCCAATAGATCAATCCTTTGCTAACATCAATACAAAAACAGAGTAACAAACAAATGTAAATACCTGAGCAATGTGCTTTGCTTTGATAAGCTCAGCCATAACGAATGAAGCATGCCAACCTTCTTTCAGACCAAATATTTCAAGCAAACCATCATCTGAATGAGCTTCAACAAAACCTCTCTGGGAATTGGAATAGAAAGACACGTCATTTGCATATAAGTAACAGAACCCTCTTGTGCAACCCCACCAAATGCTGAATCTAGCTACCACACGTTCAAAAAAGATTCATATCAATTTATCCCATTTTGCAACTTCGAAGGCTATTCAGATCATATGCAATGCGAATGAGCAAGCTCAACTGCTAACCTTTTCAAGATAGTCAGGTTTAAGATCACCCCATGGATGCCTTCCACTGCCGTAGTTGTATAAATTTAAGACCACTAGGGATCTAACACTGCAGTGTAAGGGAAAAAAAATGTGAGCTCATTTTCTGTGATATAGCAAAAGGATTGGTACGGGATGTTATGAATATTGTGTGTATATTGAAGAGCCCCAATGAACAATATATATATGAGTACAAGAGGTGTATGTCATATACAGATAAGATAATACAAAAGACGGATAAGCAAATACGAAAGAGTCCATATTCTAACTCCTATTCTAACACCCTCCTCAAATGCAAGGCGTATACAATAGCATTGTATTTAGAAAGGGTTGACACTAAAATACGGAAAATCCGAAGTCCGAGTCTTGATAATGTCATCGTAGCATGCATCTCTTGTTAAATATGTCGAATATCAAAAGATCTCCTCCCATCCGGGGTCGTGCAATAGCCCATAAAGCACAAGATGCAGGGGCTGAAAAAGACGACCATGGCAACACGACGAAGATGATGAAACCGACATGAATAGAGAGAGTTGCCAAATCAAGCCGAATAGAAATAGGTGGAAGCATGGCGGCGCAGATCGAAGCCCAAGACGGCGGCGACCTTGATGCACAAGAAGCTAACAGAGCCATGATGCACAAGAAGCGGCGATTTAAAAGCTCGGGGCGGCGGCTAAGAGAGAGCGGTGGCATCATAACGACGATCGGCAGCAGCTCGAAGAAAAGAGCGGCGGCTGCTGTCATGCAAAAAGAATTTCTATGCTTCTATGACTGACAATAAATTTATAGACTCGCGTAGCTCAGACGAACTAAAAGATAAAGTGGTACGGACTTAGATGGACGCAACGGAAGAAAAACGACACAAAGGATAGCTAGTAGATATTAGCAAAACTAGCAGTCGATTCAATCTCCACCAACAAAGACACCGTGCATAGGCAGCCGTGAGCAGGCCCAAAGGCGATGGCGAGTTGGCGGAAGCAAGGCGAACCACGGCGACGAGACGGCGTCATGGTGTTGAGGGCGAGCAAGTCGAGGTAGGCCGTAGCCCGCCGTGCGAGACCCAAGTGGGAGGCCGTCGAGCGAGCCACCCGGGGAGTGGAGATAGCTCCTCCCGGCGGTGGCGGTGGCGGAGGATGAACGGAGGCTAGGAGGCGGCGGCGGCGGAGGTAGCGAACCCTAACCCTAACCTTTGCTCTAATACCATGTTATGAATATTGTGTGTATATTGAAGAGGCCCAATGGGCAATATATATAGGAGTACAAGAGATGTATGCTATATACAGATAAGGCAATACAAAAGACAGATAAGGAAATACAAAAGAGTCCATATTCTAATATATCACGGAAAATTTGAATGAAAATCAACAACAGTAATTATTTAAGTTCCAAAGTTCTCTCAAATGAGAAAGATAATTGATGCAACATGCTCTTTAGCATCTGTTATGCGCTGATACGATTCTAGGCTTCACAACAGTATAGTAATACACATTGAAAATGGCATGCCACAGACAAATCAAACAATTTGTACAGGATACGAATCACATGATATTTTAGAATATATTTTCTCACATATTTTGGGCATGACCCAACATGTACTAAAAAAAATACATGTTTTTCTACGGTTCTACAAAGCAAGGCCCAATAAAAGGACAGGCTGCTAAGACATCCAAATATGTGTAATTAACTAGTATCTTCTGACAGACATCCATGTCTTGAAAAATGATGTGCAATACCCCAACCATTGTGTCATCATCTTTAAAAAATATAGCTGTGTTCATTCCGGCAAGATTCTAAATTGATACCGAAACACCACATATATAGTTTGCACCTACTAAAATTAATACCAATTTACATATTTTCAGCTGAAAGTTTGTGAACATAGGAATGCATGTATCACCCATACCAGCTACTGCATAGCAGCATACCATAGTATCAAGGCCATGTATCAGCATAGGTCATGCATTGCCCGTGTCAAACACTAGTCCCTAAACTACTCCTAGCATTGGTTACTAGACAAAAATCTGTGTATACGGTATCAGCATCTCACAGGTTTTTTCAACAACCCCTAAGGCTCATAGCTGTTTAAAACCCTTTTTAATGTAACAGAAATCAATGACTTGCCTTGAAGGCATTGTAATTTGCTCCCATTCTGAACAGTTGACCTTTTTAATGTAAAGCCGCAAAATGTTCTTAAGCCCCCTGCATCAACAAAGTATTATGTCAGCCTTGGATAGATGATTGAGATAAATTTCACAAAAGGAAGGAGAACAACATCATAGCATGATCACAGTTTAATTTATGAACTATCAAAATATGGAGAGAAGAGGTAAAAGATATGATTCATTGTCATTGCATCGTAGTTAGCATACCATGAGCATGATGCATGAACCTGGAATCCAAATTCTCCGATGTCAACTAAGAATATTATTGTGGTCTGTAGACCCATGATACTTCTTAGAAGTTCAGTGGGTCAAATCCCATAACTAACCTCAAACCATGATAGTGTCTGGAGGTGGATCAAAAAAAAAAACTACTTGATAATGTTAGAGATATATGTATAGTTGTGTTATTCCCCATTGTTATGAGGGGTTATTTGCATATTTACCTCCTGTACTTGTCTATATATACTGGCCCATTAGCCCCCTGAGAATACAAGTTCTGCTATTCCAAACATGGTATCAGAGCCCATTAGGGTTACCTCTCCCAGACGCGCAACTCGTCCTCCCCTGGCCGCCGCCACTTCCTCTTCTCACTTGGGATCTAGCTTGCCTTGACTTTCCCTCTCCCATCACTTTGCTCTCGCTGCTACCACCGGCTTCCTCTCGTCCTTTCTTTGCTCGCGTGCGCCTAACGTCGGCTTACTCTCGTCGATCTTTGCTCACAGTGCGCGCCGACCTTGTTGCAACCTCCTCGCCACTCGGCTGCTGAGGGGCCTTGGTTCTTCTTCTTTGTCGCCGCCGAAAGTCGCCATACTTGTTGTCGTCGTCGTCGGGAGATCCACGATCTCGACGCCTCGCCTCCCGCTCGTCGTCGCCATCCCGCTTCCGCCGCCGCCGCTCCATCCGGACCTTGAGCTCCGGTTGTTGTCGCTCCCAGCCGATTCGCCGATCAGCCGTCATTGGTTTCAATCCATGACCAAGCCGCTGGCTTGTCGCCCCATGACCTACCGGTTCCTCGTCGTCGTAAATCATTGCCGCGGACACAGGGAGGAACCTAGTTCCTCTCCCGCTTCTCAGCGTTCTTTGGGCGGCGAATCGGCCGGTCCTTTAAAGCACATTATTTATTTTGGTGGTCGAAAAAGCGTCGTTCTAGCCGCCGCGCTGTCGGCGCGCGCTGTTAGACTTCGTTGCCTTGGTGGCCGTAGTCAACGCCGCCTACCAATGGGCACCGTTTCCACCCTCATTTGTCCACGATCTTCCATGGTGTTAATTACAGGCTTAGTGTCTCATGTGCATCCACATGTGTGGTCTTAAATCTCTGGGTACATTGAGGATTAAAATATTCATATATTATCTTAATATATGATAAAGACACAGACGAGGATCTAATAATCCTCATTTTATCTTTTATCTATAATTCTTATTATGGGTAAATATGATGTCACATAGTCCCAGTAAGTACCCTTATATCTATAAGGAGAGGCCTAACAAGTGATTGTAAGTTCTTCTACAATCACCCCATAATCGTAAGCCTTGCTACGACTATATCATGGTCGTAAGTCCTTCTACGACCACTACATAGTCGTAAGTCCTTCTCGACCACTACATAGTCGTAAGTTCTTCTCGGCGCTGCAGGTCGTAAGTCCTCTCGACCGGAAAACTCGACCACCTTATAATCAAACCTACAGACGAGTAGGTCCAATTGATTAAGGAATCCGAGCGGTCTACACGCACTATTATTCCGGCGTATTAATGGTGTGTAAATACCCCATATCTACGGAAGATAATTGCGGATGGCGTGAAGAAGTCAAGGCGCGGTAATTCTCGCCATCATCGCCCGTTACTACATTAATTAGGCACATCTCACAGAGAACAAAGCGGCTACTTCTTCACGACTATATAAGGGCATCAAGCGAGAGAGACAAAGGGACGAGAGAAGAACAACGGCAAACAAGGGCTAGTCAAGTAGAAACACAAGCACTATTATACGTAATAGTTTTAGTCCTTTGCTAGATCATCAACAATACCATACACACGGATTAGGGTTATTATTCTCTCGGAGAAGGCACGAACTGTCTAAACATCCGTGTCAATCCACTCTGCGTGATCTCATCCTTAGGAGACCCCGAATCAAATAATCTTTACGTAAGATCGGTTCTAATACACAAGCGGTTAGGCGCCAATAGTGGGGATCTTCGGTAATCTCTTGTCAACATACTCTCTTTTTCCAATCTCATGCAAGCATGGCGGGAGAATGGAGCGAGGAGAAGCGGTTCGACTTGGCGGTCTGTGAGACGTCGACATGGATGCGGTTTCGACTACGGTAGAGTGATGCATCCGTGATGGTGATGTTGCCTCGGAGATTATTCTCCGAAACCATCCCATCAATGGAGTTGAGGAGGATCCTTATCCCCACAGCGATCGTCCAACGAGGAGCCAATTCCTCCAAGGACAAGGGTCAATCCGACCGAAACCGCGCCCGGAGGACTCACGACACAATGAGAGTTTTCCTCTAAGTGTCCAAGTTCCCTTAAGGCGGTCAGACACAGTGAGACAAGTCACGGAAGCCACCATTCGAGGACTCCACGGCATCTTGTGATCCTATCTCTCGGGGTAACTCCGAGAGATAGTGGGATCAAGCATGCTTTTCCTACGAATCTGACCGTCTCTCGCCGTCTCATTTGCGGATGGAAACGATTATAACCCTGAGTTCCCCTACGGAGGATTACTCCAAGTCGCGAGATGGTGTCTCGAGCACTCCTCAAGCGGGAGGCCTCAAGCGCAAGTGAGAATCATCAGCGGGAGGTCTTCGTCCTTCCCTCAAATCGAGTCAACCTCATGGAGGGCGAAATGAGAACCCTCCCGAAGATCACGCGCTGCGCCTCCTCGTAGTAATGGCAAGGAACCACCGTGACAGAGAGAACCAACACTCGATGAGCGAGAGAAATCCTCGACATTCTCGCTCCATTGAGAAGGCCTCAAAGATCGGCGGGAGGATTTGAGGTCATCAGAAGAAAGAAAATTGCGACCGGAAGAACACACTGGCGCATTCAATATCGATCCACAGGAGGTACAAGAACTCCGGGACATCAACGACTTGCTTGAGAATCCCAATCAAGAGCTTGCTCGAGCGCGAGATCGATCTCTTTCTTTGAGGAGATTACGCAAAGGCTTGAATGTGATGACAAGGCGGAAGTACCTCGTCAACAACATTCGGTGGTCGTAGCAATGCGACTTCTTGACTACCGATCAATCGAATATTTCTGCGTAGGAATCGACACGGTCATAAGTCACATCGATCTCCTATTGAAAATACTTTTCGATCGGTGATGATCAAGTAGCCCTCAGGAGGTGATCAATCACTACTCGGCAAAGAAATTCTAGCGGGTGGATTACGAGGAGTATTCCCCTCGAAGCGAGACCTACAGCGAGCAATTCGACTGTTGCGGGTATCGTCGTATCGATCACTGGCGACATTAACCTTCTTTCCTACAAAGAAGGCGTCAAGAAGTAATTCTGGGATCTGGGCATTTTACGCTGACCTTGAAAGATTATTTGGCCACCTCATTTCGACCGGTGAACATGGAGAAATTTGATGGATCTCAAAATCCCATTGAGTTTCTTGGATCTATACAATTGTCCGGCGGCGGGAGGAGGAGAAACACGTAATGGCGAATTACCTTCCAAGCGTGCTCGAAGGATCCGCTCGATCGTGGTTATTAAACCAACCACTCGAGTCGATCTACTCTTGGCAACACCTCTGTGATCTTCTGAGGCAAATTTCCAAGGCACATACAACCGCCTCGAAAGGAAGGCGACTTGCCGGATCAAGCGAACAACAACGAGACTTTGCGTCAATTCATCAAGCGCTTTAGTCGGGTTCGTAACTCAATTAGGAAATTCGACTCCTCGTGATCGGGGCTTTTAAGCAAGGAGTCAGTAGTAGAAGAATAACAGAGGATATTGCTTTAAATCCTCCCAACACCGCTTAGAACTCTTTGAGATGGCGATCGATATGCAAGCTATACGAGGCGGTCGGTGGAATAACACTATCGATCGAGAAACACACGCTCTTGAGAGCCAAAGAGGTTAGTAAGGACAAAAAGCAAAAAGTCCAAGAAGAAAATAAAAGTCAAAAGCCACAAACTAGTGGTTTCAAGGAGGTTTAGTAGTAAAAGATAGAGAGCCCCAAACCACCAAGTCGAACCTGATCAAGGCAAAGGTAAGCATACGATCGTAGGAGCGACAAACCAAGATGGTGTCCTTTTCATAAAAGGAAGGACATGACCTCATAGCTAGCCGAGTTTTCCAAAGAAAGCTCGAGGACTACTACTAGCGGCAAGCACCGCCCTACTCTCGGCGGTGGGACATACGAGTGGTCGAAGTCGTCGGATGATGAGGAGATGCCATTCCAAGATCCGCACCATACCGTTGAGCATATCTATGGAGGATCATCGACATCGACTCAAGCGACAACTTAAAGGCTTGGACGAGGTAAATTCCATACATACTCCTCTTGTCAATAAATTACGAAGTGGTGGAAGTTACCATCTCTTTTGAGAAGGACATTTGCCCGATCACTATGAGTCGATCAGTCGATTCCGATTGTGGTCGAACCCACCATCAACAAGCTGTCAGATAAATCGAGTGTTGGTTGATGGTGGCGTTCTTTGAACATATTATTTACCAAAGCCACGGATGAGATGCAAGTACCGGGACAAAGGTAAGGCGATGCGATATTCCTTCCATGGAATCGTGCAGGGTCTTCGACCAAACCCATTGGCCAAGTTTCTCTTCCTTTAACATTTGGCTCGCCAAGTAATTTCGACGACGAGAAAGTCTCCTTTGATGTGGTCGATTTCGATCGGCATATAACGCCATACTCGGACGACCAACTTTGGCAAAATTCTTAATGGCTACTCATTATGGGTATCAATGTCTTAAGATGCGAGTCCCAAAGGTGATCACAATTCAATGTGACAAAAGATGGCGTATAGTCTGCGATCAGCGATCCTCGAGATGGTTGGTCAAATACCAACTCGAGATGAAAGTCGACCTTCGACTAGCAAGTGAAGCCTAAAAAGCTACACCAAAGCCGAACGACCAAGTCAAAGAGGTTCCTCGGGCCTTGCGGAGAAACCCTCGAAGACTGATTCGCATTGGGAGACTTCCGATCCCAAATAGGAAGGCGCCCTCATTACCTTCCTCCGAGCTAACGCAGATGTCTTGGCGTGGCAAGCATCAGACATGCCGAGTCCCGGGGAGTGATCGAGCACGAGCTAGCTTTACGGCACGATAAAGTACCGTAAAACAAAAATTACGGAGATTTGCCCCGATCGGCGAGATGCTATTAAATCGAATTGGATAAGCTACTTAAGCGGGCTTTATAAGAGAAGTCAATCACCCAGTGGTTGGCTAACCTGTAATGGTCAAAAGTCAAGCGGCAAATGGCGTATGTGCGTGAACTTTCTTGATCTTAATAAAGCTTGTCCAAAAGATGATTTCCCTTTACCTCGTATTGATCAATTTGGTTGATTCTCTGCGGGTTGTGAAATATTAAGTTTTTAGATGCATATTCGGATATCACGGATCAATATGTGTCTAAGCGATGAAGAAAAGACCGCATTCATTACTCCATTTGGTACCTTTTGTTATATCAAAATGCCATTTGGTCTAAAGAATGGGTGCTTCTTTTCAGCGCTTAATGCAATCGACTTTTCATCTCAATTAGGTAGAATTTGGAAGCCTATGTTGATGACCTAGTCGTAAAAAGCATTAAGAGACTTAATCATATCAGCGACCTACAAGAAACATTCGACAACCTCGAAAGCACCATTTAAAACTTAATCCGAGAGAAGTGTGTGTTTGGAATTTCTTGGAAAATTGCTTGGATTCCTAGTATCCGAGCGAGGAATCGAAGCAAATCTGAAAAAATAAAACCATCCTCGGATCGACCTCCAAACACAAAAAGGAAGTCGAGAAACTCACTTTGGGTGCATGGCGGCTTTAAGTCGTTTCATCCATGCGACTAGGAGAAAAGGACTACCTTTCTTTAAACTTCTCGGGAGACATGAAGGTTTTGAGTGGTCGAGCGAGGCAAACATTGCCTTTGAGGATGTCGAGAGGTATCTTCGAGTGCTCTGATACGGTTTCTCCAAAGCGGAAGAGGCGCTCTTAATTTACCTATTTGCCACGCCACGAGCGACAAGCGCGATCTTGGTCGTAGAGCGTGGCGTATAACGACCAGGTTTACTCGTGTGAAGTTTTACGGGCCTGGGGCGTTACCCTCGGGTCCAAAAACTTCAGTATGCCCTCCTCATGTCTTGAGAAGCTGCGGCATTATTTTGGCGCACAAAATAGGCATCTTGCGTCTGAGTTTCCTTTGGGAGCAATCCTCCATAATAAGGAAGCAATGGGGCGCATGGCAAAATGGTCGGTCGAACTTGGGAGTTCGACCTCCATTCGTGTCGACGGCCATAAAATCCCAGATCTTGGCGGACTTTGTCGCGAATGGACAAATCTGAACACATTCGGGATCCCGATCTGATTCCCGACCGATGGATGATGTACTGACGGGTCACTCACTTTAAGTGGCTCGAAGTGGGGTGGTCTGGTATCTCCTCTAGGAGAAACCTTAAAGTATGCCATACAATTAAACTTTCGGGCCACTAACAATGTGGCGAATCTGAAGGTTGCTAGGCGGCATACAGTGCGAAAGCACTCTCGATTAAATCGACTACTCGTAGAGGAGACTCTCAACTAGTCGTGAATCAAATTGGGAAAGAGTACGGTGCTCTAACTCAACAATGGCTCGGTACTTATCGAATCGTAAGCTAGAAAAACATTTTTAGGTTTGAGGTACAATTTATCCCTCGAAAGGATAATTTCCTCATGAGACCAACTTGCTCGGATGGCTTCTTCCCGATCCATAGTACCAAAGGAGTTTTCTTGGAGCAACTCCAAAAACCGTCTGCAGTCGAAGAACCGAGGCACCTCCTCTTGAGATGGCCTCATTAGATTACGAGGATACGGATGACTCCCATCTACGAGTATCTTTGCAAGGGTTCCGTGCAGAAGATGATCTTGAGGCGGATCGATTATCCCTAAAAGCCAAAATGTATACTTTGGTTGAAGGAGTCCTCTATAAGCGAGGAACCCAAGGGATACTCATGCGATGCATTCCAAAATGAAGGAATAACACTCCTTCACGATATACGATGGCATCGTGGGACGCATGCTTCCTCTGAGAACATTAGTTGGTAAAGCCTTTCGACAAGGTTTTCTTGGCCTCTGACCTGTCACGATGCTAAAGAGGTGGTTAAAAAGTGTGTCGATGCCAATTTCATGGTGAGCGGATACACCAACCAGCTCAAGCATTACAAACAATACCTCTTTCTTGGCCTTTTGCGACACAGGGGCTTGATATCCTAGGACCGTTTCCCAAAGCTCCGGGAGGTTTGAATTCCTTTTGTGGCTATTGACACGTTCACAAAATGGATCGGTGAACACATGCTTCGATAACAACAGGCGACAAAAGGTTCATGATGAGAAGCGTAATTAGTCGATTTGGAGTACCAAGTCGGATAATTACGAACAATAATAAACAATTACGCAAGTGCAAAATTTGGGAATTTTGCGACGAGTTCAGGTACCAAGTTATGCTATGCTTACATTGCACATCCCCAAAGTAATGGGGCGGTTGAGCGTGCAAGCGGCCAAATAATGCGAGAATTAAAACTTCGAGTCTTGACCCGACTTGTTAGCGCTCGGGGCTTGGGTACAAAATTACCTTCCATATTATGGGCGATTCGTACAACCACGATCGAGCAACGGGAGAAACACCATTTTTCTAGTGTTGGGCCGAAGCCATGCTTCCTCGGAGCTAAAATGCGGTCGACACGAGTTGAAACCTTCAACAACTCGGACCGGGAACAACTTCGGCGGATGACATTAACCTACTCGAAGAGGAGAAACCTAGCCTTAATTCGTTCGGCGGTCTACCAACAAGCCTGCTTGAGATACTATGATCGTAAGGTCCAACCTCGCGACCTTCTTTGTAGGTGACTTAGTATTGAGGCTCGCCAATCCAAGTCTAACTTAGGAATAAACTTTCCCTAAATGGGAAGGTCCTTACACGATGGTCGATAACTTCGGCGAGTCGTCGACTAGCAATGGAAGATGGGCGAGTTCTCTCAAACTCTTGGAACATCGACCGATTCACATAAATTCTATGTGTGACCGATTTCTCAAGCAATAAAAGTCGAGTTCTTTCTACCTCTTTTTGCCTTATTTTGAGTAGTGCTTTTTAATCTTTCGACTATGATATGAGAACACCCGCTTTTCTTTACTTTGGCGGCGAAAAACGTCATCCGGCGAAACTTCTCCTCTCTGCATGTGGTTACGCCCACTAGAAGGAATTTCAAGCATTGACTCGTTACTCATTTTTCTTTGCCCGATACAAAGAGCGGGTTCTATCCGATCGAAATGTTCTCAAAGCCAACTCTCTCAATCTTAGTCTATTTTTTGATCAATTCAAAAAATATTCTAAGTAGAGTACACTTTCTTACATTTGTTCGACCACCTTTGATGTACTCGATTTGTTTTAAGCGGTGAAGGAAGAGACACACCTAGTCGAAGTCTTTCCTCTCTGCATGTGGTCACGCCACTAGAAGGAAACTTCCTAAGTATTTGCTCGATCTCCTACTTTTGCTCTTTGGAAAAGACTTATCGAAGTCCACCAAAAAGAACGAGCAATTACTAAAGTCCTCTAAGGCGTACATTTAACTCAAGTTCTTTGTTCTTGGTTCAATTAAACTAGTCGGAAATGAAAACATCACCTAGTCGAAGCCTTTCCTTTACGCACGTGGTCACGCCCACTAGAAGGAACTTCCTAGTGACGAGTCGTTTTAACTCTTTCGACCGATTGCTTGACACAGTAACAAAAGCTATAAGTTAAATAAACCTCTCTTTGTTTTGAAACCCCATTTTTAAACACTATTTATTTAGATTGTCTAAACAATCTAAACAAATAGTCGAGGCTAGGATAAAGTTATTAATTTGACTTCAATTCTTAGTCTTTCGTTCGTTTATTATCTTTTGAGTTACTAACTACTCGACAAGATGATTTTCGGAAATAAGCGGATCATATATTACTCATTAAACAAAATTATGCGCCTTACAAGGTAGTTACAAGATTACTACGAAGGGGAGAGCCTAGTGCATTTCCTCGCCACCTTTTTACTGTGTTGCATTTCCTCAATCAGACGACTTGCCTCGATTCGGACGATCGAATCGACTTCAATTGGTTTAACATTAAGGCGGGGTCTTGAGCTTTAAGTTTAGCCAAAGCGTAACTTCTGCGACTTATTGCTTCCTTATCGATTCGACTTGATTAGTCTTGAGTGGTCACCATTTCTTGCAATTTTCGACTTGTTCCCCAATGGTACTTGTGTGGCGGCTATGGTATCTTCTCGAGGAGTTTTCCCTCGAATGTAGCTCATTAAGCACATTGTTCAGAGAGTGATGTTGCCTTGAAGACTAGTCTTCATCGACTCCATCTCTGTTGGGTACAAGTCGAAGCCTCGCGAAGCTTCTTGTTTTCGACCACTTGTTACGAAAAGAATAATATCGGTCAAACAAAGATATACTTCTAGAGGAAGATAACACAAAGATAATTATAGGTAAAAGCTTTTCTTACCTACTAATTGAGAATCAATTTCTTGACCTCTTCTCGATGGGAAGCAATAGTTTGACATGCTTTTGCTCCCATGCTCGATGTCCTCTGCATTCATCTTAGCAATGCGGACGGACTCATTGCGATTAAGGTCTTTGCTTGGATTTGACCTCGAGGCTTCTCAATTGGCGACAATTTACGAACAAGAAATTGGCATTAGAAAAGGAAGATACTCAAAAAGAATAACGGTAAAGATTTACTTACACATTAATCGAGTTCTAAAACTCTCGAGTTCTTGATCCTTATTCAGCGTGTAATGGGAAAACTCTGAATAACCAAAGATTTTTCTTGAACTTGATGCGAGCTTAGCATCTCTTTTCTTTATCACGGAGAAGAAAGGAGAATCGAGTAAAGGTTAAAGACCAAGCGTCTTAAGTTCGAACTTCTTGTTTATTTTTTCCTGCAATCTTTTAGATCGAGAGCAGTCTCTCGAAGTCTATCAAGAGAGAACTAATACTTCATTCCTTAGCCTCCTCGACTCCTCTTTTTCACGATCGGTGAGTCATTAAGATCTTAAATATCCTTTATTTAACCTACAAAAAACGAGAGCGAAGATAAACATCGGTGAATGGTTGTGAATACTTCTACAACCTTGACCTAGTCGTAAGTTTTTACTGCGACTAAGATATGGTTGTAAGTCTTTCTCGACCACTACACGGTAAGTAAATAGTCGTAAGTTCTTTTCGATGATACTTAAATCATGAGTTTCTTCCATGACTATTCTCGTGAAACTTTTTCACAGTATTTAAGTCAAAAACAACTATGAATTATAAGTGACTTACCACCTCTCTGCCTCTGCCTTGAGTAGTTCTTTCTCTTGTCTTAGCTCTAAAGTTGTCGATGATACTCACCGACAATGACAATTTGCTCGAGCTTTACGCAAAAGAAAACAGTGAGAAGGAAGGAAAGCCACATATAAAGTATTACGAAGATACTTACATTCATAGTCGTTCTAGCAAAATCGAATATACAAGGTCGGGTCTTTGCGACTTATCTATCCTCGCGACTTTGTCCCACCACACCTTCTCGGCGCTCGTTGTCAAAAGTATTATCCGTATTGGGAATATCTTTGGGATGGGGACTCGGTCACGGATTATGCGAAAGACCCTCGATGGAGGCGGGCCCAAAGAAGTCACCACGAAGTTGAAATTTTCTCATACGGTTGTGATTTCTCTTTGGGTAGGGAAGGAACGCCTCCTCGATTTCCTTCCCAGGCGGTCGCAGGTGGTCACCGCCTTGACCGAGAGGCTTCCACAGTTGCCTCTGTTGTTTCTCGACTTGATGGTCGTGGCGGCCACCTCAACGATATGGCCGCTACCTCAAGAGTCGTGAATTCACGACTTGGCGAGATGTGGAGACACTGCAGGAGTCTCGACTTCATCGGCCACAGGGCCAAGGGTGATGCCGACCACCTCCGTTGCTACCTCTCCGATGGTGAAGGGATAGCAATGGACTTCTCGTGAGAAGCATTCCGGAAATTTGAAGAATCGGGTGAAATAAAGAAAAGCAAATCGAGGTTGTGAAAAGAAAAAGGTAAATGTCCTTCTTACACTTGATACATTTCACATACCTCTGCACCACGGTCTTAACCGGAATTTTGGAACAATCCTCCCAGCGGAGGACCTCTTCTTCTCCACGACCACGTCGGTCGAGGTTCAACATTTAGCTCATTCGACCACGTGCGGTCGTAGAGTTTGAAACGAGAACGAGCTCGGTTTCTGATCTTACAGATGGGCGAGAGGTGTCTCGACCATTCGAAGCGACAACGCCCTCGATTGCGAGTTGTCTTGATCTGACATCGTCCTTCATAAAAGACATAAAATCCTTCCAGTTCTCCTTTCCGGTTGTTTAATAAAACTAGGAGTGGCACCAATCTGCGAAAGATTAGTGTCATAATAGAAGGTACCTTAGCCTTGCGAGTTTGCGCTTGAGAGGTTCAAGCTGCTTCAACCTCCTCGGCCGGCGGCCACGCGCCTCGGCGGATACAACTACGGTGCGCGCAGTGTTGTGAGAAGTGCAGTCGAAGACGAGCTCGAGCTTGCTCCCCTTGTCGTGATTTTACAAGTCGGCGTCTTTTGAGGAGGCCGAGCTTTTGTCTTCGACAACCCGGCGCCAATAGTCATCGAGCGACTTCTTCGTCGTCTGGCGATTTTCCATGCCTACTTTACGTAAAGCAAAGCGAGAAAAGAAGAATCACTAATTAGTCGTAAGTTTTTCTCGACTAGTACTAAGTCGTAAGTTCTTCTCGACTTTTTATTGATCGTAAGATATTCTCGATCACCATTAGTCGTAAGTATCTCCTACGACTATAAAGTCCTAAAGAAAGAATCGATTTTTGATTACCTTTAGGCGATCCATCTTTTCATCTGCGGATAAAACCACAATGACTTGAGGAACCGCCCCTCGGGTGTGGAGACTTCTCACAAATGAGTCGACTCTGAGTCAACCTCGGCTGTGAAAGATGCGTATAAGCAGATAAAAATATTAGACAAGGTTAAGAAAGACCAAGCGAAGAGCTAAATCGACAATTGCTTACCCTCCTCATAGTCTCGGTGGGGTCTCCTCTTCCAGAGTACCTCCACATAGGAGATGCTCGTTTCTTGAGGAAGGCCCGATTAGTGTGATGAAATCCTTCACCACATGCCATCCGGTCGACCCTTCTTCCTTCAAGTCCTTAATAGCTTGAATATAAGGGCTAATCCATTGATATCTTGAGGGGTTGAGTCCATGAAGATTTCTTTTCAGCGACCTTCCCTCAAAAGAAAGGTGTCTTGAGAGGTGACCTTCGGTAGAACCACCTCTTCCTCGGCCCGACCACGAAGCCGGGTAAAGCTCGAATGTACTCCTTCGACTTGAGTCGTGGAGCTTGAGACCATGACTTAAGCAATTCGGTTTGTCGAGCCATCCATAATAATATTGGAGCACTCGAGATCATGGGAATCCCGGTATGCCTCGCCGCGGATACGAACACACTCAACATGGTAATGGAATTGGGACCTAAGTTCACGGTTCCACCCCAAAGTGTTCGAGTACTCTTTATGAAAGGGGTGGGCGGTAATCGAAGGCGCTCTCTGTCGCTTGGAAGGCGAGTTGCCCATTTTCCCAGATGGCGATCTTTGCCCGATGGCGGAATCCACTTCACGAGCCTTCTGCAGGATCTTCCGACATCGACCAAGATTTTGATCTTAGCGCATCCATCTCAGATTCCTCCCATTCGAAACTCTCTTGGCCATTTAGCTCGAAGCAAAGTTTTTTGATTGGGTTGGCGGCGAGAAGATGAAACCTAGTCGAGGACGAAGAAAGCAAGAGCTCGAAGAACGGCGGAGTGATTTGGGGAAAAGTAAAACCCAAGTCTACCTCTGGTAAGTTTTATAACATACGATCTCGCTTCGCCGGAAACCGTCTCGTCTATGGAGTGCAGTAGGAGTTGGTTGTGCCGCCGGAACCGCTTCATCGGACAAGTGCAGTGAGGCCGGTTGCAATTCCCGGATAGTGCATTCGAGAAAAATTAGGTGCGTATTGTCACCCCAATGAAATTACATTCTTGACCAAGTATTTACGGTGAAGGAAATATCAATCGGAAGGCTTTTCTCAGATTCCCCTACTCGACCACCAGACGGTCGTAGGGGTTTTCTGACTTTTGATAGTCGTAAGCAATCTTCACGATTCAATCGCCGAGGAAATCTCATCAACAGATCTGTAGAGATTGTTTGCAATTCCCAGATGGCTGTTCGGAAAGTTAGGTTCGTTTCATCACCTCCAAGTAAAATTACTTTCTTGACCAAATCTTTACGGTCAAAGGAAGTATCAATCGGAAGAGTTTTCCTTGACTATCTTTCTACGACATGTTCATGGTCGTAAGTCCATTCTGAAACCTTTACCAAGTAAGTTACTTTCACTTAAAGTGGGGGGCTAGATGGCGAGGATCTAATAATCCTCATTTTATCTTTTATCTATAATTCTTATTATGGGTAAATATGATGTCACATAGTCCCGAAGTACCCTTATATCTATAAAGGGAGGCCTAACAAGTGATTGTAAGTTCTTCTACAATCACCCCATAGTCGTAAGCCTTGCTACGACTATATCATGATAAATAAGTCCTTCTACGACCACTACATAGTCGTAAGTCCTTCTCGACCACTACATAGTCGTAAGTTCTTCTCATTTGCTGCACAGTCGTAAGTCCTCTCGACCGGAAAACTCGACCACCTTATAATCAAACCTACAGGGCGAGTAGGTCCAATTGATTAAGGAATCGAGCGGTCTACACGCACTATTATTCCGCGTATTAATGGTGTGTAAATACCCCATTATCTACGGAAGATAATTGCGGATAGGCGTGAAGAAGTCAAAGCGGCCAGCATAATTCTGCCATCATGCGCTTGATTACTACATTAATTAGGCACATCTCATGAGAACAAAGCGGCTACTTCTTCACGACTATATAAGGGCATCAAGCAGAGAGACAAAGGGACGAGAGAAGAACAACGGCAAACAAGGGCTAGTCAAGTAGAAACACAAGCACTATTATACGTAATAGTTTTAGTCCTTTGCTAGATCATCAACAATACCATACACACGATTAGGGTTATTATTCTCTCAGGAGAAGGCTGAACTGTCTAAACATCCGTGTCAATCCACTCTGCGTGATCTCATCCTTAGGAGACCCCGAATCAAATAATCTTTCGTAAGATCGGTTCTAATACAAAACAAGACCATACGTCTTAGTGGTCGTAACTTCTAAGACCAAACCGACCTAGCGGTCGTAGGTATTTGGAAGTTATATAATAAATACCACAGTGGGACAAAGTTCCAAACCTAGTCTACGACCGGTAAGTGCTCATAAAGCTATGAGCAGGCATCCGGGTGAGTCTCCAACCACGCCGCTCACTATGTGATGAATGAACCACGTGTTTCATATTCCGCATAATACAACACTATCACGGTTAATGATTTGCGTCTCTGAATCATTACATACGCGCAAATTGACACCTTCACCAACCGCCCTAGCGGTTGGTAAAATGGTCAAGCGCCACCTCTTTCCAGGCAGACGGCGTCGTTCCCAATGGTGTCTCCTCGTGAGATAAGCGCCACCGCTTCATCAAGTATTTAGCGGGACCATAGAAAGTAGGAAGAGGACATGACGAGAGCGATGCGAACAACGGCCTGGCGAAGACATAGCGAAGTGTTGTGTTTTTAGATACTCTCGGTGTTTGTAATCGTGAGTTCATAGCAATAAAGAGCAAGTCGGATCCACTCCCGAAGTCACGCACATTTTCCTCTTTTCATTTATATATTCATAAGATCGGCGATTTGATCGTCGGCAATTTGGCGCCGTCAAGTGGGAAGATAGTGCAAAACTTACGAAGAGGTTCTTTGCTCAACTCATCAGTTTTCTTCATATTCGTAATTGCAAGTATGGCGGGAACATGGGATGAGGAGGCGGGTTCGACTTGGATGACTACTCCAACCTTGACATGGAAGCTCGCATCAAGCCATGCAACATGGGAATCTTCGTCCTCCTCCGATGGTTCGCAAGTCGTGACGACAATGAACTTGGAGCGGATGGATGAAGATACACATAGCGCCAAGAGATCAAACTCTGTCGGGTAGCAACCCAACCTCTCTAAACTCTCCAATTTTCTCTCGCTCGGATCGGAGATCGACCGGTTCATATGGTCAGACATGATGCTTTCCTTTTTTGGGTGAAGAACTCAAGAAAGATTTTCTTGGAGATAGAGCGTAAAGGTTTAAAACACTTTCAGTAGGGTCGTTTTATAGGCATTTCACTATATAGAGCTCTGCGAGAAGTCCACGAGGCAAATACCTTTTACGCTGGCGAGACGGAAAGGCTTTTTCTTTTTCCAAGCGGTTTCTCAACTTTAAAATGAATCTGAGGCCTCTCGAGTCCCACGGCATTTAATGAGAGTGCATTCGATATGATTGCATCGGAGAAGCGTGTCATTACGACCAACATTCATTTAAAAGTTCGGGGCTAGGTATTGAGGATTAAAATATTCATATATTATCTTAATATATGATAAAGACCATACGTTTTAAGTGGTCGTAACTTCTAAGACCACCGACCTAGCGGGTCGTAGGTATTTCGGAAGTTATATAATAAATACCTTTGGTGGGACAAAGTTCCAAACCTAGTCACGACCGGTAAGTGCTCATAAAGCTATGAGCGAGGCATGCAGGTGAGTCTCCGAAACCACGCCACTCACTATGTGATGAATGAACCACGTGTTTCATATTCCGCATAATACAACACTATCACGGTTAATGATTTAACGTCTCTGGATCATTAATCGCGGTGGTTGACACCTTTCACCAACCGCCTAGCGGTTGGTAAAATGGTCAAGCGCCACCTCTTTCAAACCAGACGGCGTCGTTCCCAACGGTGTCTCCTCGTGAGATAAGCGCCTTTGCTTCATCATGTATTTAAAGAGGACCATAGAAAGTAGGAAGAGGGACATGACACGAGGCGATCTGAAACAACGGCTGGCGAGAAGACATCAAGCAAGACATAGCGAAGTGTTGTGTTTTTAGATACTCTCAGTGTTTGTAATCGTGAGTTCATAGCAATAAAGAGCAAGTCAGATCCACTCCCAGGAGTCACGCACATTTATATATTCATAAGATCGGCGATTTGATGCGTCGGCGGGCGTCTCTCGGCGATGTCACTGCGCCTTGCCCTACTCCCCGCCAGACTCATTCGGCCGCTTTGCCGAGCCGACAAAGGCTGCTTGCCGATCTTCTTGACCTTGCGATGAGAAAGGCGCCTCTGCCTACCAAGAGGCTCTAGATTCCTACATGGATCGATTGACCGTCTACACTCAGTGGTGCGGCAGCGGCCTTTCGGTATTCTTTATCTTCATCGCCCGATGTCGGCCCGCATTTTCTTACGAGGTTGTGGGACTCCTTACCGTCGGATATGGACTCACCTTCGTCAGCGCTACGAACCCTCTGTAGATGCTCTCTCTACCTATCAGTGGTTCGCCAGGAGCACTCTTCGGCCAGTGATGCTCTGCGGCGCCTTCTCGCTCGGCATACATTTATGCAGCGTCGGTGGACTCTCTTCGCCTTCTTGGTTGTCGCTCGTGTTACGTCTTTGCTGGTATGCGTCTTGACACGGAGTTCGGCGTGTCTGAGTTCCTTACTCGCCGTCACGAAGTTGAGCGAGGCGTGCCCGGCTTCTTGCGACACCCTCATGTCATTCTTTTGGAGGCTCTTACGAGATACGCGCGAGAGGAGACTTCGTCTAAGTGGTGTTGATGCGATGCCACTCCCTCCGTGCTCGTCGCTCGTCCACTGCTATAACGGCGCTCCACGTTTGATACCGCCTCCTCCCGTGGCTGCCACGGTGGTGGTGGCATGCCCTCCATCTGGCGGTGGCCATCCTCGGCTGCTCCTCTCTGCGACAAGGTCGACCACGTTGAGTCGATGCTATAAAGCGGCGGCATCTTTCACGCGTTCTTCTCCTAGCAGCGCGCGGTGCTTCTACATCGGCGTCTACGCCGACTCCTTCGCCGATTTCTCTCGGCTGGCGAGAGATAGCGGACTTGCGCCTACTTGCCGCTCGGTTCTCCTCGGCGGGTTACGCTCGACTCTTGAACAATGAAAACCACCTCCTACACGATCAGTACCTCCCCATGGATTCTTGATTCGGGAGCATCATTTCATATGACTTGATTCTTCAACTTTGTCTTTCATTACACCTCTTGATTCCCCAGCCGGTGTTCTTCTGCGATGGTACCTCTCTTTACATCTGCAGTGAGGACCTCTTAGCAACTCATCCTTTCATGTTCCTTACATTGCTCATGTTCCTCGCCTAACCATGCAGCTTCTTCTGCTGGGCAGATTACTGACCTTGGTTGTCGGGTCATTCTTGACTCTGACCCTTGTTGTGTTCAGGACCGCCACACGGGGGCTCTGGTTGGTTCTGGCCCTCGGCACCTTGACTCGCAGGCGTCTCTGGGAGCTTGGTAGCTTCACATTCCTTCCATTTGCCACCGTCGCCGCCGATCTTTCCGCTTCGCCGCCGTCTACCAGCTCTTTCCAGCAGTGACATCACCGTCTTGGTCATCTGTGTGGATCTCGTTTGTCATCTTTAGTCCGTCGTGGTCTTCTGGGGTCTGTCTAAGCCAAAAGTTACTCAAGTCTTGAAAAATGTGTTAGTTGAATTCAAAACCCAATCTGCAAAAACTATTTTTAAATCTGTAGGTGTTGCCCAACCATCTTTTAAGTCAAAGGGTGCTTGTCCCAGTGGTATCAAGTACCGTTGCACCTATTGCAAAAAGGATGGACATTTGGTTGAGTTCTGTTGGCGTAAGTTGAAAAATGATAAGAAAATTTTTGCTAGAATTTCATCCAATCAACCTCGAGCTTTTATGAGACATGGTAACATAGAAAAGAAGAAATCTGGTTTAGGACTTGTGTCACATGCTCATCATCATGCTCCTAGACAGGATAACTCTCATGTTAATTTAACCATTGCTCATAACAGAACTTCAAATAGAATCAAGTATAGCACTTCTGCTTTGCATACTATTCGCATACGTGTCTCAGTACTGGATTCCTAAGTCTTGTTTAACTAACCCCAGTATCGAGACACATCGTTCTTCTGTGCCTTGATTTTCAGGATTACTACGGAAAGAGGCAGGACATGTGATTTGTCGACTCCGGCTTCACGCCACATGATCGGAGACTCAAGATGGTTCACCTACTTCACGCAGTCGACGGGTGATGATTTCATCACTTTTGGAGATGATGGACTAGCTAAGCCCTGGAGCTAGATCAGGTATTTCAGCACAAGAACCTATTGTGACTACTTCGTCTTCAAATGAGGCTCCTGCTGCATCTTCGTCATCAGCAGTACCTGCGGAGGTCGAAGAGATGCTTTCCTCAAGACCGGACATCCACTTTACGGTCTGGCTCTGTGCGAGGTTTCAAGAGTCTCCGAGAACTTCCCATCGCCAAGTCGTTAAGCGCATATTCAGGTATTTACACTCTAACCTCTTGTATGGCATTTGGTATTCCTGTTCTTTATCTTTGTCCATTCGGGGGTTTTCTGATTCTGTTTTTGCGGGCTGTCGGCTAGATAGGAAGAGTACCTCGGGCACTTGTCACTTTCTAGGCACTTCTCTTGTTTCTTGGTCTTCTAGGCGGTCTTACATTGCACAATCCACTTCTTTGAAGTGAATATGTAGGCTCTTTGCTAGTTCTTGTAGTCGATTTTGTGCATAGTAACCACTCTTAAGGATTATGGGTTAAATTTTGCTAGTGTTCCTCTTTTACGTGATAACATACGCCATTAATATTGCTAAGAACCACATGCAACACTCTAGGACCAAGCACATAGACATTATTATCACTTTCTTAGAGATCATGTCGAAAAATGTGATATTGTGCTGCACTTCGTGGAGTCTGAGGCTCAACTGGCTGATATCCTCACCAAGCCTTTAAACCCAACTAGGTTTGCCACCCTGAGGAGTGAGTTAAGGGTAATTTATCCCTATGGATTGGTTTGAGGGGGAGTTCGATCTTTTCTGATCTTACCTTGTTCTTCTGATCTTTCCTTGTTCTTTTATGAACTTATTGATCTTTTTGAACTTTTTAGGTTTTTAGGTTTTTATTGCATCTCATTGTATCATATTGCATTCATATGAAAAATCCAAAAAGATGCATTGTAATTTAAGTTTTTCTGCTTATCTTTTAAAATTGATGAAGCTTTGCCTATTACCCTTTGGAGCTTGAGTATTTCAATTTTTGCTCAATGCCATGTCTAGTTCTTTGACTTGCTAGAATTATCATGCTTTCACATATACAGATAAGTCTTTGATGTATGAGCTAGAACTCTAAAAAGACTCAAACTAAAAACTGCAATTTGTGGATGTTTTAGCTAGTTGCGCAATTAGTGCTTCTTTTGTGACATTGGCCCTGTCATAATTGCTTTGCTAGCTCTTGAATCTAAAGTTGACTATTACTTGAGCTTTTTGTGTTCTTGAGAATCTAAAACTGCTCTTTGAAATATGAAAAATCAAATTTCAAGATTGTCTTATGCTTAATTTGTGTCAAACTACTCTTACGAGACTGCATGTCAAAGACATGAACTTGGAGATAGTTTGATGATCTAGACGATCTCATGGGGACTGCTTGTCAGAACTGACATGAACCTCAAGATTTGTCGCCCTGGTAGAAGCTTAGGAAGAGTTTGTAGATGGCTCCTAGTCCAGAATCTTCTTCACTAAGATATACCTTTAATCAACTTCTGGTCGAAACTTAGGATGAGTTTGTGGATGGCTCCTAATCCAGGATCTTGTCACTAAGTTAGACCATTACTCAACTTCAATATTCCGTGTAAATGAAAAAATTGTTGAAAAATAGGCGTTTGAGAATTTTGAGCAAAATGATTCAATACAGGACCTAATTGTCTCTTAATGTGGTCTTTGTTAGCTTTTTGATCTCACTTTGACATTTTGACATGGCCAGTTTCACTTTAGGATCCCTATTGATGAACTTGCTAAATTTGAAGTTTTGCTTAAATTGATCAAATCTATTGCCTTATATTGAGCCTTTGTTCTTAGCTTTGATATATATGTCCTATCGTGATCTTGCTAGCGCTGTTAGGCTTGATATGTTGTTTGTGCAATATTAGAAATGCTAACTTGTTCTTTTGGGTAATCTCCAAAGCTTCTTGTAATCAAAAATTGAAAAATACAAAAATGAAGCCACTCCATTACACTTCATGCATACCCCTTCTTATGCTTCTTTCTTCATTCTGCATTTGTTATCATTGGACGAGAGGAAGGCGTGATTTCTTGATAACTCCATTGTCAAAGGGGGAAGATATTTCAATGTTGGGGGAGAAGATATCTCAATATTGTATAAAGGGAAGAAGATATAAAGTTGTTATAAAGGGGGAGAAAATAGAAGAATTTGAAATTTTCTGAAATCTGAGGATCATAGTGAGGGGGAGCTTTTTGTATTGCATTCTTATCATCTTATTGCTTTTCTGAACTTGAATTGCATTTATTAATCATTACGGTGATCAAAGGTCAATTGAACAATTGTTCTTTCATATGGATCTTAAGTGAGATTTTTTACTCTTTTCTGGAATTTAAAGTTTTTATGCTTTCTTTTGCCTTATCTCACTTGCCTATGCTATTCTGATGTCAGCTTGGTCATTTCCATTGCTTTCTCTTGCTTATGGACCAAGTTGTGCATTTGTCTTGCAAAAGTATTTTACTTTTCAAACCTCCAAATTACATTTTCTGGATTATTGTCAATGTGTTCATCAAGGGGGAGATTGTGGATATCATGGGGATATGCTCCAGATCTTATGATGATGTCACAATTGGCAATAGCGTTAACGGTTTGTCGTTTCCCGTGTTTTCGGCAAAGTTACAGGGCTCACCGGCCTTAGGCGGTCCGACCGACCATAGCAGTGGTCGGACCAGCCAACTTCAGAAATGGTGTTTTGAGCTGGGCCAAAAATAGAGGGTGTAGGCAAGAGAGGGGATTCTATTGCACTTGGTCTCATAATTTTTAAGAGTCTCCAGTCAAAAGTTCTATTGGTTTGAAAATTCCAGTAGGTTTCGTAATTTCAGGGGCTGAAATCGGCTAAGTCCCAATCGTGATCGACCAGGCCAATAGGTGGCGGTCGGACCGGCCGAGTGGTGATCGAGCCGACCACAGGGCGGTCTGACCGGTTTTCACTTGGATCGTCGGTCTTCGTGGCGGCGATGTTCGGTTGTTAGGTCAAAGTCATGAGTTTCAGGGTATATATGTTGCATGATGCATGTTTAGACTAACATGGGTCAAGTTGTGAGGAACGTGTTCCCAAATTCGATTTACTTGTCTATTTTTGTGCAGGTTGCTTGGTGGTCAACGACGGTCAACGGCGAGGATGATCAGGACTAGGCTTGGAGAGCTGAGGTCCAGAACGATCGACGATGCCGGGTGAGGTCAATGTACTCAAGTGTGACGCAAAATGGATAAGGGTGACCTATTGGCCAATCCGCGGCGCAAGATGGCGCAAGGAGAATCTAATTAGGTTAAGAGACGATAAAGACGACGCATTAAAATGCGTGTGTGTGTGACCCGTTTGTTTTGGGCCTTAACGGGAGCCCAATTGAGTCAAACTTCTAGAAGGTCTAAGCCTCCACTATAAATAGGGGAGCGAGGTGGCTGCCCTCCTCTTCGTCTCTTTTGTTATTTGAGAAACCCTAATTTGCTTAGGGAGAGCTTTTGTGGAGGCTAGGGTTTTAGAGAGTTTGATGTGATTTTCGTGCTCTTGGATTGAGCATTGTCCTCCATTGATGGAGTGGCTGTAAGCCCAAACCATATCAAATCAATCAAAGGAAAGTTTGATCAATATCTTGTCTCTTTGCGTTCTTTCTCTATATTTGATGATTTTGAGTTTTTCTTTGATCCGCGAGTTTTTGATTGAATTATTCACGTGATCTAGCTTGCTATGACATGTAGGAATAAATCTAGGATCATCCTGATCATCAATCACCCACGAGCAAGATTTTGGATCTATTTTTCGTTTTGACTCGGTTTTGAACTCTTCTTCAATCAAACGAAAAAGGATCCTTATTCTTCCAAGAATTGTCACAATCTTCGATTGGAATAAGTTCCTGTCATCATAGAGAATGTGTGTTCCAAGTTTCATCAAGTTTGGAGTTGTAGATCAAAAGTTTCATCTATTTGCAACTTCGTCATCAGTCGCTTGAATCATTTTTTGGTCATGATCGAGGCCTTGAAGACCACCGGTCAGACCGCCATTGACCTAGCGGTCCGGCCGCCAGCACTGAGACTTGTCTTTAGCTTGTGGTGTTTTTGTCGTATTGCTTAGGGGTTTAAATTGGATTCAATATTAGTCTTCCGTTGTACTGATATACTGATCTCTATAGCTTCCATAGCTACTGGAGCAAAATCTTATTGAATCAATTAATTGTGAAAAAGTGAGCGTGCCCCTATTCAACCCCCCCCCTCTAGTTGCCTTTTCGGTCCAACAGTGAGTCTGTGTCTCACGACCATTTGATGTTATTCATTGAGATGTTTGGGGTCCGCTCCTTCTTCCTTCGAAGGGGCCATTGATAATGGCCATGCGGCTCTGCTCCATTTTTTCTGATCAACTCGGCTTCACTCTTGGATCCACTCCTATGAGAAGTTGGAGTAGTCTCTGAGGTGTTTGGTTAGAAAGTTAACTCGACTCAGGAATAAGAAAGATCTTTGTTAAAGACTATACTACCCTTGTTTTATTGGATGGGCGAGGGGGGTTTTATTGGATGGCATTTGGTGGGTAATTTTATCTTAATTTTAGGGGTATTTTAAATAGCAGGATGGCTTTGCTCCATGCGGAGCGACCTTCTCATGACTCTGAAAAATACACTACTGACTGCTCGATTCTCAAACTCCAAATTCAATTTTTTGTTGGAGCTGGACCGTTTGGCATGGCTCCACCTACTCCAACTAAGAAGCTGGGAGTTGGAGCCATACCAAACAGGCCCAATATATCATTTTTATAGATGACTTCTCTCGCCACACTTGGATATATTTTATGTCTTCTCATAGTGATGTCTTGTCTATCTATAAACAATTTGCTACTATGGTTCGCACACAGTTTTCCACTCCTATTCGTGTCTTTCATGCTAACTCTGCTAGCGAGTACTTCTCTCGTTACATGCGCAGCTTTCTTCTTTGAGCGGGACACCTCGCTTCGATTCTCTTGTCCTGGTGCTCATGCTTAGAATGGTGTCGCTGAGCGCAAGCATCGTCACCTCCTTGAGACGGCTCGTACCCTGATGATTGCCGCCTCTATTCCACCTTCACTTTTGGGCCGAGGCCGTTTCCACTGCCACCTATCTCGTCAACATTTAGCCCTCTTCTGCTCTTCAGGGTGAGATCCCGGTTGAGCGTCTCTATGATCTTTCTCCATACTACTCTGTCAGTAAATGCATTTGGTGCGTTTGCTCGTTCTCCTTGCACCTCGAGAACGCACCAAACCGACCGCTCGATCTGTTGAGTGTGTTTTTACGGGATATGATCACCGAGCACAAGGGCTATCGGTGCTAGGACCCTGTTGGTCGACGGATGCAGATTTCTCGGGATGTGACTTTTGACGAGTCTCGTCCCTTCTACCCACGTCCTGCCTCTCCTTCGGTTTCCTCTATGGAGTCCCTGTCTTTTTTGACTTTTCCATATACACTTATTTCTATCTTTCCCTCGTCCACCCGTCCCACTGAGTCTCCACATATACCTCCTGAGGCCTCTCCGCCGTTGTCGCCGCCTGCTTTGTCCCCTGCGGCTCCTCAGGCTCCTTCCACTCTCTTTTACACTCGTCGACCTTGTATTGAGGCTCTTCCAGATGAGCCATCTTCCCCTGATGTTTCATCTTCTCCTGATGCTCCATCTTCCCCTGATGGGTCATCATCTCCTCGCTACGGTCTCCGCGATCGTCAGTCGATTCGGCCTCCTGCCCGTTTTGGTTTCTTTGGTGTAGCTACCCATGAGCTTTGTCTCCTCTAGGGATCTTTATTACTCACCCCGAGTGGCGACATGCCATGGCCGAGAGATTCTTGCTCTCGGCGTCTTGGTACTTGGGATCTTGTTCCTTTTCCATCCCACTCTCGTCCCATCACGTGTAAGTGGGTCTATAAGATTAAAACTCGCTCTGATTACTCTCTTGAGCGCTATAAGGTGCGTCTTGTTGCTCGTGGCTTCCAGCAAGAGCATGGTGAGATTACGACAAGACTTTTGCTTATGTGGCTCACATGACCACTGTCTGCACTCTTCTTTCAGTGGCGTCTGTTCGCCATTGGTCCGTTTCTCAGCTTGATGTCAAGAATGCCTTTCTTAATGGCGAGTTGCGTGAGGAGGTCTATATGCATCCGCCACCTGGGTATTATGTTCTTTAGGGCATGGTCTGTTGTCTTCGTCGCTCTCTCTATGGCCTTAAACAAGCCCTCGTGCTTGGTTTGGCGCTTCTCCTCTGTGGTCACTTCTGCTGCGCTTCTCGGCTAGTGATCATGATCCTGTTCTTTTGTCCACTTCGCCTCGTGGTCGGACTTTCGTCTCGTGGTACATTGCCTCTTCTTCTTCTATATGTTGATGATATGATCATCACCAGATCGGAGATGATCATCTCCTGAGTACATTGCCTATGTCAAGGCTCGTCTAAGTGGCGATTCCTTATGTCGGATCTTGGTCCTCTTCGTTAACCTACTTCCTTGGGATTGAGGTTACTTCCACTCGGATGGTTTCTTTATGTCCCAAACACCGAGATGGTTTCTTTATGTCCCAAGAGAAGTATATTCGGGATCTTCTTGATCGCGCTTCTCGACTCTACATGGATCGCTTGACTACCTACACTCAGCCGCGACGACGATGCTCGTTCTTCTCTGTTTCATCGCTGAGACTCCTATGGAGCTCAGCGTTCATCTCCGACCCGCCTCGATGGCGAACCTCTTTACGATCCAGGCTCGCTATCATCATCTTGTTGGGAGTCTTGTCTACCTTCCGTTTTTTGCTACTCGTCCAGAATATCACTTATCCGATCCACATTACATTGAGTCGGAAGCATTCGTCTCTCTCCTCCTCCCGTCAGCATCGACTCTTCCACGAGTCCACTCTGACCACGCTTCTTCTTGAGTTCTGCGATACCTTCATCCTTCCACATGACTTCGATTCTTCCACTGACTATCTCTCGCCGTCTCTTCTTTCCACACTCCGGCTCGTTCTGGACTTATTCGGGCTTATTCATCGGATGCTACTTGGGCGGCCCGATCCATCCGATCGCGGTCTATCTCCTTCTTGTATTTTTCTTGGTGGTTCTCTCATTACGGAAGGCGAAGAAAGCAGATCGCATATATCTGTTCGAGTCTTGAAGTTGAGTTATGTGCCTTCCGAGCTATGTCTCTCTTGGCGTGAGATTACATGGCTACGGTGGTTACTTAGATTTGAGGATTTTGGTGTTTACGTCACTACACCAACTCCTCTTGTCGATTACCGAAGACGACATGTGCTATCAAGTTATGAGCTACCCGGACCTACGGTGAAGCATGAGCTCACCAAGCACATTGGTGTTGATGCTTCCTTCATGAGGTCTTGTGTGCATGATCAGATGATTGCTCTTCAGTATGTGCCTTCTGAGCTTCAGATAGCGGATTTCTTCACGAAGGCCCAGACTCGAGCACAACACGGCTTCTACTGCTCCAAACTCAGTGTTGTTGATCCACCATGAGTTTGAGGGGGGATGTTAGAGATATATGTATAGTTGTGTTATTCCTATTGTTGTGAGGTGTTATTTGCATATTTACCTCCTGTACTTGTCTATATATACTGGTCCATTGGCCCCTGAGAATACAAGTTGCTATTCCTAACAGATACTTTAAAAGTCCAAAGCCGTTTTAGAATCCATGGAAAGGCAGTTTATTTACCTTAGCTGAGGACTTGCTGTACAAGGTGTACAGAACCACCCCTGCGTGCAACTATATCCAGCATAAATCAACTGGGGAAAAAATGAATATCGTTAGCAAAATCACCTAAAAGTTGCATAACAATATGACATAACATTCTAAGATACCAAATAACTATGCTACAGAAAATGCAAGGGAAGCCTTTGAAGCCAATTTCTTTCTTTTTTTAAGTTACATACTGTAGAAGAACTTTCACATCCAGCTTGTCTATCAAGTATATAGCAGGATAATAGTATACCCAGAAACTACTGTAAAATGGGGGTGCATAAGTTTTTTTTCTTGTGTGTGTGTGTCATCACGTGATCTATCAGTCTGTCATACTTATGTGCCACTGATAAAACAGACAGCTGATAAAGTTATTGCTAACCAGCACATTCTAAATGCAAAGATATATGCTGCTCACTTATCAAAATAATTCTGTAAATATGCGGGTTCCAAAGAAATGAGCTTCAAAAAAATCACACTTCATAATGACAACATGTAACAGAGAATTTTAAGCCAGTCAATGTTGCACCATTAAAGAACTTCTGTCAGCACCTTATTTGCGACTGGTCCTTGTGCAAGATATGGCTTTTCATCACGTAGATGGTGGAAGCCATGTGCAACTTGAGCATCCATCCCTATTCAAAATAAATGTAACACTTAGCACTGCCTCAAGGCTCTAAGGAATGGCAAGAAACCATAAAATTCACCCAAAAAAATCATGATCAAGTTTTGATTTCTTGATGAAAACGAAGCAGATAGTACATCTCTTACGATTTCATTTGTAGTCCTAGTGTCCTACAACCTTAGATACTATGTATAGTTTTAGTTTATCTATTTCACATAGAACTTCAAGCTACTGAAGGATGCAGCTTTTCTAATAGCTGTTTACCACAACGAAAATATTGATCTATGTCACTCTATGGAAAATCTAAACACCTAGGAACTGGAGAGAAACTAGAGCCTACAATGCATTATCCAGTTGCTCTGAATATCAAAGATCCCTCACTTAGGCAGGATAGTAGATAAGAGTTATTTCATCAAGTAAATTGTAATCATCAAGTATAGTTCATGAGAAATAACAGAATTAACCAAGGAAAGAAGCTTGATGAAGTATCAAGGAAATACCGATGCTAAGGTAGTTGTAGAATACTCCTTTATAGCAAGAAGCTTTTTCAGGTAACTCAGGGCCATTCCCATTCTCCTGCACCATATTAGACCTGCCCTTTAACAAAGACATATGTACTTGCATGTTCATCTCAGAAAAGCCACAATATAGGAGGCAGTGTAGTAGTTTTCAAGCAGTGGTCGGCAATAACAGAAGAAGACAACATGTCGGGACAATCTATCAAAATATTCAAGGAATAGGATGTCGGGACAATCTATCAAAATATTCAAGGAATAGAAACGAATTGTAACATGTGTTCTAAATTATAGGTAAGTAGGATTAGCTACCGTACAAAAATTTAGCACAATTTACAAAGTTACTATGCAAACTTAGTGTTACTAGCACGCTTTTGTTTTCCTAGGCAGGTAAGTAGACATCATATACACAACTTTTTTTTAATTATAATCAACTTGAATGATTTTTTCTTAAAATGTGAAAATTATACTATCTTGGATCATTTCCACCCAGACAGAACACGATGTCATGTATAATTCTTCTTTTTGAGATAATGCCGGCAATTTATTGATCACAAAACATCGTTATAAAGAGTCTCTTGGATACACTCCGGTACACCATTGCGAATAAACGGACTAACAGAGTCACAAGATCTAGCTAGAGTATTTGCCGTCACATTCACCACACAATTAACATGACGAAAAACAATCGAGGAAAATCTCTCTGCTATAGACTTGATATTAGAGATAACCACACCAATAGAGGACCAATCCTGCATCGACAAATTCAACCATTGCACCACAGACAAGCAGTCAGAAGCATGGATGACATTTTGATATCCTTCATCACGGGCGAGGGCTGTTGCACGGCGAAACGCCAATGCTTCTGCTAACTCCGGCGTAGTGATCCTATCAAGGTGCTCGCTGCTGGCAGCTAATTCTTCTTACAACTAGCTTTCTCAGGAAATTATAATCTCCACTACCTTTTAAATAAGCACCTAGATCATTTTTGTGTTATCATTTACAATCTTAACAGGCATCTAAAATAACTTACTTAACTAGAGCAAGGGAGCTAATAATGAAAGATGATGGCATATCAGTCAGTGACTGTGTTCTTATGTTTGAACTTTAAATTATGTTTTCTATTTCAGAGCATAAAATCCGAGTGAATTCATAGTCTAAACCTGGCTGAACTCCAATCGATCTGCAAGTTCCACTTTCTTAAGTGCATATGGCAACTCTTTTATTTCTCCTTCTGGCATCAGAACCACAGCTTGCCAACTGCATGAACAATACTAGAGATTCTCAGTGCAGAAACAGATGAAGCATGTTTGCAATTAGTAAAACTTAGAAGAACTAAAATATCCAGAGAAGAAACCAGAACTTGATACTACAAAATAGTTATTCTTGTTCAGTGTTCACAAATGACGAATACTATCTTGATATACATCATGCAACCTATTTACAGTAAGTACTCATCTTATGTATTAGAGAAAAAAATGTGGCATACAAGTGCTCAACTTATATGGATTAATAATTTGCTTTCCGGTATCAGCAAATATATGGTAGATAGGTAGATCAGAAGTTTTACTCAGCAGGGAAAAAAAACTCCGCGAGACTAATCGTCAATAATCAACAAAAATGAAATTGAATGTGTATAGGTGAACTAAGAGGGCAACAACAAACGAACAATGATCTCACCTGTCAAGACGGCAGATGGGAGCAGTGGCTGCCTCGCAGAGATAACGCTTTACAGCTGAACGCCAACAAAAGGGAAAAGAGCCACCCTGTGTGTGTGCTAGTTAGTTGTTTGAATCGAAAACAAAGAATTTAAATAAAACAATGGCATCATATATAGGGCCTTACCCATCCAAATGATCTAGCAAGGTCATTTCCTGTACCAAGTGGGATGATTCCTGTGGGGGGAACTGGTTCCCTTTTCAGCTTATAAAGATCTGTGAGACATCCAAGTACCCAACCAACTGTCCCATCACCCCCAGCAACCTGCCAGAAATAACTAGTGCAAGGATGTTATGCAAAGTAGTTGGAAGACAATAAGTAAACATCAGAAAAATTCAGCAAATAAAAAGGAAAGCATAAGGACACGCTAAGTAGTAGACAAAGCGGCAACCTTTCATAAGCTACCAGATACTAAAGCCCCACTTCTTAAAAGCTTTTAACAGCAAACAACAAATCAAACATGCACATTGCAAATAAAAAACTTTTAAAAGCTTCTAACAAATGCAATGTCCTTACTAAAGCCCGTTAAGCACATACCATGATCCTCAATTTTTCACGAATGGCCTTTGCACGATTATCACCTTGGTCAGCCAATCTCTCCAAACAACTCAAACCATAGTGAACAAAATCAGAAGGCTTCACAACAGAAAGATCGAAGACCTGGAAGTATGGTGGGGTCAGTATGTATTGTATAGTTCAGAGTTTTCCAGAACAAACAAAAGAATAAGAAACAAAAAAATTCTCAAAAACATGTTGTGAGTGCACAAAATAATCACATAGTTGATGGTTATGAACAAGTTTCAGACAGTTAGCCTGTCTTGTCAACCACAACAGCATGTTATATAAGTTGTCCGAGCTCTTCAAGACTATCTAATTCCACAGTATTACTCCATGTCCATTGTTCTTCATAGCCCTTGTTTTTGTCACTTCTAACCATATTATACTACATAATTACATCAACAAGCAATCCTCATAAGCCATCCTCAAGTTTCAAACATTGATGCATAATGAACTAAGATAGAATCCAGTAATTCCTTGTTGAGCACAAGTCATTATCATGAAACAAGATCAGTACCACCGAATGGCTCTGTCTTCTGTTACAACAAAATGTCAAGCTAAACATTACAGAGTCTCATCACTCTCAGTACTGTCACCTCAGAAGCATGAATGGTACTACACAATCTCTGATTACAACTTACGATCCTCCCTCCCATCCTACCTAACACCTACCATTCTCAATCTTTTTCTTCACCTCCTCACCTCTTCTAGGGCCAAAGTGAGACACGATCTGCTGGAACCTTCACGACAGCATATGGTATAAGCATTTATTATGCATTCATCATCCAACCATAGTGTTAAGATATCCGGCCTAACCCCGCGAACACCACTTTTTTCCTTGAGAGATCCAAACTCCAGTTTGTTCGCTTTCTTTGTATCAAATTAACAAACACAACACTCATCGATCAAGTGAATGACGATCTTCATGATTCTACCTTTGCAGTATCAATAGGAAATCTAGCAAAAAAGTTAGGTACAATGCCGACAATCTATTTTCTAGTACTAAGTAACAATTGAATTGATCTATGTGACTAAAAGTCTAAAACACGGGCTATAGAGACACCGGTAACGTCACACTATCTTCATCAGATCACAGGACGTAGAGCTGATCCTTCTCTTTTTGAATGTACCATTGCACAGTTAAAGTTCACCAAGGAAGTAAATTCCACTGATCCTAGCAAAATAAAGGAGTAAATTAAACTGATCCTAGCAAAATAAAGGAGTAAATTCCACTAAAACATGTCTCTGAAGTCCAAATTTCTGCCAAATTCCAGAGGAATCTCAAAAACAATGACTTGCAAGTCGCAACACCAAACCAGAGCGGCTAACAACCTACACGAAAGCAAACTTTAAAAAAAAAAGCGTGGAAATTGGGAGGCGGAGTTGCACAAGTGGGCGCGCGAATCGCGATGTCGTCACCTGCTCCTCGCTGATGAGCTCGTGTAGCCGCACCTTGAGCTCGGGCCCGTGCCGCCCTCCGCTCCGCGAGTTCACGAACACCACCACCGGCGTCATCACCGCCATCTCCTCCCCCTCCCCCTCCACCCCCTCGTCCTTGGCCGCCGCTGCAGCGGCCACCCCTGCAGCCTCGTCCTTCGCCGCCACGGCCGCCGCCACCGCCCGCCGCGCGTACAGCGGCATGATGACCTGCTTCCGCAGCTCGGCCTTGTCCACCTCCTTCCCCCACAGCCCGGACGCGCGCACCGACTCCCAGATCGACACCCTCGCCGCCGGCGACGTCGACGGCGCCTTATGCCCGCCGGCGGCCACCTCCTCCGCTCGCTCCATCACTACGCCTCTCACAGCTAAGCTGCTTCAAAATTTGCTTGTTTCGGTCAGCTAGAACTAGAAGGAATTGGAGAAAAAGGAGCGGACTTTTATTAACGAGTGCATATATAGTAGGGAGAGAAGGTTTTACTAATAAGGGGCCCTAAGTTGGTGAACTTTGGACTGCTAAATATGCTATTTTCCGCTCTCCCAAGCGCGTCCTTGTCCTGTGCTGTTTGCATCTTCTGGGGTACCATTGCGCGTGGGCCTTACGTCTTTCCTCGGATCGAGTGACTTTAGGGCTTATTTGATAGGAATATAGACTACAACCAATTCTTTTGGATTGAAAGGTATAACGATTAAGTTCGATTATAATGTATCTAAATAAGTTTTTATAATTTTCTTTCTCTTTTTCTGGACGGTGAAAAAACAGTAGCGGAGCAAGAAAAAAAATAGCATGTGAAAGTTTAACACTGTCATGAACTGGGTTCGGCGTGCCCCGAAAATGCTTTATTCTTTATATCCGGTAGGCAGTAACAGACATAAGGTGTTAGTGGAAGAGCTCGGGCAAGTGCTCATTAGCTAATATAGTATTGTTTGCGCGCGAAATAGCAAATCTAACTCCCTCCGGAGATCAAAGTAACAAAAAATGGCATCGTGGACTCGCCATCGCCAGCGTGTGACATATGTCGAGTGCCCTACTGCCCCAGGTCCCCTCCCCTCCCAAGTATGTGCCCTAGGGAAGGGGACTTCTCAAGTCCGTGCCCCATAGGAGGGGACTTCGCTCGTCCACACGATTTAGTTATAACCCCTAGCCTGGACGCCTATGTTATAATTAATTTATTCATAATTAATTAGTTGCAATTAGTTAGTTATAATTTTTGTAATTAATTAGTCGTAGTTAAATTTTTCTTAACTAATTGTCATAAATTAATTTAGTCGTAATTATTTAGTCGTAATTAATTTAGTTATAATTAATTAATCATAGTTAGTTAGTCCAAATAAATTAGTCGTAATTAATTAGTAGTAAGAATTACTATTTTTTCAGAAATTTTGTAATTTTTTATTATGGACCGATTAGGTTAATTTTGTACACAAGGATTACCGAAGCGTACTTATTTTGGGGAGTTAAGGAAATGTATACTAAATAGTACGATCTGTTTATTTTATTATGTATAGTAAGTAGCAGTGAATTACTCCTAACATATGCATTGGGTTGTTGTGGCTTTAGGTAATGTCGAACATGCAAAACTTGCGTGTGTTTTTTGGTGACAGTCTCGTTCAAGGCGGATCAGGTGGGTTAGACGTATCAAGATGCCTAATCAGTGTCTACTTAACAACATGTTGTAATCCTTAACAGTTTGCACTAATAAATTAATATTTCAGATAAACCAAAAACTCGCATTTCAAATAGGGCGTATGAAATCGGGCGCATAAAATCATGCGATCTCCCTGTACCAGTTATCGTGCCTACGATAAACGCTGGGTAGCCAAGTGCGGTGAGGATAACTACTGAAAGCATATAAGTAGTAAGCTCATGCCTGACTTTCTATGTATTATCACACGTACCAAAAATTTATTGTGATATGAAATCATGTGTTGTATTATCACATGCACCATAAATTAGTTACGCGCTGAAATCAGGTTGTATTATTAATTTGGTCATAATTCATTATTAATTTAGAATTAATAATTACGACTAATTTATTTGGACTAACTAACTGCGACTAATTAATTACCAATGTTCACCTAGACACTAGGCAGAAGGTGTGCAGAGGATGGCCGCCTAGCGCCCAGGCAGCGGTGTGTGCAGCAAGAGGGGGAGGAGAAGGAAGTGAATAATAAAAAAGAAAAGAGAAAGAAAAAAAGAAAAAAAAACTTACTTGGTGGCCTAGTCCAGTCCAGCCCAAGCCCACTGATTCGACCGCAACGCGCAAGTGCGCAACATCGACTGAGTGGATGGCCTGGTCAAGTTTGCTGCCCTTCGCCCCTTCCTTATCCTCTTGCCCCCTACAGCGCCTTCCCTCCTCTCGCTCTCCCCTCTCCTATCTTGTTGTAGCCTCATCCCCCTCCTGTCAGCTCAAAAATCCAGCGGTGGGGAGACAAAATCCAGTGACAGGGAAGCAGAATCGACGACAGGGAAGTGATAGCGATGCTGATCTGGCCGGGGAGGAGGCAACGCGCGAAGAGGGGCCGGGGACGAGGTGGCGCGCGACGTGGACGAGGATGCGTGCGAAGAGGGCCCGAGAAGGAGGCAGGGCGAGAAGGGGATTCGGGGAGGAGGCGGCACGCGATGTGGATCTGCGGAGGAAATCGTGGAGCTAGGGTTCAATGTTCGGGACCACGGCTGAGTCCTCTTCACTTATCTTTTTTCTCCCACATGCACACCCAGCCCCTCCCGACCTTGTCCAATGCCCCCTCGGTCCGCCTTGTGTTGCCCCGGACTGCCCAGCCGCTGTCGTACCTTGCTCGCCTCGGTCCGCCTGGGTCAACCTTGGACCGGTGTTGCCCGCCTAGGCAGGCCGAGCGCCTAGATGGCCGATTGAGCCCGAGTCGCGACGGCAAGCTTGCACCTAGCGTCTAGGCGCCCACCTAGGGGAACACTGTTAATTAAAACTAAATTAATTATGACTAAATAATTATGACTAGATTAATTACAACTAATTAATTAAGAATATTTAACTACGACTAATTAACTATGACTAATTAATTATAAAAATACAACTTCTTAATTATGAATAAATTAATTATGACTAATTAATTACGAATAAATTAATTACAACAGGGGCGTCCGGACCATGGGTTACAATTAAATCGTGTGGACGAGGGAAGTCCCCTCCCGTGGGGCATGGGCTTGGGAAGTCCTCTCCCCTTGGGGCACGAACTTGACACGTATCACCAGTCGGCGAGTCCGTGGTGCTTTTTTTTGTCTTTGATCTCCGAAGGGGTTAGATTTATTATTTCACATGCAAGTAGTACTATGTTAGCAAAAAATTCCCCACTTTGCCTGGAGGGTTGGCTTTGCCACTTGAAAACATAAGGATGTGAATGTGTTTTGTTTTTATCTTGTAAACAAGTTGATGTCGTTCTAGTAGGGCACGTGGGATGTTAGGACTAAGCAATCTAGATTAGATACAAGTATACACGTACAACACGGCCAACTTTGTTTTGAAAATACATTATCTTATTAATTTAAGGTCAAAAGAAGCCATCGCATTTGCTCTCATAGGCTAAAAATTCTCATGTTAATCGGTGGAAAAGAAGAAGATCTACACTGTCGATCATAGTGGATCCAGATTATAATGGTCTAGATTAAAAGAAAGAGTACATATCAAATACAATAAAATAGAAATTAAGTATAAAAATAAAATAAAATCAGCAATTTGATTTTCATACGAATTCCTAAGTAACAGAATCCATGTCATGTACAATAAAACTAAAATTCAGAATTAAAAAATAGCAATTTGATTTCCACACGAATTCCTAAGTAAAATATCTAAATAATTATAATTTAGAATAAAAATAAAAAAATAAAATTAGATTTGTATACAAAATCCAACAAAAAATGAAATTTGGAATAAAAATAAAATAAGCAATTTTATTTCGATACGAATTTAATCATTATAATTCGTAATAAAAATTCAATAATAATTCGCAATTAGAGTTGTATACGAAATCAAACAAAAAAAATAACTAAAATTTGGAATAAAAACAAAATAAAATTAGCAATTTGATTTCAATACGAATTCCAAAACTAAAATCCATAAATAACTATAATTCTAAAAAAAGAACTAAAATTCAGAATAAAACATGAAAGAACATTTACAATTTGACTTCCATATGAATTACAAAGTAAAATTCCTAAATAACTGAAATTTTGAATAAGTTAAATAAATTTAGCAAATTGATTTGTATACGAACCCCAATAAAATAATTGACATGTTGATTAAAAATAAAATTTATAACGAGGATAATATGAATGGTGTCGGAGGAGACACAAATGAAACCATTATATTCTCTCTCAAGGTCATGTGTTTCTATTGTTGCTTCCTATGTAATAAAAATATAAAATAACTAAAATTTTGATTAAAAATAGAAGTTACAACGAGGATGGCACGAATAGTGTTGGGGAAGATAATGGAAGAGTGCAATAGCATCGATCTGTCCTACAAGAATACATTGACCCACGGGGAAGTGAAGAGCTGGGGCGGCGACGACAGAGATGAGGACAATATTGTGCTGCACGTCAGATCCATTGAAGAGAAAGTCCAGTGTTGATGGAGCCAAGTGTATTGACCGAAATTTACACATCTGAAACCGTTTGTGTATTCTGAACTAATCTCAGATCAGTAAGCTAGCTCGCACATGAAACATGAGTGAAATACCATCCATTTATCGATTTTAACTAAAAAGATCTCGAAATAACAAATAACAATAATAATTGGACCTTATGGTCAACGTTTACTTAACTTACCACGTAGGGCTAAAGAAACAAATAATCTGTTGTAGCGAAACGAGAAAACTTGAAATACCAATCAACATGCCCACAGACAATCGATTGGAGAACGCATCCTAATTCGTAAAGCCTTCAAAGGGCTCCTCTTCGTATAATTCTTGGGCAGCTTGATACTCTTCAACTGACCAGCAAAGTTTAAAGCTGTGAGTACATAAAGTACTGAACAAGTCATAGTGAACAATATGCAATTAATATTTATGCAAGGCATGAACAAAGGAATAGTTTTATTGTTCTTTGTCAGAAAGCAGTATTGACGGTAAATACAGTAAATAGATTGAAATACATGATTGAAAGGAATAATAAATAATTAAACAATTACTTTGAAACAATCAGTGAGCCTCCCCGTTTACTTCCCAACCAAACCACGAAATGAGCATCTCATCGACCAAGCGAACATCACATTCACCCTCCGACATATTTTTATAAACCACTCGTGTAAAGTCCCTGAGCGTTGTTCATAACCGGGACACACGGCTGTTTAAACAGTTTTAACTCTGCAAAGGTTGTACAACTTTACCCACAAGAGATCAATCAACTTATAATATCCGCTCACACACTTCCGTAGGTGCGCGACTAAGTGATTATTACAAAGCCTTTACAAAGCTCCTCTTTAACGCAATTTGTCTGCTAAGATTTCAACACTGAATATCATCACGACCAGACAGGGCCCCCTCTCTTGCGCCATTGCGAGTATCCATCCCGGAACTCACTCTTCTAAAAACAGAATTAAGCTAAGACATTGCTAATTAGTTAGCCTGGTCCATCCCATACTGGACATGTGGTTGTACATATGACACAGTTCAATGACACATAAGATTAAGTCCTTGATAAGTTACCTAGGCGAAACTACCTCATCCAAAACAATGTGCCCCACGCACCCCCTTTACTACACGATCACTCGCTTGAGCATAAATCATTTTGTTCAACCAAACCAATAACAATCCCTGCCATGACATAAAATTTTATAATAGCGGCATCGCACCACAATTGGTACAACAGTGACATCACACCACAGTTGCACAATAATGGCATAGCACCACAATTATATATACCATTAAGTTAAATTATCAATATTGAACATGTGATCATCAATCCATCGTAACTAAGTATGTCTAAGCATCTCTACGATAACCCATGTTGGCGAAAAAATATGTCTAACTAATAATGACCATCCTACAGTGATAAATGATTCATGGTATTCAATTAATCAACGGAGGCATAATAATAAATAGGTGATTAACTATTCCCCAAAATAGTTGATATAAAGATAGCTTGCAATTTGATATAAACCAATATAATTTTAAAATTCAAAGGTTCAATATGATCAAAGGACTATGACTTTCCTTGGCTTTCCTCGGTTGCCACACTTGGATCTTCAAAGCCTGCTTCTCCTCCTGCTCCTTGAAATAGATCATCTAAACGAGGCACACAACAACAGGTAAATCACAAATAAATCCAAAAGAAAAATCAAATAAAATCCCAAAACATAAAAACTAACTTTAAAAGAAAGAGCTCGATTTTAGATGAATTTAGAAATTTGAACAAACTGAATCGGAGTTTAGATAAGGAGAACAGACTCTCAGAAGATTTAAGGGAAAGGAAAAAAGAGAGAAACACTATTATGAATTTTAGAATTTCCTTTCAAAAGAAAATTCCAAATTACTACGTCGGAATAACGTAAACAAGAATTTTAATCTTGCCCAAAATTAAATTTCTAAAGAAAAATAAATTTAATGACACTGACATGTGGGCACATGGTCTATGGACCAAGTCCACGAGAAAGGGCTCAGGTCTACGGTGGACTGGGTGCACAAGATATGAGTGGATGACATGCGGGTCCAGCATGTTATCGGGTTAGGGTTCAAGGTGACACGCAGAAACACACGTGGCTTGCCACGCGACGTTGACGGTTTGGACATGTGGGTAGCAAGGCTGAGGTGGCGGCTGACACGGTGGCCACGTTGACTTCGACGGCAGCGATGCTCGGGGATCGAGGGTTCTAGTGGCTGACGGCATGACAGCGACGGAGGAGCGACGCAACAGAGAGAGGGAGCGACAGTGAACTCACTGGAATAGAAGCGGAGACGGGAGGAGCATAGAGGCGACCGATGGCGAGAAGGAAGTGACGACGAGGTTCGGTCTTCGATGAATTAGGGGTTCGACGCTCGGGAGAAATCGATGGGACAACGGTGTAGATCAAGGCATGGCGAACCCGAGGGTGGCGGCGGTGGAACTCGAAGCTCACCGGCGGCGAAGAAAAGCCGTGACGGAGATAACGACAGCTCGAAGCTTCTCCTTGCGATTCAGGAGAAAAGGGCGCCCAGCTCGAGGGGCGGCTAGGGTTTACGGAGGCGGCATGACACGGGATGCAAAAATAGGGGGTCGTGCTGCTTTTAAAGGTAGCCTAGGGAGACATTCAGAAGGGCACGACGACGGTGGTGTGTCGGACTCAGAGACGGAAACAGGGTGACGAGGAGGACCCTGACAGGTGGGTCCTACTGGCAGCAAGAAAGGGAGGGCAAGGCATACCGGACTAGGACACGTGTGCGCGTGGAAGCCAAGGAAAAATGGGTCAAGCTTTGAAAAAGAACTAGGCCATGGGTGAAAATAAAATGGTCGGGAAAAAGGAATAGGCCCAAGAGGATTTTCTGTAAAAGAAAAGATTTTTTGCACTTCAGAAAAAGGATTAAAGCAAACCGAGCTCAAAGAAATACCAAATAAACTCCAACAATTCCTAGAAAATTTCATAAAATACTCTGGAACTCAGGGGATCCAGATAAAATAACTTTGAACTTAATAGAAGTTTAAATTAATCACATTAAAAATTTTGTTTTATGAAAATTCATACTAAGCTTTTAACTTAACCAAGAAAATTCAAATGATTATTTTTATTTTTAAATGCTTGAAATAAACTCCGAATTTGGGATGTTACATCAAGTGTCGTGATGACAAGTGGTGAGTGTCGACGTTGTTAAAAAAGTTAATGGTCAAAAAAGCTCGATGATGGGGAAATCTTGGTAGAGAGGAGATGAAGTTTTGCATTGAAGATGAACTATGGACGATATTGGTCCATCGGGTAGCTAGGAGCGTATCATCAATGGCGTCATCGCCGACGATGACGAAATGATTCTCTATGTCGTTAGGCAATGACTAAAGAAGACATGCCGACATCAGTAAAGATGGGAGATCGCTGTGGTTAGTGAGGAAGCCACAACGTTTAGTTGGCCAATATCGAAGAAGAGGAGCGACCGACACGAGAGAAGAGGACGTCAATTATGTATAACATTATGAGTGTGTATGTACATGCATGTATCCATACAAATAGAAGCGCGAGTGTATAGAGACAGAGGAGCAAAAAAGCTTATATTGGAGATGGTAGAACCGTGAGGAATATGCTCGGTGTCACCAAAAAGAACATGACACGTGTCCCCAACTAGGATCGATACCAGTTGCATATGTATACGTATTGATGTCGCATTGGTTAGCATTAAGTAATAATTGAGGAGAAGTAGAAGATAACTATGTGGTAAAGTATTGCACCAGAAGGGGTAGCAGCTGAGAGGGATTGATTAAGATTTGAGCTTACTGTTGGAGGTTGAAGCAAAAAATTGTGACGATAAAAAGAGATAGAAGCCAAGCGGTTTGGTGGGCTAGCCAACGTGTGATGAGAGATAAGTTCAAGGTAGATCACCCATGTTGTATCGCTATATACTATGGTGCATCATTGTATGCCCGTGGTGCATCGTTGTATGTGTTTGTAAACTAATAAGATAATTTATCGTACACATAATCAATGTATTGATTGAGATTAAATAGAGGTATATGTGCATGTATACAATTTGAAGAAAAAATAACTAACATACTAAAAATAGGGGCATACAACTATATAATATATGCATAATGAAGAGTGATTAGCTTCAAAGAACCCAAACAACTTATTATGCTAAATTATTTTCTTCCATCAAAGCACATACTTCGATTATGTTTCTCATGTTGTAATTTCCTTCAAGCTTTTATTGTCGTTTCTAATATTTAGGATATCTTAAAAGTCTAAATAACCTATAAAATACGTAAATATATTCTCAAGTATTTATATAAACTTTAAAATAAATTTAGCCACACAAATACGCGAGTAACCCTACTAGTTATATATATCTTACACATTGGGAGTGCATCTTCAATAGTATATCTCCATTGTTTCAACTATAAACTGACCAGTTGACAATTCATGTACCATGCCACTCAATTGTGAAGAATACACAACGGAACATGGTACTACGAGAACTTTGAGCCCCTTTCTATTTGAAGAATAAAGTAAATTTATTTTACCTATGCTTCTTTTTGTTCGAGTGGACCGCAGATCTAGAGTGCCCACCGAGGCCTTTTTACTCACCAATAACCACGAAAAATCAAGCTGTTTATTGTTAGGTTACGTGCAATAATTTGTTTTTTATGGTTGTTTCTAAATTCTTTAACTCATCTATAGATAATTTTAGAGACAACAACTCTAATATTTTATTTAGAAAACCATTCATTTTCAATACAACTTCTCCTCTTACATACTCACCATTCGTGATAGTTTGCGTGCTCAATTTATCTTTTATATAAACGATGACATATTCTCTCTCTTCACATCCTCTTTTCTCTACCTAAAATTTTGAGTGATATAGCAAATAAAAAACAGCTGAGATGGCCGTAACCACTACTGGAGATGCCACGATGAGATGTGATTATCGACGGGTTACAGTACAGAAGTGTCGTCATGAATTTAATCCCATCCTCAAATGGAAGTTAACAGTTGTAGACTATCCAAACGTACAAATAAGATGAGGCACATATTTAACGCTAGGTGTCTAACATCCGATGGAACAGACAATCACTATACTCCCATAACTGCACGTCATCTTTCCTCAATCTTTAAAAAAAAAACAGCTCTTCTCTATCCCCACGCATCCTCTTTTCGCAATCTCTCTAGCGCTCTGCCTGCTCCCGATCGTCGTGCCGCTGGTGCTCCTCTGGTTGCCGCTGCTCTTCTTTGCCATCGTCGTCGTCTAGTTCTGACACCGGAGGAGGAGGGGTAGCTGCTCATCACCGCCGGAGGGCGTGAGGGCCACCGGGTGGCGCTGCTGCACAAGTACCTCGAGGACCAGATGGTGCTTGTCGGGTCGAGGCGGAGACGGAGGCCGGGGACGCGATGGCGACCGTGCTCCCGAGAAAGCCATAGGCAGCACACGACAAGAAACAGAGGTACTACAAATTGGGAAACACAAGAAACAGAGCTCGATTAAACTTTTGTACTGTTTTCTAGGAGGAAAATTGCTCCCTTTTTGCTTCATTTTTTCAGCTCTGGTAGATCAGATGTTAAGAGGAGGATTCGTTTTGTAGTAGTGAGCTGAGATAATCTCCCGACTAGGTGCAACAATTTTGCACAAGCTTTTTTGTTGCGCGCATTGAAAAAAAAATATTACGACTATTGAAAAAAATTGCACTCGTTTCTCTGGATGTTTCCTCTTTTTTGTCGCAACGGTTGAAAAAATGTTGCCACCATTGAAACAAATGTTGCAATAGTTGAAAAAAAAATCGCACTGTTCTTTTCTTGTGTTGTACTGGATTTTTCACTGTGTTTTGTCTTTTCTGTTGTGTTTTTGTTGTAACCTTGATATAAAAAAATATTACAACCTGAAAAAAATATTACATTTGAAAAAAAAAATTGCAATCGAATCCGAGCCATAGTTACGCCCATGTTCAAAAGAAAGGCTGTCTTTTCTCGGTAGCGGCTTTGCTTAATAAATCTCCGGAGACCGGAGACGCGGGGAAGCATGACAAAACAAGGTCAGGTGGTACCGGATTCTTCCGTGGGGCTCGAGAGCGGGTCGCATCCGTCCGCGGCAGAGGAGGCTTCGTCGCCTGTAACGGTCGGCCGCGGAAGCATGAACAGAGCTAAAAGTTTAGGCCCCGTTTAGAATTCCCGCAAGAAAATAAAACACAGGAATTGCTCTAAATTGTTATTTGGATGCTTTCACATAGAAAAACACAGGAATTTGGAGAGAGACTGCTTTGCTCAAGAGACAAAGGAGAATTTTCACGAGGCTACAACTCATGTTTGTGTTCCTCCAAAATTCCTCTCGAGGCATTCCATAGGAATCCTATGGATTTGTTCCTTTGTTCTGAAGGGCCACGTAAGAAAAACTTCTATCGGATTCAATTCCTCCTAAATACCTCCGAAACCTTTGTTCCAAACGGGTGTTTGGAAACAAACCCCCAATCCTACGAGCATTGAATCGTTTCCTGTAAAAAAATTGTGAAATTTTCGCGTTCCAAACATGGCTAGAATTTGGTGCCAAATATTTATCTTGTGAATGCTTACCAAACTATGGTGTTTGGAAATGAAAGCGGTCCCACGTGAATTTGATAAGATTTGGTAAGAAATTAAACAAGAACATCCATGAAAATGAATACCAGCAATTTTTTGGTGGCAAACTACATGCATACCAACTAAAGAAGTACAATTTTTTTTCCGCGGACATTGGCTTCAAAACCAAAACGTCCCGAAATCTTTATGTGCACTTTGGTTAGTGACACCACACAGCTCGCTAAAAGTTCACAATTACTGTGTTTACTTATAGAATCCAATCAATTACATGACTCTTTATGAGCAGTATAAAACAAAAGTTAGTTTGAGAATTCGCCATGGTACAAAATAATCATGTTTTAAGGTATGTATAATGGTATAGACAACTGGTGTCTATAGTATCCTTTTATGTTATCTATAGACAATACTAAAGACAGCTTTTACAAATGAGTTGTCTTTTTACATATCTCTATAAATAACTTCTCCACGTACAATATAACTTATTTCTTGTATTTCAGTCAACTACTGTATGAGAGACGACCTAATTCTCTATACTCACTATCTCTCTTTTATATCATCTCGTATCTTACGTGATCAATAGTTTCCGCTTAAGTTATAATTATAAAAAGATACAACAACATTCATAACCACGTAAATTGACTTTCACTTTGTAAGCTCATTTGACTAACCACTTTCGTTCCGGAAGCCTTTCCCTTTTTTGATATTCTGAAAAGTCATATCGCAATTGGTTTGATGGCCGAACGATGCATATGTGTACGCTGCCTCGGTGATAGAACAAGTGACGTTTAAATAATTTCTCCGGCGTTGTTTATTTCGATGGATTTCACGTGACGATTCGAAAAATTATTTTTAAATTTTAATTATCTGTGAGACTAATTTTGTAAAAATATATTTTCTCATAGACAATAAGTATTTGTGTGACCATTTCGAGAAAGCATTGATGAACACCATAAAAAACTTAAATGGACATAGCAGGGGCTGTATAGGACTGCAAATGTCTCCCTAGATACGGTCCAGGAATGCAGAGACTTCATCCTTCGCTTTCAAAGCATAAGGTATAGCAATTAATTTCTCGGTGGCACATGCGGGGCATACAAAATCTTCTTGATTTAGGAAATTCTTTACATCGATATTATGTTCCTATGAATTGTTAATTATATTTCTCATAATCTATCACACTAGGTACCGAAAAGTTTAGAGCTTCTAAATACGGTTTTCAGGACAGTATAGGCCGCGAGTGCCTTAGTATTGATGTAGTATAGCTCAGTTTCATACGAAAGAAGTCGTTCTAATATCCTTTTGCACTTTCTTCACGCTATGCAATGAGCAGGTATTCCTTCTCATACTTTTCTTCAGTCTCTATGTGAAAACCGTTACCATCAGGAGTATAATTGTGGCCCTTTCAGAGTCTATTATACAAGCATCGTTGTCCGCGATTGTCATAAGACTATCAGCATTCTTGCTGATCGACTGAAAGAGATTCGTCTCTCTCAAGATGGTATCCGTTGTGCCGCTTACTCCATAGGGCGTCACACGTGTTTTGATACTTCAAATACCAGAACATAACTTGCTATTATAAATACGGGAAAATGAGCCTTGCAAGACTCATCATAAGAATTTAATGCTTTGCTCTTCTTGAGATTTCAACTATTATTCAAAAAATAATTCAATGTTCCATCACAATGACAAACTGTAAGTGACTGTAAAAAGATCTAGGTGCAATGCATGCACTAGATCGAATCAGCAAAGTATGTAGAAACTTCTACCTGAATCTGCTTCATGGTGATTTTCTCCTATTGGGCAACGACAGTTGCGACCGCTGCGTTATCCAAAGGAGGGGTGATAAGAACTGCTATTGAGCTGTCCACATCTATGAGTGCAACTAATGGCTGTGAAGCCTCCGTTCCTGCAATGGCGAGGTGTGCCTCGTGCTGTCATTTGCCCTTCTTCTTAGACTGGAAAACATCAATAACGTGCGACCCACGACCTTACCCTTCTCGCCTCTCTCCTCCGTAAGAGGCTTCCTCACCTTGTAGCTGTTAGCATTGGCTTCATGACCAACATTACTACTAGACGGTTGTGAGATGTAGTTCTTCCTTAGAATATCACCCTGAGCTTCCGCAACTTGCATGATGTTAATCAATTCGACATACTCCTTGTAGCCGTCTTGACGATAGTTGCGTGCGGATTGCACCACATTTGGGTGAAAGGTAGAGAGAGTCTTTTTAATCTTTTGCTCATCCATAATTATCTACCACATAATTGAAGACTGGTACAAATTCTAGTCGTATTGGACTAGCTCTTCGAACTCACAGTTCGTGCCAGTCATGTACATATTTATTCAACGAGTTCATAAGATTACTATTGGTAATTTGCATAAAATGGTTGTAAATTTCTCATAAAGCTCTTCGAACTCCCGGTTCGTGATCCTGTATTTTTCTACGAATTTTCCATGATTTACTGCTATTTTCAGTCATTAAAAGTAACATCAATAATCACAGATAATAAAAAAATAGTAAATACAATAAATAAATTGTATAGAAATAATAATAGCAAAGTTAAACATGCTTGAAATGCTCAAAACGATTCAAAATTTGAATTTTCAAGACCCTTTTATGCTAGAAAATGAATTTTCGATGAATTTTGTAATTTTTAGGGGCTAAACCGTGAATTTTCAGTTATGAGAAAATTTTCTACGCAATTTTTCAAATTCCAATGGGTTATTTTGCAAAAAAAAATCTTTCCTGGAATATTTCCTGCTTTGCCCCCCTCCTTTTTTTCTCTTTTCTTCGGGCGGCGGTGAATGGTCGGGTGGCGTCTTGGCCGGACAACGGACGCTTCTGCGCAGCGGCAGAGGAGGCACGACGCGCGGTGGTCGGGTGGCCTTGCGAGGCGGTGGGCGTCTGGGGCCGGGGAGCGGTCTTGGCGTGGGCCGCCGGCTAGATTCGGCCGGTGGCGGTTCCATGCTGGGCGTGGGTGGCCGGCGGCGACACGGCTCTAGGCCATGCGGTGGACCGGTGGTGGCGTGGCCGTACAGGGCCGTGTCAGCCAGCTTTTTCTTCTTCTTCTTTACTGTTCATTCTAGTATTGTTCATCCGATGTATAATCTACAGTGCCATCGTCATATGCTCTTTCATGCAACCCACTGATCGGCTTGGCCGACGACTTCAAGTCGGCTCGTGGTAAATTGGAGTGGATTTGCACCGTAGAAAAAACTAATCTAGAAAGACAAATTTGCAGAATTGAAAGCGATCTAGAAAATACGATTCGATCTAGGAACGTCGTGCTTCGACGGTTACATTTTCGATCCGAGTAAAGTAGGCCTAGAAGTAGGTCGGAGTCGATTGTGCTGATAACGTGTTGAGAAACCATCGCTGACGAGTCCAATCCGAATGATTACCTCATAGACAAACATAAAAAAATCACATCAAACAATACAAGAACACAAAAATATAATAGTAAATTGAATACAGAGTTATAAGAGAATTTTTATTTTTTATTGCTTTTTAAGCTATCAATATTTTATAATTGATAGTATCCTCTGTTTATAAGTTAGACACGCTATTAAAGTTTTGAATGGGATCAAAGCTATAGTTTCCAGCACACCTAAAGATTCCTTCGTTTGCCAATACAAAAAGTTTCCCGGCAGCTTGTCATGTGAAACGGGTGGGACAATGTGGTGGCCTGGTGGGTATCCAAGCAAGGCAACTATTTGCGCCTTTATTCCGGTGGCGTCAAGCGCACGGTTGGTAGCAGCACACACTAATCACGCTCCTCCCCACCGACCGCCTCGCCTCCTCCCACCACGATAAATGTCATGTGAGCCCCGCTGCCCTCAGGACCCACCCGTCATGTGATGTGAGCGCGTGTGTATACCAGCGTTGCGGAAATATCCTGTGCTGTTTGGTGAGAGTGTTTTGCTTAATTGGGCACGGTTTCACAAACAAAATAATAAAAATAGTTTTCTTCTGCAATTAAATTGATGGAAATAACGTGTTGGCACGGGACGCGTGCGCCTGCCGCGTCAACAATGTTATTTTAACTGATGCGTGGTCACGGACAACGACGAGTGACATGGGAGGGCAGCGGAGCGGCACGTGCGAGCCTCCGTGGCATGAGGTGGCGCTACCGCCTGCATGCTAGAGTCAGTGCCAGGACCAGCCTGACAGCGAGAGATCGCGGCCGCGGTCGGCGACATCATCGGAAGGCTTTCAAGTTTTGAATTGATGACGGGTGGAGAGGACGGCCGTGATGGTCGGGTCGGACGGGCGGAGCGCACAAAGCGCGCCGTGTGGTGTGGTCATGTGGACCTGGCTTGGTACCTGTACCTGACTTTGTCGTAGCCATTCGAACGCAACGTTCTTCTTGCCCCCTATTCTTCTTCTTCTTCTTCTAGAAATGCAGATGTACGGTACGTAAATCTGGGCCTTCAAAAGGAGGGGCGTGATTTGTGAAGATGGCAGGCAGCTGCGTGCTTAAATGGTCCTGTGGTTTAGCTAGCTTTACACTCTAAATATTCTAGAGCACCTCTAAAAAATATTCTAGAATAAGTGTGCGTTTTAGGCGTGACATCCTGGCATGCGTTTTTGGAGATTGCCTACAAAATTTATTGGATCCCCCCAACCCCACCCCACACACCCCCACCCACTCACACCCATCGTAACTGCTTTAACAGTTTAACGTTTAGCTCCCGGCCTGAATTCAGCTTTGGTGAAGAGCTAGCCACGAGAGTGACCACTTTTCACTCGCAGCTAGAAGTGGTACAAGTAAAGTGCCACCGGAGAAATACCACAAAGAAGAAAAAAAAAGAGAGGGAAGAAAAAAACAGGCACCATGCCGGCTGTCTACAGGGTGTGCATTTTTATACCGAAACCTTAATTCGGTTTTCGGTGTTCAATTCGGTTTTCATTTTAGCTCTATTCGGTGTTAAGTTCAGTTTCTAACTCAGAAAACCGAAGTTTTTATTTTGGCTCTATAAGGTGTTAGGTTCGATTTCTAACTCCGGAAAATCAAATTCATCAAATACACCGAACAAATCATTCCTAGCCTCGTAAAGCCCACACCTCCTATAGCCAAAGCCCAAGGCCCAACTGGCCAATTCCTGGTCAAGTGATGTAGCGAACCTTTAACATTCTTCATGTCTTCTTTAACATTCTTCATGTCTTCGGTCTTCCCCAACACACATTGACAATTCCCAACTTCCCATCCCCAATTCCAATTTGGCTCCTAACCCTAGCAGCCAGCATCTAAGTCGCCAGGCCACCGCCGTCCAAGCGTGAGGCGTCCACCGAGGTGAGCGCCGGGCGGCTGGTGGTGAGGGAGAGAGGTGGGTGGCGGCAAGAACTACGAGGCGACAAGCTGGTGAGGAGTGACGACAGACTAACGGGCTGACGGTAAGAACCAAGAAGCCAAGAAGGAGGAGCTGGAGAGGTGACGGACTGACTAGCCGACGGACAAGAAGCTGCACCACACCAAATCGCCAAGTCAGGTAAGCTCCTAACCCTAGCCGCCGAAATCAAAGTCGTCAGGGCGCAACGTGAGGTGTCCACCGAGGCGAGCGTAGGTCGGAATTTAGAAGCCTATGTGCATGACTTGGTTGTGAAAAGCATCAACGCTGGCGATCATATTCTTGACCTACAAGAAACTTTCAACAACTTGAGAAGACATAACCTCAAGTTGAATCCGGAGAAATATGTGTTCGGGGTTTTCGCTGGAAAGCTTCTTGGTTTCATAGTTTCGGCTAGAGGTATCGAAGCAACTCCGGCTAAGATATCGGCCATCAATCAGATGCGTCCCCCGACAACAAAGAAAGAGGTCCAAAAGCTAACTGACTGTATGACAGCGTTAAGTCGTTTCATAGACAGGTTAGGTGAGAAGGGATTACCTTTTTTAAACTTTTTCAAAGTATGGGAGTTTTGAGTGGACGAAAGAAGCCAACGAAGCCTTTGAAAAACTCAAAGAGTACCTTGGAAGCGCCCCGGTCTTAGTCTCTCCAAGACCGGAAGAAACACTGTTGATTTACGTGGCTGCAACGCCGCAGGCTATCAGCGTTGTATTGGTCGTAGAACGTGAAAGCGTTCAACGACCAGTATATTACATAACCGGAGTCTTACATGGACCAAAGGAAAGATATCCACAGGTACAAAAGTTGCTCTATGGTCTCCTTATGGCTTCAAGGAAACTAAGGCATTACTTTCAGGCCCACAAAGTGGTCGTACCTACAGGATATCCCCTAGGTCAAGTCCTTAGAAGCAGGGAATCATCAGGACGAATAGCAAAATGGGCAGTTGAACTAGGGACGTTCGATCCCCATTTCATCTCACGAGCAGCTATAAAGTCTCAAGCAATAGCAGAATTCATTGCCGAATGGACAAACCCATAACCTAAGCAGGAACTCTAGTACGAGCACCACGACGAGTGGACAATGTACTTTGATGGTTCATTAATGCTTAAAGGATCGGGGGCTGGAGTCGTCTTGATATCCCCTACTAGCGAACACATTAAGTACACCATCCAGTTTAACTTTCCCGCTACTAACAATGTAGCGAAATATGAAGGTTTGCTGGCAGGACTTCGAGCAGCTCATTCGCTTGGGATTCGCAAATTGCTAGTGAAAGACGATTCTCAACTAGTAGCGAATCAAGTAGGGAAAGAGTATCAGTGCTCAAGTACCAAGATGTCGTCTTATCTGACGGAAGTACGAAAACTCAAAAGGCACTTCTTCGGTTTTCAGATCCAACATATTCCTAGAAAGGAAAACTTTCTAGCATATCAGTTGGTACGAATGGCCTCCACTAGGTCAACCGTCCCGTCAGGAGTTTTTCTTGAGCAACTCGATTCACCCTCGGTGATCGAGCCTTCCAAGAACATCAATGGTTCACATCAGGTCAATCCAATTGATTCTGGTCACATAGTTGCTCCACAGATCGGTGACGATCATGGTAGAGATTGGATGACATCGATTTACAATTATCTTCAGCATGACCTAATTCCAGAAGATGATGTAGAGGCTGATCGTATAGCACGAAAAGCCAAATCATACACTCTAATCGAACGTACCTTGTATAAACGAGAATCTCATGGAGTGTTGATGAGATGCATATCTCACTCGGATGGCATTAAGTTGCTAACCGAAATTCATGGAGGAGTCTGTGGAGCACATCATTCCTACAGAACACTGGTCGGTAAAGCTTTCAGGCAAGGATACTATTGGCTAACTGCCCTTCATGATGCAAAAGAGCTCGGACAAAGTGCGTACAATGTCAGTTTCATAGCCGACAAGTACATCAGCCGGCACAAGCTCTGCAAAAAATTCCCCTTTCTTGGCCTTTTGCAACCTGGGGACTAGACATTCTGAGACCTTTCCCAAGAACACCCGGGGGCTTCGAATTCTTTTTCGTCATGATTGACACGTTTACAAAGTGGATTGAAGCCGAGCCAGTTGTTAAAACTACAACTGAGGCTGCTAAGAGGTTCCTCACAAAAAAGGTGATTACACGATTTGGTGTACCCGGTCGTATAATCACGGACAATGGTACTCAGTTCTCCAGCGGTAATTTCCAGGAATTCTGCGATGACCTTGGTATCAAAGTCCATTTCCCTTCAATTGCTCATCCGCAGAGTAACGGAGCAGTTGCTCGTGCCAATGGTATCATAATGCAGCGGGTCAAACGCCGAGTATTCAACCAGTTAATAAAACGGTCAAGAGCTTGGGTTCAAGAACTCCCTTCTGTTTTATGGGCTATTCGTACGACGACCAGTCGTGCGACCGGTGAAACACCATTCTTTTTAGTCTATAGGGCCGAAGACATGCTTCCTCCAGAATTAAAAATTGGTTCTGCTCGCACTGATTGTTTTGATGAAAACGATCAGGAAGAAAGACGACTCGACGACGTCAATTTCCTTGAGGAACGACGAAACCAAGCCTTACTGCGTTCGACAATATATCAACAAGCAATGCGAAGGTACCACAGTGGTAAGGTGCAACCTCGCAGCCTAGTTGTAGGTGATTTGGTTCTCAAAAAAATTCAGAGCCAAGCAAATCGCAACAAACTTTCTCCCAAGTGGGAAGGTCCTTACACTGTGGTCGAAGTCACACGACCAGGTTCGATACGATTAGCCATGTCAGACGACAGGGTTTTGTCTAATTCTTAGAATATTGACCAACTGCGTAAGTTTTTTTGTTTAATTTTCATTTCATTTCCATTTAGTTTAATAAATAATAAATCAATTCAAAAAGCAAGTGATGATATTTATATGACAGAGCCTAGCTCTGGTCGACTGCGGTTCATATGCTTAAGACTATGGAGATTATATTTTTTTATTTTCAAAATTCTGTTCTACTCTTGTTTGGCTACTGGTCGGGACACAGAAAACCTCTTAGTCGAAGTCTCTCCTTTTTCGCATGTGGTTCCGCCCACTGGAAGGAACTTCCTAGCAACGGTCCTTTTCTTACGATCCTCGCTGCCAATCGGACTGAGCATGAACACGTATTGCAGAATACAATCTATATCTTCATTTCTTAGCAAGTTCATTCCGACCAGCGTTGAGCACTGCATAGAAATAAAACCACTTCTCGTTTATTATATATGTCTTTGCATATAATTTCCTTTTGTCAAGAAAAATCATTTTTTCTTCCGAGCATATATTGTCTTAGTAAGTACTTTGATTACGAAAAACAGATTTACAACTAGTCGAAACCTAACACTGGTTCCGACCAAAAAGGTTTTCTAGTATTATCACGATTACTTTTTTCAACAATCAGTACATACTTTCAAACAATGGTTGAGACTTAAGTTCATATTCTTGACCTACTGCTTTTATATTAAAGTTTTTCTACTATAAAACAGTCGAGGGCTAGGTAATATATGATAAGTCGACTGGATAAACAAAAATTCTTTTTTCATTGATAAGAGAAATGTAAGTTTTTACACTTTTTTGCATACTCTCTCTTTTTTGCAGGATTTTTTACTACTAGAGATTGCCCTCCATTAGTCACTGCTGCATGGAGATCCGACCTCCATTTCTTCTGCAACATTGTCTCCAAGAGGTTTAACTTCCTTGAGAAACTTGATCGCTTCCTCAAGCAAGCAGTTAAAATCTTCTTCAATAGCTTGAAGATTGGTAGAGGGGTCGGACGCCTTTAGTTTTGCCAAAGCAAGACTAACTCCACTAGCAATAGATTCCTTTACGGACTGGGCGTAATTCTCTCTTGTAGTTTTGAGCAAGCCCTTAAGGTCCTCCAAAAGATGGCTAAGGTAATTTACCTTTTCTATTGGATCACTTAAGGAAGGCAACGTTGATCCTGATCCCATATCAAAGATCATTTTGTTGAGTGCAGTAATCTTTAAGTCAAGATTAAGCATGATTGCTACCCCCTTGTCCTACTCAAATTCCAAAGCCGTCTTTACTTTGGTTAAAAGCTTGATTTTGTTCTGCATAAGCAAAACAAATATTAGGCTAAAAATGATCAGAAGAGATATTAAATCAAGTTTACGACTAAATTACCTTCGGCCTTCTTCTTAGAATTTTCCAATATTTCTTTATTCCTGGTCGTCAGTTCTTCGATCGACCGATTTTTAGCTAGATTCTCTTCTTCAAGCTTCAGTCTTCTGGTTTTTTCAACCTTAACTTCTTTTATTTTCTCCAAATCTATCAAATATGATAAGGGAGAATAATTAAGAGAGAAAATGGAGACATAAGGAAGAAAGAATTAAGCAGAAAAATGTTTACTTTCTAATTCGGAGTGTTTCTCCTCCAGGATCTTTATTCGCTCGGTCAGGCCTCTGATCGCAGCGAAGTTTTCAACCATATGCTACATAAATAGCATTTCTTTCTCGAGTTTTTTTTAATAAACTTCAAAGAGAAACATGAGAGTAGTTGAGGAAACTTACTTGAATTGCCACATCATTATAATCGGCAAAAATCTTATCAGGATTTGCCTTTGCAAGGCGATCTGATACTCTCCTCCAAGCATCATCAAGCTCCTTATCCTCGATAAATCGATGAGAGAAAGGGAACTTGTTAGTCTGGGAGGAGTTCCTTTCAGATGTTGGAATCTGCTGTGGATCTACAGAGATGCCTACCTCCGCTGACGGAGTAACAATCACCACAGGATTCAAACCGGATTCCAGCACTCAAGCAGGCTCGGGGGCTTCCCTAACCACTTCCTTCTCAGGATTTCTTACCTGAGGAAAGCCTTGGTCGGAGGTGGCCTCGATCACCTGACCTGCTGGAATAACCTGATCGGGAACGACTGGAACTCCAACAGGTATGCGCAAAGGAAAGGAAGTTCAGAGTTCAAGTTCGCCAAGAATATAAAAGGTACGCGTTCATATGATAATTTCATTTACAACATACCCGGTTATCTTTTTATCTTGACTCTGAAGCGCTCTAGCTTAAAGTATGTAGCGTTGGCTTTTCTTTTTTTTTCAACCAATTTTTCCAGTCTTGAACTGGTAGGGTTGGTTGTACCCTCTACATCCTTCAATGGACTATCAGATGTGATACTTTCAACCAACTGGTCAAGAGTAGAATCCCTGATCGTTGGATTGGAAGGTGTAGGTTCATTGGTTACCAAAGCAGTTACTTCAACGGCTCTCGGCAAATCTTGAGCAACTGTATGAGACTCAATGACTGTCGCCTGATTCAACAAACAAAGTTAGTCGGGTGATGAACATATCTTTTCATCTAAGCAAAATGTATTTCCTTCGGTTATCTACCTCTACACGGTCACTAGTGATCGTAAGGTTGGTCGGTTCGTCAATTGGCTCACAGGTCTCCGTGGCCTCATCAACTCTTAGACCAACCGACTACATATCAAAGAGGATTTTTAGGTAAACATCGATCGAAAAAGATTGTAAAGGTGAAAAATAATTATCATGCTTACCCGAAGTCTCTCAGTCCTTTCTTCAGCAATAGTAACTGCTAAGATCAAAGGGAAACCAGCCTTTTCATTAGGCTCTCAAGCACAGATCATTCTGATCCGGCTTCTGATCTCATCAGAAGACAAGACTGTAATAAAAAGAGAGGTCTTAGGATTATAAAAGCATTTAACCAGAAAGGTGTGCTGGTCGGATTCTTACTGGAACTTAACTTCCCTAGAGTCCTTGGTCGCATCATCACGACCAATATAGCAGAGCATCGAATGAGCTCTGGCCTTCAAAGTACTGATTATCCGCATGGAGAAGTCCCTCACCACGTGCCAGGAGGTTAAACCCTTGACACTCAGGAGATGGATGGCTTCAACTCATCTCTCAATTTTCCCCTCTTTCTTCGAGGAGGAACGCCATTGCGGGTTCTCAATAGCCTTCTTACAACTGTAATAAAGGCCATCACCCTGCGTAATCTTCATGTAAAACCAACTCTTATTCCATGACGACCACGAAGATTTGGAGTACATTGGAATGTATTCATCAGCCTTCCCGTCATGGAGACACAAAGTACACTCTCCAGGTGTATCGGTCGTCTTCTTCGCATTCACCAATTGTAGTAGTACCTGAAGAGATCCAGAGTTGCTGGAATTCTCAGGTACGCTTCGCAGAGGTAGACGAAGATGCTAAGGTTGGCTATGGCGTTGGGGGCCAGATTGATCAGTTGTACTCCATAATACTCCAAAACTTGGGAAAGAAAGGAGTGACGTGGAAGTCTGAAGCAGCATTCGCTATATGCGAGAAATACCGGAACTTCTCCATCCTCACCGCTTGGAGAATGTTCCCCAAATGCTGATCTCCATAAGATCATATTTCTGTCGAGTAGTAGCCCAACCTTTTCCAAACCTTCAAGTTTCTTCTCACTCAGATCGGAGATCGACCAGTTGGTGATAAGATCCGACATGGTGATTTCTTTCGGGTGAAGAATTCAAAGGTGATTAGAGATGGTTTCTTAGAAGATGAAGAGGAAAGTAAAAGGCGTAGAAACCCTAACACCCAGTGCTAAGGGGCCTTTTTATAGCCACAACACTGTAACTACTTCGGGAAAAGTCCAATGGACAAAAATCCCTTTTAACCAGCGGACACAGAGTTCTTTCAACTTTCAAATGCAATTTCTCAACTTTAAAAATGAATACGGACCACCTTGAATACCACAACATTTAATGAGGGGTCTGCCCGATACGATTGCATCGGGAGTAAGTGTCTATACGACCAATTCATTTAAAATTCGAGGGCTAGCTGACGAGGATTAAAACATCTATTTATTATTTAATAGATAAAGGACCATATGTCTTCGTGGTCGTAACTCCTAAGCTAACGACCTCATTGGTCGTGAGGATTCTAGGGGTTACACAATATCTGACTTGATCGGAGAAGGTTCCTAACCTTGTCTCCGATCAGTCAAAAGCTCACAAAGCCTTTGAACCGGTATATGAATCTAGCGTCAGATATGTCCTCTACCGTGTGAAGAATGGAACATGTGCTGTATATTCCATACCACGCGACGATACGTAACTCTAAGACACAGGAATACGGTCAAATGGCTCATCGACATAATCGCATGCGAGCTTGACATATTGTCAATCGACGCCTCCTTCGACGGATCGCTTCTTCCCAAACATGCGTCTCTTCTAGAGACAACTGCCAACTCTTCATCAACTACATAAGGAGGATTGCAGACTGAAGTGGAGGAGGCCGGAACAGTGAAGATAGATTGGGAAACACTCTCAGAAGAGCATTGTATTGTAGAATCTGTCTTCAGTCTAGGTTACAGACACCCATTGTAATAGCCAGTTCATAACAATAAAGAGCAGTCTCATTACTTTCCAGGAGATACATGCAATTTTTCTCTTTTTCTTCATATATTCATAAGATCGGCGATTTGATCGTCGACACAACCTAGCTTAGTACACTGCTCATTCCGATCGAATATCTACGAGTGGTAGCTGCCCTAGTGGTAAAGGGCGGCCGCGGGTTTGAGAAGGGGTGGGACATGAGTGGACCCAGAAGGTCACTCGTCGATCTACATAATGTTAGTTCCATTAAGCATCAGATCGCAAATTCCGTAATTGGTCAGTGGTTTCTCGGTGACTGTTTGACCAAGAATCTACCAGGTAAAGGCTAGAAAGAAAAGGGCAATGAAAATATTTTGTTATCCCAACTCAATCGCATGCGAATACGTTGCATGTCCATAGCTAGAATTCACTTCGATCTAGACTAGAATTCAAACTCTTTCTCAGTCAGATTACTGTGCCACCCACTCTGCTACAAAAGAGAACCAAGCCAGCACAGAATTTCGCAATTCAGTGAAAAAATGCTAGCAGTTTTATTTATTTGCTTGATATTTTTTACTTGAGCTCAGGTGATTTTTTTGGCTTGCTTACCCTCAACCTTTTCTTTCGAGGGTACTTAGTCTTTAACTAAAGCTAAGAAAAACCTGTTACGCCTTAACTAAAACCGGCAAAGCGCCAAAGATCAAAGCAACCAGAACCCAATTCTCATCAACCAATGCACTACTTCGATAAGAAAACCCGGAAATCAAGCTTAAACGAAGCTTAGAGAAGAGGTCTCACAAGCGCTTCGCTTCAACACCGGAGCAGCAGCCAGCTGCGGCTTTGCCGGTCGTGGGGACTGCCGGCCACCGCCAAGTCCTCGCCGGCGTCGCCGCCTCCGCCCCCATAGCAGTGGAAGGAATTGGTCCTGCCATCACGAGATTATGGACGGGTAACTTTTCTCGTTGCTCTGTTTCCCTCTTGCTTCTTTGGGCCTTGTCGGTGGCTCATAGTTGGGCCAACCTTTCAGCCCAGAAGCTTGGCTGTGTGAATGGGTAGGCTTGGGCCCAACAACCAATATCATGGTCTCAAATTTACAGTACCAGGCCCACCAGCCGGTCACCATTTCACCACTCAGTAGTAATTCAGTACAACTACCGGAAACCCATATTTATTCCTCAACACACACGACTCTAGCATTGAGTTTTTGGTTCATTCAGTGTGTTTTTCAAACGATCAAAATACACGATAAGAGACCTATCATATTTTCACCGTGTGGTAGACCATACGACAGTCTCTCATTCGACAGGAGCCGGTCTGCAGCGTGCCCACCGAGCGGTAGATGGTGTGGGAGAAACACTGCCATGTTTGCATCTATACGCCTCCATCTGCATGAGAGGGACTTCAGAAGAAGCTGTTGGCCTCAGCTCGCTAAACACTGAACAGTAAACACTAGGCACTAGTGTGGTCTGTGCTGTGGTAGTAGGTGTGCATGCATGTGGCATCTGCTTCTTGCCACTGTCGCCGTAGGCACATCTCTGTTACTGTACTAATCGAGTAATCGCTACTGGACCACTACCGTTTGGGGGGCATGGGTGGTCGCGGCAGGGGGGAGGTTTGTTTACCGATGGCACTGAAAGTGGGGCGGGTGTGGGGGTAAATCAAGAAAGCTGCCGTCGCCATGTCAGTGGCTCGGATTTTGATGCCACAAACTCATTCCTTCGGTCACAAAAAACTTTTGAACAAACATGTTTCCAAAATACCACTTTAACCACTGATTACTATTATAATATATTTTGAAAATCCAATAAAACTATATTATTGTAAAAATTATTTTACAGATGAATATATATATATATATCTAATATAAATATTTTAAAAAATTCTATAATTAAAATTTAAAAAATTAATTACACGTATTCCAAAACAATTGTTTTTGTAAACTCTAGGGAGTAGGAGTGCCACTGAAATGAAATGGAGTGGAGCTGCAGTATTTGCAGTGTAGATAGCTTCTTTCTCTCTATCTGTTCTAACCAAAGCAGCAGCAGAGGTATAATTTACCGGGGGCTCACTGCTCTTGGGAACAAAGGTAGTTACGTGCTTAACGTGCCGCTATTTTGTCCTCTGGCCCTTATCCCCAAACATGCAGCAGCTTTGTCCTTGGCATCTAGCCACCCATCCACTTTGCTACTAGTGTCTGTTTGTGTCTACCTCACTCTCCTTGCATGTACCTACTACCAAGGGATAAGATTGCATTCAGTTTAGTCATAAATTGCCAGCATGTAATTATTTTCATTTGGAAAACAATAGCAACACATGTAATACTTTTTAGGGAATTAAAAAATTAGATAAAATAGCAGTGGATTAATGTAGGAGCATAATAATTTTACATATTTACTTGAACTTTTTTATTTAACCCTTTTTAAAATTTTACTTTAAAGTTAACCCCCGTGAATTTTATTTTCAATTCTAACCTCTTTGATCACGCCACCACCCGTGGCGTGATAAAACAACATTGTCATACCATAGGATAAGTTCGCTAAAATAGCATTTTTTATCACGCCACTGTGGTGGCGTGACCAAACAACATTGTCACGCCACGGTGGTGGCGTGACAAGAGTTTGCCTAGATACGGGCTGGCGTGACAGTGTTATTTTGTAACACTACGGGTGGTGGTATGATCAAAGGGTTAGAATTGAAAATAATGTTCATATGGGTTAACTTTAAAATTAAATTTTAAAAAGGTTAATTAATAAAAAAAAATATTTACTTGTTACATACTAGTCACATGGGCCAGCTGAAAGCTTTTGTTTATTAATACATGTCCTTTCAGATGCCGCAGCAGAGTAGTTAACGAAACTAACCGTGCGTTTGGCATTTGGCCCTTATCCCTAAACATGCAACCATTTTGTCTCTGGCGTCTACTAGCTAGTATCACTAGCTAATTTACCAACTGCTCTCTTTACCAGAGGAGAATTTAGCACAGCGACAAATCATCATCCCATCTATTCCCTTCCATCTCAACACACGATGTGTACTGCCGCTGCAAGATAGGATAGTGTTGTAGTATATATTTTTGTGCATTTCTCGGGGATAACATTGGTCACTGGGTACAGGATTAGTTAAATTAACCACAGCAGTATTAGCTTGGAGTCATCAAATAGAACAACTCAGGCATCCAGCAATAGGAGTGTGGCATTAACAAGGTTAAGTAAAGCTACACCAGTGACAGATACAACCCCCCTATAGGCTCTAGCGATATTGCTTCCAGGTGGAGGTATATAGTTCGATTGCACAAAATTGGAGGCGTGTCTGTACGTGAGATTTGTCTACCAAATTAGTATAGGTACAAGGTGAACAACAATGCCATTAATTCCAATGGCCTAACATGGTTATTCTCCCCCTTCTAAGAAAGTTAAAAACTATATTTTCTAAAGCACACTAAATTAAGGTCTGATTTGTAACCACCCATTACTACTTGTAATTATTTTGCTGTGAGAGATTGTTACAGTGCAATTTACTCTTCGGAAGAGCATATATAGAAGCCCCTCTGTAACTTAACAACATGTGACCCAAAATTCGCTCATAGCTCAACCCACCGTGAGGTAGACCCACACATGCATAGCATCACATTCGGGTTTTTGTCCTCACTTCACTTTAAAAAAATGTTACCCCGGAAGTGCTAATATTTGATCCAACATGTATTATATGTTAGTGGAGCTCAATGTAAATTGACAATGTGGTACTAAAGGGCGGAGTATTACATCATCACAAAACTAAAAAAAGAGCACAAAAGCACTATTCAAAAATAGATCTAACATGAGATGTATTTAATTACTCCCTCCCGTCACAAAAGGAAATCGTTTTTGACTTTTCAAAGTCAAAAAATGCCACTTTGACCAATAAATTTGTAATAATATTCTCGAAAAAAGTTATAAAATTGTAATGTTATGAGAGTATTTTTTTTGCCAATTTTCATTATACCGTTTTCGTGTATCCAAACTATATATTTTAGATAATATCTTTGATCAAATTTGGTACAATTTGACCACACGCATTCTAAGGCAATCTCCTTTTGTGACGGGAGGGAGTACATCAAGAAATAGATACAGTAAGTAGAAAGGGTTATACATCGATCGAAGCTAGGATACGATTGAATCATCGTGGTCGAATGGGTTTTAGGAGTTAAATAAACTAGGAAGAGCAGCTAGCTAATTAACAGAGACTAACATGAAAACTTGTGTAGATCAGCTGGGTTTAACTTCCTCTAAAAAAAACCAGCTGTGTTAACTTACTGCAGCTAGCGAGTCTCCAAATGCTCATACTATCAAATTAAAGATGTGAACATGCTGCATGATATGGTAGTATCTTCCATGCAAAGATGTACTACTATTGTTCATCGTTCATAACTTTAGTACCGGGTTGCTAATTTTTAGTTGTCTAATTTTTTTATCCATCAGTCACCTACAATTGCACAGTATTAAACCTAAAATTGCGCTACCAAGTGATGTGTAATTTTAGTATAACTTTACTGTAACTTTTAGTTCTATTTATTTTTGTATTTGTAGGGTCCACCTAGATTTAGATTTGTCTAGTTTTTTTAAAAAATATTTGTTTTATATTTGTAGGTTCACCTATATTTACTTTTGTCTATTTTAGATTTTTTTTTGTCAACACAAAAACTTGTGACATCCATTGGATCAAAATTCTACGGCTAAGAAATGTGACTGATGGATAAAGAAAATTTCAGTCACCTGAAGCTTAGACGCTCCCCTTTACTGTTATAGAAGAAGCACTAGGTGATGGTGAGTCTGTCATCTACGTCCACACCACTTGAGTTGGTAGAATCTTTTGTGGATAGATATGTGAATATATTCATATATTACTATAATGATTTTTATGGACAATTAGATCATCTACGTATATGGTTTGTGATAAGACTATTTGTGGTTTGTTGATAGGATGTGAATTATGTAGGTAACTTTTAGATGTAGGGATAATTACCTGTATGTATATTGGTTTTTCAAGTTTAGAATTTATATGTATTTATTTGAGATCCGTTGCAATGCACGGCTACCCAACCAGTGGGATGCACCATGGGGGCGCGAGGGGGCTAAAGCACCGACTCCGCTCACCGCACCCTTGGTACCCTCCAAATACATTTGTCGTTATTTGCATCATAAATCTAGTTGATTTTATTATTAAGATTGCTATTTATGCATGTATCTAGACTTTCGAAAGGCACTATCCATTATTAAAGTACTATCTTTAATGTATGTCCTATTTGAACTTTGTTTCTCATCGTTTATGTAATAATTTGGATTGTGCACCTGACTAGTAACTCAAATGTAAACCAGGGACCGTACGTACAGTGAGCCGGGGAAGATTATGGGTGAATCTTTGGAGGCCCCAAGCGATTGGCAGAGTACATACAGATACAATAATCAGGGTTAAAAGGGTAATTAGTTACGGCCCGCTTTTGTCTGCGCGCGGTAACTTTTTTGGAAAAAAATCACCCCGCGCGTCGTGCATATGCGTCTTTCGGTGAAAGGTGGCGGCAGTAGAGGGATAAAGCAGCGGCAGCGTACCGGCCGCGTGCGCTGCGAGTGGTTGCGATTGCATGCCAGGCCTCCCTTCTTTTCGGTCCTTGCCGGCCTCCGAGACGCATCGCGTACGCGAAACATGCCTTTCTTTTTGACCAACTTTCCCTCCTGCGCGCATACCTCCTCATGTCATGTACAGCTCGGGTACAGCTACTGCCTACTGCTACTTGTTAGGATTCAGGAATGTCTTGCAAAAACAGTGTGGACTATGCATGCATGCAGTGCACAATCTTTTCTTTTAACAACCTTGGAACATTTGGGTGGAACAAAACACCAAAATTTTCGCTTGGATTCTAGTTCAGCACCGACTACCGACAGCAGATGTCTTATCTCACCATCATATGAAAAATGATTATGGGTGTCCATTATGCACAGGTAACCAGGAAATCAAACGGCCATGCACATGTTTTTGGAGTGTTCTTTTGCTCGACATATCTGGTCCTTAGTGGCTACCTCGGTTCGACGAGATAATTTAAAGCCCTCTCAATGGGAAACCCATCTGAAGATAGTTGATTGGTGGACCAATATCTTCCATTCGGTGAAAGCTTTGCTGTTCCTTAAAAAAAAGTGTTGTCCTAGTCATACATGTGACGCCCGTGTCATTACCCCAGGGGTAATCACACTTAGGCACACGGATTACTATTCGCCTGCTCGGTAGAACACCGCTTCGACGAATAGCAAGCCATTATCAGAGTACGCAGCAGAACAATAAGGTGGAAACTGTTCTTTATTTCGACAGTTAACCACGCAAGACTAAAGTTCTTTACAAATGATAAATTACAAAACTGCCAAAAGAATTGGGACCAAGTCCCTTATCTTGCCTTCCTTGCACCCTCCAACTTCTAGTCGTCCCGACGGCTGAATAAAATACCCCTCTCACCCTGTTCCTCGTAGTCAGCGCTATAGCCTCCTGCGGCGTCTTCGGTACCTGCATGTCCTTCGTCCACTCGGGATACTTCCCGACCGGACTAAGATCTACAAAGGAGAATACTAACAAGGTTGAGTACATATGTACTCATCAAGCATTAATAACAACATATGCATTGTATGACTCATCTCTGTCTGTATCACATTTTCTATCTCATCTCATTTCTGAAAATAAATCCTTAAAACACTATGTGACAAATTTTAATACTGAAAACACTACTGGTCACTCGGAAAGAAGAAAGACCCCTAGCGGTTCTCGTAGACTCCAATCCAGGAGACTGGCATGAATTCATGATTTGATATAGCACTGCGCAGGCTTGCACCACTTTACCCATAGCTACTGAAAACACTACTGGTCACTCGGAAAGAAGAAAGACCCCTAGCGGTTCTCGTAGACTCCAATCCAGGAGACTGGCATGAATTCATGATTTGATATAGCACTGCGCAGGCTTGCACCACTTTACCCATAGCTACTCTGAACTCTCTCTGAGCTAGGTCCATCGCATTTCCTTTGATGCGACTTCAAGTTCAGAATACAGAACGTTTTCCAGGTTACGTGATTAATTTCTCCACCCATTACTTTCCGTCGGTGCCGACCTCGTCTTCACACCGAGTTCTGGTAATGTTGGTTGAGGCAGCTCCTGTCCTGCACTCAACACTCCACCTTAGCGCTATAGCGCCTTGGATCCCCCACTTCCGGACTTCTCCTACCGGTCCTGGGTTCCTCCATATCACACTCACACCTATTACTTACCCATTGTGGAAAGCATAATCACGTAACAAGGTAGCATTTTCTGCCCGTCGAAACGGGAAAATGGTTGGCACTAATTTTACGGCCTCTGACCGAGTAAGAGTTTTGTTGGTCCTTATATTATAACCATATGTAAAGGGGTCCCACCTCTTACCTCATCATTATCATCTTTTTCTCATTTTCTTCCCTTGCCCTGGCCCCTTTACCAGCCATATCATAATATTATCACTTTTTCCTTTCATCTCTCTCATCTCTTTCATAATCATCTCAATCAGTTGATTTAAGTTTTGGAAAATAATTTTTGATGCAATACATATTCTACAGCAATATACGGTTTACATTTAAAATAGTTGTATTGATGTCCAAGAGGATCGCTTGCCTTCAGAATTGCAGAAAAGATCGTCGTCGACGGAATCTATACCAACTACACCTGCAGGCGTCGGTTCATCTACTGCAATTATACGACGGCGAGAATAATAAATAATTAAGCAAATACTTAGTGGTTTTATGTGATATTATACGAATAAACTGTTAATGCAACTTCTATTGGTTAGCCAATTTCATTTTATAAATATTTTCCGAATCCCGATCTAGTTAGCATTCTTCCACTAAAGTCGCTCTACGGTTCGCTACGCCTACACGAATTAGTCGGGTGCACGACACTAAGACTGCCGACTTACTCACAATAGGGTTGGCTTTAATTAATTGGATAAAAATAATCTATGCCGATTTTTCCTAAATTTTCTATACTTTAATTCCTACACCAAATCACCAAATCAATTCACTATTTAATTCTCAATTCCCCCTTTTCCCCTTAATCTCTATCCCCTAAACTACCCTTAAACCTAACCCAGCCGACGCTCTCTCTCTCCCTTTTCCTCATCTCCCTCGGCCGACACTCTGCCCTCTCCTAATCCGCCCCTCCTCCGACTTTCTCTTCCTCTCTCCCTGGCGATTTCTCCTATCTTCCTCCTGGCGTCGCCTCCACCGTCTCGGCCGGCGCTGCGCCCGGCCCAGCCAAGGCTGCGCTCCTCCCTCGGCTCCCGGCCGGCTCATTGCTCTCCTTCCCTTGGCGCCCTGCGCCTCAGTCTGCCTCCTCTTCCTTCTCCCTCGATCGCCCGGCCCCAGATCTCTCTCTCCCTCTCGGCTAGCTCCTCCCGGCGCATGCATGCCCCAGCGCCACCGCCACCGAGTCCTCCTCCCTCGGCTCCCTCCCGGTCCGGTGCATGGACGGCTCGGCCGGCTCGGCCTTCCGGCCGCCGGCCGCCCTGGGCTCCCCAGATCCGGCCCGGCGCTTGGCCTCCCGCTCTCGGTCCTCTCCCCTGGGTCCTGAGCCCACTCCCGGCTCGGCCTACTACCAGATTTGTTCACCCGTTCTAGTTGATTCCAGTTATGTTGATTTTTAGCAGATCTAGTTGAATCCATTACTAATGCTGGTTGGTGAATATGTATGCATGCTCGTGGATACTGATTGGAGGTGGTGGGTGCTGGCTCGGTTTGCCACTGAAGGCGGGGGAAATGCATGGCTTTGGTTGCTACCGAGGCAAGATCTCATCCTAATCTCCTTCTACTCCTCTCCCTACTGCTCTGGGATGGGCTGAACTGAAAGCTATACTTTGATGCTATTGAGATCTGGTGATATGTGTGAATGGCATGAATGAATGATGGTGAGGCTGTGGTGTGGTTGCTACTTGTGCAGTGGATAGCTCAAATTGATGTATGAATGGGGTTACCTCTTGATGACTCTGGGTTGGGAGAAAAGGTGGCGATCTTGGTCTTGTCTTTGGTGCTCCCTCTTCTTCTGCTCCTGGCTCCCTGGTTCCCTGGTTGTTCTTCCTCCTGGTGCCAACTTTGACACCCTTGGCCTTGTGGTCTTGCCATCTTGCCCTCCTCCTCCTTCGGCTGGATGGATGGGGGATCTGGAGGTGGGGAATGGAGTTGTGTTTGGCCGTGAGTTTGCTTGAGCTTCTGGCAGTGTGGGTGTGGCCTTGTGTTCTGGCTTTGTGTGGGGGGATGCATCTCGGCTGGGGGGTCTTGGCCTTGTGATTCTGCTGGTCTGGGTGTGGGACGCTTGGCTGTGTTTTGGCTTTGCATTGCTTTGGTTTGATGGGCTTGCGCTCTTGCTGGCCTTGAAGGGGGGGGGGAGGGGTACACCTCGGCTGAGGGGGGTGAATCTGGCTGTCTTGGCTTGGGGCTGGTTAATGACCACTATGCCCTTTTGCTCACCGGCTGGCTCTCCCCAGATGTTTTTGGGCTGAGGGCAATTTGGTCAATTGGCTGGCAATTCGCTATGCGAGGGATTCTCTGCAGTCGAGGCAATCTGATATTCGTAGGTGTTGGATTCGAAAATGCCGAATGATGAAACCTACGGAAATAAGACGGCGCCGATTATCTTAGGTTGGTCTAGGTATCGTGAGTATCTAGGTGCCAACTGATTTGGGTTTGCCTAGGTGACTTGAAAAACAGGATGCCGGTTAACTCAGGTTGGTTTGGGTAGTCTCGGTACTCAGGGTGCCGGCTAGTCTAGGTCTATCTGGGAACCGCAATGATTCTTACGGTACTCTGACGGCAATCCACTTTATTCTGACTCTGTTCTATAGTTTTTGAACTGCTAATAGTCTTATGGTTGATTGGCGGACAATAGAACTGGGAATGGTATTTCGGATTGGGTCGAGGAAGACGGTTTGACTGGACGGCGATGGACGAACCATGCTTCAAGGAGGACTTCAGCGATATGCAATGCAAGACTTTAATTTAATCTTTTTGTAATGTACTCAAAGTTGTAAACATGATCTGTTCTGATGTAATAAATTCTTGTATTACTTGAGTTCAGAAAATTTTTATTTACTGCTAACCAGCTATTAATGTTAATGAGATTAGTCTGATTTTCCGGGTTCTCACAATACATAACAGAAATTTTTTCTGGAAATGGTAAAGATTGCCATAATTAAATAGCTAAGATGAATTCCACACAGCAACATGACATCTGCAAGCTGGCCCTTTTTTCTTTTCCTCGAGCTTGAGTAGAATCTTAGGGGTGGGGGGAGATCAAAGCAAATTGCCACCAGCAAAACTTATGATCGTAGGAAGAATCAAGTCAATCAACCAAGGCAAGACAGCATCAATAAGATTGAAAAACACACTACTCATTATTGCGTGACGCATAGACTTGGCACTCCGATAGTCAATTGCGCATCTGTCGTTGCCACCGGGCCCCACCGTGGCAAGCCCACGATGCGCCAGCGCCTCGTCTGCCGCTTCTGTGCTTCGCCACCACCTGCCGTCGCACGATTGAAGTAGCTGTCGCGCTAAGTAGTATGGTAACTAACATCAAACAACAACAATGATGCTTCTAGATTGATCTAATCTAACCAATTTGTGTTGGTTGTGGGCTGCATACGTCTCTGGTTACCACATGCATGCATGTCATGAAGTAATTAAGGACTCGTAGTATATATTGATGAATTATGAGTATTCGTAGCCAACTCCATAGCTCATGGTTTTGATTTCCTAAAGAGTAGCAGGAGTTCTGCCTTGCAACTAGTTTATGAGTACTAGCTACTTCATCTTCAATCAACTAGTTTACGAGTAGTAATTAACAGGCGCGTCACGTACGTAGTAAAGTTTCTCAATGGCCTGCGCGATTGTCTTCTTGCCACCTATAATTAATTCCATAGTTGATTTGCTGCACATTTAACCTACTATCATAGGCCATGCTGACATCTTAATCCATGCACGGTCTCAGTGAAATGAAAACCAAAATATGATTAACAAAAATATGATTCTCCAAATAACTTGTTTCTAGTTCCGTCTCTAGCTAACTTCAGATTGCTGAACTTTACATGTACTAATGTACACCGACCGTCGTCATGTTAATGACCAAAAAGGAAAAAGAAACACGTCCTGGCCGGACTGCGTCAATTTCCGTCGACGGCGACTGTCACCGACGTCGGAAATATATCGCCGTCCCTTCTCCAGCCTCTGCCTTCCACGGCCGACAAGCTCACCGTTGCACCATCGACATCGTTGGCACTTAAACTACGCTTCAACTGCCGTATGCTAGGGCACAGCACCTCGTCGGCCCACGCCTCCAACGACGTGGCGGACGCTCCTGCCGTCCACGCGGCACCAGCCAGCCTGTCCAGCACGCCGCCGTCGACGTGAACGGACCACCCACCGCCCGCGGCATCTCCGAATTTTGAGGACACCACGTCGGACACGCTCCCCTTGAGCGGCTCGAAGTCGACTGGTTTGAACACCACCGTTCCGTCGACGGCTTTGATGAGCACGGACAAATTTGGCGGCGCCGAGCACTTGGCGGCGGAGGCGGGCTGGCCGTACTCCTGCTCGCGCTCCACCGTTAGGTCGCTGGAAGAGTTCCGTGATCCCTCGCCGCCGCTGCCGTCGTCATCGTCGTCGTTGATTTGATCGTCGCACATGGACAAATTCAGGTCAAGGGGGAGCGGCTCCCGCCCGGAGTCTTTGCGTGGTTTCATTCTTCGTTCACCGTCGATCGGCTGCTCTGGCCTGCGCTTCGGTGTCTTGTGCCGGACTCGGAGCTCCAGGTTCCACGGCGAGTCAGCAAGGGGCACCGCTTCTTGGGAGCTCCTCAGGTGATCCGCCGACAACGACCAACTTGACATGACGACAAAGATGGCGCTGCCGAGGGCGACGTCGCGGCCGTGCGAATCCATGAGCCGGCCGGACTCGATGGCGCGTATGATGGACCCGTGCACGACGTTGTCTGCTTGGTCGAGGTCATCGAGCACGATGACGCAGAACGGGTTGGCACGTATGGCCTCGCCTACACGGTCCAGTGCCGTCCGGCCGCGGCATGACATGATGGATTCCCCGCCGTCATCGCCGGTTGTCGGGCAGGCGAGACGCACGGTGACGGCGCCCGTGCCAAAGACGGACATGGAGAGCGCCTCTGCCATGTTCCTCTTCCCGACCACGTCAGGACCGGCGAAGAGGACCCACGTGTCGGCCTTGGTCCCCATGCTTCGTCGCTTGCCTTCGCCGGACTTGTCCTTCACGATCGTATTAGCGACAGCAACTGCAGCCTCGGGTTGCCATCTCACCGCCTCCGTGAGCCGTTTCACAAGCATCTTTTCGTCTGTGTTACACGCCGGCCTCGTCGACGCCGGCCCAAGCGCGAGGTCGGTGTCAACCGTGCCGCCGGCCACCGCGGATGGCCTTACTGGCAGCGCCTGCATGTTGCCAAGGACACTAGCCCCGTTCCATTCGGAACGGGTAACGATCGATGGCCGGCCATGGGAGTGCAGCTGCGCGCACCGGTCCAGCCACCGGCGTCGCAGTTCGTCAGCCTCGCGCGCCTTGTCCTGGAAATTAAAGCGGCAGATTCCACACGTCAAGGCGTTGCTCGATCACGGCAATGAAAGTATGAAACGAGAGATTTGTACTTGCGCACGACATGGTTGGCGTGCAGCAAAGCAATTCATTAACCAACCTGCGCGCGGTCGAACGGCCGTGCGCTGCTCGGCGTAGCGATCTGCAGCCACTGCGACATCGGCTGTTCGGTGGGATGGAGAGCAACCTCGGACGATGCCATCTCGGCGCGCTCGCGCTCGTATCCCTCCACGCAGGCATTGCACAGGCCCGGCGCCCTTTGCATTGCACTGGTCATTGCCGATGACAACACCTCGACCGAGCTGCTTAGGATGCCTCTGTTAACTCCAACACTGTGACATCGATCGAGAGAGCCAACACATTACTATGTGTGACATTCGTGACAAAAGGAGATAAATGGGGCATGCAAGTGTGCGACAGGAAGCAAACCTCGGCGAGAGCCCGAGCGACGGCGGTGGAGGAGGCCTCGGCGTGATGGGCACGGCCTGGAGGTCCCACTCGCTCTCCAGCGCCGGGTGATACACCTGGCATTTCAGATACGTGGCGCACGTCGCCGTGCCGATCACCCAGACGCGTTGCTCGCCTTCTCCGGACTGCTTCAGGATGCGCGCCATCTCGGCCACGGCGGCTCGCGCTGTGTCGAGCACCACGCCCCTCCGCTTCTCCTGCTCTTCCAGAGCCGCGCATCTTTCCTCGACGAGCCATTGGAGGTTGCCGAGATTGACCACGACGCCGGCGCTCTTACAGGCCGGCGCCAGTAACTCCGATCTAATCACTTCGCCGAGCTCCTTGATCTTGGCGACCAGTTCCGCCCTATCCAAATCGACCAAGTCGCCGAGTTCCTTCGGGAAGGAGATGACTCGTGCATCGCCGAGGCGTTGCCTCTGTATCATCGTGACCACCTCTTGCACCACGGCGTCCACGTCCACGGTGTCGCCGACGAGCACCGGGTTACGCTTCTTGCCCCTCTTCAACACTTCCACCACTTTTGTCATCTCGTCCTCCCGGTGGGACGCTTGCCGGTTCAGCACTCTTGTGTTGGCGTACACGCCGGAGTCGGGGGCCGCGGGGTCGGAGAGGGACCGCAGCATGGCCGCCTTGACCGCTGTGCTCGAGAAGGAGGCCTCGCGCATGACGCGGGCAACGGACGGGTCGTCGAGAATGGCGAGGACGAGGTGCGGCACGCCGACGCGGTGGTCGTCGGCCTCGACGCCGCCGCTGCCGATGCGGCGGTGGTGCGCGTAGGCCCGCTTGAGCGCGGCGACGAGCGCGTTGGAGAGCGGCGGCGCCGCGGGCGCGGCGTGGAAGGCTCCGTCGTGGTGGTGATGGTGCTCCGTGGAGGTGGGGAGGCGGTCGAGGGCAACGGCGAAGCAGAGGTCGAGCGCGCGGCACCGGAGCGGGTGCGGGGAAGCGAGGCCTGCCACGCAGGCGTCGCGGAGGAGCGGCGCAGGCCCGGAGAGCAGCGCGGCAGCCGCGTGGAGCGGTGTGGTGTGCACGTGGCGGCGCCTTGACGCGTCGGCCGCTGCGCGGGACAGAACGGCCGCCGCGTCGGGAGTCAGCGGGGGCGCGGCCGACGGCAGCGAGGCGGCGGCTGGCGTCGCCGTGTAGGCTCTCATGCCTGTCTCTTTCGGCGGCTGTGCGACGAACGTATATTTGCGGTGGTTACAGCTGATGTCGCTCGCGGCTGAGGTGGTGTTATAGGTTTAGCCGCGGCGGGAGGTGTAAGTCGTCGAGATGTGGTTGCTGACTTGCTGTGGTTAGTTTGGTTTGGTGAGAGGTGACAATTCAAGTAGGAGTAACAGGCGGGCGTGCGTGTTGCAACTGGAAAAGAGGCGGGGACAGGGGAGATTATTTATCGTGCAAGCATGTGTATGTGCTTCTGGCAGGGTGGGACCGATCGACCAAGCAAGAACAGTGTTTGGATTTGGCATTTCTGAAACTGCAAATTTGGATTTTGTACTTTAGAGATCGTTCATTTAGGTCAGTTGGTTTTTTTTTTCAATGGTCACTTTGGATACCTATGGCTTAGAAATCGGGTTTGCTATTTGTAAGTTTGTCCTCTTTTTTTTTTTGCTTAATCCAAGTCAAAAATTTTTCGAACATATGTGATTCTAGGTTGATTCAAAAAAATATGACTTGTACTAAAGAAAGCAAAGTCACTATACAAACAGATGCCATCTTTAGAATCGCTTACCTATAATGTGATTTAAACTTTTTCTCTTATTGAAGAAGTCATTATTCTATCTTGGTAGACTACAAAGCATGGTACTCGTAAGCTAGAAAAAGTTTAAGTAACATAAACTCGGTAATATATAAATAACCATATGGCGTGTGGACTCGACGTCAACGGACCTCTGCACATTCATCCAACAAACATGCTGCGAGGGCATCATCCTGGCCATTTTGAGATAAAACCCATCAAACGTTAAAGCTACCTATTCTCTTCCTGCTCGTCTCACTGCCAGAAAAGCGTACGCGTAGCAGGTGCGGTTGCTGCTTACAAGGAGCTAAGGCTGCGTGCGTAGGGCCCGGGCTTCACAAATTGGAGCTTCAAGCTGGGCTAAGGTTGGACACAACTTGAAGTTGACAAGCCCAAGCCCAAGCCCAGCCCAGACCCAGACATTACATCGACAAATTAAGCATATAGCTCATGTTGTATCAACTGATCTGCACATACACAAACATGTACTACACAAGCTTCTCTTTCCGACAAGGAGCAGCAGCCGTGCACGATGTGTTTATAACTGCAAATGTTTTTTCTTCTTCTTCTTCTTCTCACAATTCACAAACAACCGGGCGTGCGTAATTATTGGAGAAAGGTGAAAAGTGAAATCGATCGAGCAAGCATGATTCTTGTAAGCGTCAATAATTTAAAGGAGGCTTGTAGCGTGGTTTATACACGCATAATTCACTAGGCTTTCCATGTCTTTTTAAGGGGTAGCTTTTTCTCTTCTTTTCTTCCCCTCCTCCTTCCTCCTCAGTGGATGGCACTTTAATTGGTGGTGAAATCATGGCACTTCGTGTCATGAGATGCAAACAAAGTTTGTTGCTTTCCCTAGAATTGGCTTCACCCCCTCTTTAATCGACGAGAGAAAGAAAGAAAGAAAGCAGCCAGCTTGTCACTTTTCGCTTGCTTAAGTTACCATGCATCTCCACAACTCAAAGTAGATAGATAGATCATCATGAGGAATGATGTGTGTGCCTGCCCCTGCCCGTGTATCATATCAATCATCTATCCTTAGCTTGAAGAAACAAAGTTGGTGCAAAGTAAAAGCGTAAATCGCATCATAGTCAGTCCACCCACCCACCTAAAGTTGCACCTTTTAACCACCATGATTAGCTCTATCAAGCCTTTAATCAGGCAGTGCTATTATTTTTAACCATGGATGGCATGAGTGAAACAGTCCAGCTCAGGCAGGCACACCTCAATTGAAAATGGTCACCAGTAAAGTTAGTAAGCTTTATAATTGCCCATTGAGTGCATCATCTCTCTCTCTCTCTCTCTCTCAGGCAGCAGGAAGGTGTGAAGGCACCAAGGCAGTAGGAAGGTGTGAAGGCACCTGGGGAGGTCTTGACAAAGAGCATCATGCTTGATGGCCCCCTAGGCCCACAATATGGATGGCGAGGGCGTGTAGCGAAAAAGATGGCATAACCTTTTTGCGTGAAGAGAAGAAAAGGTCAGGGAGTTTGAGGCACCAATGAAAGGAAGAGAAAGGATTAGTCACTTTTGAAGGCAGAAAGGTTGCACTACTAAAAGTCATGGGGAGAAGGAGAAAAGACCTCCTGTCTTTTAAGATGGGCTAAATGCGAAGTGGGATGCACTCTCCAAAGATGCCCCTCTTTGCATAAAGCAGCAATCTTCTTTCTGTTTGCTGGGTGGGGGTGGGTTTGGCCACTTAGGATTCCTTACAAACTGTTAAAGAATCATCGTTGGCAAGTTCAGTTTGATCGATTACATCGTAGGTAAACTCAGAATCGTAAGAACGATACAAAAATGCAAGAACATAATAACAGATTGAACACAGAGTTATGAGGAGACTTCTGACCTCTCTTTATTGCTCATCTGAAAACTGTCGTAGGTTGGGGTCCCCCTTCTTTATATAGACTATTGGATGGATGAAGAGTTCACCTTAGATCAGGACTCCCGGTCTAGACCCGATTTCTGAACAAAAACAAGTGTGAGGTGGCCACTTAGGATTCCTTACAAACTGTTGAGGAACCGTCGTTGGTAACTTCAGTCTGTCCGATTACATCGTAGAGAAATTCAGAATCATAAAACGATACAAGAATGGAAGAACAAAATAACAGATTGAACACATAGTTATGAAGAGATCTAACATCTCTTTACTGCTCTTCTGAAAACTGTTGTACAATGGTTGGGATCCTCTTCCTCCTTTATATAGACTACTATATGGATGAATAGTTCACTTTAGATTAGAACTTCCGGTCTAAACCCGTTTTCTGAACAAAAATAAGTGTGAGGTGCCGAGGGAAAGTTGGAAGGGGCAAAGTCCGGCTTTGTATGAAAAGTTCCTAAAAGCATTTCGTGCAGTGCATTGGCCTTTTCCTTTTTATTAGTCAAGCTTAACAATTCCATACTTTCCACTGCCAACACATTTGCTCGGACCTGTAGTACAAAGGATTTTAATGACTGTACTACTAGCTTACCTTTTTCATGTGTTCATAAAGCACGAGGTGCCCTTTTTTATCATTCAAGTGCTTGCATGCATCGCATGATAACGAAAAGATTCTTTAAAAAAAAAAGGTGCTACAAACTGAAGTGATATTATCCTACGCAAAAAAAGAGACTAATCGTTTCATCTTTCATGTCTCATTTCTGACAAATGAGCAAAATATACACATATAAGCCATAAATTATAAATTCACTAGTAGGGTGCTATGCGTTGCAACAGAATCTAAAAAAAAAGAGCAATACATATTAGCAAATGAGATTCTAAATCGCATAATAAATATCCATTTTCATTCACACATATAAACAAGAATATTAACTCTGTATAATTGCATCATTTGTGTACAGAATGAAGCTGACCTTGCATCCACAATAAAGACAATTATAGCGTTGATCACGTAGCTTGGCCAATATGTTTTGCAAATCCCGCAAAACAAAAAACAACATGTTAATCTTGTTCCTTCAGCAACACTTGCACAATATTTTCTTAGATAAAAAAAGAAGTCAAGATAAGAACACATAGCAAAGAAAATAATGTTAAACTAAGAATTCATAATTGGACAAACATTCAATTGAGTTGATATATAACATATATATATTTGCATCATTGAATAAGTTGTACTTGTTAAAATGAAGAGTTGAGGATCTTACCTTGTTTTGGCACTATAGCTTATTCCTGCAAAGCTATAATAGAATTCACTCAATTGAAGTAAGATCCTCAACTCTTCATTTTAACAAGTATTGGTCCATCAAATGTTATATATGTTATATATCCATGGTCCTCAACTCTTCATTTTAACAGGTGATCTGACAAGGTTATATATGCTAAAAATGAGCATAAGTGATGAACTCACTGTATTTTTCAAAGCTACCTATAAGTTTCTTCTTCTTCTTCTATGAGATGAGAAGTACAATGATCAAACATATAATTGGAGATAAGCGATAACCTAGAACAAATACAATTGTAGCTTTGTTGTCACCCAGCATGTTGTTAGTGACCTCTTGCATGAAGGGCACAGTTTCACCCATAAGATGAGTCATAGATTATGAAAGGCAGAAGTTATATGACATAATATATACTTAATGACCAAAAAAAGGAGTCGTGAGTTGTAATTGAAAGAGTCGGAATTATGTTTGTACTAATAAGGAGGACAGTTCAATGATCACACAAGACAACAAAGAACCATCTATTGTAGTGTAAGTAGCTAGTTTTGAAATTTAGAGATAAAATGTAAAACATAAGTATCAGCACCTTCTAAGAAGGCACTCTGTAGCAAATGTCAGATGAGACCAATTGCTCCACATCTAATCCACGGTGCCTGTACAGATAATCAATTGGTCAGAAGGAAGAATTATGCTTTAACTCCTTTGTGTACCTAATGTACGTACCTTTCGTGATCTAGCACAAACAGAGGATTACCGTTCTGATGGGACTATCCAAGAGACTATCCAAGAGGCGGAGCAAAGCGGGTGCAAAACGGATCGAATAGAGAGAGAGAGAGAGAGAGAGCTGATCAGCAGTTCAACATAGCATCAACAGCTGGACGGCGAGTAGAGCTCACGGTGGTGGTAATGGCAGTCTTACTAGAACAAAATTTTGCAATAGCTAATAATGCTTTTTCTTCATATGAATTTAGTGTTGTTGTGTTAAGCAGGAAACATGGCCACACCAATCATCATTGGAACCGGGAGGAGTAGAATATAGTGCTCGGCCTCGCCAACTCTCTAGAAGCTTCGATTGTATGTAACTTTTGCGGGACCACCATTTACTTGGCTCCTATGCAAAATGATCGATGTGATTTCTTTGATTTAGTTATTCTCCGTATTCCATTTACAACAAAGTTCACCTACAAGGAAAGCATGGTCCATAATTCACACGATTAGGCGTATGCATGCGCCTGCGTAGCATGAACAATCGGATCATAGCTTTACTGCTTTGCAGGACAAGTGTCTTGTTACGTGAGAAAAACTGAAAGCTTCACTGTTGTAAAGGCCAACATTAGTAGCATCAATAACAACATCGAATGGTCCATGGCGTCGGAGCCAGTCCTGCAGAGAACCAGAATTTCTAAAAAGAGAAGTAGGCATTCGCCAGTATTGTGGTTTGAATCCCATCAACAACCAGAATAATTGTTACAACATACAATTAGAGATTATTTAGCCAGCTTAATCTTCAGTTTTCAACCAAATAAGATTTGACTCCTTAGCCTTACCTTATGGCTTGGTTTTACAAAGATTACACCATAAAAGACCAATAAGCCATGTTAAAACAATTTTAGGCTTCAGTTATTTTACATAAGGGAGATAAAGTAAGCCATCTGTAACATTTGTTTGGCCCCAACTTAAACTTCTATGTAGAACTAAGCTTAACATATATCACATAAGCCCTAAGCCAAAGCCAAACAAAATGCTTACGCTACAGACTAAAAATGGATCTTCAACTGACTTGTGGAGAATAGAGCTAATCCATAGCTACTGCATGATAACTTCTCAAAGAGGTATTTATAAGCTAACTTTTACAAAACAATTTTCTCATAAACAGGTTTGTTGAAATCTTAGAATCTATGTGAAATAAATCTAGCAGGAATTTCACAGAAATTAGCTCAATTCCCGCACGAATCTAGAAAAATTATGGCATTCCAAATGAGGCCTAAGTAAATAAATATTTATTTTTGACAGTGCTGAGGTAGGAATAGGATTAAAAGATTCATTACAGTTTTGGTAAATTTTGCATGTGTTCAATTTTTTCATTGTCAATAATTTGTCTACAAGAAAAACATATTGAACCGACAATATACAATTCGTGGCATTGGTCTATATGTTACTATGTAGGACCGGAAAGGCGAATAGAGGGGGGTGAATAGATAATTTCTTGATTTTTCGCCTTGATCAAATTCAACACACACTTTTATTCAATAGCTATGAAAGCCAAGAAGATCAGTAAATGCACAGAGGAAACCTTGTGATGAATCTGATTTCCCCCTTAAACACAAGATTCAACAATGGAGAATTGATCTCACTGGACCGGTCTGACCGTCGGCAAAATGGCGGTCTGAAAAGCTAGCGGTCTGACCGACGACCAATTGGCGGTCAGAATGATCGGCGGTCGGACCGATTTAGTCTAGAGCCAGTGCAGACCACTCGAAATCAAAATAAAAATTGATCCAACTTTTGATTCAACCGATGAAACTTGACCAAATTTGGAGCACACCTCTCTAAGGATATCTGAGACCTATTCCTAGCGACAATCGTCCAGATCCACAACAAAGAATTGACCTTTTTAGGTTTTACCAAAGGAGTGTCCAAAACATAGAAATATGAAAAACTTGATCCAAAACTTGATTGTGGGGGATTTAAGATTTAGATGGTTCTAGGAGTATTCCCACACATCATAGCAAGGTAAATGAGGTCAAGAGACCAACCAAAAACAACCGTATCAAGGAAGCACCAAAATCATCAAAAGATAGAAGAAAACATATGAGACTTCATCCTTGAACAAACATCCATAGATCGATTGATTCAAGATGTTGCTTGTCAAAACCACTCCCTCAAGGAGGACAAGAGCTCAATCAAAGAGCACACAAACAAATCTCTCTCTAAAAAACCCAAGCCTCTCTTCTCCTCTCCAAACCCTAGAAAACTTAGGGTTTTCTCAAATGAATACTTCAAGGGTTTTTCCAACTCCCCCTTCTATTTATAGGAAGTCCTAGAGTTTCTAGTGGGCTCCCATTAAAGCCCAATACAAATGGAACACACACACACATAAATCTGTTGAAGCAATCGCCTGCTTCACCACGTGTAGGTTGATCAGCGGCTCTCATCATGTGGGCAAGTATCTCCAGTCCAAATCCCATCGGAACCTCCAAGGCACTTGCAGGCACCCCATGTGCTTGATCCAACAACCGCAACGAACTGCCCGTTCGATCCATCTTGTCCATTCTGCACCATGCTTGAGTCACACGACTCCACCTGGTATCCATGATCGTTCTGGACCTCAGCTCTCCAAGCTTAGTCCCGAGCCTCCTCGCCGTTGACATCATTGACCTGCAAGCCACCTGCACAGCAATAGACAAAGAAATCGTCTCCGGGAACAAGTTCTTCACAACTTGACCCACATTAGCTCAACAATGCAATATGCAACAATAAAGCATTAAAACTCATACAATAGACACCATCAAAACACAACAATGCCAAAATGACCAAAGTTCAAGTGGAAGCCGATCTGACTGCCATACCCACCGGTCGGACCGATTTCACGCCGGTCCGACCGCTCCAAATGACTTAGCCAAATTTTCAACTTGAAAATCAAAAAATCTCTGGAATTTTCAAATGAATAGAACTTTTGACTGAGAGCTCCAAAAATTATGTGACCACATCCAGGAGACTCCCCTCTCATGCCTTCACAACCTATTTTTGGCCTAGCCCCAAACTCCATCATCATCTCAGGTGGCGGTCGGACCGTAAAATGCTGCCGGTCGGACGCCACAAGCCGGTCGACCGACGGCAGCGGTCGGACCGTTTGTAACTACGACAAAGATGGGCGTTTACGAAAACAGAGATTTTGCAAACCAACAACGCCATTGCCAATTGTCTCATCATCCTAAGATCATGCACATATCCCCCACGATATCCACATACTGGAATAGCAGGTCACTGATATAGTTCATTGTTTCACAAAAATTCAAGGGAATTCATTTTGACCATAATAACATCTAGGAGAATATTGTGAGACCCATATTACAAACCATTCAATGCCATAGTGATCTACCCCATACATTCCAAATAGATGTCATTTTAGACTCTAGCACATGAATTATCAAATAAGCTATCAAGGAAAATGAACATGATAATATTATTGAGGGAGGGTATACGCGTGAGGGAGGAAGCGGAGTTAAAAATGTACTTCGAAATTGTAGAGTGGAATGCATCTAGAAACAAAATGAGGGAGAAGCGATGGGATGAAGTTATCGTGTGACTTTACAAATTCCTTTGCTCCCGGTACATTTTCGTATACTGCATGGTTTGTTGGAGGATCTCTGACACCTGATCTGCAAGCTATATCTACAAATATGTGTTGCTAGTATGGATAGCAACACATGTGATAAGTGATGTTATTGGTCGTGTTGCTGTAAGGTAGGCCTACAACAACACAAATTAGGTGTTATCACACAAAAGAAAAGGTGTTGCAAAGTTGTAACACAATTTTTTATTTGTAACAACACATGTTTTTCAAATATAATTAACACATGTTAGCAACATATAATTGATATATTGCAACACAATTTAGCATACAAGAAAAATACGGTTCATTTATGTGCTACGTATGTAGAAATTATAATTGCTACAAAGAATTTTTATTTGCTAATTAAGCGTGTCATATTGCAAAATGTATAACACAACTCAACATGGCCTTACCAACATCTCATGTTCTTCAATAGGATAATTAACACACACTTTCCAAAATTAGTTACCAAGCTTGAAACAACCAACTTGTGCATCGGGATCACTACTCAAGAAAGTAGCATATGCCACATGCTCTTTGTTTCGATATCTATTGGCAGACTTGAGTAGTACGGTGGATCAAAATTGTATTGGAATTTAATAGTAATAAAAGAAAACTTGAATTAGATCTATCACATTTAAGAAGGAACATTTCTATGATTCTCATGTACCCCATTGCAGAAAAACGGATCTTCTATTAAGTCAATTTTTCTTGTCTCTTTTCATAATGTTTTGTAATTGCTTCTGCTTCTTATTTTGTTAACATTGTTCCATAAGCCGTGATGCACCCTACAATCAATTGGACATACCTATATATAAAATTCTAAAAGAACCAAAAGGTATTCTAGCATCCAAGTGTTTTCCATCAAGCCGACTACCATTTCACACAATGTAAATCCAAATGATCTAACAAAAAAACTAACAACTGCTTGTTTCAGAAAACAAAAGCTGTACAAATAACATCATGCTTACTGATAAACTCCATGTTATCATGTACTTCCTACTTAGGCAAGTAGGCAACTAAAAGAAAAAGATCAGCAAATAGTGGGGTGTCATGCTGGGTGCTACTTCAAACAAAAATGAAGCAATCCTTAAGTATAGGCTACTTCATTTACAAACAAAGCCACAGGCATGTTCAAGATCAAAAGCTCAAATCACAAAAAAATCACCTCCACCATCGCTTTTTTGATGCAACAGTAGAAGGAAATTGACCCCCACGAGCTGGTACGGCTTCAGCACCTGCTCGAACTCCGACTCCTCACTTGTGCATGCAGCGTCCACATATTCCTATTCCCAAATATCATTGGATCAAAATAGCAATTATTCAAGCCCTGTAAACTACATCGAAACAGACAAGCAAGTGAACCTGAGTAACAAACCAGCAAGTGGATGGATATTGGCTTCTATTGCATGGCCTCACTGTGCTGCTCATATACCTACCTCATATGGTAACAAATGCAAAACATATATTAAACCACAAAGAGTTTCGATGACTTGCCTTTCGCCATATGAGCTTCTAGACAGGTGATAGGTGAAAGTGTAGAGTGCAAACTTAATCTTTCAAGGAGCGAAGGTTTAATCGACCAATGTGGATTCCATTAGTCTTGCACAATCTGCCCACTGGAGATCAATCACCTACCCTTGCAATCAAATTATGGGCACATGATGTTAAATTAGTAACACAACCTTATATTGAGACAGTGATCGCAGTTTGGCACTACTTACCTGAGATAATGCTTTTGGTAGTTTTGTCAGGGCAACAGAAGTAGCTATCACATAACTGGCATTCTATATAAGGATTAATGAACATATAAAGGCATCAAGCTAATCATCTCAAGAGTCCTTTTCTGACACTAGCATACCAGACAACACCATTTATATGGCTAAAAAAAGGCTACAAAAATAGGCAAGAAATAACAATAAATACCAAGAAGGGGAAGGCCTCAATTCAATCCAATGCTTTACAACATACCCGTTCAACATGGCGCTCCACGACACAACATTCCTTGTAGGCATTTCGTCGAACAGAGCTTGGGCATTGGCGGCCCGCCCGTCCCTTGCGTGCGCCGTGATGAGCGTGTTGAACATGGAGGCGTCCACGGTAGCCGTGATGCATAGTAGCAGTAGTGCGTTCGAGAGGCGGCCAAGGAGACCCGCGTGGACGCGGATGAGCGTGTTGTTCACGAGGAGGAGCCCCGCGAGGCTGAGCTTGACGGAGTGGGCGTGCATGGCGAGCGTGAAGAAATGCGCGCCCGGTGCGATGGCGGAGAGGGCGAGCGACTTGATGAGGGAGGGTAGGGTATGCGGGGTGGGGAGGAGGCCCGCGTGGAGGAGGTGCGCGTAGAGAAGGAGCGCGAGCTGCAGACTCGTGGATCCCACGAGTGCCCGGATGAGCCCGTCATGGAGCTCCGCGAGCGCCTGGAAGGGGCCAAGGCGGCCGTTGTTGCCCGGATTGACGAACACGACGAGGGGGACTCGGGGGCGTCATCGGGCGTGTCGTCGAACCATGGGTTGGCCGCGACGGGTTCGCGGATGGGAGGTGGAGGAGAGGAGAGGCGGCGAGGTGGAGGCGAGGTGAGAGAGGGGGTCGCAGCGGCGGGCGATGGGAGGGCGCGCAGGCGAGGAAGGTGGGAGAGGGGCGAGGGAGGAGCGGGGCGGATGGGGAAGGGTCAGGCGGCTGTTCGTGGAGGAGAAGTGCGGGTCGGGGTGGGGTTAGTCGCGGGTGGGGGAGGGGACGATCGCAGCGGACGGGGGAGGGCGGGCATCGACCGCGGCGGCTCTGGGAGTTGGCAGTGGCCGGGGAAACCAGATAAGAGGAGGGCGAAGGTGGCAGTGGGAGTGTGTGTGGGCAAGGGGTCGAGTGGGTAAGTGGGTGGGTGGTTGGGGAGGCAAGGCGCCGGACAGGCGGGTGGGTGGGAGTGTGAGTGGAGTAAACTCTAAATTATATAGTAGTTAAGATAGAGTCCGTCCATGATTTTGGCCCCTAATTCCAGCTCCCTGGTCCCCGTCAATGATCTGCGTTATGGACCGCTCATCTCAGCAGGACAAAGCCCAGCCCACCTCTAAATCCCAATGGGCCTAAGCCTCTAAATCAACTCCTGCCCGTTTAAATATGTCTAATTTGTCCGCAGATCTAAAGGATCAGCAGGCCTAAGCCTCTAAATCAACTCTGAACCATTTAAACATGTCTAATTTGTCCGCAGATCTAACGGATCAGCAACACTAAATGGCCTAAGCCTCTAAATGCTTTTGAAGACACAAGAGTGAAGCCGGGATTGCAATTCAAAATTTAATCAATGGGTCGAAGGATGTACAGAAAACCCGGTAATTCTAGCAAAAAAAAAATGATGATACACAATATTTGGCCATTTTTCAGCGCCTGGGGGTTGAGCAATAACCTGCATTTCTCACGATTTTTTTAAATAATATTTCTTTAATAGAATTACATAAAACACTCATTTAATAATCTTAAATTATAAAAATGAGCTTGTCGTGAAATGAATCGGTGAGAGTATTGTTTCACCGACAATCTTGTTGTTGATTCATTTGACCGGATAAATTCTTTTAACCGATAGGTTCCTTGACGACAAAAATATTTTTAAAATTTTTTATTACATGGGCACACTGCTATCTCACGGCTAATATTTTACCTGTGAACGTGTTGTTTTATTCCTTGCGATCTTGGAGAAGCACAAGACCGGCATTACGGGAAATAAATTGGATTGGGGGAGGGCCTTCCCCCATCTACATCCATCTGCCCCTTGATATTGGCTTCTATTGCATGGCCTCACTGTGCTGCTCATATACCTACCTCATATGGTAACAAATGCAAAACATATATTAAACCACAAAGAGTTTCGATGACTTGCCTTTCGCCATATGAGCTTCTAGACAGGTGATAGGTGAAAGTGTAGAGTGCAAACTTAATCTTTCAAGGAGCGAAGGTTTAATCGACCAATGTAGATTCCATTAGTCTTGCACAATCTGCCCACTGGAGATCAATCACCTACCCCTGCAATCAAATTATGGGCACATGATGTTAAATTCGTAACACGACCTTATATTGAGACAGTGATTGCAGTTTGGCACTACTTACCTGAGATAATGCTTTTGGTAGTTTTGTCAGGGCAACAGAAGTAGCTATCGCATAACTGGCATTCTATATAAGGATTAATGAACATATAAAGGCATCAAGCTAATCATCTCAAGAGTCCTTTTCTGACACCAGCATACCAGACAACACCATTTATATGGTTAAAAAAAGGCTACAAAAATAGGCAAGAAACAACAATAAATACCAAAAAGGGGAAGGCCTCAATTCAATCCAATGCTTTACAACATACCCGTTCACCATGGCGCTCCACGACACAACATTCCTTGTAGGCATTCCGTCAAACAGAGCTTGGGCATCGGCTGCCCGCCCGTCCCTTACGCGCGCCGTGATGAGCGTGTTGAACATGGAGGTGTCCACAGTAACCGTGATGCGTAGTAGCAGCAGTGCGTTCGAGAGGTGGCCAAGGAGACCCGCGTGGACGCGGATGAGCGTGTTGTTCACGAGGAGGAACCTCGCGAGGCTGAGCTTGACGGAGTGGGCGTGCATGGTGAGCGTGAAGCAATGCGCGCCCGGCGCGACGGCGGAGAGGGCGAGCGACTTGATGAGGGAGGGTAGGGTATGCGGGGTGGGGAGGAGGTTCGCGTGGAGGAGGTGCGCGTAGAGAAGGAGCGCGAGCTGCAGACTCGTGGATCTCCGGCATTACGAGTGCCTGGAATGTCACGTCAATTATTGTCAGAATGAAAGAATACGTACGTCCATTTCTCACTCAATACTCTGTAAACCATATGTATACTATTGCTACTATTTAGATATGTAGAACAAGGTGTCAGGAGCCGGTTCCTTTTCGCCAGGATTATCTTTGGTTTTGTTGTATTTGTACAGTTGTTCTTATTGTACAGCTGGGAACAGGCAGGTAGTTAAATGAAGAAAATCGACGTACCACAAGTACGCTAAGGAGATCCAATGAGAGCCATCACAAGACCCTTTTTTTAGACTGACCATCACAAGACCTGAAACATCCAACACACAACTCAGAAACACGACAACATGCACATATCCTGTGTTTAGTGGATATGTGCACATAGCACATATGAACAATTCCTTCTCAAATTCACAGCCGAGATTTCCCTCTCAGCTCCCACTTCACGTTTTGCGAAAACCCCCGCGCCATGCTTTCCTTGTGCCCCCGCACCTACTCAAGCTTGCTGCGTTCGATCCCCTCCCCCCTTCTTCACCCAGTAGCTAGGGTTACTCCTGCGCTGCCCCGCACTCAGCGTTGCGCCGCCGCCTCCAGCACCTTCCCCCGCACCCCTGCCCCCGTGCGCGTACGCCCCTCTGCTCCCTAGCCCCTTGCGACTCCGCCCCGCGCCCTGCGCCTCCACATGTGTAGGACATTCCACGAGATCAGCACCTATAACGGCCACAACTGCCTTTTAAGGAAACAAGCAAAATAATCACGCCCGTACAGAATTCTGGTATGATTTGTACTCACTGTTTAGCATTCCATTGATATTTTGTACTCACTGTCTGTCTAACATTGGTCAATGCATATGACTTGCTAGCTTGTTCCTCAGCAGTCAGCATCTTTCTGGAGTAGTACAAGTTATCAAAATTATATTACTTGGTTATCAAAACCATATGTGTTCTAGTACCAGTGATCAAAATCATCAAAATGTAACCAGCTTTCTGGAGCTGTATATCCTGATGTATAGTAGAACTTCTGACACAGAAGTTGTTTCTGTTTTGTACTCCTGACAGTAATTTCTGCGATCCTTTTTCCCCCTTTTTATCGGTTATGCAGTACATCGGTTATGTAGAAGCCAAGATGCCCGAAGAACAAAGAACGTCGGCCATGAAGCCTTCTAAGCGTCGGAAGAAGAAGCTTTAGGAAATTGTATCACCTCCTCTCAGAAAAATATTATATCATACTCTGTTAGCTCGATAGTAAGGTGTAAGCAAATATTCCAATGAGATGTAGCATGTATTGAGGTGTCATGCTGTATGGAGAAACTTTGAGTATGAATGAAGTGCTGCTGAATGTTGGACATGCTCACGTTCAGAATTCTGGACTCATGGACATGTAAAGCAATGCTACAGTATCAGGATGTTGCTTCCATTGCTTCTTGTTCAGACAACGAATTTCGGTTCACTCAGTTTCATTCAGAAAATGGAACATGATAAATGCAACTCAATATGTCAAAGTGTTTCCATTGCCCCCTATGACTTGTATCAGGCACACACACACTTCCATTACCTCCATTGCTACAATATCAGGATGCAGCTCATTATTTGGCATTCATTCATACAGCACAAAACATGCACATACATTTGGATCATTCACAACACAAAACTCCCAGCTCATTCACTCATACATTATTTGTCCGTCAATACTACATGGCGCATCACAGTTCACGAATATATAACACATTACAGTTGCGGCGCTGTAGGGGGCTAGGGAGCAGAGGGGCGTACGCGGGAGGCGTAAGGACGGAGGTGCAGGCCGCAGGGCGGAGTCGCAGGGGGCACAGGTGCAGGGGGAGGCGCCGGGGCGGAGGTGGTGGCGCAACGCTCAGTGTGGGGGCGGCGTAGGAGTAACCCTAGCTCATGTGCGGGGCAGAAGGAAAGAATGAAAGAATGACGCCCGGGGGTGTTTATAAGCGTGAAGTGGGTGGTAAGGGGGAAATCTCGGCCGTGGATTTGAGAAGAAAGGGCTCGGATAGGCTATGTGCACATGTCCACCAAATGGGGTATGTGTACAGGATATATTGTCCAGAAACGTATACATATCGTGTGCACATATATCATTTCGTGGACATATGCACATGAGACATCTGAGCCGTCCATGCAGCGATCCACGGCCGTCCTCGCACCCACCTTCCACTTACACCATATTTGCGAAAACCCCCTCAGATGCATATGTCCTCAAGAGGGGGTTTTAGTAAATGTAGCGTAAGTGGGAGGTGGGTGCGAGGACGGCTGTGGATCGCTACATGGACGGCTCAGATGTCTCATGTGCATATGTCCACGAAATGATGTATGTGCATACGATATGTACTCGATATACGACTATACACCGCCAAACACACAATATTGAAGAAAATTTGTTTCTCCCTTAACAGCAAGACAATATACCTCATTATATAACTTTTGATTTTGCTTAAGCCTTAAGTTCAATGACAGTGAAGACTGAATCTATTATCTATCTATTATATTATTAAAGTGGTAGAAAATGAAGCCACCACGTTTACTCTCAAGTGGTAGAAATTACCACGTTAATCGGAGTAAAAAGATAAAGATCTATATCGTTGATTCTTGGTAGGTCCATATTAGAACGGTCTAAACTAAGAGAAATAGCCCATATCAAGTACAATCAATAAATAACTAAACCACAATGTTCGCTCTCAAGGAGTATAAATTACTATGTTAATCGGAGTAAAAAGATAAATATCTACATCGTTGATTCTTGGTGGGTCCATATTAGAACGGTCTAAACTAATACCATTTAAGCTAATAAGATAATTTATCATAAACATAATCAACATATTGTTTAAGATTAAATAGATGTATATGTGCATACATATATTTTGGAAAATGGTAACTAATAGAGGAAGAATAGAAGCAAGCAGATGCATAATCCATGCATGATAGAGTGACTACATTTCCAAGAATCCCAATAACGTATTATGCTCGATGTTTTGGTTCTATCAAAGTTCATAATTCAATTATGTTCCTTAAGTTGTATTTTTCTTTAAGTTTATATTGTCATTTTCAATGTTTATAATGCCTTAAAAACCTAAATAGCCTACAAGATACATAAATATATTCTCATGCATCTAAGTTATATCATCTGATACCGCAAACATTAGAACAAATCTAGCTACGCAAATTAGCGGGACACCCTGCTAGTCACGTTAAAGAGAAAAAGCTACTATATCATCTGAAGGTTCAGCATACCAAAAAATTTCATGACCGCAGAATCAGAAAGGGATTTACACATCAAGAAATTGGGTGTATATGTACCAGAGAATGGCAGAAGAAAGGCAATGCATACAGTTGATGCAACAAGGCCAGTCCTGAGTATAATACAACAGATTGTTTCTTTCGAAAATCCTGCAGGACGTTGCTCTTCTAACTCCGAGCCAATGGGTCATATAGCAAAATCGCCGTATATTGCAGTGCAAATTGCGAAACTGGGTAACACATTATTCATAACTATGAGAAATTTCATTATTTAACAACGAAGTAATTAATCTACATTAGAATGCACTTCACACCTACCAAATATACAGCGCCTTTGTGATTTTTTTGCGATCAGACATCGATTGGTAGATATTTGAAATACTGAGTGCCCACATAGCAAAACCATAAATTCCCATAGCAAAGGACAGACCAGCCCAGTTTACTGCTTTCCCAGTCAAATGAAACCCGACGCTGTCAGTACTCCGTAGTACCAACTAAACAAACGGATAGAAAACCCAGAAGAGATGCAACACGCCACTTGCCGCGGAAATGATTAGAACAAAACCTTGTTAGTTTATTTAGTTATGTTAATAATTGTTGGACCAAATTAGCAACTAGAAAGGAGCGAATAGAAGCCATATATTTTTTACCTCTCCAGTATTCAACTTTTCCCCCCACTCCAATAGTTATGAAAGTTGTGAAGATCAAAGCTATAAGATCACAACAGAAGTCTTGCGTTGAAATCGAAAAACCCCGAACTCAAGGCATCACGGTCGGTCTGACCGATGGCCAATTTGACTGCTAGAGATGTCGGTTTGACAACCAGTTGCAACTCAGTAGCAAGAAAGATTCACAAAACGATCTAACTTTTGATCTTGTAATCCGAATCTACTGAGATTTAAGACATAGCTTATCAAGAAGGTCAGGAACTTATCACAATCGACGATCGACAAGGTTCCATGAATTTTTTTGATTGAGGTCAGGGGGGCTAGTAAGCTAGATCACAGCAAAAGACATAACAAAAATCCTTGGAACACAAAAAACCCAAAATTATCAAAGAGAGAGCGATAACAAACAGAACACATCTTGGGGTAATCTTGATTGAATTGATCAGATGGATTATAGGTTTACAGTTACTTCACCATGGAGGACAAAAGCTCATACTTCAACACCTAATTTTCAATCCATCTCTGTCAAACCATAGCCTACTCTATTTCCTCTACTTTCTCCAAATCACAAATTAAAGTTTCCAAGACTTGGTTGTGCAAATCCTGCACATACCCTTATATAGTGAAGACTAGGTCTAGAGCGAAAACCTTATTGAGCACTCGTTAAGCCCACACACAAACGGGTCTACATACACGCTTCTCAATGCGGTGACCATCTAGGTCTCCTGAATCTGTCTCTTCGTGATCTTTTTCTTCTCTTGACATAAACCGCCTCTCCATTATGCTGCGGTTTCGCCAAGGTCACCAACCGGTATTTTGGCAAATATACTAAAATACCTCTTTTCAATCCTTCGCTAAGGCTAAGTCCAATTAACGTGAAGCAATCACATGCTTCACCACACGTAGGTTCATCAATGACTCTCTTTGTATCAGCAAGTCTCACTCATCCGGTTTTCACTGGAATCATCATGACACTTGCATTGACCCCAAGCCACTTAATGCAGCCTATTGCATCAAACTTCTTGTTCGGTCGTTCTTGTCCATCTTGTCTAATGCTTGAGTCCAGCTACTTCACCCGGTATTCTCGATTGTTCTGTACCTCAGCTCTCCTAGTCTAGTCCTGATCATCTCCGTCGTTGACCATAGTTGACTCCAAGCCACCTGCACAACAATAGACAAAGAAATCGATTTCGACAAAAGTTCATCGCAACTTGAGCTGTGTTAGCTAAAACATGCATCATGTAACACTTATACACTGAAATTCACAACTTTGGCCAATTCCACAAAGTTCGCCACCTTTCCAGTGCATGAACTCAACTGGCCGGTCAAACCGCCGCCCCTCGGCCGGTCTGACTGCCAACCATTGGCCAATCATACCACTTTCCAAACCGAGAAAACACCCTTCCTAAACTTTTTGATAAAACTCTATCTAGTTTCGTATCCAGTCTCTATTTTTCATGGCACCTGGTGCAAACACACATCCAAACACTCTCACACACGTGTTTGATCACATTCCTCATAATTCCACATCGCCGACCATGGCCGGTCCGACCATCTGCCCCACGGGTCAGATCGCCCTACAACCTGACAGTCAGGCGACACTCTGCTAAACCAAGGGTTTCTCCGAAGCACCTCGACACCGATACCAATTATTGAACACACTAAGATTAGGAATAAGGATAACAAGGGTTGACATAGCCACAAGTGTCTTACCCTAACCCTCTACCCATCCAATATAATCAACGGGATCAAACCGACAATAAAACTATTCAGCCAGCTTACAGCTTTACTGGGCAGCAATAAGAGAAAAATCATAATTAAAGATCTGTAACTCGGAATGACGTGAAACTAGTTATCAATGAATCTTAATGAACTAGGCTACGAAACTCTAGTTGACAAGGTTCACTAATTCTGCCAAGACAATCGGCTAACCAGCAGTTGAAAACGTATTACAAACATCTGTCCAGACTACAGATCAATAGTAAATAACATGGCATAACTTTCACTCTACAGATCCAATGGAGGTGTTCTTTATCAATATGGAAAGATTATTAAAAATTCTACAAAAACCTAGTTGGGTGGAAGTCCTGAATCTTACATTAACAAGGTCAAAACAAAGGAAAAACAGACAGTTCCTTCTCATCAGACAGACAGAACAGCGCACAAAGAATAATTCATATCTCCTAAACCGTAAGGCAGAATCTCGTGATATCGATGGCTATGGAAAGATAAAAATCAGGTCTACAAAACTCTAGGAGACAAAAATACCAGATTCTACTTCTAAGATACCAAAACAGGGCGCACAACCCACTGGACAGAATAGATCTAATAACAAAGGCAAAACTATCCAAACAAATCGAATCGATTGCTCATCCTTCATGAATCAAACAGTGAATGGGAGTCCTCGTTACCCTTGTAGACCCGTAGGAGGACGTTTATCCGCCTCCCGAAGACCTCCCTCCCTTCCCCTTCTTCCTCTCTTCCAAGGTCGGCCAAGAACGACGAAGACGATCAGCTGGTGACGATGGTGGGAGGAGGCAACTTCGGAGGGATCCTTGAGAAGCACCACCGGGGAACACTGGAGGCGGCACCACAGCAGCGAGATGGTGTCAAGGAGCAGCAATGGCGCCGGTTGGAGGAGGAGGAAGTGGCGGCTAAAGGGGAGGGAGTGGAGGGGGTGGCGGCTTGGAATGAGAGGGGAGGAGAGGAGGGGGGTGGCGGCTAGGGTTTGGGGGGAAGGCACTCCCCCTTGGCCGGCCCCCCTTGGGCCACTTGGGCTGTGGCCCAAAGCCCGGGTTGCTGTGAAAACACAGAAAACTCCCCGAGAAAAGATAAATTCTAATTTTTCGATTAGCTCCCTCTTCCGAAACTTCTTCTAATAAGCCGATTCACTTTCGAGGTATTACACTAGCCTACAGAAGATCAACGTGTGGATGTACCACAATAGTGACTTGACTCTGCGTCGATGCCCTCAATGTCGTGCCATGTGCCCAAAGGCAAGACGTCGACACCAGTTGCATCCTCAGGAGGAACACCAGAAGTTGCTTCATCGTCTACACGTATGGGAGTGAGGTAGGCAACTCCACCAAGCGATGCTTCGCCAACATCTAAAGAAGGGCCACGTCAGTACTGCACTCTAGAAGATCTCTACAACAACACAAAGGTGCAAGATCTGGCAAATTCCTTTAGTGAGCTGTGTCTAGTGGCGTTAGAGGAGCATGACTCTTTCACTGAGGCAGAAAAACAGAAATGTTGGAAGGAAGTAATGCTAGAAGAAATCAAGTCCGTCGAAGAGAATAAGACGTGGCGCCTGTTGATCTCCCAGTAGGGCATCGAACAATTGGCATGAAGTGGTATTCAAAGTAAAGAAAAATGCTCAAGGAAGGATTGTGAAGCACAAGGCACGCTTAGTTGCAAAGGGGTATGTTCAACAACACGGAGTGGACTTTGAAGAGGTGCTCGCTCCCATGGTGAGAATGGAGTCGATACGACTGATGCTGGCAATTGCAGCCAAACAAGGGTGGAAAGTCCATCATATGGATGTGAAGGCCACATTCTTGAATGGAGAACTTCAAGAGGAGGTGTACGTGTGTCAACCTCCAGGCTTTGTGGACAAGAACAACCCTCACAAGGTTCTTCGACTTAGCAAGGCTTTGTATGTGTTGCGGCAAGCACCAAGGGCTTGGAATGCAAAACTCGATGGAAGTCTTACATCACTCGGCTTCCAAATGAGCTCCTCTGAACACGTGGTGTATAGGCGAGGCGAGGCAAAGTTGTGCTTGCTGGTGGGCGTATATGTGGACGATCTCATAATTTTGGGCCCTCATCCTGGAGAAATCCAACAATTCAAGGAGGAGATGAAGAAACTTTTCAATATGAGCGACCTTGGTATCTTGAGGTACTACTTAGGCATGGAGGTTCATAAAGCAGGAGATGGCATCACCATGAACCAATCAGCATATATGCACATAAAGTTCTGGAGAAGGCTGGGGTGACCGGCTGCAACTCATGTCAAGTTCACATGGAAGCAAGGTTCAAGATGAGCAAGGTCAGTAATTAACCATCCTCCAGTTGATTCTGCTATGTACAAAAGCCTAGTTGGTAGTCTCAAGTATTTGGTGCACACTAGACTAGATATTACCTATTCGGTTGGGTTTGTGAGTCATTTCACGGAGGCACCATCAACTGAGCATATGGCAGTAGTAAAGCACATCTTACGCTATGTCAAGGGAACTAGGGATTTCAGCTACTTCTATAAGAGAAATCCAAAAGGTGTGCTGGACCTAGTTGGTTTTAGTGACAGTGATATGGCCGGGGATGTGGACGATCGGAAGAACACTACGGGAGTGTTGTTGATGTTAGATGGAGATCCAATCAGCTGGCAATCACAAAAACAAAAGGTAGGTGCTTTGTCATCCTGTGAGGCGGAGTACATTGCAGCTACTACAGCCGCATGCCAAGGGATTTGGCTTTCTCGTTTGCTCGGTGATATGATGAATGAGAAGCCCAGAAGCATCAAGCTCCAAGTGGATAATAGATCGGCCTTTGCCTTGTCAAAGAATCATGTCCTTCATGATAGGAGTAAACACATTGATGCACACTATCATTTCATCAGGAAGTGTGTAGAAAAAGGAAGGATTGAGATCGATTTCATTAGTTCTGAAGCCTAGCTCACAGATGTTTTGACGAAGCAGGCTTGGAATGATAGAGGTACAGTGAAATTATGGAGTGATTGTTGATGTAATTTCACCACACCACATATTTGTTTCATTTTTTCTGTTGCATGTTTTGTATTACACTTTTAAGTGCCATAGAAGTAGGGAGCGTCCTAGTACTTAGTTGTTTCCTTTCGGTGGCTAGCAGCAATGTGGATTATCATGGACTCTCTGGATGTAACTAACTATGTATTGGTTGCTTGAAATAAGAGGAAAGACAACAGAAAAACCGTAAGTCAGTTGCATGGCACAAGAGCGCGCGTGTGTGTGTGTGTATTATGTTTTTGTTAATTCAGAGTAGTGTTGTTCTCCTGTTCCTCATCTGACAAAAGGAATAGGAGACGCAACATTTACTTGAGTTTTCTGCCAGGCCACTGCCTCCGCGTTGCCTACTTTCCTGCACTGCACTGGACCACGCGCCGAGGACCGCACACCGAGCCGACAGGCGACAGCTGCGTTGGCATTTGTTGTTAGGCCCATCCAACCCATCACCATACTTCCATACACTCCTTGCGCGCTCTGCTCGGCACCACCCACCGTGTCGAACCATTGCCATGCCCACGCACGTCGGATCGCCGCGGCACCCTGGGTCGGCGTTGTCGCCTTGCGCCGGCGCGTCTTTATAGCCTCTGCCGACGAAGATTTTCAAGGAAATCTACCCAAACAGTGGCCTGAAGGAGTAGCTGGACGTAGCCTATTGTGCTCATGACGGTAGCCGCACGCGCACGTACGTAGCCTCTTATCGGCACGATGGATCCATTTCTACTCCTTCATTTCCAAAGCTTCTTGTCGGGCTCAACTACAATTGCAGTTGGCGAGCAGGTGAGGTGACTGGTGGTACATGTTCACGGTCGCATTCTTTGCTCGGATTTTCAATACTAAATATACGTCTTGTACTTAGCGTAGCATATATACTGCTATAGCTCGTTGCTACCGCCATTTGGTAGCATATATGGTTACTAACAAGAATTACTCTGTTGTTTATATTCTTGTTGCATGTATATTTGTTTTCTGTTATGTTTACTTTGTGTTAGCTTTAGCACTTGCATGGCACTGTCAAACGTGCTGTTTCCTTCTCCTAAATAGGCTGCATGTAATTTGTTGTTAGTGGCGCACTTTGGGTGCAGCGTGGCATGAAAAACGGATCAGGATACTGCCCTCCATTTGTTAGTTATTTTGTATTTCTGCTTGAGTCGGAGATAGAATACAGAGAAAAAAAGACGTAACCATTTTGCAATGTCAAGAAAAACTCTTATACCTCCTCGCGCGCGCGTGTGTGTGCATCCATGAAGCAATTCGGCTTTGATCCAACATTTGGTATCAAAGCTTGGCGAAGATGTTGAAGCAGATGTCTTCCCCAAGCAAGGCGCTCTCAGAGGATTTCTTGGACACAATGGCGTCCAGAACTCCAGCGAGGGAAGGATTTGTGACACTTTAGTACCCGGTGCTCACATTATCTAACTACTCGATATGGGCCATTAAAATGGTCTTCATAAGAGCACAAGGCATCTGGAATGCGATTGAGCCCAGAGACACCAAGGAGTAGGTGTAGGAGAGGAAGGATCAAATGGCACTTGCTGCCATTTACCAGGTCATTCCGGAGGAGTTGTTGCTGCTCCTGTCTGAGAAGGAACCGACAAGAAAGGCGTGGGAGAACTTCAAGACAATGCACATGGGCACCGAGCGCGTCAAGTAAGCGAAGATCTAGACCTTGAAGAGTGAATTCGAGGCCATCCGCATGAGTACATTGCCTTTGTCAAGGCTCGTCTTAGTGAGCAGTTCCTTATGTCGGATCTTGGTCCTCTTCGTTACTTCCTTGGGATTGAGGTTACTTCCACTCCAGATGGTTTCTTTATGTCTCAAGAGAAGTATATCCAGGATCTTCTTGATCGCGCCTCCCTCACTGATCAACGTCCTGTTGAGACTCCTATGGAGCTCAATGTTCACCTCCGACCCTCTGACGGCGAGCCTCTTTCTGATCCGACTCGCTATCGCCATCTTGTTGGGAGTCTTGTCTACCTTGCTGTTACTCGTCCGGATATCACTTATCCAGTTCACATTCTGAGTCAGTTTGTTTCTACTCCCACCCAGGTCCACTACAGCCACCTTCTTCGAGTTCTGCGATACCTTCGTGGGACTATCTCTCGCCGTCTCTTCTTTCCACGCTCCAGCTCGTTACAGCTTCAGGCTTATTCGGATGCTACTTGGGCCAGCGATCCCTCTGATCGCCGGTCTATCTCTGCTTACTGTGTTTTTCTTGGTGGTTCGCTTATTGCCTGGAAGACGAAGAAACAGACTGCAGTGTCCCGTTCGAGTCAGAGGTGAGTTACGAGCTATGGCTCTCTTGACAAGAGAGATTACTTGGCTACGGTGGTTACTTGAGGATTTTGGTGTTTACATTACACCAACTCCTCTCTTGTCGACAAGATCTGAGTGCTCAAGGTGTTGCGTGACCCATGCGGAAGCATGAGCTCACCAAGCATATTGGTGTTGATGCTTCCTTCATGAGGTCTTGTGTGCATGATCAGGTTATTGCTCTTCAGTATGTGCCTTCAGAGCTTCAGATAGCGGATTTCTTCACGAAGGCCCAGACTCGAGCACAGCACGGCTTCTACCTCTCCAAACTCAGTGTTGTTGATCCACCATGAGTTTGAGGGGGGGTGTTAGAGATATAATTAGAGATATAGTTAGAGATATGATTTGATTTGGTTTCCTTATCTGTAACATGTATTGTGTATATATACTGGCCAATTGGCCCTTAATAATACAAGTTGCAATTCCAACATCAACCTCCAGGCTTTGTGGACAAGAACAACCCTCACAAGGTTCTTCGGCTTAGCAAGGTTTGTATGGGTTGCGGCAAGCACCAAGGGCTTGGAATGCAAAACTCGATGGAAGTCTTACATCACTCGGCTTCCAAAGGAGCTCCTCTGAACACGTGGTGTATAGGCGAGGCAAAGTTGTGCTTGCTGGTGGGCATATATGTGGACGATCTCATAATTTTGGGCCCTCATCCTGGAGAAATCCAACAATTCAAGGAGGAGATGAAGAAACTTTTCAATATGAGCGACCTTGGTATCTTGAGGTACTACTTAGGCATGGAGGTTCATAAAGCAGGAGATGGCATCACCATGAACCAATCAGCATATATGCACATAAAGTTATGGAGAAGGCTGGGGTGACCGGCTGCAACTCATGTCAAGTTCCCATGGAAGCAAGGTTCAAGATGAGCAAGGTCAGTAACCATCCTCCAGTTGATTCTGCTATGTACAAAAGCCTAGTTGGTAGTCTCAGGTATTTGGTGCACACTAGACTAGATATTACCTATTCAGTTGGGTTTGTGAGTCATTTCACGGAGGCACCATCAACTGAGCATATGGCAGTAGTAAAGCACATCTTACGCTATGTCAAGGGAACTAGGGATTTCACTACTTCTATAAGAGAAATCCAAAAGATGTCTTTGGACCTAGTTGGTTTTAGTGACATGATATGGCCGGGATGTGGACGATCGGAAGAACACTACGGAGTGTTGTTGATGTTAGATGGAGATCCAATCAGCTGGCAATCACAAAAACAAAAGGTAGGTGCTTTGTCATCCTGTGAGGCGGAGTACATTGCAGCTACTACAGCCGCATGCCGAGGGATTTGGCTTGCTCGTTTGCTCGGTGATATGATGAATGAGAAGCCCAGAAGCATCAAGCTCCAAGTGGATAACAGATCGGCCTTTGCCTTGTCAAAGAATCATGTCCTTCATGATAGGAGTAAACACATTGATGCACACTATCATTTCATCAGGAAGTGTGTAGAAAAAGGAAGGATTGAGATCGATTTCATTAGTTCTGAAGGCTAGCTCACAGATGTTCTGACGAAGCCGCTTGGGCGAATTCCTTTTATGGAGATGCAAAGCAGGCTTGGGATGATAGAGGTACAGTGAAATTATGGAGTGATTGTTGATGTAATTTCACCACACCACATATTTGTTTCATTTTTTCTGTTGCATGTTTTGTATTACACTTTTAAGTGCCATAGAAGTAGGGAGCATCCTAGTACTTAGTTGTTTCCTTTCGGTGGCTAGAACTAGAAGCAATGTGGAGGTCGTGGGTTATCATGGACTCTCTGGATTGTCGCGTGGTGCAGAGCAAGAATCAGGCCACCACCTGCATGTAACTAACTATGTATTGGTTGCTTGAAATAAGAGGAAAGACAACAGAAAAACCGTAAGTCAGTTGCATGGCACAAGAGCGCGTGTGTGTGTGTGTATTATGTTTTTGTTAATTCAGAGTAGTGTTGTTCTCCTGTTCCTCATCTGACAAAAGGAATAGGAGACGCAACATTTACTTGAGTTTTCTGCCAGGCCACTGCCTCCGCGTTGCCTACTTTCCTGCACTGCACTGGACCACGCGCCGAGGACCGCACACCGAGCCGACAGGCGACAGCTGCGTTGGCATTTGTTGTTAGGCCCATCCAACCCATCACCATACTTCCATACACTCCTTGCGCGCTCTGCTCGGCACCACCCACCGTGTCGAACCATTGCCATGCCCACGCACGTCGGATCGCCGCGGCACCCTGGGTCGGCGTTGTCGCCTTGCGCCGGCGCGTCTTTATAGCCTCTGCCGACGAAGATTTTCAAGGAAATCTACCCAAACAGTGGCCTGAAGGAGTAGCTGGACGTAGCCTATTGTGCTCATGACGGTAGCCGCACGCGCACGTACGTAGCCTCTTATCGGCACGATGGATCCATTTCTACTCCCTTCATTTCCAAAGCTTCTTGTCGGGCTCAACTACAATTGCAGTTGGCGAGCAGGTGAGGTGACTGGTGGTACATGTTCACGGTCGCATTCTTTGCTCGGATTTTCAATACTAAATATACGTCTTGTACTTAGCGTAGCATATATACTGCTATAGCTCGTTGCTACCGCCATTTGGTAGCATATATGGTTACTAACAAGAATTACTCTGTTGTTTATATTCTTGTTGCATGTATATTTGTTTTCTGTTATGTTTACTTTGTGTTAGCTTTAGCACTTGCATGGCACTGTCAAACGTGCTGTTTCCTTCTCCTAAATAGGCTGCATGTAATCTGTTGTTAGTGGCGCACTTTGGGTGCAGCGTGGCATGAAAAACGGATCAGGATACTGCTCTCCATTTGTTAGTTATTTTGTATTTCTGCTTGAGTCGGAGAAAGAATACAGAAAAAAAAAAAGACGTAACCATTTTGCAATGTCAAGAAAAACTCTTATACCTCCTCGCGCGCGCGTGTGTGTGCGCATCCATGAAGCAATTCGGCTTTGATCTAACATTTGGTATCAAAGCTTGGCGAAGATGTTGAAGCAGATGCCTTCCCCAAGCAAGGCGCTCTCAGAGGATTTCTTGGACACAATGGCGTCCAGAACTCCAGCGAGGGAAGGATTTGTGACACTTTAGTACCCGGTGCTCACATTATCTAACTACTCGATATGGGCCATTAAAATGGTCTTCATAAGAGCACAAGGCATCTGGAATGCGATTGAGTCCAGAGACACCAAGGAGCAGGTGTAGGAGAGGAAGGATCAAATGGCACTTGCTGCCATTTACCAGGTCATTCCGGAGGAGTTGTTGCTGCTCCTGTCTGAGAAGGAAACGACAAGAAAGGCGTGGGAGAACTTCAAGACAATGCACATGGGCACCGAGCGCGTCAAGTAAGCAAAGATCTAGACCTTGAAGAGTGAATTCGAGGCCATCCGCATGAAGTAAGTGGAGGTGGTGGATGATTTCGCATTGAGGCTGACGGGATTCGTCAGTAAGATTCGTGCATTAGGTGAAAACGTTGAAGAAAGCTACATCGTGAAGAAGTTCCTTCGAGCTGTGTCAAGCAAGTTCGTCCTGATCGTGTCGACGATATAACAGTTCGACGATCTCAAGACGATGAGCGTGGAAGAGGTTGTTGGTTGTCTAGAAGCATTTGAGGAAAGAGTGCGTCCGGGTGGTGGACTGGAGGAGGAACACCTACTGCTTACGCTAGCTAAATGGAAGGCCAAGATGGTGTTAAAGAACGAGGATGAATCCTCGTCAAACCTGTCCAAGGGGCGAGGCAATGGCGGTTGGCGCAGCCGTGGCTGGGGATGCGGCTGGGGACGTGGACAGAGCGAAGGCGGACGAAATGGCGATGGCGAGAAGAAGTTTGACAAAAAGAAGGTGGAATGTTACAATTGTAACAACTATGGACACTTTGCATCAAAATGCAGGTCTAGGAGGAAGGAAGAAAAGGCAAATCTTGTGGAGAAACAAGATAATGATGAACCAGCCTTACTTATGGCCACACAGTGTGAATCTCTGCAGAAGACAGGAGACAAGATTGTGCTCCTTAAGGAGAAAGTGAAGCCTAAGCTTGGTGATGGCAGTATGCAGTTTGAAGGTGGTCTGTGGTACTTGGACTCGGGCGCCAGTAACTATATGACCGGCTGCAGAACGAGGTTCATCGAACTTGACGATGAGATACATGGTAGAGTTAGATTCAATGACGGCTCATCTGTGGAGATCAAAGGCAGAGGCACCATCTTATTCCAGTGCCGAAATGGTGAGCATCGTCTTCTCCAGAATGTGTATTACATACCTAGACTTTGTAGCAACATTGTGAGCCTAGGTTAGTTGGATGAAAGTGGTTGTAAAACTGTGATACATGGAGGAGAACTGTGCATCTATGACAGATCCAACACCCTACTCGCTAAGGTTGAGAGGTCAAGGAACAAACTGTATGTTCTTGATCTGAAACATGCTCGTCCAGTGTGCTTGCTGTCACACATTGGAGAAGATACATGGCTTTGGCACACAAGATTTGGGCGTCTGAATTTCCAGGTATTGTTATGGTGTATACCTGAGCTTGAAGACTCCATTGATTGTTGAGGCTCGGTCGGGATCGGCACAGATCTGAGTGCCGGGACGTCGGTCTGAGTCGCGGGGAGGCGTGAGGGTGACGGCGGCGTCACGGTGATGCTGACGGTGTTCGATCTTCGCTCACCTTGACGCCCGTAGAGATCGGTTCTGTTAGGGTTTTTGGCCTTGACTCACATACCACACGAGCCAAACTGCCGAGACCCTCTTTCTGTTTTTTTATGGCGCTGGTGGACGGGACCGAAACCAAATCAGTTGGAGTCGCCCCCGATCAGGGCGCGTGGGTGGGCAATGCCCTGTGAGACTCGGTCTCGGCAGTTAGCCGTGATCAATCCAACATTGTCCCCTTTGATCGTAAGGCTACCAACATAAGTCCATCCTCAAATGAAAAACAGAATACCAAGGTAATGTGTGGCATGGCCAGTGAAGTGTCATACAACCTCAGTACCTATAGTATACTATCATATTTTAAAATGGATATTCATAATACTTAATGGGAGTTGGTTTGTTTTAAGGTCCTTTATCCAGAATCAGAGGCTTTCCAATAAACCCATGCCGGCAACATGATCACGAAATATATTGGGTGATAAGCCTTTAGTAAGCGGATCCGCAAGCATTGACTTAGTACTAATATGCTTGATACTAATGGTTTGATCCTGGATTCTATCTTTCACAACATGATACTTAATGTCAATGTGTCCAGCAAAGACCACTTGACTTGTTGTTACTCGCATAAAAGATCATGGGTTCGTTATCGCAGTATAAGGTGAGTGGTTTAGAAATGTTGTCAACCACTCTAAGGCCCGGAATAAAGTTCTTAAGCCATACAGCCTGCCCGGTAGCCTCATAACATGCCACAAACTCAGCTTGCATCGTTGAAGATGCCGTAAGGGTTTGTTTGGAGCTTTTCCACGAGATAGCTCCTCCAGCGAGTGTGAAGATATAACCTGACGTGGATTTCTTAGTATCAACACATCCCGCAAAATCAATCAATAACCAATAACTTCAAGGTTATCAGTATGCTTATATGTGAGCATGAGATGCTTAGTAGCTTGCATATAACGCAAGACTTTCTTAACGGCCTTCCAGTGGTCCGGTCCTGGATTTAACTGATATCTGCCAAGCATTCCGATTACAAAAGCTAAGTAAGGGCGTGTGCTTACTTGAGCATACATAATGCTTCCGCCAGTTGAAGCATAAGGAACCGACTTCATCTGATCAGTTTCATATTGGTTCCTTGGACATTGAAATGTCCCAAACTTATCGCCCTTAACAATAGGGGCAGGTGAGCCAGAGCATTTATGCATATTGTATCTCTTTAGTACTCTGTCAACGTATGCCTTTTGAGATAAACCTAATACTCCTTTGGACCTGTCTCGGTGAATTTCAATGTCAAGAACGTAAGAGGCATCACCGAGATCCTTCATATCAAAATTGGATGAAAGAAATCTCTTGGTCTCAAACAGCATATCTTTATCGCTGCTAGCCAATAGGATGTCATCCACATAAAGTACTAAGATGATGAATTTACTCCCCTTGAACTTAACATATATGCAGTTATCAACTTCATTTTCCTTAAATCCAAAAATCCTTATAACTTTATCAAATTTGAGGTACCACTGTCTTGATGCTTGTTTTAAGCCATAAATAGATTTCTTAAGTCGACATCTCATATGCTCCTTGCCCTCTATGACAAAACCTTCCGGTTGAGCCATGAAAACGTTTTCTTGCAAGTCGCCATTAAGGAATGCCGTCTTAACATCCATCTGATGTAGCTCTAAATCATAATGAGCTACAAGTGCCATAACGATTCTGAACGAATCCTTAATCGAGACAGGAGAAAATGTGTCATTATAATCAATCCCCTCTCTTTGTGAGAAGCCTTTTGCTACGAGTCTTGCTTTGAACCTTTCGATATTTCCCTTAGAGTCATGCTTGGTTTTGTAGACCCATTTACAGCCTACTGTTTTGACTCCGTCAGGAATTTCTACTAAGTCCCATACATCATTAGTGCTCATAGACTTTAGTTCATCCTTCATGGCATCAAGCCATTTAGGAGAATGTTCACTCATCATTGCTTCCTTATAAGAGGTGGGATCATCTACCTTCCCTATATCATTAATATCCTCATTCATGTAAACAACATAATAATTTGGGATGGCGATCTTCTCTCCATTGTGATCTTCTAATAGGTTCAAGAACTATTGCGGGAGGTCTTGAAGCACGTGAGACTACCGAGGCTCATCATTAGGTATGACATTAGGAATTTCAGAGACCTCAACGGTGGGTGCATCAACAGATTTAGTCTCGGAGGTGCAACCACCTGAAGTGCAGGAATAAAAATATCTGGGATAAGCGGTGAAGGAACGTAAACCCGCTTCTCTTCAAGATCTATTTTCCTAGACTTTAGGTCCTCATTATTTTCTAAGAACACAGCATGCCTTGTTTCTACAAACTTAGTTGTCCTATCAGGACAATAAAACCGATACCCTTCAGATCTTTCAGGGTACCCAATGAAATGATAACTTACTGTTTTAGGATCTAATTTTCCAATATGTGGATTAAATATCTTAGCTTCAGCACGACAACCCCATACTCTCAAATATTTCAAACTCGATTTTCTCCCAGTCCATAATTCATAAGGTGTCTTAGGTACTGATTTACTGGGAACCCTATTAAGAATATGTGCTGCTGTCTTTAGTGCCTCCATCCATAAACCAGTTGATAAACTAGAGTAGCTAAGCATGCTCCGTACCATATCCATAAGTGTACGGTTGCGTCTCTCAGCTACCCCATTCTGCTGAGGTTCACCTGGTGTAGAATATTGAGCAACAATACCATTTTCCTGAAGAAATTTAGCGAAAGGGCCAGGAATTTGGCCATAAGGGGCATGTCTCCCATAATATTCTCCCCCACGGTCCGATCTTACCACTTTTATTCTTAGGTTGTGCTGATTTTCAACTTCAGCCTTAAATATCTTGAATTTATCAAGTGACTCAGATCGGTCCTTAATGGGAAAAATATAACCATAACAGGAGAAATCATCAGTGAATGTGATGAAATAATCAAAACCATCCACTGATGTCACAGGAAAAGGACCACAAATATCAGTATGAATTAACTCTAATGGTCATGTGCTGCGAGTTGCTCCCTTCTTTATTTTCTTTACATATTTTCCTTTAATGCAATCAATGCAGTGGTCTGAGTCAGAGAAATCTAATGGTTGGAGAATCTCTTCCTTAATGAGACGCTCCATTCTCCCCTTCGAAATGTGGCCTAAACGACAGTGCCATAGTTTCGAAGAAGTCTCATTATTCTTTTTACGCATAGTATCACATACATTCAAAGATATAGGTGATTCATTAAGGGAAAGCATATAGAGCTTGTCTTGTCTAACAGCAAGACCAACATTATCTGAATTAAATGTGATAACACATTTATTGTTACCAAAATTACATTTAAATCCATCATCGTCCAATAAAGATACTGAAATTAAATTCCTCCTAATGGAAGGAACAAATACTACATTATTAAGACGAAGTGTGAAGCCGCTATCTAAAACTAAGGAAACAGAACCAACTGATTCCACTTCGGCTTCTTTTCCATCCGCGACTCTAAGACTTCGCTCCCCCTTTCTTAGTGTTCTCGCGGTATGGAATCCTCAGAAAGAGTTGGTAGCGTGCAGTTGCACCTGAGTCAATCCACCAAGATTTAAGGGAAAAATTAGTATAAAGGGTTTCATCAACGAACGTTATATAACCATTACCCTTCTTGGCGAGCCACTTTAGGAAACCAACACAATCCTTCTGGAAATGCCCTGGCTCCTTGCAGAAGTGACATGCATTCCCATTTGGTGCTTTAGCAGGAGCAACATTGGGCTTAGGTGTATTTTGCACCTTAGGCCCTGATTTATCTGAATTAGGAGAGTAGTGCAGCTTTTTCTTGGATTTGAAGTCCCCTGAGAACTTCCTTTTGCTAGGACCGCCAACTTGATTCACAAAATCTCTCTTTTCGGTCCTTGTCCTTTCTTCCTCCTGGACACACATGGCGATTAAATCGCTCATGCTCCATTTATCTTTCTGAGTATTATAGTTTATCTTAAAAGCAGTATACTCAGAAGGAAGAGAAGTCATAATAAAGTGGACTAAGAAACCATTAGATATCTCCATGTCCATGCCCTTGAGTTTTCCAGCCATATCAGTCATCATCATGATATGCTCTCTTATGCTGCTGGACCCGTCATACTTAGTGGATAAAAGCCTATGTATTAAAGTACTGGCATAAACCTTAGTGGAGCCTTTGAATTTCTCCTCTACTGAAGCCAGATACTCCTTAGCATTTTTAGAATCTGGGATTGCTCCCCTGATTCCAACTGAGATAGAGATCTTCATAATCATTAGTGATAGACAGTTGGACCGCTCCCATTTTTCAGCATTATTATCATATATTTTCTTTTTCTCATCGTAATTGTCCTCACCAACGGTGGGGGAAACGGGAGCGGGCACCCTTAATGCATAATTAAGGTCTAAAACTCCAAGGACAACTGAAATTCTTTCTTTCCAAGCGGGAAAGTTGCTCCCCGTAAGCTGCTCAATGTTGTCAATTGTAGCGGCAACATTTGAAGCATTCATTGCTGAACATTAAAATACAGGGAAAAAATTAGAACATAAAAAATATTGCATGCAATTAACCCTACGTTGGTCTGATCAATAACATGCAAAATTACAGTTCTAGTTTATATCACCGTTGGGCAAAAAATAAAAAAGAACTTTAACAATTAATGTGGCGACACATGACTACAAACAACGTTGGTCAGTACGTAATCATGTGTATACATAATGCCAAAATAAAACATAAAAATCTCTAATTAAAATATCTCGTTGGTTCAACCTTAATTAGAGACAATGTCATACTAATCCTTGTGCAATTATCATTAATTAAAACAGTATGCAAAATAAATAAAATAATCATAAAACTTAATCATAAAAGCACTATACAAAAATGGGAAAAGCTACTGTGCAGCCTTACACAGTTGAGTAATCAACATTAGATTAAACAGTGCATGAACTAATGATTTAAACACACAAAGGAAAAATTGGAAAAAGAAAAAAAAAGGGTAGTGTTCGGTTGTACAGTAGCGTGCGACCCACAGCTGTTCCCGGCCTGTACATGCGCTCGGCCTGCGCCTGCACTCGGCCCATTAGCAAAAAAGCTTCGGCGTTCGGTGGCCGTTGGATCAAAATGGGCGGCTGAGATCGATCGCGCGTCGTCACTCCATCCGCTCCGATCGGACGCGAGCCGTCGGATGCGATCGAACGGCCGAGAGACAAAATCGCGCGATATAAATCGGCCGAAAACGAGTAACCCTAACCCTAATTTCATTCTCCCTTTCTTCTCCCAAGAAAACCGCTCAGAGGCGACGGCGGAGAGAGATGCGAGCGGCGACTCCTCTGGTGACGCCGCTGGAGGGGAAGGCTGGAGCGGCAACTTGAGGCGGGGTGGCATGAAGCGGTGGCACCCACGCAGCCCTCCTCGCCGGCGCGCGCGTGCGACCGAGGTCGCGCGCGCAGCCGTCGAATAGAGCTTCGGTGGTGCCCGAGAACGGAGGAGATCCGGCGTTCTTCAAACGTGAGTATTCCACCGCCTCCTTAATTTCCGATTTGGTGTTTCTGATTTTGGGGATTTTCGGGATTTCATTAGGGTTTCTCAAAAAACGTACATCCCCTCCTTCTAAGTGCTATACCGAGCCATAAAAAACAGATCCGGGGACGGTAATATCATCTGGGGCTTTAATCGGGTTCAACATGAACTAGGCTAGGCTCTGATACCAAATGTGTGAGTTAACTGAGTAAAACCTAGCTCAAAATTGAACACCTAACCAAAACTTTAGTGCGGAAGCGTTATGGTGTATACCTGAGCTTGAAGACGCCATTGATTGTTGAGGCTCGGTCGGGATCGGCACAGATCTGAGCGCCGGGACATCGGTCTGAGTCGCGGGGAGGCGTGAGGGTGACGGTGGCGTCACGGTGATGCCGACGGTGTTCGATCTTCGCTCACCTTGACGCCCGTAGAGATCGGTTCTGTTAGGGTTTTTGGCCTTGACTCACATACCACACGAGCCAAACTGCCGAGACCCTCTTTCTGTTTTTTTATGGCGCTGGTGGACGGGACCGGAACCAAATCAGTTGGAGTCGCCCCCGATCAGGGCGCGTGGGTGGGCAATGCCCCGTGAGACTCGGTCTCGGCAGTTAGCCGAGATCAATCTAACATGACACACAAGGTATGGTGGAAGGAATGCCTATGATCAGTCAATCAACACGAGTGTGTAATGGGTGTGTTATAACTAAGCACAACTGTACACCATTCCCTCAGTACTCAAGCTATCGGGCTGAGACGACACTGGAGCTCGTCCATGGTGATCTGTGTGGGCCAATAATGCCGACAATTCCTGGTGGAAATAAGTACTTTTTGTTGCTAGTTGATGATCACAGCAGATATATGTAGATAGAGATGCTCAAGAGGAAAGATGAAGCATTCCATGCTTTCAAAAAGATCAAGGCAGCTACAGAGTTGGAAGCATATGCTAAGCTGAAGTCTGTCCAGAGCCTCCCCCCCCCCCAAAAAAACGGCGTGGCTGAGCGAAGAAATCGGACAGTACTAGCCATGGCAAGAAGTTTGCTGAAAAGCATGCATGTACCAGGGGAGATTTTGGGCTAAGGCAGTCAAGACGATGGTGCACATTCTCAAGCGTGCTCCAACTCGAAACGTGCAAGGAAAAATGCCTTATGAAGCTTGGACCAGCAGGAAATTGAAGGTGCACTACTTTCGTGTTTTCGGGTACCGAGTTCATGTGAAGATGGTGAGCCCACATACAAAGAAGTTGGCACACAGGAGCACACCCATGGTGTTTCTCGGTTATGAACCGGGATCGAAGGCATACAGGGTCTATGATCCTAAGGCGAAGAAGCTTCAAGTCAACCGTGATGTGATCTTCGAAGAAGAAAAAGAGTGGGGCTGGGTGTCTGATCCCGATCAGGCCTCCATGTCGGCAAACCAAGGTGACACATTTACAGTTTTATAGGATCCTGGTCATAAGACAGGAGATGAAGATCATGTTGGACCAGGAACTCTAGTTGGTGAGCCTATCACACCAATCGTTGAGAACTTGGAATCAAGGGAAGATGGAGGCATGACACCCACACCAGGCACACCCCTGACGCCGTCGCCTTTGGTGTCACGAGCGTCGACCACACCAACTCCTTCCACTTTGGCACCAGCTTTAGAAATTGTGCCTGATCTTGACACAAGCTCTGGCCTGGTGCGTCGCCGTCCATTGAGCGAATTGTATGCAGAGACGGCCGAAGAGGAGATAGGCTACACCGGTCTGTGTATGTTGGCCATGGATGAACCAGTGAGGTTTGAAGAAGCACCTGGACATGACTGCTGGATGTGTGCAATGCAGGACGAGCTTGATTCTATATAGAGAAATGAAACATGGCAACTTGTGGATCTGCCAATTGGACACAAGCCGATTGGGCTGAAGTGGGTGTTCAAAGTAAAGAAAGATGCACTAGGAGCCATTGTGAAACACAAAGCCCGTCTTGTCGCAAAAGTATATGTCCAGCGACAGGGAGTGGATTTCGATGAAGTCTTTGCTCCAATGGCCAGGTTTGAGACAGTGAGATTGATCATTGCTTTAGCTGCTCAAGAGCGATGGGAGGTGCACCACATGGATATCAAGTCAACATTCTTGAATGGGGAAGGAGGAGGTATATGTGTCACAACTTCCTGGTTTTGTTGAGAAGACATGAGCAAAAGGTATTCAGGCTCAAGAAAGCTCTCTATGGGCTTCGTCAAGCTCCTCGGGCATGGAATTCCAAGTTGGGTATGAGCCTATTATCACTCGGCTTTGAGAGGTGCCCATTAGACCATGCAGTGTACAGGAGGAGTTCAAATGGATCATGTTTGCTGATTGGTGTCTATGTAGATGACCTGATTATTACAGGATCAAACAACGCAGAAATATCAAGTTTCAAGGAGCAGATGAAGGAGCTTTTCAGAATGAGTTACCTTGGGTTATTGTCATATTACCTGGGGATGGAAGTGAATCAGACATCACAAGGTATCTCGATTTGTCAAGCAAGTATGCTACAAAGATACTTGCAAACTATGGAATGTGTCTGAATGCAACCCGAGCCAAACTCCAATGGAGCCAAGACTGAAGCTTAGCAAGATGAGTACATGCACTCCAGTCGATGCAACATACCACAGAAGCATTGTGGGCAGCCTGAGATACTTGGTTAACACACGGCCTGGCTTGACTTACTCGATTGGTATTGTGAGTCGACACATGGAGAAGCCAACTTATTAACATTTGGCTGTTGTCAAGCAAATACTACGTTGCATCCGTGGCACACTGAATTTTGGATGTTACTATGTGAGAAAATGGAAGGAAGAGCCATGTCTGGTGGGCTATAGTGACAGTGACTTGGCAGGAGATATTGATGATCGCAAAAGCACATCCGGGATCGCCTATTTCCTGGGTGCGAACATCATAAGTTGGACGTCGCAGAAGCAGAAGATAGTAGCATTGTCATCGTGTGAGGCGGAATACATTGTCTCTTCCACTGCTGCATGTGAAGGAGTGTGGTTGGAGCGATTGTTTGATGATTTGAGAAGGCAAATTGTGAGGAAGGTCAAACTCAAAGTCGACAACAAGTCAGTAATTGCTCTCAGCAAAAATCTTATCTATCATGATAGGAGCAAACATATCGACACAAAATACCATTTCATTCGAGAATGTGTCAAGACCGGGAAGGTTGAAGTGGAGTATGTGAGCTCGGAAAATCAATTAGCTGACATACTAACCAAGTCACTAGAAAGAGTGAAGTTCCCGGATATGAGGGAGAAAATTGGAGTCATGGACGTGAAGGTGAAGCAACAAGATTAAGATAGTGAATGTTGTTTATAATCTTGTTGTATGTATCTTTGTTTTCTGTTGTATTTAGTTTGTGTTAGCTTTAGCACTTGCATGGCACTGTCAAACGTGTTGTTTCCTTCTCCTGAATGAGCTGCATGTAATCTGTTGTTAGTGGCGCACTTTGGGTGCAGCATGGCATGAAAAACGGATCAGGATACTACTCTCCTTTTGTTAGTTATTTTGTATTGTTGCTTGAGTCAGATAGAATACAGAAAAGGACATGAGCGTTTTGCAACGTCAAAGAAAAACTCTTCTACCTCCCGCGTGTGTGCGCATCCACGAAGCAATTCGGCTTTGAACCAACAGACTCCACCACATGTGCAAAAGAAGAGAGAGGCATATGTACACGATGTCACGATCTTGATGTCAAAGTGGCCTTTTGGCCACAAATACATGACAAAGCAATGTGTGGCGGCAGTTGAACAAAATAACCACCCTCGTACTTTACAGACTCGAAAAATACAAACAATGGCTTCAATGTTAGATTTTTGTTTTTTAAGCTCTGGCAGTCAATGTAACAGTGCGCTGTTCTGAGGTTTCAAGAATGTTACAAGCACAAATACATCTGAATGTACAATGTAACGACGACTAAACATCTAGGTAACTTAAACCGTCAAGCCTCTTTTAGTCAGTTTCTTCACCGTGTTTCGAGCTTCAAAGTTAATTGCCTTTCTCACATCAACAATTGGTACCGTCACCCCAAATTTGATGAACGGTACAAGTACGCTTGCAGCCTCCTTCATGCAGCAAAGAAGACTAACTGGCAGCGGAGCTAGCAGCAGCAATGACCGTTGTAGATAGAATACTACATTACTCGTAAAGTTCAGCTGAGAAATCTGGCTCATCCGGCTTCCTTATCTTAGGCAACTCTTTCATGTTCTGAGGCCCTTTCCTAGTCCCAGCCATGATTTTTAGAGCGAGATTCTGCTTCGGTGGGGGGTCATCTTCACCATTTGAGTCATCAGATCTCATGGAGGAGAATGACTCCCTCATACTCATGCCCTTTGCCATCTTCCTCCTCTTGTACCGTCTCCAAGCAGCTTGGATGAAGCACGAGGCCCACGTTCTCCAGTGCTGTGAGTAGTAGCGGAAAGTATGTTGCAACTTCTTGCTGTGCAGCCGCCTGAATTGATTGGCAACAAACCTGAGATCCTCAGCCTGCAGTGCAAAGGCCTCCACTTCTATGAGTGCCTTCACTGTCCGAGTGGATGATGGCAAATTGACGGTAGGCTTGGGGACAAGGGCCCATCCAAGAAGTTCTTCGCCGCAGAAATCACCAGGTTTCAGCATAATTGAATTGAAGAAGCCTGTGCGACCACCATTTGTTGTGGAGCTTTCCAGTTTCCCACGAATGATGAAGAGCATCTCAGTCACCGGATCACCCTCACGGACAATGTATGTGCCCTTTGTGCACAGTGATGATACAAGACGCTCACAGATGGCATCTAGAAGTTGATCATCCATCTGGGAGAAAAATGGAACCTGGAACATTACAATAGAAAGAGAGATCAGCACACAATTTAAGTATAAGGTGATACATAAATTGACAGTGCTTTTCTTTTTAAAAAATGCACATTTGCATTGCTTAACAAAATATTAGTCTGGATTTTCTGCAATATTTTGACCGAGCAGTAGCTTTGGAAGGTTCAGACCGCTAAGTTCTCTACTTAGGACTAATAATCATCTAGGAGGAAAGACATTTCCTTCAACAATGGAAATGGGGCCATAAGCCCATAACCTCCGATTTCCCAATACATATTTTCTCTGCTCTTATTAAAAGTCAGTACCATTACCCCACCTAGGATCAAATAACAGCTGTATCTGTTATATAAGAAGCTAATACCTCAAATTGCCATCGTAACACTGCCAATATGAAGCTCAATTCTAATATAAATAAAGAAATCATGTAATTGCGTGAGCGTAATGGTGATAGGCAAGAAGTCTGATATATACAGCAAAGATGTGGCATTATTCATCGTCCAAAAGACAGACCTAAAAGTTTCAAACATGTACTCCATATGTATTTTTACAAAAGCACATAAAAGTATTTACCCGGCGAACAAGACCCAAGCAAAGGTGGCGTTTAATGTCACGCCGAAGATCTGCAGGTAGAGCCTGCAATATGGACTCTTCATTCACACCTCGAGTTGCAAGCCACTTGTACTGGATAAATCGTCTAATCCTTTCCCGTAGTTCATGAGGAAGTTGACGATGTCTCATCCACTCCTCAGTATCTCTTTGCTTTAATCTCCACTCCTCAACCCTCACAGTGATAGATTGCAGGTAGGTCTTGAAAATAATAGTATCATTGTAAGACAAAAAGTTCCCAAAAAAAAGTTTGCATTAATGCATTATGATTAAAACGACAAAGCCATGCTCATGAATAACAAACTTCTACCATCTAGAAAGCGTAATTAAGTTTGCAGAAAGTACCTGCACATTTCCAATCAAATGCGCAAACAAGATGAGACCAAGTACTGCCAAGAATATACAATACAGTGTCTCACCAATATAGGTACTCACAGTAAGAGTCTGGCCGTAGCAACTGTTGAAAAAAATAAAATGAAGATATGACTTGTTAGAAAACCACGTATTAATCCTGAGAACTGGTAAAGTAATAATGACCACATTAAAAAAACTAGGTTGAACTTCCAAGGTAATTTCACAATGGACATACAATTGAAATTGAAAGAGTAAGGTCCTAACGTTTTGTTCAACACATAATACTCTATGGTTCTTGTCGAAGCCCTACTCATATAATGGTATTAAAGAGCCACTGATTTGTGCAAGGAAATTGCAGCAAAAGTTCCCATTTAGTACTCTACTTTGATATCAAGATGTCCACTAAAGAAATACCTTAGATTCTGCAAACCCCACCAAAGGGAATAGAAGTACTTTATCAAGAAACGCTGAGCAGGGGCTTGATTTGACAATGCAGGTAGGAACATGCCATAGTCGAAACTGATGTTGTCGCTATTAGAAGCGTTGCAGTTATTGAAGACATCAGTCGTACTTGCCCAATTTTGATTTGGTGTCATATCACAATCTAGGTACCTAATATCACAAACAGTTTCATTCCTGCAATTCTTTTTCCAGCAGGCTGTTTGGCGATCAACAGATAGTAAATACCATAGTGCACCTAGTACCTGAAAGAAGAGGAACAGGGGAGCCTGAGAAATTTGCTACATGATAGCAAGAGAGCTGAAAACTTGAGCAATACATTTAACATGAAATTTGGTGAACATCAGGATATGAAATGATGAAACATTCCATATAAAGGCATACTAATACCGTACATGACTAGCTATCATGTAAAGCAGCAGGTTGTATGCAGCCCCTTGCCAAACAGACTTTGCAACAACTCCAGTAGCTTTGACAATTTCATAAGTTAAAGGAAATATGAGATATAATCTTGGAAAATACTGAGCAAGAACTATAAGCACCAGAATGTTATTGTTGTGCTCAGCAGTGGAATATTTAATAGCTGGTATCACAAACCAGACTATGACCTGCACATAAAGAGAATATACATGAGTAAAAGGTATATTTTAAGGTGAGGATTCATCTGTTTTGAAGGAAATAACATTATTGACAGCTCACAGCTGCACAGATAAAATTTAGCATGAGAAATTGAGATACAGTGCTTCTAGGCCTGACAGAACAATACATTTTCCCTTAAGGAATATAAAGAAATTGTTTTTTTTACTAATTCTAGTATTGGAATTGAAGTACTTGCGAACTTCATAAACAATTTGCAGCGCATCATATGAAAATTTCTAAGTTTAGCAATTATCTCTTAAGCAAAGTTCAAGAGTCTTAAACTCCACAATATCTGCATATCTGCATTAGAATCTTGAAAGAGTGTTTTTTTAAAAAAGAAAATTTCCATGGTTGAACAGGCCATCTATTTAGAAAGCTTGAACCAGTTTCAGGTGTTATGAATATTGTGTGTATATTGAAGAGCCCCAATGGGCAAGATATATAGGAGTACAAGATGTGTATGCCATATACAGATAAGACAATACAAAAGACAAATAAAGGAATACAAGAGTCCCTATTCTAACTCCTATTCTAACACCCCTCCTCAAATCCAAGGCGTATACAATAGCATTGCATTTGGAAATGGATGCCACTAAAATATGAAAAATCCGAAGTCCGAGTCTTGGTAATGTCGTTATAGCATGCAGCTCTTGGAAAATATGTCAAATATCAAAAGATCTCCTCCCATCCGGTCGTGCAACAGCCCATAAAGCACAAGGTGCAGGGGTTAAAAAAGCCGACCGTGACAACACGACGAAGAAGATGAAACCGACATGAATAGAGAGAGTTGTCAAATCAAACCGAATAGGAATAGGTGGAAGCATGGCAGCGCAGATCGAAGCCCAAGACGGCGGCGGCGTAGTGCACAAGAAGCGCAACAAAGGCGCAGTGCACAAGAAGCGCGGCGACCTTAAAAGCTCGGGGCGGCGGCTAAGAGAGAGCGGCGGCATTATAACGACAATCTGCAGCAGCTCAAAGAAAAGAGCGGCGTCTGCTGTCGTGTAAAAAGAATTCATATGCTTCTATGACTGACAATAAATTTGTGGACTCGCGTGGCTTAGACAAACTAAAAGATAAAGTGGTACGGACCTGGATGGATGCAACGAAAGAAAAACGACACAAAGGATAGCTAGTAGATACTAGTAAAACTAGCAGCCGATTCAATCTCCACCAACAGCAGCACCTGTGCATAGGCCGCAGCGCAGATGAGCCTGAGGCAATGGCGAGCTCGGGCAGAAGCACGACGAAGACCGCGGCGACCAGGCGTCGCGGATGTTGGGGCAGAGCGAGTTGAGGTGGGCCGTAGAGCTGGTCGTGCGAGACCCGCGGCGAGGCGCCGTCGCGCAGGCCACCCCCAGGAGTGGAGATAGCTCCTCATGGGAGCGGCGGTGGCGAAGGACGAGCGGAGGCTAGGAGGCGGCGGCGGCGGAGGTAGTGAACCCTAACCCTAACCTTTGCTCTCATACCATATTATGAATATTGTGTGTATATTGAAGAGCCCCAATGAGCAATATATATAGAAGTACAAGAGGTGTATGCTATATACAGATAAGGCAATACAACAGGTGACCTATTGTAATTCTTCAGTATGACCTGTGCGGCACTAACACAGAACTATAACTATTATTTGTTTTTCACAAGATGTATTAATTGCATCCGTGATAAAGGAAATTAATTGAGCTCCTCCATAATTAACTTCAGTAGTTCAGTAGCATATTTGCCTAAAATAAGGTCAAACATAGCGAATAGTTACAATCATGACAAACCACCTAACACCAAGGATCATTAACAAGAACAAAAAAGCAGAGTATCAAGTTACCTGTGGCAAAGGCAATGCAGCCACCACATCAACCGCAAAGTCAGATCTCAAATATTTCCATGCAATTTCTTTAGGATCTGTGACAAGATCTCCTCTTCCAAATACCCTCAAGGTCGAGCTTGGATTAATATATGCAGTTCTGAACTTCATTATGATGTGAATAACATATAATAAATCGGCAATTGATCGGAAGAATGTAACGATGATGGCTAAATGTCTGTCTGTCCCAACACAAGAGTTGGGGGTGGTGTAGATAACTTTTGGCACATAGAAGTACAGGGGGTCAATAAATAGAGCAACAAGGCACGAGAAAAGGAAAATCTGGTTCCATGTCAAGATGAAGTTACTCGATGGATCAAAAATCTTGTTGCACCACAGCTCATCTCCTGCTACAAAAATCTTGTTCTTTCCTGAGCTCACCACACCAAGTTTACTAGCAGCGAACCCCACCTGTTTCTGATGAATTGGTATAGTTGGCTTTGCCCTCTCATCATAGAACCTGTGAATGACAGCAGCAAAAAAAAAAAACGATTATACTCTAATATTTAATATTCCCCAACATTTGAACCGCTCAAAAGCTGTGTTAAATGAATTAGAACATCTCATTTAGATGCACATTTCATAGCCTACACTCTCATTCCTAACTAAACCAAACCACATAGATGATGACTTTTAGAACTTAGAACAGATATTATTTAATCTATATCATTCCCATCACAAAAGCAAATAAGTAGGGCTATTGTACTTTTGAGACAAATTTAGTTCTCTATCATCAAATTCTGGTTGAAGTGATGCCGCTCCTGACCTTATCCACAAAACGCTAATATTTACCGGTCAGATCAACCAAAAAGGGAAAGGCACCGTGCTTTTGTGCAACAACTCAAAATGGAATCCACTACACCTACATGCTCTAATCCAAATCAAACTGATCCTATTGACTTCTTACCACATATCCACGCTCTAATACCAATACTGTTAAATCTAACGCAAAGGAACATTAGAATCAACCCAATAACAGAGAGAAATAACCAAAGCAGACCAACACAACCCAAACCATAAGCCTCCTCTCCCACGAACAACCAGAAAGCTCGCATCGAAGCCCAATCCGTCCCGAGCCTAAATGTTGGATCCCTGAACGAACAGAACAGATCAAGAAGCTAACTCCTGCGGCTTACCTCACGGTCCTCTGCTTGTTGAGTGCCATCTCGTCCTCCACCTTCTCCGGCCCAAACATGGCACCAGCTACGCCGACCAAGAACTCCGCAGCCAAAGCATCATCCAAGATACCACCCAAAGCAGCAGCCTTCACAGCTTCACCAGTCGAATATGCGGCGAGGCAGCCAACGGCCGGTCTTTTCCGCATCAATGCGAGGAGGGGATCAGAGTAGAGGGTCGCACATCTCGGAATCGCGAGGAATTCCAGAGCCGGAGGCGAGAAGTTCGAGAAGGAGGCGACGAGACCTGGAGGAAACAGAAACTGCCCAGGGAGCTCGGCCTGGGCCTGATACTTTATTAATCGCCGCCAAACGATGGGTTTGGGTTAAAGCTGTGGTAATGGTAAGCGAAGAGGTGATTAGAGTAGCTTTCTTGTTTTTTTTGTTGGTTCGGCGAGCAGAAGAAAGCGGGCGGTGAGTGGCCTTCTGGGGAAGACGAGTTTATAAACCGGAGAGATGTAAGGCAACTAACGGGTTAGAGGGTTTTCACATTTTCACGAAGATCCACAACCTTATATAATTATTTTACAGAAAGAAATTTGGCTAGATTTTCTATTCTTTAATTTTTTTTAAAAATCAAATGTTTAGCTGGACCAGAGTTAAAAAAATCGAAACCGGTCACTTTCCCGGTCGCTAGCCGGAAACGATAACTGATCGGTTACCGAATTTACCTGAAAAATCCGAATGAAATTCGTTTGAATTTGTTTAAAAACCAATCAAAATTCGAAAACTAGAATTTAAATTTGCTAAACCGGAAAAAACCGGACGGCGCTGCCTAAAAACTCATATATGCACTTTAGGCTCCATTTGGTATTGCGGGTTTCAAGATGACATTCATATTTTCAAGTATAATAACTATCTAAAGGGGTATTTCTAGTGGCATGATAGTAATATCTCGTTAAAATTGGTAATGATTCTGATATAACAACCATTACAGTTTGAAGCAAACATATAGTGGTTTCATCTCTCATAGATATAGTTCCCCTCTTGCTCCATGTCGAGTAATTGTGTTCTTATGCGTGGAATTTGTTTTTTTGGTTCATAATTGAGATTGTCACTTCATAAACCAGGACACCACCGGCCATCTCCACCTTTATTGGATTACGGATCGGGGTAAAATTAGTACATCCAAGCGATCACAAGAGCGAGTGCCATAGTTGACCGATAGCATCGGGACTAGTGATTTGAATGTACTATGCGAAACAGCGAAATTCGTCAGGCTCGGCTGCAGAAAAAGAATAGAAAAGTGGGGAAACAGAACAAAAATGGCATTTATCAGGCTCACGACTTGGACCCATTAACGGCATCTGTCACAGGCTGCAAGAACGAGGTGACCGTGTTACGGACATGGCGTGCCATTATCCGATTCGCTGGCCTGGTATGAAGCTGTGCACCATCTGTAGATCGCTGGCGCGTATCAGCCACAGACAGGTATGGCTACTACTACCTGTATGTACATGTCTGCAAAGCCAATCTGCAGTAGTAGCAGTCTCCAGGTGATACTCACATAATGTCTTCTTCCTGAATCCTGGGCATGCAAGTAGTATGCAGCATGTTGCCAATTGGACTCGATTCATGCAGACAAAATCGAACGCAAGCTTCTGCTTTCTTCCCCGTTCCAAAATGCGCGCGACGTCATCAAGTGCCGTCCTGCCCTTTCTGCCAGTGCCATGCTGCGGCCGGAAAGGTCATCGCTTTCTTCTTTGCCTTTCGATAATTCTGCTCGTTTATTTATGTTGCAAGTACCTGTTGCCTGTCTTAATCTTGGTAATTTTGCCCCCTCTAAAAAGCACATGATTATCCGTTGAACCGAACAAAGCATGCAAAACGCACAGCAAAAGTGGTATGGTAGAGCAGCGATTCGGGTATTTGCAAGCAGTTCATTTTAGATATTTACATCGGAATCGCAAAAGTTTTTTTCCCAACTGAAGACTGGAATTGCTAAGCTTGTTCGACAACAGTAAGCGCACTGTGATTACTGAGGGTGTATAGAGAACAGAAGTCTCGAGCGCTTGGCCGCGGCGGTGGCTATCGGCGGTCGCTACGTTTATCTACGCAGAGCCCATTCAATTAACTCGTCCCCACCGGACACTTATTAGCGGAAATATATCAGTGTTAATAGATAATTGAGTGCTAAAATATTAATATCAATCTTAACTGTTGGACCACGAAGAGTGTTTAATGTAGAACATTCGAGGTGAGAGTATGCATACGCATTAATGAAACCGTATTAAAGATAGGAGCATGTAAGGTAATTAAATGGTTGAGGGTGAAAGCCCACATTAATCTTGGTTGTTCAATCCACATCCAACTATCAAAATAATATTAACACCTTAGCACTCAATTACCTATTAACACTAGATATGTTCCCTATTAAACACCCTCACAGACCCTTGTGCGGCTTATTTTACTGTTTGTTTGGTTTAGGATGACGATCTCTTCTCTTCTATTTTGCGTGCTTATCCATTTATTTGGTAGTAGTGTGGTTGCCTTGTTGGGCGTTCAGCTAGTTGCAGCGCTGACGTGTTTGCTATCTTACATTAAGACGGCGGCAAAGAAACTGTTCTGAGTAAATTTAAGGCACTTTGTTGAGAAGCACATCTTCAGTACATCAGCATGATTCTTACGTTACATAAAAATCGTCACGACTGAGAACGAACGAACGAGATAGTGACGAAAATTATATAATTTGGAAATAGCATACTGCTCGTCTTAATATCTTGTCTTCACTAGTCTATCATATCTATCTAGAAAATACTTATCATTTTTTTTCCTATAGCAGCAGGCCCAAATCAATCATTCGGTGCGTGTTAGCTCAAATGGAATAAGCATAGCTTAGGACCAGGGATACGATAGGGAAAAAAGAGGCAGAGGATAGTACGCTATGTACGTAAACTGCGAAGACAGTGTTGTTCGGTCCTTACTGGTTTTTAGCAACAGTTTGTAGCTAACACAAGGATAATTGGAGACAAACAACCGAGCAAACCGCAAAACGCATTGCAGCAGACAATTAATCAGTGTTGCTCTTTCAATATATATATTTTTTTTAAAAAAAAACTACTGCTGCCTCGATAAGTGCAGATAAATAACCAGTAAGCCAAACAATGTCAATGTTGATGTACCGCTGGCAAAATGAATTACTCATAGGAATATACAGCAACGCCCAGATCAAAATCATCACAGTAGCATATTGAAAAGCCTCCACTCAACCTTCAATGGTCTAGCGCAAGGCACAACCAACAAGGCCATACATAACAATCAGGACAAGTTTATTCTTTTCTGGCAAAACAATTTTTAGCTTAGTTTGGAGCTAGCGGTAGTATAAGCAAAACATACACTTACCAGAAAACCCAGCTTACAGAACAATGGGATTTAACTACATTTCGCAGCTCAGGGAATTCACGCTTGGATGTCTTAAGGTTCCAACCACCAACCAAGTCAAAGGTCTACGAAGTACAAATATGTTGTATGGCCAGTAGCCAGTAGTTTCACACAAAAAAAAAAAAAAAAAAAGGTAGATCTAAACTTAATTTATATTAGATAACGAGTAATTCACAGTATAACCATCAAGGACTGATGATGTTCTGAAGGCCGGAGATATGAAGAATAACACAGCATAAACAGAAAGCAAGAACACACACCCATTTTGTCCCCTGGGCAGATGTATGAACACCACAGTACAAAGAATTTAAGAAATAGCAAGAACAGATTCCCCTTGTGTCTGTTGGCCACATGTATGAAGACTAATATCACAACAATGCAGCGTAGGCAGAAGGCAGTAAGATACCCTCACTTGGTTGAGGATAACAAATTGAAGCACGCAGAAAGCGAAGAACAAAACCACTGAGAATAAAACCAAGGGGTTAAGTCAGAAAAACTGGTTAAAATGGGCTATGCCTCTTGCTGAAGCCGGCCTCATCAAATTCCTTGGATGCTCAACTACAGACTGCAGCTGAAGGAAACATTTCGGGCCAGTGAACGGAATGTAGATTTAGTTTCACTCAAGTGGCGCATTACCAACATCTGGCTGACTTCTTGTTCTATATAGAAAATCAATGATCTAATTACTTTCACAAGTTGCACTTGTCAGTACACTCAAACTTTATCAATTTTATGAGAGGAAAGATGTTACTAATTTGCGACGAGGCAGCATCTTCAACGAAGAATGTCAGCACGATGAGGCATCATACGCAGGGAGTAATGAAAGATTCTCATCTGCTTGCAACTTTGCACGAAGCACGTAAGGCCGTGCGAAGAATGAAGAGCGAAGAATAAAACCATGAAGACTACAACTGAGAGCCGTAGTTGGCTGGGTCGTTTAAGCAGAGTGATGCCTTTTTAACACACTGAAGAAAGGTAATAGGTCTTAGTTGCATAGTACATCCATCCCATAAGTTTTTTTAATGACATAGACTCAGAGACAAGCACAAGAAGATAGATAAAGTTGTAAACCTTAACCGAAGTCAAGCAGTTGACGTTGGGTCTTAAAGTATTCCTGGCAGGCAGACCAACGACTAAGTTGTCCCACAGAACATGCATCAAGCACGGACTTCAGGTCTAACTCCTGCTACGGCGATTCCTGGCACCATCACTTCTGAAAAGCAGACATGTATGAGATGAGATATAGTAGGTTTTATAAAGCCGTACAACAAAGTAGCATCGTAAAATTTCCACTCAATTTGCATTACCCGTTGGCATGGGGAGAATCATCTCGACCACGGTTGTATTGTGGTGACCTGCTATAGCTGCGCCCACGAGCTGGCGAAACACTGCGGCGTCTTGGAGAACGATCACGAGGGCTGTAACTTCTGTTTACAGAGTAGTTAATTTCTACGCATACAACCACCACAAAGTAGAGAAGCCTAACAGAACAAATGGAATAACTCCAACTAAGAAAGCAGACACAAGATAGAAGGGCTATTCACACAGAAGCCACCATTTTTACCACAAAGAAATGAAGGACTTGGGGATGGACAACAAAATTGATAGCAAATTACCTAGACTAAAATTTATTTATAACACTAACAAAGTTTTGTTTTACCTTCTACCATAGCTCGGACTCCTGCGGTATCTGGGGCTGCGGCTGCGGCTGCGGCTGCGACGCCTTCCACTGCCCAGACCTCCAGGACCAATACGCAAACGACATTCACGAGCAAAGTGCCCAGCTTCACCACACTCATAGCACTTACTCTCAGACCCACCATGCCGATCACGACCACCACGACCACTGGAATTGTGAGACAGCTCAACTCTCCATCCATTCTTGCCTATTAAAAGAGAAGATGCATTAGAGTATAATCTACGAGTCACAAAAAGCACCAACATAATGAGTAACAAAGTGTACATAGAAACTCCAAAGTTCACAACCTAACAACTAAAGCTCACTGGCTAGGATGTAATTTAAAAAGAAAGAAATTTAAAAATTCCAATAAGCTTGGTTGTAATATGGATATATCTTCCTAGTATATCTTCCTAGCCATTCAAAGCCTGCTTCATTAATACAAAAAAAAAAGGTAAAAAGGACAGCAAGTTTTGCATGTACTGCTGATCAGAAATATGTTAAAAAATCATCAAAATCAAATTCAGAGATAACAAAAGAATGTGCTGAACAAGCTTGCACAAGAGGCACTGCTACATTACCATCTAGATCACGAACTGCATCCTCAGCATCCCTCTTGTCATCAAAATCAACAAATGCAAAACCAGGTGGTTTACGCGCAACCCACACACTGCATTGAAAAGAATAGTCAGCTAACTACATCAGGATACACATCTCTAAAGTCCAATCAAACATGACACAGCAAGCCACTGAGTATATTGACTCAGGCAGAATTGATCATACCATCAGCCCAACATGAAAAAAAAATACTATTACAAATCTCCTCCTCAAAAGATAAGAACCACATTTTTTGAAATGAAATAGAGTTCAAACACACTGAAAAAAAAGCAGGTATCAGTGGTCCAAAAAATAATTTTAAAATTCAGACTGCACAGCAGACATAGGAGTTGCGAAGCATGTTATGCTCTGATGTTCATTGAAGAACGAACATACCCATCCAACAAGCACCCCTACAAGTAATAAAGTGCTTCATTGGGCAGATGACATGGTTTAACAGTCACGTATACAAAAACAAAATACAGCAACATTAATAACAGCCCTTAACAGGTACAGATACTTTATAGGCATAGCATACATTTGCTATAAGGAACAAAGTACCGGACTCTATGAAGCCCACCATAAACTCCCAGAATACAGCTTAATAAACATTTTTTAAAATTGCAATGCAGTAAATACTATGGCAAAACTGGAATATATGAGCATGATTACAAGTTTACAACACAAGTCGGTTATGCACAGCTGGCATGAACTATTGTCCTCCCAGTGTACAATAAGTAAATTCATGTATCACTGAAACACCATAAGACTAATGCAACAAATGCAAAACCAAATACAGTTTTTTATAAGTATAAAAGAAAAACAGTTTACACAAACTGACCTTCGCAGAACTCCATACACACGGAACTCATCTTCAAGTTCCCCAGCAGTCACTCGGGAATCCAAGTTGCCAACATACAAGCGGGCCATCGTGAACAAATCCCTGGGTTTAGTCAAGAGAGGAACCAACAATAATTACTTAATTAGGCTTTGCTCTTCCCTAAAGGTATATGAATTTAAAGGCAAGAAAGAGGACTAAAAAGATTTGACGCATTCAGATCATACTATAACTTGTTACACAGTAATTATATCAACTTTCCCAAACCATTTACCAAGAGCGCTCACTATGGAAGCATTTCGTATACAGACGATACTAAGGGCTGGATCAGGTGTCGAAAAAAAACAGATGTCCCATACAACATCAGACAACTACTACAACCCGCAAATCTCCACTCCCGTACAATACAACCCACAAATCTCCACTCTGGAGAGCCTACCTATCACAATAATCCTTACTTGAACCTAGGTCTTATCATGCTCAACAAGTATGAACGGATACTTCGCTGCTACAGATTACAGTGACACGCCACTTCGCAGCACAACACCATCGTAGGAGTACCATCCAGTTCCCTATCCTAGTGCACAAAACTAGAGACCTAAAGTGAGGGGGTAATTTCAGTCATAATCCAAAACAAGGGAACGGACAAACAATTACTACGTGTTAACAACAGTAAAAGGCAATTAAGAAACCCCTACAAATCTCATATTCTCATTTCACCCCGATAGGGGCTTAGCAGGATCACTCGAACAGAACGGGCTAGAGAATCGAACTATGTTGGGTTTGGAAGCAACTAGAACCACAGCGACCGAACGGACTACGAAGATCAAACCAGAAAATCGCACATACAGATCAAAAATCGAGAGGCGACGGCGACAACAACCCAACTGATACAACTCTAGGGTTCCGAGACGGGAGGTGATCAAGAGTTGTGGAGGATAACACGAGATAAAATTCTAGGCGTTGCGGGTTACCTGCGCGGAGAGGAGAGACGGGTGTGTAGACTGTAGGCTCGGCACGGGCGAGCGGCGGCGGCTGGCGGCGGTTGGGTGCGGGCGATGGGGAGCAGAAACCGGTGGACGGACGAGGCTAAGGCGGATGATATATAAAGCTGATGGGCTGGGCTGGTTTGAGGCGTGTATTCGCGTGGGCCTTATGATTGGACTGTGCTAGTGGGCTCCCTCGGCGAAGCAAGCAACCCATCCTCACCGTCCCCGGCGCGTGGAGCGCGTCGCGGCCGACCATCCCCTCCCCCACACCCATACTGCCATATGATCGTAGCATACATGTACCCCATTTTCCCGAGACTCCAACCTCATTTTCTCCTCCCCTCCTGCACCCGCATCGCAACTTCGCATCTCCCGACCCGAATTCCCCTCGACCACAATCACCATGGGCGGCTCCCACAACCACGAGGAATTCGACCTCACCTCCTCTTCCGAAGACGAGGAGTACGACGCCCAATCCCCCACCTTCGATTCCACCGTTAGCCAGCGCGGCAACCTCCTCCAGACCGTCACCCCGACCTCACTCAAGTCCCTCAACGCTAAGCTCAAAGCCTACGATCTCAAGTACCAGCACCCCAACACAACACAGGAGTATAGTTGTTATTCTCTTAGGAGAATGCCCGAACCTGTATGCACCTTTGTGTTTTTCTCTACGTAGCTCTAATTCTAAGAAAACCCCAAATATTCATTCGTAATATCGACACTAGATCGTCGACAATTGGCGCCGACCATGGGAAGCTTTCCGATGATTCCTTTTCGGTAAGTTCTTTTTTCAATATGATGCTTTCATGGTAGGAGAGTGGAATAAGGAGAACTGGTTTGATTTGGCAGACTACGCAGAACTAGACATGGATGTCTACTACGAATACAAGCAAGGTGTTATTTCGTCCGACGGTAATACTATTCCATGGATCCTTCACCAGACCCAAGAGACTATGTCGTAGACAGAGTTGATGATGGATCTTTTTCCGCACAATATTACGTCCAGATGAGGAACCAGATTCCTCAAAGGGCAAAGGTCCATCCAACCATGATCACGACTATACCAAGACAAGTACAGAGCATAGCGATGGTTCACCCTCCAAATGTTCAAATATGTCTGAAGTCGTCCGATCTGGCACAGCAAGTGATGAGGGCATCCCTGCAACTACTACATCTTCCACGCCTAGTGTGCATGAAAATGTTTATGAAGCACCAAAAGGTCCAATGACTAGAGCAAGAGCTAAACTTCTAAATCAACAGGTGAATTTGTTTCTTAGTACATTGCCTTCTAATAATGAGAACGATATACTACCTCATGCCAAATTCTTGTGTCTTCTCGAGTTGAATATTGTGACAATTCTAGGGTCCAAGATTCCATTGCTATTACTGTAGCAAGAGAATAAATAAATGACTTATATGTGCTGGTGGAACATGGACCAACCACATGAGTCCGAAGCTAACATAATGATGCTGTCAAACATCAAAAGGGAAGGTGTAGTCAACAACAAAAGGGAGACACCATGCTGCTGGACCACTCACGTCCTTGGCCAAGTCACGGCAAGCTCCAAGGCCTGCGTGCCATTTGGTATTAATTAATCACTATGTAATTAATTCGGTCAGTAGTTGGAGTCGGAACCAATTATGGATGACCGAACTCAAAAGCCGGCCCACGGCCCATGCGAGCGTGTGTGTGCGTGCGTAAGGGTTTGGTTGAACGTCATAAGTAGCGCCGCCTTTGGATTGTAAGGGACGGACTTTTGATGAGATTAAACAAAAACACAGATTGCTCTTCTTCTTGATTTCCGATGGTATCAATGGGGAAATTTGAGAGTTCTTGTTAATTGAGATCGTTCGACCTTTCCGCTGGGAATTGGGAGCGCGATAGGACTTCGCTTGGTGGTCGTGAAGTCTGGCGCGTGTGTTCTTGCGAATTAAAGAGTGTTCGTTCTTGCATTGGCAACGAAGGATCACTACGATTCGAGAGGTTACACGTGAGTATCTTGATCCTACGTCGAGAAGATCGGGCGACCCCGTATCATCTGGTATCAGAGCGCGGTTGACTCGGTAGGATTACTTATCCCTAGATTAGATTGATTTTATTTGCTGTTCTTAATACCTAGAGTCCATAAACCGAAAATTGCTACACAAAATTTTCAAACCCTAGTTTTTGCATCTGTTATTTCCTGTGAGTTTAGTTAGGTTTTAAGCCATTAGAATTTTTGTTTAGTGCTGATCGTCGTGTTCATTTGCGTAGCTTGATCGTTGTGTTCAAAAAAAAAATGCTAGTTGAATCCTTCTCAATTAGCATCCCAAAATAAAAATTACAATTACTTTGTCACCATTAGCCGCCATCCGATCAAGTCACCGTCGTTTGGAATTTTCTCCGATGGTCGAGAATTGGCGTTTCACGCCCATGCTACAGATCGTGGCGCTCATGTAATCATGAACGATACATGATCTTTCTGATGGCGTGGACGGTCGTGCTTGTCGCGAAACCGTGATCGATCGTGCTTCTTTGCATAGATCCAAGAATCGCTTCAAATAAAAATTGCTCTGATACCACGGCACATGAGCAAGTCGTAAAAAAAGATTGCTATTTTTTTTCTTTCCCTTTCATCTTTGAGACTAGTCTTTGATAATTGCTTAGGGCTGTTCATTGAATTATTTACACTGCTGAAAATTAGAACTTGTGTGAGGAAACTTAAAACCCAGTTTCGGCAAAAAAAAAAAAAAGAAAGAAAGAAAAGACCAGCCACAAGTCAAAAAAAAAAGAAAGAAAGAAAAAGATATTGGCCGAAAAACTTGGAAAAGGATAACCTTAGTTCATAATTTCAGATTGTGTATTTAATTTCTTTGAGCAATCTTGTGCCCTCACAATTCATTTTATTGCAATTGGCTAGCGTCTCTCCTAGTACTTGGTGCAAAACGAGCTATTAATTCTCAATTTCAGATTGCCTATATTGAGCTCATTCCTTTGTTGCATTGAGTCACATTGATCTTTGCGTGTGCGTTCATATACATCACTTAAATCCTTTGGATCAGCACTTAGGCAAAATATTCTAGCTTGGATTGTTACTTAGCTTTACAACATCAAGAATTTCAGATTGCTAGGATATACACATCCATACCAAGCTCCACCAAATAACCGTTGTTATGCAACTGTGAACACTCTTATATTCGCTTGATCATCACTTTGCTATTGTAGCTTCTACCAAGTGTAAGTTTCTTTTGGCCTTAATTCACTTCGGAAAGGTAAGAACCTTACTTGGGAGAGAAAAGAGAGATTGAGTGAATTTTACTAATCCATATACATTCTTCTTTGTTTGTGTTTTCTTTTGCACAACCTAACCATGTCGTGAAGAAGATAACTATGGTGAGGAGCATGTTGTTGATCTTAATGCCCCGGTGACTCGCTTCCAACATCAGGCATTGAGAAGTACATTACAACAAGAATTTGTAGCTGGCACTACTGCAATGGGGGATCAACTCAAGGCGGACATGCAGGATCTCCGCATTGAGCTCAACCAACAAATGAATGTGTTGCGTACGGGCATCGTGACTGATGTTGTGCGGGCACTTCGTCAGCAGCAAGAAGAAGATGGTGTGCATCTACCACCTCCACGAGATGAGGAGGTCATTGCACGAGTCGCCCAGGATGCTCGACAGCGGCGAGACCGTGTGGTGGCACAAGCCATCGACCACCTCCACCGGGAGAGGAGGTGGGGGCGCCAAGGACCCGGAGGGCCGTGGGCATGGTGGCCGAGGAGGGGACCGCCTCACTGACGGCGGCGGCGACGACTTGTACCACTACGATGATGGACACTACCGCCGACACGCTACGGCAATGAGCGACGTAATGAAGAGAAATTTGGTAAGCTTAAATTTACTATGCCAACATTTTCGGTACACATGATCCCAAGATTACCTCACTTGGGAGCTCAAGGTGGACAAGGTGTTCCGTGTGCACAATTATTCAAGAAAAGAAAATACACATGGTCGCACTTGAATTTGACAAATATGCGCTCATATGGTGGGAACAAGTTCAAAATCAAAGGAGAGAGTACAACGAACCTCCCATCACTACGTGGGACGAGATGAAGTATCACATGAGGCGAGGTTTGTTCCTAAACATTACAAGCGTGATTTATTTGATAAATTGCAGCAAATGAAGCAAGGAACTCTCACGGTGGAGGACTATTATAAAGAGATGGAGATGGCCATGATTCGAGCTAATATATTTGAGCAAGAAGAACAAACAATGGCTCGCTTCCTTCTTTGGTTTGCACCCTCCCATCAAGCGCATCACCGAATTTCACCCTACAACAACATGATGGAGTTGGTCCATCAAGCAACCAAGGCTGAAAGGCAAGTGCAACAAGATATGAGAGCAACAAGAACATCATCATACACACCCCGTTCAGCACCTACAGGAGGTAAACCCACATCTCGTTTCAATTCTTTTAAAACTAATCACTCTAGTGGAAGCTTTGCTCCTAGTACCAGTGCTGCACCAGGCGGGAAAAATGCGACAACACCCATTGCCAAGAAAAATCCAGCTTCTACCTCGCCTTCAGTGGGTTCTACAGCAAGAAGTAGTGCCATCCAATGCTTCAAATGCCTTGGACGAGGTCACATACAAAGGGATTGTCCAAATAACAAGGTTATGTTGTTAATGGAGAATGGAGAGTATGACTCTACTAGCGAAGGGGAAGGTGAGGCCCTTGCTGATTTTAGAAGCTTTGGAGATGTACATGAGACAGGACAAGGGGAGGAGGCACATGAAGATGATTATTGTGGCCCCGAGGTTGGTCCTAGCCTTGTGTGTGCACCAACGGTGTTGAGTGTGCAAGCAAAACCCACTCATGAGCAGCGTTGCAATCTTTTTCAAACACGGGCTCAGGTGAGTAAGGATGGTAAGTGTTGCAAAGTTATTATTGATGGTGGTAGTTGCCACAATTTAGCTAGTAAAGAACTTTGCACTAAACTTGGGTTGAAATACAAGAAACATCCACATCCATATCAAATTCAATGGTTGAATAATGATGGTTCTATGAATGTTGGATACACTGTTGATGTTAGTTTTCAGATTGGGAATTACCGCGATACTGTAGAGTGTGATGTTGTTTCCATGGATGTTTGTCATTTACTTTTAGGAAGACCATGGCAATATGATCGATCTGTAATTCATGATGGTAGAACAAATCATTATAAGTTCATGTGGAATAACAAAGAAATAACATTACGACCTTTGACTCCTTCTCAAATTGTGAATGATAACATGCAAAAGATTGAGGTGAGCGTAGAGAATGAGAGAGGGAAAGAGCAAAAGAGTGTGATTCCACAGAAGGCAAATGAGAGCCACAAGTTAAAACGAGTGGAAAAAGAAAGGATGAGGGAGAGAAAAGTTAGTCATGGTAGCCACTAAATCGATTTGAGAGAGATACAAGATGATCCCACTTTGATGCACTTTGTATTCTTTGTACAAAGATGTTTTGCTTTCTACTAATGACTTAACCTCCCTTCCTAGTGTGGTTTCTCAAGTTTTGCAGGCTTATGAGGATGTCTTTCCGGAGGACGTACCCGCTGGTCTACCACCCATTCGAGGCATTGAACATCAAATTGACTTGGTACCAGGAGCGCCACTTCCCAACCGGCCGCCATACCGCACAAACCCGGAGGAGACAAAAGAAATTCAGCGGCAAGTGCAAGCGCTCATGGAAAAAGGGTATGTACGCGAAAGTCTTAGTCCTTGTGCCGTCCCTGTCATTCTTGTTCCAAAGAAAGATGGTACATGGAGAATGTGCGTAGACTGTAGATCTATCAACAATATTACCATTCGTTATCGTCATCCTATTCCTAGGTTAGATGATATGCTTGATGAGTTGAGTGGCTCTACTATCTTTTCTAAGATTGATTTGCGTAGTGGATACCATCAAATTAGAATGAAACATGGTGATGAGTGGAAGACAGCTTTTAAAACAAAATTTGGCTTGTATGAATGGTTAGTGATGCCTTTTGGTTTATCTAATGCTCCTAGTACATTCATGCGATTAATGAACCATATTTTGAGACATTTCATTGGCAAATTTGTGGTAGTCTATTTTGATGACATTTTGATATATAGCCGCTCTTTAGAAGAACATGTTGAACACGTTAGGCAAGTGCTAGAAGTGCTAAGAATCGAACAATTGTATGCTAATCTTGAGAAGTGTACGTTTGCACAAACAAAGTGGTGTTCTTAGGCTATGTTGTTTCACTCATGGAATTGAAGTAGATGACTCTAAAGTTGAAGCTATTCAAATTGGCCTACTCTGTCAATGTTAGTCAAATTCGTAGCTTTCATGGGCTTCTTTGGTTTTTATCGACGTTTTGTGAAAGATTTTAGCTCCATTCTTGCCCCATTAAATGAATTAACTAAAAAGGCATTGCTTTTGAATGGGGAGCATCACAGATAAAGCCTTTCTTGAACTAAAGAAGTGTTTGATGAAGCACCATTGCTTGTTTTACTGATTTCACTAAAACTTTTGAGATTGAATGTGATGCTAGTGGAATAGGTATTGGTGGTGTTTTGATGCAAGAAAGAAAACCTGTTGCATACTTTAGTGAGAAACTTAGCGGTGCACAATTGAATTATCCTGTTTATGACAAAGAATTATATGCTCTTGTGCGTGCTTTAGAGACTTGGTAACATTATCTTTGGCCTAAGGAATTCATCATTCATTCTGATCATGAAGCTTTGAAATACTTGAAAGGTCAAGCTAAACTGAATCGTAGACATGCTAAGTGGGTTGAATTCATTGAGACTTTTCCCTACATTATTAAATACAAGAAAGGCAAAGAAAATATAGTCGCTGATGCATTGTCTAGAAAGAATGTGCTTTTAACTCAGTTGGAAGTAAAGGTACCTGGATTAGAAAGTTTGAAAGATTTATATGCTTCCGACCAAGAATTTTCCGTACCATATTTTAAATGCCAAGATGGAAAAGGATGGGATAAATACCATATTCATGATGGGTTTCTCTTTCGTGCTAACAAACTATGCGTTCCAGGTTCGTCTCTGCGTTTGTTATTGTTGCAGGAATCTCATGCAGGTGGATTGATGGGACATTTTGGGAGAGAGAAAACATACATGATGTTGGCCGATCACTTCTATTGGCCCAGGATGCGACGTGACGTCGAGAGGTTTGTTCAACGATGTATCACATGCCATAAAGCTAAATCGAAACTTAATCCACATGGTTTGTATACTCCACTTCCAGTTCCTAGTGCACCTTGGGAAGATATTAGCATGGATTTTGTGTTAGGATTGCCACGGACTAAGAGGGGGAGGGATTCTGTTTTTGTAGTTGTGGATAGATTTTCTAAGATGGCACACTTTATTCCTTGTCATAAGAGCGACGATGCGTCGCATGTAGCTGACTTGTTTTTCAGGGAAGTTGTGAGATTGCATGGCGTGCCTCGCACCATTGTTTCCGATCGTGATGTGAAGTTTATGAGCTATTTCTGGAAGACTTTGTGGGCTAAGATTGGAACAAAGTTACTCTTTTCGACAACTTGTCACCCACAAACTGATGGACAAACGGAGGTGGTGAACCGTACACTCTCCATGTTGCTGCGGACAATGATTAAAAAGAACCTAAAAGAGTGGGAGGATTGTCTGCCGCATGTGGAATTTGCTTATAATCGGGCGGTGCATTCTACTACTCAATTGTGTCTATTCGAGGTAGTGTATGGCTTCAAACCAATCACACCACTTGATTTACTACCACTTCCATTACAAGAACGTGCTAATATGGAGGCATCCACGCGTGCTGATTTTGTAAAGAAACTCCATAAAAAGACTAAAGAGGTAATTGAGGCGAAGGTACGTTCTTATGCTTCCAAAGCTAACAAAACTAGAAAGAAAATGATATTCGAACCAGGTGATTTAGTATGGGTTCATCTTCGCAAAGAACGCTTTCCAGAGAGGCGTAAATCAAAATTGATGCCCCGTGGTGATGGTCCTTTTAAAGTGCTTGCCAAGATTAACGATAATGCTTACAAGATTGAGCTTCCAGGAGACGACTATGCAGTAAGTACCACTTTTAATGTTGCTGATTTATCACCATTTTTTGGGCAAGACAATACAGAGTCGAGGACGACTCCTTTTCAAGAGGGGGAGGATGATGAGGGCATCCCTGCAACTACTACATCTTCCACGCCTAGTGTGCATGAAAATGTTTATGAAGCACTAAAAGGTCCAATGACTAGAGCAAGAGCTAAACTTCTAAATCAACAGGTGAATTTGTTTCTTAGTACATTGCCTTCTAATAATGAGAACGATATACTACCTCATGCCAAATTCTTGTGTCTTCTCAGGTTCGAATATTGTGACAATTCTAGGGTCCAAGATTCCATTGCTATTACTGTAGCAAGAGAATAAATAAATGACTTATATGTGCTGGTGGAACATGGACCAACCACATGAGTCCGAAGCTAACATAATGATGCTGTCAAACATCAAAAGGGAAGGTGTAGTCAACAACAAAGGGAGACACCATCTTCTTTGGACCACTCCGTCCTTGGCCAAGTCACGGCAAGCTCCAAGGCCTGCGTGCCATTTGGTATTAATTAATCACTATGTAATTAATTCGGTCAGTAGTTGGAGTCGAAACCAATTATAGATGACCGAACTCAAAAGCCGGCCCACGGCCCATGCGAGCGTGTGTGTGCGTGCGTAAGGGTTTGGTTGAACGTCATAAGTAGCGCCGCCTTTGGATTGTAAGGGACGGACTTTTGATGAGATTAAACAAAAACACAGATTGCTCTTCTTCTTGATTTCCGATGGTATCAATGGGGAAATTTGAGAGTTCTTGTTAATTGAGATCGTTCGACCTTTCCGCTGGGAATTGGGAGCGCGATAGGACTTCGCTTGGTGGTCGTGAAGTCTGGCGCGTGTGTTCTTGCGAATTAAAGAGTGTTCGTTCTTGCATTGGCAACGAAGGATCACTACGATTCGAGAGGTTACACGTGAGTATCTTGATCCTACGTCGAGAAGATCGGGCGACCCCGTATCAGCAAGCCCTGGAATCCATCATTCCGAGACTCAAACATCATATGGTGATCGTCACCCTTCGGTTACCCCCACGAGGTGCGTGGTCGAGCCCGCTCTTCCTGCGGGTTCAACCGTACCCTCGCATGATTCACCTTCGATTGGAAACGGTTATAACTCAAAATTCTCCTTTTTGAAATGGATTGCTCTAAGTCGCGAGACGTTATCGTTCGACTACTCCTCAAGTCAGGAGGACTCGCACAAATAGAAATAATATCCAAGAGGTATTTATTCTCTCCTTAGATCCTAATATCTCTTCGAGAGACGGGACTGGAAAGCTTCCCATGGCTCACTCACTCATCATTATCGATCGTTCGTTCGCTTCGGTTCATTTGTGTATTATTTTTGGAGTTCATTCAATTGGCAAAGATCATTAGACCCATCATTGAATGTTAGGCAACAATCGTGTGTATCAACATTTTTTCGGCTGCTTTGTGGATTGGGCACTTTGAACTAGATTTGAAGCTCAGCCCATCTCGAGTGTTTCATTTTACCATCGTCGAAGTTCTGCGCTAACCGAATAACCAATTGGACCGCAGGTTGTTGATAAAGTTGGGCCAAGGAGACCCATAGGCACGATGGGTGCAATGGCCGACAATTTTCATAGCTTTTTTTCTTTTTCGAAAGGAAAACAATCTCCGTAGTTAACCCCGTCCAAAACGGTCTGGTAGTTAAAAGTGATCATCACTCACTGATAAAGTGGACTGTCAAAAGTCAATACACTATTTTGCCGTGCATGCAGCAGACCTCCTCTCCAGTCTGCAGCAGGATATCCAAGCCAGCCTGCTTGTAATCCGTACACGCCTCTGTTGGTTTTGCCTTGCCTCACCATGATGAATCATGATGACGCATACACTGTCATCATCATATACCGGCTCTTTGCTGTTCCATCCGTCCTGACTCGCACTAGTACACTCAACTACACCGGTCAAGCCCTTTAATTTCCTCCCTTAATAAGGACCACGAGACGATCGATTAACAATTAACAAACCCTCGCTGAGCTAGCCAACCAGCGCCTTCCTTCTAGACGCTACAGGATTAAGGCACAACTTACCAGCGCAGCGCGGTTGCACCCACCCACCGATCTACGTACCGAGCAAGCGTTGTGTATTTATTATTGTCTTTTAGCTATATCGTATTAACAAAATTTTATATATCAAAAAAGGGGAGGAGGGAGAGTGTACATCGTCTATTTTTGAAGATAGTATTATACATGCGTGAAACAAAATAGAATTACATTTAGTTGATATGTGTGTTTATTTTTTAATATATATATATATATATATATATATATATTGAGAATGTTATTTTAAAATAACAGTACGATCAGCTTGCGGCTAGGAGGAAGAGACACGGCCAGGCTGGGCACGGTGCGTCGACCGGGGCAGCAGGACAGGTGTGACGTCTCGGCAATATCCATCGCATGCCAACTACTACTACCGTACTGCGCGGCTACGCCACTAGCTAGCGCCTAGCGAGCTACAAGTACTAAGTTGTTTTCAATGGTCGTATCGCAAGGCTTTAGACAAGTCTGGTCGATCCGGTCCTCTCTCCCTTATCCTTTCGCTCCAGAAGCTTTTAACAAGTCTTGAGAGATTTTTCTTCGGACTTCCTTGCTTTCGGTCACGTACAAGCCCGGAAATGCCGTAGTAAGATCGTAGTTAGTGCTGGTGTAATGGGAGGCTTTGATTTCCCTAGTAACTCTGTGCGAGTGCGACAACTTATCAAACATAAGAGTAGTGTGTATCGTAGTACTGATTTTGTTTGCCGTGCCTGACACTCTAGTGTTATCGATCTGTTGAGAAAGCGCCGTGTTCCACGCTTCTACTAGCGGAACCTCGATCGTTGCTGCTATCTCCCAAACGGTGGCATGCGATGAGATTAGAAGCAGATGACTGTCGACGGGTGAACCGTGGATTTTACGAAATAAATAGATAAAAATAATAATAAGTTTTTAGAGGAGAATATGATTGCTTTTTTTATTGCAGCGAACTGAATCTTTGCAGTAGTGTCCTTAATAAGGCAGTGGACTAACATTAATTACACTTGGTGTACTGATTGCTATGCTATTACTTCAGATGAAAATTCAACTATTATCTCCTGGATTGAGCTGATCCTGTCTTCTGCCATTTGTATTCTCTTTTAAATAGTTCATGAAGTGGTAGCAGTTACTCTTTGAAGAGACATCTGTTGGAAGTGTTGTGACTGGTCGGGGGAAGACTGCAGTTGGTGAAGTATCAACCGTTCGGCGGTTGCTATAAGGAGACAATAACTATGTGGTAGTTACTGTTAGTGTCTTAGGGTTTTAAACGTCGCATGATTTAAAGTAAATAAGACATGTGCTCTATTAATCACACGGAATGAGTATACTTAGAATCATATCTAAGTATCAGTTCATTGCTTTTACGAGCACCATCTAGTTAGGATTGGGCACATGATCTTGTCCTACCAGGATGCTCACGATGTAACCTCTGGAATCCTTACGACCATAAGGGTCGTTAACTTTAGAGATTACGATTAACTAAATAAAGTAATATTTTGATCCCCGTCAATGAATGGACGAAGAGCATGACAAATTTTCGCATCTCCATGACCGGCTCTCGGGTGCACGACCAATTGGACTCCATTTTGTGGAGTTTTTTTTGTTTGCTCATTTAGTCTCTTTTCGAAAATAAAAATAGCAAATGTAGCATCTACATTTGAAATGACAAAATTAGCACCATGGTAGGCTAGTCAAATGACACGTGTTCCCTACCGCGCTCTCAGTCCGCGGCAAGCCATCTGTCGTACTCCCAGTTCGCAGTGGTATAACATGTGTATGTGCCTACAATGGGCAAGCATGTTCCAGCCAGAAGCTGGGAGCGCTATATGTGGCTTTCGTGGACTAAAAGCACGATAAGTGACTATCGTTGTTCTATTTTTATATTTTTATACGAGTTGAGGCTACTTTTGTTTTATAATTAAAAATATGATAATTTAGCCCTCAAAAAACCCCCATTTTGTGTGCTATCTTGATCGTGAACGATGGAACGGGTAGAATCTCCATGTAGATAGATCCATCGGATAGAATATCCATGCAGATAGATTGAGATGGAAATATGGCTATCAATACTCAGTAGGCCGGCCCATATGTACGTACGGTATCTACCCAATCAGTGTCTTCTCTGTTTAATTTTTGTCTCCGGTCCTTATCTAGCTAGAGGTATGTGTGCGTGACCAAACTACGAGCTAGCTGTTGCGTGTAGTCGAGGTGCTCCATAACCATAGAATGATAGATGTAAGAATTAGAATAGTACTATACACTGTACATGGGGGGAAGAGCCAAAGCCGTACTGCTAACTTTCTCCATTATTTCTGCAGGACGACATGTACTATATGTAGTATTTGCTGCAGCAGCAGCTCTGACGTGCCGGGAACATACAAGGAGCTGCGGCCCTTGTCTCCCATCCTGCGCACCAAATGGTTCCAAACAAGTTTTAGTTAAGGCTGGGTTTGGATAGTGTGAAAACTAACTAATAACAATGGAGATAAGAGGCAGAATGGTCACGGGGTCAGCATGCACGCAGAGGAAGGTGGTGAACTAGTTGTGAACTGATGATGCATGCGTGTGCCTGTATTTTAATTCATGGTTAGGAATGGTAGTTGCCTTCCGTGTAAGATATATGCAAACGTATTAAGATGCGTAAGGACGTTGCAACAACTGCGTTCCTTCTGTGCTTCTTCTTTTTAAAATAACTTCCAACGTCGTACGGGCTCGCGCATGCAGTATAGTATTGGAATTGGAATTAGATTGGCACGGTACAGGATGTGAAGATAAGACCGTGCCAGCGAATTGGCGATGACAAAAGCAGATAAATACCCGGGTTACATGGCGTATTTGATGCAAAAGCTGGTTTCCATGCTATATGCTGCCAGAAGCCAAATTTGCATCAAGTTATTGTGCCAAAATGCCGACAAACTTTCCTCAGGTCAAGGAGCACCAAGCACGCATGCTAGCATTCATAGAATCATAGTCTATCTGAAATTCTGAATTAGTATTTACCAGTACATATTTTCGATCTGATCATCCATGACGAGGTAATTATCTGTTCAGATGATCCAGAAGAATCACTCCTTGGAGCTCCCAAGTAAACCAAATTCCCCCAAAGCCAAACCCATACAATCACGGCAAAAGATCTCGCCATGAATTGGAGATCTGCAAGAAAGCAAAAGCAACGGCTATCCACTACTATCCAATCCAACAGCGTGTTATCATTCAGCTCCAGCTGCAGCACTATAGCTGTTGAATCATTATCCTCAAGAGGATAGAGCAGCTAACTAACCCCTTAGTCGTCTTTGTTCCAAACAGCCAAGTCCGATATTCTTATCTCAGCGCATTGGATGCGATCAATTAATCTTTGACCACCAAGTGATGCTACGCTACATCATGTTCCTTCTCTATGCAGTAGTTGCGTCTGGTCGGACGGCGCCCTCCCAACGTGACAGGAGTGCAAACTGCAAAAGAAGACGACGGTACTGGCCGTCTCACCGTGTGCCGTTAGCCGGAAGAGTTACAGAATTATCGCCAAGCTTTGCGTTGCAGTGCGGTAGTACAGCAAATCGACACCGAGACGCATGCGCTGCCCTGCCCTGCCCTGCCCTGCCCTCGCAGAAAACGTCGCAGTCGCAGTCGCAGCGCCCGTGCCGGCGGCAAGAAGATTACCACTGCCACCCGGCAGTTAACCGAGTCGGCCGTGTCGGCAACGGAAACGTCGGAAAGTTTGGCAGTGTGGCCAGCGACGGTGTGCATCGACCAGCTCCCGGGCCCGAGGAGCCGAAAATTTCAAGCATTTCGGCGCAGAAAAGCGAGCGGTGTACACGCGGCGCGTTCCGAGTCAAATTAAGCGTCCACGCAGCGCCGCGCGTTCAGAGTCAAATTAAGCGTTCACCTGCGTGGCTTGGGCTCGCCAAGGCATGGGATGGAGTCCAAGGCAAGATTCTGAGCAATACCATTTCTCAGTACAGGACGCCGTGCGCTGTCGCCGCGCAGCAGTGCACACACGGCCGTGCATGCATGCATGCATGAGACGGCCGGTCGAGTCCTTTGCCCCTTTCTCGGGCGAAATGATCGGTGTGCAGTGCAGTGCTCCATCTTTCCGGCGAGCAGTCCGGTGGTTCTTGGACACCTCTCCTTTCACATCTGGAGTACTTCTGATGAGACCTGGAGTGCCAGCCCTTTTCAGCAAACGGGTTCGAGGGTCCACACAAATATCTAACCCACGTACCATCTCAAAGCTAGTTTCTTGGAGAGGATAAAAGAAGAAAAGAGTTTGCTGAGTTGTCCGTCACCATCATACATATCGTCCGCACTTGAAACATGGAAGTAATAATGGAACTCCAGAAACACACGATTTTGGTAGGTGTATCATCTGGTATGAGGTTGTTCACCTCACTGTACACATGCTAAGCTGTGGTTGGTCTTCCGTGGCAGAACCGTTCCTACGATCCTATCCGAACAACGGAACGCGCGACAGCTAGGCAGTCAGTCTTATGCGTTTACTCGATCGTGCGACGAATCAAAAGCACAGGCAAAAATTGGCCCGGGAAACGTCGAGCGCTCCGTGCTGACTTTTGCTGGTTTTTCCCTTCTGCGTGCAGCGCACGACGTTGATCTGTGCCGGCACGGCGCGGTGGCCGGTTTCCCGGCATGAGCACTCGCCGTGGGCGACAGCGTCAAAACGTCGGATTTACTCGACAATCTGTGTGAAACACGACTGATTAGATGCACGGGCGGTCAGAGTAGAAACCACCGAGAGGTCGAAATGTTGATAAGTTTGGGAGTGTTGATATGACGGTCTCCTGCCAGGACGGCGACGTGGTGGAACCTAATCGTACTCTCCGACAATGTATGTGTGCCACACTGCCACCATTGACCACGGTGTGAAGAGGCAAGGGCGCTCGGCCGGCTGGCCGGCGGGTGGCCATGCGGCTCCCGGCAAGGACACAGAACTAAGCAAATGAAAAGTGCAACTGTTAAGGGATGCATATGCATACGTACCATGACCGCATGGCTAAAATCGCTCGTTATGAAACGGTATGTCGACGATCAAATCGTCGATCTTATGAATATAGAAATGAAAAGAGGAAAAATGTGCGTGACTTCTGGTAGTGGATCTAACTTGCTCTTTATTGCTATGAACTCACAATTACAAACACTGAGAGTATCTAAAAACACAACACTTTGCTATCTCTTGCTTGATGTCTTCTGCTTGTGCTGTCTATGCTGTACCCCGTGTCCTCCGTCTCTATTTCCGTCCTTCCATGACCCTCCTTAAATAGTTGATGAAGCGGTGGCAGTTATCCCATGAAGAGACATCCGTTGGGGAGCGACGCACCTGGTCGGGAAGAGACGGCAGTCTGGCGGTTCCACTAACTGTAAAGGCGGTTGGTGAAAACGTCAACTGTTCTGCGGTTAATGATTTAGGAGACGTTAAATCATTAACCGTAATAGTGTTGTATTATGTGGAACATGAAACACGTGGTTCATTCATCACATAGCGAGTGGTGTGGTCGGAGACTTGACCTAAACGCCTGTTCATAGCTTTACGAGCACTCACCTGGTCGTAGACTAGGCTTGGAACTTTGTCCGACCAGGGTATTCATTATATAACTTCTGTAATACCTACGAACAATTAGGTCGGTGGTCTTAGAAGTTACGACCACGAAGACGTATGGTCTTTATCATATATTAAGATAATATATGAATATTTTAATCATCAACAGCTAGCCCCCGAACTTTTAAATGAATGTTGGTCGTGCGAACACGTTCTCCAATGCAATCATATCGAACAGACCTCTCATTAAATGCCGTGAGACTCGAGGCGATGCGTATTCATTTTAAAGTTGAGAAACCTTTGGAAAAAGGAAAAAGCCTTTCTGTCCGTCAGGCGAAAAGGTATTTGCCCGTTGGACTTCTCGAAGAGTCGGTTACAGTGAAAATGTCTATAAAACGACCCCGGCTGAGTGCTTTAAACCTTTACGCCTCTATCTCCAAGAAAATCTTCCTTGAGTTCTTCACCCAAAAAGGAAAGCATCATGTCGGACCTCATCATAACCGGTCGATCTCCGATCCGAGCGAGAGAAGATTGGAGAGTTTGGAGAGGTTGGATTGCTACCCGACAGAGTTTGATTTCTTGGAGATCGGCTTTTGGAGAGCTCTGCCCAAGCGGCGAGGAGGGAGAAATTCCGGTGTTCCTCGCGTACGTTGAGTGCAGGCTCAAGCTTCCAGCACATCCTTTTCTTTCTCAAGTGCTGGAGTTTTACGAGATTGAGTTGATCAACCTTGCTCCCAACGCCATTGCAAACCTAAGCATCTTCGTCTACCTCTGCGAAGCATACCTGGGGATTCCACCGTCGATGGAACTCTTCAAGTACTACTATCGGATGGCGAACACGAAGAAAATGACCAGCACCCCTGGGGAATGTACCCTAAGGCTTCATGATGGCAAGGCTGACGAGTACATTCGCATGTACTCGAAGTCTTCTTGGTCATCATGGAAGAAAAGCTGGTTTTACATGAAGGTTACGCGAGAAGACGGCCTGTATTACAGCGGTAAGAAGGCGGTCGAGAACTCGCGTTGGCGTTCCTCCTCAAAGAAGGAGGGGGAAGTTGGGAGATGGGTTGAGGCTATCCATCTCTTGAGTGTTAGAGGTTTAACCTCCTGGCACGTTGTAAGGGACTTTTCCATTAGGAGAATTAGTCCTTTAAAGACCAGGGCACGTTCGATGCTCTGGTTCATTGGTGGCGACGACGCTACCAAGGATTCTGATCCAGGTAATTTTTCAGAAAATCCCGACCAGATTATTTTACGATTTGGTCATTTTCGCAAAACTAAGATCTTTCATTTGTAATTGTAGTCTTGTCTTCTGAGGACGTCAGAAACAGGATCAAAATGATCTGCGCTGGCGAACTTGATAACAAGGCCAGCTTTCCCTTAATCCTAGCACTTGCCGGTGCCGAGGAAAGGACCGAAAGACTTAGGGTAAGCGTATTAACTTCTTTTCACCTTTCCAGTTAATTTCGATCGTTTTTAATCCTCTTTATGTGTAGTTGGTCGGACTCAAGATCAACGAGGCTACGGAGACATGTGAGCCTATTGATTATCCGACCAGCCTTGTGATCGCTGAGGGCAGCGGTCACGCTGAGGTAAGCAACTGAAAGAAATAACTTCTGTAAGATCAAGCATATTCTTCACCTGATTAACTTTGTTTGTTAATACAGGCGGCAATCACTGAGTTTCGTCTAGTTGTCTATGAGACAGCTGTTCCTGAGACCAGTGAAACTACACTTTCTGATCCAGGAGTCAGGGATCTTGCTCTTGACCAGATGGTTGAGAACATTGCTTCTGATCTCCTGATCGGGAGTATAGAGAATACAATTGAACCTACCAGTTCGGAACTGGTGGGAACAATTGAAAAGAAGAGAAAAACAGGCACAACGGATTTTAAGCCAGCGCGCTATAAGATCAAGACTAAGAAAACCACCAGGTATGTACAATTTTATATGAAAAACATACCTCGTATATTCCAAGTAGAATTGAACTTTCTGTTTCTCTCGTGCAGATCTGCTGAATCCCTGGTCGCTTCCGACCAGTCGCATTCAACAGGTCAGGTGATCGGAGGTGGTCCTGGCCATTGTCTTCCTCAGGTAGGACATCTTGAGGATGACGTGGTCGGAGGAGCCCCCGAGCCAACCTCGGCTCTGGAAACTGAGCTAGATCCCGTAGTAGTAACTATGCCGGCAACGGAGGTAGAGACCATCACGATCTTCCACGTGTTCCAATGCACGAAGGTCATCCCTCCAAAACTAACAAGTTTCCTTTCTCAACTTGATTTGCCGCGAGTAAGGAACTTGATGATTATTGGGGAAGAATATCGGATCGCCTGATGCAGGCGAAGCCCGATAAAATTTGTATCGATTACAATGATGTCGTAATTCGGGTAAGTGTCTTCAATCCTCTCCATAACCTTTCTCAAAGTTCACAAGAAGGTTTATGGAAGAAATGCTACTTATGCAGCATATGATCGAAAACCTCGCTACGGTCGGAGGACTAACCGAGCGAGTTAGGATATTAGAGAAAAACACTCGAGATAGAGAGTAAGAGTTCCTCTTCTTTTCTCATTAAGACTTTCCTTTTATTTATTCTCCTTATCAAGAATTCTTTTGATAGACTTAGAGAAAATAAAAGAAGATGCTTTGGTGAAAAGGCGGAAGAATAAAGCTTGAAGAAGAACTTGGGCTAAGAACCGTCGATCGAAGACTTGACGACCAAAGAATAAAAAGCTTCGGATGATTCCAAGAAGAGAGAGAAGGTAACTAGTCGTAGTCATAACTTAGTATGTCTTCCAATCTTTTTACTTAATACTTGCTTTGTCTATGCAGAACAAAAAAAAGCATTGACCAGAGCGAAGAAAGCTCTGAAATTTGAGAAAGACAAGTGGGCATCCCTCGTGCTTAGTTTAGATGAGAAAATCACCTCGCTAAACAAAATGCTCTTTGACATGGGCGCGGGATCAAGCTTGCCCTCCTTGAGTGACCCAATAGAAAAGGTCAACTTCCTAGGCACTTTGCTGGAAGAGCTCAAGGTTTTGCTCAAGACCACTAGGGAGAACTATGCCCACTCCGTTAAGGAGTCTATTGCCTGTGGAGTCAGTCTTGCTTTGGCAAAACTGAAAACTTCCGACCCATCAACTAACCTTCAAGCCATCGAAGAGGATTTCAACTGCTTACCCGCAGAGGCAAATCAGATCCTCGCAGAGATGAAACCTCTAGGTGAAAAGGTTGCAGAAGAGATGAAAGTCGGATCTCCATCTAGCAGTAGTTAGTTTAGGCATTCTCTAGTAGTTTAGCTGCAGGAAAAAATAATGCATACAATGTAAAGACTTACCTTTCTCTTATCAAAATGGAAAAAATTCTTTTATTCATCCGGTCGGACTTGTGAATTTATGTCTTATCTAGCCCCCGACTGTTATATAGTAGAAGATCTTTACTATATAATAGTACCACCTGAGGCCAAGAATATAAATCCAAATCTCAACCATTACTTGTAAGCATGTACTGATCGGTAAAAAACTGATCGTGGTAATACTAGGAAACCTTTATGGTCGGGCAACCGTAGGTTTCTGCTAGTTGTAAATCTGTTTTTAATGATCGAAGTACTTTACTAAGACAACATATGGTCGGAAAAACAAAGAATTCTCCTTGATAAGAGGAAAAAATATGAAAAACATATGTTAAAAGCAGACAAGTGGTTTTACTTCTATGCGATGCTCAATACTGGTCGGAATGAACCTAGCTAGGAAATAAAGGTATAAAATACATTTCGCAAGACGTGCTCATGCTCTTAGTCCGACTGGCAGCGGGGATCGTAGGAAAAGACCGTCGCTAGGAAGCTCCTTCCAGTGGGCGGAACCACGTGCGAAAAAGGAGAGACTTCGACTAGGAGGTTTTCCGTATCCCGACCAGTAGCCAAACAAGAGTAGAACAGAATTTTGAAACATAAACTATACATTTTATAATCCAGAGCATACGAACCGCAGTCGACCAGGATTAGGCAACGTCATATAAATAACATCACTCACTTCTCCAAATTTAATTATCATGTTTAAAGAATTTAAGCGAAAATGGAATGAAATGAAATGAAAGAAAATAAACAAAGAACTTACGCAATTGGTCAATATTCCATGAATTTGACAAAACCCTGCCGTCTGACATAGCTAATCGTACTGAGCCTGGTCGGGTAACTTCGACCACAGTGTAAGGACCTTCCCACTTAGGGGAGAGTTTATTGCGCCCTGCTTGGCTCTGAATTTTTCTGAGAACCAGATCACCTACAGCTAGGTTGCGAGGTTGCACCTTACGATTGTAGTACCTTCGCATGGCTTGCTGGTAGATTGTCGAACGTATCAAAGCTTGGTTTCGTCGTTCTTCAAGGAAATTGATGTCGTCGAGTCGATGTTCTTCCTGATTGCTTGTGGATATCGTGAGGATATGTGCACGATCCCAGGATGATGAGTCAATTGGCAATGGCTTTGTTGGTTTGCAAAATCTCGTGTTTTCGGGGTTTGCTTCTTCTTTGTCGGACCACAGCGGTCGGCCGGTGGTGTGGGGCGGTCGATCCCTTGGGACTGGCTGATCGGGCCGGCGGCTTGTGGCGGTCGGACGGTCTGTCTAAAATTGGATTTTGGAGCTAATCCAAAATATGTTGTGTAAGCGGAGAGGAGTCTCACGGATGTGGTTTCATCATTTTGGAGCTCCCAACAAAAGTTTTATTGAGTTGAAAATTCGGAAGGTTTCGGATTTTCAAGCTAGATTTTAGCTAAGTCTCTTTGGCCGGTCCGACCGCCGTTGTGGGAGCGGTCCGGCCGCTGATATCGGTCGGACCGGCCACCTGTGGGGCTGATCGAGCCGCAATGGCTGGAGGTAAGCCAAGTTCGCATTGATGCATGTTGATTGTGTTTAATGTTTAGTTATCAATGCTTTATTGTTGCATATTGCATTGCGGAACTGATGTGGGTCAAGTTGTGAAGAACTTGTTCCAGGAAACGGTTTGTTTGTCTATTGCTGTGCAGGTGGCTTGCAGGTCAACGACGTCAACGGTGAGTGGATCGGGACTACGCTTGGAGCCGAGGTCGAGCGATCATGGATCTGGGTAAGGTCGTGTGACTCAAGCATGGTGCAGGATAGGCAAGATGGATCGAACGGGTGGTTCGGTACAGCTGGTTGAATCAGGCGGTGCGGATATCGGTGCGAGTCTCTGGGAGGTTCCGATGGGATTCGGACAAGAGAGGCTTGGCGTCGATGAGAACCGCTGATCAACCTACACGTGGTGAAGCAGGCGATTGCTTCAACAGATCTGTGTGGGTCCCATGTGTGAGTGGGACCCAAATGTGACTCTAGTCCTCTCTAGTATAAATAGGAAAGGGGGAGAAGGAAAATAAGGGAGGCATTCATTTGGTTTCTTCCCTTGCTTTTCTAGGGTTAGGGTTTGGAGAGGAAGAGAGGGAGAGATTGTATGCTCCTTGGGTGAGCTCTTGTCCTCCTAGTTGGAGTGGCTTTGTAAGCATCTTGTGAGATCAATCAATCTTGTGATGCTTGCTTGAGAGATCATTTGTCTCCTCTTTGTGTTCTTCTCTCATTTGGATGAATTTGGTGCTTCCTTGATTCAAGGGTTTATACTTGGTCTCTTGACCCATTTTGTCTTGCTTTGGTTTGTGGGAATACTCATAGAATCATCTAGACCATCAATCCCCACACGCAAGTCTTGAATCAAAGATTTTCATATTTCTTGGGTTTGTGCACTTCTTTGTTTAATCCTTGAGAGATTGTTTCTGCGAAGTGGATCTGAAGGATCGTTGCTAGAAATAGGTCTCCAATATCATTAGGGAGGTGTGCTCGAAATTTGGTCAAGTTTCATTGGTTGAATCAAAAGTTAGATCAAATTTCGTTTTGGATTTGGGGTGGATTTTTCAAGATCTTGGTCGAACCGGTCGACCGGTCTGTAGAACGCGGTCCGACCGCCGTATTTTCGAACCATTATCTTGTCGGGTCGAACCGTTGTCCACCGGTCCGACCGCCGATTAGTTGCTTGGTCGGCCATTGGTTGAGCGTCGGTCCGAGGCCTTTGTGGTAGCCGGCCGACCGCCAAAGGCTGCAGATCAACCCTTTGAGTTTAAGTCTCCACATTTGTGTCGTGTGGTTGTCGGGGTTTGTCGAGTTCAAAGACAAGGCTTCATTGTGTGCTTATCGATCTTCTTAGCTCTCATAGCTAAAGGAGTAAAGTTCGTGTTGAATTCGACTTAGGCGAGAAAGTTTTGAAAGCGCCTATTCACCCCCCCTCAGTCGCCTTTCCGGTCCTACAAGTGGTATCAGAGCCGGTTAGCTCTTTTCTCTAGATCTTAACCGGTCTTTGGAGCCATGGCGACTGATCGATATTCAATCAGGCCACATGTTTTTGATGGAGTTGATTTTGCATATTGGAAGGCCCGAATGCAGGCCTACATCGAGGCTCAAGGGCACGCAATTTGGCTTAAGGTGAAACACCCTTATGTCGTGCGGTAGATGATAATTTGATCACTCGGATGTGGAGAACAACGGGGCTCGAATTTTTGATTCAAGGCCTTAGTCGATCGGAGTAATCACATTTTTTGTTATGAACCTCTTAGCAGCTTCAGTTGTAACTTTTACAACTGGCTCGGCTTTAATCCATTTTGTGAACGTGTCAATCATGACGAACAGGAATTCGAATCCCCCGGGTGCTCTTGGGAATGGTCCCAGAATGTCTAGTCCCCAGGTTGCAAAAGGCCAAGAAAGAAGAATTATTTGCAAAGCTTGTGCTTACCGATGTACTTGTCGGCTATGAAGCGACATTGTCGCGCCGTCACGAGCTCTTTTGCATCATGAAGGCGGTTGGCGATGGTATCCTTGCTCAAGGCTTTACGACCAAGGTTACAGAGGAATGATGTGCTCCACAGACTCCTTCATGAATTTCGGTTAGCAACCTAATGCCAGCCGATTGAGATATGCATCTCATCAACACCCCATGAGATCCTCGTTTATACAAGGTACGTTCGATTAGAGTGTATGATTTGGCATTTCGTGTTATACGATCAGCCTCTACATCATCTTCAGGAATGAGGTCATGCTGAAGATAATTGTAGATCGATGTCATCCAAGATCTACCTTGATCGTTACCGATCATGGAGCATCTAAGTTATCGAGTCAATAGGATTGACTCGATGTAAACTATCGATGTTCTCGGAATGCTCGACTACCGAGGGTGAATCGAGTTGCTCGAGAAAAACTCCCGGCGGGACGGTTGACCTAGTAGAGGCCATCCGTGCCAACTGATCTGCTAGAAAGTTCTCCTTTCTAGGAATATGTTGGATCTGGAAACCGAAGAAGTGCTTTTCAATTTCCGTACTTCGCGGATAGGAAGACATCTTGGTACTCGAGCATTGGTACTCTTTCCCTACTTGATTCGCTACTAGTTGAGAATCGCCTTTCACTAGCAATTTGCGAATCCCGAGCGAACGAGCTGCTCGAAGTCCTGCCAGCAAACCTTCGTACTCTGCCACATTGTTTGTAGCGGGAAAGTTAAAGCGGGCGACATACTTGATGTGTTCGCGGTAGGGGATATCAAGACGACTCCAGCCCCCGATCCCTTAAGCATTAAGGAACCGTCGAAGTACATTGTCCACTCGTCGTGGTGCTCGTACTCAGGTCCTTGCTTAGATTCCGGGTTTGTCCACTCGGCAATGAATTCTGCTATTGCCTGAGACTTTATGGTCGTTCATGAGATGAAATGGAGGTCGAGCGTCCCTAGTTCCACCGCCCATTTTGCTATTCGTCTGACGATTCCCTATTTCTAAGGACTTGACCTAAGGGATATCCGATGAGGCACGACCACTTTGTGGGCTCGAAAGTAATGCCTTAGTTTCCTTGAAGCCATAAGGAGACTATAAAGCAACTTCACACATGGGTATCTTTCCTTTGGCCCATGTAAGACTTAAAATACTCCTAGAATCATCTAGACCATCAATCCTCACACGCAAGTCTTGAATCAAAGATTTTCATATTTCTAGGGTTTGTGCACTTCTTTGTTTAATCCTTGAGAGATTGTTTCGGAAGTGGATCCAAGGATCGCTAGAAATAGGTCTCCAATATCATTAGGAGGTGTGCTCAAATTTGGTCAAGTTTCATTGGTTGAATCAAAAGTTGATCAAATTTCGCTTTTGATTTGGGGTGGATTTTTCAAGATCGATCAACCGGTCTCGACCGTTCAGAACGCGGTCCGACCGCCGTATTTTCGCATCGATCGCCTGTCGAATCGTTGTCCACCGGTCCGACCGCCGCTTAGTTGCCTGGCCGTATCATTGGTTGAACGCCTGGTCCGATCACCGTGGTAGCTTGGCCCGACCGCCAGGCCCGATCAACCCTTTGAGTTTAAGTCTCCACATTTGTGTCGTGGTTGTCGTGGTTTGTCGAAGTTCAAAGACAAGGCTTCCAGCAGGTGCTTATCGATCTTCTTAGCTCTCATAGCTAAAGGAGTAAAGTTCGTGTTGAATTCGACTTAGGCGAAAAGTTTTGAAAGCGCTATTCACCCCCTCGCCGCTCTTCCTGGCCCTACAAGTGGTATCGAGCTTGCTAGCTCTTTTCTAGATCTTAACCTGTCTTTGAGCTATATGATCGATCGATATTCAATCGTGCCACATATTTTTGATGGAGTTGATTTTGATATTGAAGGTCTAATGCAGCCTACATCGAGGCTCAAGGGCACGCAATTTGGCTTAAGGTGAAACACCCTTATGTCGTGCACCGATGATAATTTGATCACCTGCATGTGGAAAACAACAAATAGGCTCTAATTTTTGATTCAAGGCCTTAGTCGACGGAGTAATCACGCTTTTTGTTATGAACCTCTTAGCGCCTTTCGCTGTAACTTTTACAACCGCTCGCTTTAATCCATTTTGTGAACGTGTCAATCATGACGAACAGAATTAATCCCGGTGTTCTTGGGAATGGTCCCGTAATGTCTAGTCCCAAGTGTGCAAAAGGCCAAGAAAGAAGAATTATTTGCAAAGCTTGTGCCTACCGATGTACTTGTCGCTATGAAACTGACATTGTACGCACTTCGTCACGCAGCTCTTTGCATCATGAAGGGCAACCAAGAGTATCCTTGCTCAAGGCTTTACGCACTGGTTCTCAGAGGAATGATGTGCTCCATGCACTCCTTCATGAATTTCTGCTTAGCAACCTAATGCCACCGATTGAGATATGCATCTCATCAACACCCCATGAGATCCTCGCTATACAAGGTACGCTCGATTAGAGTGTATGATTTGGCATTTCGTATATACGATCACCTCTACATCATCTTCGTGAATGAGGTCATGTCAAGATAATTGTAGATCGATGTCATCCAAGATTCACCTTGATCGCTACCGATCCGTGGAGCATCTAAGTTATCGAGTCAATAGGATTGACTCGATGTAAACTATCGATGTTCTCGAGCACACGAATATTAATCGTCGCTGGATCGCCACGCTCTACGACCAAGACATCACCGACAAACTTTTGTGGCGCTGTACCACGTAAATCAATCAGTTTTCCCCGGTCTTGAGAAACTAAGACCGGCACTCAGAAGGTACTCTTTGTGCTTTTCAAAGGCATCATTCGCCTCGCCGCCCACTAAACTTCCATGTTTCAAGAAGTTTGAAGAAAGGTAATCCTTTTCCCCAACCCGCTATGAAACGACTTAGCGCCATACAACCTGCTAGCTTCGACTTCCTTCTTCGTGGTCGGGGCGATTCGATGGATGGCCGATATGTTCGCCGGTTTGTTTCGATACCTTTAGCCGAAACTAGGAAACCGAGCAGCTTTCCAATGTTTGCTCGGAGGAAGGAGACGGCGACTCTTCCTATTTAGGATTGAGTCCTCGCTCCGATCGGCACCTTTAGTGATGATCCATCGAGATTGCTTGACATGGAGTTTCTGAAGGAGCGCCTTTGTCGAGTGGAACCTCTTTAGGTGCAGCTCGGACGGTTTGGGCGTTATCTTGGAGTGCAGAGTGCTTGACCCGCAGATGATGAGTCGTAATTTCGGTCGGTAACTCATCGACCAGTTCTAAAGACCTTCGATCACATGCGTATGCCATTTTGCGATCTCCACGAACCATGATTACCCTTTGGTCCCGGCATTTTCAAACTTTGATACCCGTAGTGCGTGGCTATCAAGAATTTCGCTAATCTTGGAAGACCAAGAATTCCATTATATGCGGTTTCAAATCAACCACGTCCAAATGAAATTTTTCCGCTCGGAAGTTATCGGGCTTCCAAAGCGTGACCGTAGGACACTTGTCCTATCGGTTTGGCGGTAGAACCAGAACTAATCGCTTTCACTAACAATTTGCGAATCCGCGAGCGAGTGCTCAAGTCCCGCCCGACAAACCTTCGTACTCGCCACATTGTTTGTAGCGGGAAAGTTAAAGCGGGCGACATACTTGATGTGTTCGCGGTAGGGGATATCAAGGCGACTCGACCCGATCCCTTAAGCATTAAGGAACCGTCGAAGTACATTGTCCACTCGTCGTGGTGCTCGTGCATCGAGTCCTTGCTTAGATTAGGGTTTGTCCACTCGGCAATGAATTACTGCTATTGCACGAGACTTTATGGTCGTTCATGAGATGAAATGGAGGTCGAGCGTCCCTAGTTCCACCGCCCATTTTGCTATTAAATCTGACGATTCCCTATTTCAAGGACTTGACCTAAGGGATATCCGAGAGAAGCGACCACTTTGTGGGCACGAAAGTAATGCCTTAGTTTCCTTGAAGCCATAAGGAGACTATAAAGCAACTCGTACTGTGGGTATCTTTCCTTTGGCCCATGTAAGACTTAAACTACGTAATACAGTGATCGTTGGGCGTTTTCACGTTCTACGACCCGATTACACCGTAACGACTTGTGGCGTTGCAGCCACGTAAATCAACAGTGTTTTCCCTGGTCTTAGAGAAACTAAGACCGGGGCACTCGTAAGGTACTCTTTGTGCTTTTCAAAGGCATCATTAAGCTTAGTCGTCCTCGAAACTTCCATGTTTAGAAGAAGTTTGAAGAAAGGTAGTCCTTTTTCCCCCAACCTAGCTATGAAACGACTTAGCGCTGCCATACAACCGGTTATGATGCGGGGGATTGCCCGATCTTCACGACGTAGGATCGATGATAACTTTGGATCCGTGCAACCTGACGAACCGATGGCGCCAACCACTGTCAAAACAGCAACCTGCGACAAAAGAATTCGCCCAACCACACGCTCGTGATCCCGTCTACTCGATCACACCAAGTAGACGTGTCGCTGCTCCTGCAAAACACAAGGAATCACAAGAACGGCGGAACGGCTGTGATTGGAACTCCCAATTCTAGTAGAGGCAATATGGCTCAAACCCTAGAATCAAGAATATATTGATCTGTCAAAAAATATTTTTCGCCCCTTTCCTGGCGGCGCAACGTAGGCTTTAATAGCCAGGAAACCGGCGGCCGTCCCGAACAAACTCGGTTCGGTCAAACAAAAACAAAAACGGACTCAGAGTCCTAATCGGTTTGGTAGTTACATGGGTGCGAGGTTTACAAAAAAAACAAGATGTCTTTCCTTCTGAAATCCCAATGCATACACGTCACTCCTTTAGTCTTAATTGAATAGAAAACTGATTTGTTTATTCCTTGCTCCATGCATCAGCACCTTTAGTCTTGATTGAATAGAAACCGATTTGTTTATTCCTTGCCCCATGCGCCATGACGTGAAACACACTTAGCACATGCATGCATAGTGCTTCTTGCATTTAACACATATGCATGCTTGTTCACGCCTCCGAATGCATGCACATCATCTTTGCTCTTTCGCCCTGATGTCGTCTCCCATGCTTCTATACGTATAAAACTGCACACACATAATATGAGACTATTAGGCAGTAACATATATTCATTACAATTAAAATTAAAATTAATTAAGAGCGAGTTCACCTGTTGATTAATCTTTTTAGCTCTTACTCGTGTAATCGGTCCAATCGGCGGGATGCCCTCATCATCCTTCCCCTCTTGAAAAGGAGTCGTCCTCGACTCTGATTCTTCCGGTCCAAAGAATGGTGACAAATCAGCAACATTAAATGTAGAACTCACAGCATAATCGTCACCCGGAAGCTCTATCTTATATGCATTGTCATTGATCTTCTCAAGTACTTTGAATGGTCCATCTCCTCGAGGCATCAACTTGGACTTACGCTTGTCCGGAAAGCGTTCTTTGCATAGATGCACCCAAACTAAGTCACCCGGTTCAAATAGCATCTTCTTTCTTGACTTGTTCGCCTTCTCAGCATAGTAACGTGCCTTCTTTTCAATTTCTTCTTTAGTCTTGACATGAATTTGCTTCACATATTCAGCACGCTTTGACGCCTCCATATTAGCATGTTCATGTAGCGGCAGTGGTAGCAAATCAAGTGGTGTAATTGGTTTAAAACCATACACCACCTCGAACGGGCACAATTGAGTAGTAGAATGTACCGCCCTATTGTATGCAAACTCCACATGCGGCAAACAATCTTCCCACTCTTTGAGATTCTTCTTGATCATCGTTCGTAGTAGCATTGAAAGTGTTCTATTTACCACCTCCGTTTGGCCATCTGTTTGTGGGTGACAAGTTGTAGAGAATAACAACTTTGTCCCAAGCTTGGCCCACAAAGTCTTCCAAAAGTAGCTCATGAACTTGACGTCTCGATCTGAAACAATCGTTTTTGGCATGCCATGCAATCTTACAATTTCCCTGAAAAACAAGTCAGCTACATGCGACGCATCGTCACTTTTGTAACAAGGAATAAAATGTGCCATTTTAGAGAACCTATCGACAACTACAAAAACTGAATCCCTTCCCCTCTTAGTCCTAGGCAGTCCTAAAACAAAGTCCATACTAATATCCTCCCAAGGTACACTAGGAACAGGAAGTGGGGTATATAAACCATGTGGATTAAGTTTAGATTTTGCTTTGTGGCATGTCACACATCGCTGTACAAACCTTTCGACATCACGCCTCATTTTAGGCCAATAAAAGTGATCGCTCAGCATCATGAAGGTCTTTTCTCTCCCAAAATGTCCCATTAATCCACCTGCATGAGATTCCTGCAATAAAAGCAAACGCACGGACGAATCTGGAACACATAATTTGTTAGCACGAAATAAAAACCCATCATGAACGTGAAACTTGTCCCATCCTTTTCCATCTTTGCATTTAGAATATGGTTCTGAAAATTCACTATCGGAAGCATACAAATCTTTCAAACTCTCTAATCCAGGTGTACCTTCACTTCCAATTGAGTTAAAAGCACATGTTTTCTAGATAAAGCATCAGCTACCACATTCTCTTTTCCTTTCTTGTACTTAACAACATATGGGAAAGTTTCAATGAATTCTACCCACTTAGCATGTCTACGGTTCAGTTTAGCTTGGCTTTTCAAATATTTCAAAGCTTCATGATCAGAGTGGATAACAAATTCTCTAGGCCAAAGATAATGTTGCCAAGTTTGAAGCACACGTACCAAAGCATACAATTCTTTATCATACACAGGATAGTTCAATTGGGCACCTCCTAGTTTCTCACTAAAGTATGCTCGGGTTTCCTTCTTGTATCAAAACACCACCAATACCTATTCGCTAGCATCACATTCAATTTCAAAAGTCTTAGTGAAATCAGGCAAAACAAGCAATGGTGCTTCAATCAAACGTTTCTTCAGTTCTTGAAAAGCTTTTTCTTGTGATGCACCCCACTCAAACACAACACCCTTTTAGTTAACTCATTTAATGGGGCAGCAATAATCTGAAATCTTTAACAAAGCGTCGATAAAAACTAGCAAGACCATGAAAGCTTCGATTTGACTAACATTCACGGGGTAGACCAGTTCTTAATTGCTTCAGTTTTAGATTCATCTACCTCAATACCTTGTCCAGAAACAACATAGCCCAAGAACACAACTTTATCGAGTGCAAAAGTGCATTTATCAAGATTAGCATACAGTTTCTCATTCCTAAGCACTTGTAGCACTTGTCTAGTATGATCAATGTGTTCATCCATCGTTTTGCTATAGATCAAGATATCATCAAAGTATACCACAACAAATTTACCAATGAAAGCTCTTAAAACATGATTCATCAATCGCATGAATGTACTGGGTGCATTAGATAAACCAAAAGGCATGACTAACCACTCATATAATCCAAATTTAGTCTTAAAAGCAGTCTTCCATTCATCACCAAGTTTCATCCTAATTTGATGGTAACCGCTTCTCAAATCAATTTTGGAGAATATAATAGCACCACTAAGTTCATCTAGCATATCATCTAACCTAGGAATAGGATGACGATATCTAACAGTGATATTGTTAATGGCACGACAATCAACACACATTCTCCATGTACCATCTTTCTTAGGAACAAGAATTACAGGAACAGCACAAGGACTAAGACTTTCGCGTACATACCCTTTCTCAAGTAGCCCTTGCACTTGGCGCTGAATTTCTTTGGTCTCCTCCGGATTGGTACGGTATGGTGGACGGTTTGGAAGTGAAGCGCCGAACTAGATCAATTTGATGCTCTATTCCGCGCAATGGTGGAAGTCCCGCTGGTATCTCCTCTGGAAACACATCCTCAAATGCCTGCAAAAGAGAGGAAACACAACTAGGAAGAGAGCTTAAGTCGTTAGTTGAAAGCAAAACAGTTGCATCTTTGTACACAAGCACAAAGTGCATCTTTGATGGGTCATTGCTCACATCTCTCAAATCTGATTTTGTGGCTAACATAACCAACCCTCCCTCACTCTTACTTTTTCCTCTCATATTTGGCTTGTGGCTCTCACTCACCGATGTATGGAACTCACTCTTTTCTTTCTTTTTACTCTCATTTTCAGCAATCTTCTTTTGCTGAAATTCAGCCTGTATTTGGCTAGGAGTCATTGGATTAAGCTCCTTGGTCTTTCCCTTCCACTTAAAAGCATATCTATTGGAACGACCATCATGTTGCACACTTCTATCATATTGCCATGGCCTTCCCAACAGCAGATGGCACACGGTCATAGGCACCACATCACATTCAACGGTGTCCTCATAATCTCCAATTTTAAAAGTAACATGCACCACAAACTGAACCTTCACATCCCCACATTCGCTAAACCATTGCACATGATATGGACGTGGATGTTTCAGCTTCTTTAAACCAAGCTTCTCACACAATTCAATGCTAGCCAAGTTATGACAACTACCTCCATCAATAATAAGTTTGATTACCTTGTTGTTTACCTTGGCTTGTGTTTGAAACAAGTTGAATCGCTGCGGATGTGCGTCTCCTTCTTGGGCAAGCATGCTCAAATTTTTAGTGACGACTAGTGCCTCTCCGTTTCATAACTCAACACATCAATCTCATCATCTTCATCGGATGCATTTTCATATTTCTCATTTGCATGACTAGGTTCAACCTCATCTTCACTTGCGGATTCAAAATCTCCATCTTCGTCACAAGCATGACTCGGTTGTTGGGACACTCCTAGCGATGTGCCCACGTCCCAAACACTTGAAGCATTGAATTTCTCTACTCTTTCTTTGTAGCATTAATTGAAGATGTAGGGGATGGAGCCACCTTCTTCTCACTTGATGTAGGTGCTGATTTTGCAATCGAGAAAGAGCGAGCATTAGTATTTGAACTAGTACTAGTGAAGATGTACCTCGTCCTAAAGCAGGCGTGCTTTGGTGGCATTAGATGAGAATGATGGAGCTTTCAAGTTGAGCGATGCCAGTCCTTGGTCTTTGGTTTCATATCTTCTAATGCTTGCTTCTACGCCTTTGTCGCTGATGCACCAAATCAACAACGATGATTGTAGGGTGATATTGCACTATCGTTTAATGTTTTTATTCATGCCAAGCGAAGCAGCGCAAGTGTTTGCTCTTCATCTTCGCACATGTGCCCTAATCATAGATTGCTCCATCTCCTTGTAATATTCCTCCACCGGCGACCTCCTGCCTCAAATTCGTAATTTATCAAAAGGTCACGTTTATAGGTGTTAGGAACAAACCGTGCTCTCGGCTCTTGCTTCATTTCAGCCCATGATGCAATTGGAGGTTCCCATTATCTTCTCTTTGGTTCAATACTTGTTCCCACCAAATCAACGCATACCCATCAAACTCAAGTGGCGCCATGTGTAGCTTCTTCTCTTAGAATAATTGTGCATTGGAATATCTTCTCTACCTTGAGCTCCCATGTGAGATATGCATCCGGATCGGAAGCACCTTCAAATTTAGGAATATTGAACTTGAGCTTCCCAAATTTTTCCTCCACGTGGTGCTCATCATGGCGGCGACCATGGCGTTGATAGTTATCATTGCGGTGTAACCAAGCGTCGTCGCCGAAGTCCTCAATGTGGGCGACCGCCGCCACCATCGCCACGCCACGCCTCTCCCTTGGCCATGGTTAGCACCCACAACACCTCCCCACGCCGGAAAGGGTGGGCGAACCGCGTTAGCGGCGACTCGACCCGCAGAGCTTCTCTGGCGAATCGTGCAACCCTCTCTTCATCGGTCTCATCAAGCTCAATACCTTCTTCATGTACACCAACTGGGCCCGCTCTTTGCGAAGCTCCTCTAGTATCTCCTCCTCAAGGCGCTCATGTTGTCATTCAACCGAGTGTTGAAATCATTGTGAGCTTCTCAAGGTCAACTTGTGTAACATATCTTTGGTTCTCCTTCTTTTCTGACATGGTTAGTGCAAACAAAGAAAGACTATATATGTGGATGTGGATTTTTTTGTGGAAACCACTCAACCTCACCTTCTCTTCTGGCCAAAGAAGTTCTTATCGTCCTTGATGGAATTGAAGAGCTGCACGTACTTTGGTGACGGTAGACAACACAAGGTGATAGATTAAGCGAATTCAATTGCACAAGCACTGTTAGACAATGGCTTATTTGTGGAGCTTGGAGGGAAAGTATTTACCTATGCAATCTGAAATTTCTAGATATTGTAAAGCTAGGTAACAATCCAAACTAGAATTCAATGCCTAGTTGCTGATCCAAAGATATAAGCGAAGAACAAAGCAACTCACACGCAAAGATGATGGAACTTAGTGCAATCACAGGAATGAGCTAAAAATATAAGTGATGAACAACTAGCTCTTATTGCACAAGTTATAGAGAGACGCTAGCTAATTGCTCAATGATATAAATTAGGGCACAAGATTGCTCAAAACAATGAAATAGCACAATCTGAAATTTTGACAATGATAGGGTGTGCTCACAATAGGTGATCGGTCAAGTCTCTTTTTTTTTTCTTTTTTTTTTGCCACTGCCTTTTTTTTTCTTTTCTTTTTTTTTCTTTTTTACTCGACCAATCAAAATGTTACAAGAACAGCACTCAAAACCCCACTTTTGGCTATAAAAGAAATAACAATTCAGATGTGTGTAAAGTGTAAATGAGCAGCCCTAGAGCAATATCAAATAGCTAGTCTCGAATAGGAGCAAAGTATTCACAAAGGTTTGATTTGGCTCACAAAGATATATGAGTTTTTTTTTCATGACGCGAATAAAGACGCGATCGACCTATCTTGGGCACTAGTATCAATAAGCAAGAATATGCATGTATGCGGTAGCGATTATGCGATCTTTGCGAAACACTTTATGTGTGATTTTTATTTCCTTTTTTTGTCTTGCTCTTACGGTGATGGCGCCTTTATGGCGTGACTTGACCTGTGATCGTACAGTCGATGTTTTATATATATATATATATATATATATATATATATATATATATATATATATATATATATATATTTGAAAAACAAAAATCAAGCAACACAAAGAAAACTATGATCGTGACTAAACACGCTTCTAATGGATTAAAACCTACTTGAAACTCACAAGAAAAAATCAGATCAAACTACAGACTCTGAATTTTTTTGTGTGTGTGTGTATAGGACGAGAAAATAAATCTAACTACGGGTAAATTGATCCTACTGTGACAACGATGCTCGATACCAAGATGATGCGGGGATTGCGATCTTCACGGCGTAGGATCGATGATAACTTTGGATCCGTGCAACTTTGAATGAACCGATGGCGCCAACCACCGCCAAAACGGCAACTGCGACAAAAGAATTCGCCCAACCACACGCTCGTGATCCGTCTACCGATCACACCAAGTAGGCGATGTCGCGCTCTCCCGCAAACACAAGGAATCACAAGAGCGGCGAACGGCACAATGATTGGAACTCCCAATTCTAGTAGAGGCAATATGGCTCAAACCCTAGAATCAAGAATATATTGATCTGTCAAAAAATATTTTGCCCCTTTCTGGCGGCGCAGCGTAGGCTTTAATAGCTGAGAAACCGTGGCCGTCCGAACAAACTCGGTTCGGTCAAACAAAAACAAAAGCGGACTCGAGTCCTAATCGGTTTAGTAGTTACATGGGTGCGAGGTTTACAAAAAAACAAGATGTCTTTCATACAAATCCCAATGCATACACGTCACTCCTTTAGTCTTAATTGAATAGAAAAGCGATTTGTTTATTCCTTGGTTAGCTTCGGACTTCCTTCTTCGTGGTCGGGCGCATCGATGGATGGCGATATCTTCGCGGGTTTGCTTCGATACCTTTAGCGAAACTAGGAAACCGAAGCGACTTTCAGTGAAACCCGAACACACACTTCTCCTGATTCAACTTGAGGTTATGTCTTCTCAAGTTATTGAAAGTCTCTTTAAGGTCAAGCATATGGTCACCGGGTTGACACTTTTCACTACCAAGTCATCAACGTAGGCTTCCAAATTCCGACCTATTTGTGGGCTGAAGGTTTTCTGCATTAATCTTTGAAAAGTTGCACTAGCGTTTTTGAGACCAAAGGGCATTTTTACATAACAGAAAGTGTCAAATGGAGTGATGAAGGAAGTTTTCTCTTCATCTTCTTTACTCATACTAATCTGGTGGTACCCTGAGTAAGCATCTAAAAAACTTAATAACTCGCACCGGAGGTAGAGTCTACAAGTTGATCAATGCGAGGAAGGGAAAATCATCCTTCTGGACAAGCTTTATTAAGATCATGAAGTCTATACACATCCTCCATTTCCCATTACTCTTCCTAACCATTACAGGATTAGCGAGCCATTGAGGGTGATGTACTTCACGAATGAATCCGACCTTTAAGAGCTTGTCAATCTCGGTGGATGGCGTCCTTCGGTCGGTGCGAAGCGTCGAGCTTCGCTGACCGGATTTTTGTCGCCGGGCGCTAACTTGTGCTCGATCACCTCCTGGGGACTCGGGCATGTCGGACGCTTGCCACGCGAACACATCCTTGTTTGCTCGGAGGAAGGAGACGGCGACTCTTCCTATTTAGGATTGAGTCTGCTCCGTCGGCACCTTTAGTGATGATCCATCGGCGTTGCTTGACATGGAGTTTCTGAAGGGCGCCTTTGTCGAGTGGAACCTCTTTAGTGCAGTCGGACGGTTTGGGCGTTATCTTGGGTCCAGGTGCTTGACACCACGGATGATGAGTCGAAATTTCGGTCGGTAACTCATCGACCGCTTCTAAAGACCTTCGATCACATGCGTATGCCATTTTGCGATCTCCACGAACCATGATTACCCTTTTGGTCCTGGCATTTTCAAACTTTGATACCCGTAGTGCGTGGCTATCAAGAATTTCGCTAATGCCGGAAGACCAAGAATTCCATTATATGCGGTTTCGAAATCAACCACGTCAAATGAAATTTTTTCCGTTCGGAAGTTATCAGGGCTTCCAAACGTAACCGGTAAGGACACTTGTCCTATCGGTTTGGCGGTAGAACCAGGAACTATGCCATGAAAGGCGCATTTCACCGGTTTGACCTTTGATCTAGGAACCTGCATATCTTCTAAAGCTCCAGAAAATAAGATATTTAAAGAGCTACCACCGTCTATCAAAACTCGATTGACTTTGCAATTATTAATAGTAGGCTCTACAATAATAGGGAACCTACCCGGTAGAGTTGATGAGACGAGGCAATCTTCTTTGCTGAAGGAGATCACGGTATCCGACCACCTTGATGGTTTGGTGATGATCGAAGGTTCCGACAGGTTGACCTCTCGCTCCATGGTTTTCAGATGACGACGTGAGTCGTACGAAGAAAATCCTCCAAAGATCATATTTACCGTGCGCTGAGGCTCCTGGTACTCCATCTCTTCGTCGCCATCCTTGTTCTTTTTGGAACTTGTTTCCCCCAACTCCTGGATTGCGGGAAGTGGGCCTTTACCTGCATAGAAATCCTCTAGCTTCTTTTGCCAAACACGACAAAGCGCAAGTCGTGTTCTGCTCATTGGTGAAGTGGACACCACTTCTTACCTTTATTATGGCTATCGGTTGAACTTTGGCTTTGCCCGACCGGTATAATCCTTCTTACCCTTGAGCGGTTTATCCGGAACCGCTAGGACTTCCTTGGTGCCCATTTTGCGGTGCTTCTTCTTCTTGAAACCTTCTTGGGATTCTTTTCGACTTTTCAATGCCAGTTGCGGATTTTATCTTTTCGATCAATGGCTTCACTCCATTCAACCGCCTCACTAGCGGCGCATACTTATCGACCATGTCAAAGAGTTCGCCGTTGTTCGTGGAGGATTCATAGCAATGTCCTCCGTAAACCGTCGATTCCTTAAACACGCCTTGAATGCGAATCACGTAAGATTCTACAATCTCGGAATAGAATTTCAACTGGTTGAACCTCTTGATGTCTTGACGGAGAGTTTCCTTTAGTTCTTCCGAGTCCGATGGAGATCATCCTCCTTTCGAGGCGATCGTGCGTGCTCGAAATTCACAATCAAAAGATCGCAGAGTTGTTCCCAAGTATAAATAGATCGACCGCTGGTTAAGCAACCAAGACCGCAGATCCTTCCGCTAATGGGCAAATAATTAGCCATCACGTTTTGATCACCACCCGCCACTCGATGGCGAAGGTATATATCCGAGAAACTCTAATGGATTTTGAGATCCATCGAATTTATCCATGTTGGCGGTCGGAACCCATTAGGCCAACGTGCGCCTTGGAGCCTGCGAAAAGGCTCTACAACTCATGGCGATTCATAGCGCCTTCTTGGAAAAGGTGCTTGGGACTATGATCGATGGGAGATCGGTTTCTTCTATTTGAACGCCGACGCTCCGTCGTCCCGATCCGGTCGCCGACGTTATCATGACGTCTTTGACCATTAGCATGGTTCAGATGATGACGGAGATCATCTGCGCCAAGCATGTGCTCTCCTTGGCTAGGGGAAGATGTCGTTGTTCGAAACAACCTTCTTCCTTCATGACCTACTGGTCGGAATCGCCGAGGAGGTCTAGGTGCCGGTGGTGACCATGCCGCCTCTCATCGAGGGAGGAGCGCTGAGACGAAGTCACCGTTAGACTTTGTGACATCCTTTGCCCCCTGCATGCTTCCGTGCACTCCACAGTTCGTTGAAGAATTTCCGATACCTGCTCCACCAATTGGGTAAAGCCCGAGCTTCACCAGGGCGGTCGAGATTATTAAGAATATCTTGAATACGACACAAGTTACGAATCATTCTAGAAGGTCTCGGAGGATTCATCGAAGATGTTGGTGTTCGGAGACCGAAGTTCCTCTGGACCTTTGGCCTAACTCCGTCATGCTGTCATCCTTGGTGGGCCGCACCACGCGATTAGCCGGTGGACGCCCATCGACTCGTTGCCTCGGTAGGTGGTGCTTGATTGCCCGTGCCATCTCCATTAGCAGGTGGTGGCGAGGCAGGGTGTGCAGGACTGTGAGTGGCATCACGATCAGCATTTCTGATCGTGTTGACCTCATGCTTCCACCAACGATCTTCCGAGGAGCTTCCACTGTGACTAGCGGAGAACTTCTCAGTGCTTCTACCAGAGATTTCCACGATGGAGGCCGGTCGGAGATGAGAACCTCCTGAGGTCTTCGTGGCGGGCTCAGTCTGATTCGGTGAATTGCCGATCGGATACTGAGTCTTATCGTCCTCACTCTGTCTATTACCGGTGAGGTCTCATCGACACCGCTTACGGATGCCGCTTGGTCCCTGAATTTCCAGAGGCCGTTGGTGAATACCTGTCAGCCATGACTATGTCAAGGGTATATTGACCCTCGGGTTGTGGGGCTGAGGTGTTGTCACCTTTGTCGCCGGTCGGAGAAACCGGGCTTGGAAAAACATTCGGACGTCCCGATCTGGTCAGAACGATCCGATCCTCAGAAAGCGTCTCTTGGCGCAACGGTGTATCTTCATCCATCCGCTCAAGTTCGCTGTCGTCAGCGACCTGCGAATCATCAGAGGAGGACGAAGATTCCCCATGTTGCTTAGCTTGGATGCAGGCTTCCATGTCAAGGTTGGAGTAGTCATCCAAGTCGAACCAGTTTTCCTCATCCCATGTTCCTGCCATACTTGTGATTACGAATATGAAGAAAGACGGATGAGTTAAGCGAAGAACCTCTTCAGAAATTTTTGCACTATCTTCCCCACGGACGGCGCCAGCTGTCGACGATCAAATCGCCGATCTTATGAATATATAAATGAAAATAGGAAAAATGTGCGTGACTTCTGGTAGTGGATCTAACTTGCTCTTTATTGCTATGAACTCACAATTACAAACACTAGGAGTATCTAAAAACACAACACTTTGCTATCTCTTGCTTGATGTCTTCTGCTTGTGTTGTCTATGCTGTACCCCGTGTCCTCCGTCTCTGTTTCCGTCCTTCCATGACCCTCCTTAAATAGTTGATGAAGCGGTGGCAGTTATCCCATGAAGAGACATCCGTTGGGGAGCGGCGCTTTGGTCGGGAAGAGACGGCGATCTGGCGGTTCCACTAATCGTAAGGCGGTTGGTGAAAACGTCAATCGCTTCTGCGTTAATGATTTAGGAGACGTTAAATCATTAGCCGTAATAGTGTTGTATTATGTGGAACATGAAACACGTGGTTCATTCATCACATAGCGAGTGGCGTGGTCGGAGACTTGACCTAAACGCATGTTCATAGCTTTACGAGCACTCACCTGGTCGTAGACTAGGCTTGGAACTTTGTCCGACCAGGGTATTCATTATATAACTTCTGTAATACCTACGACCAGTTAGGTCGGTGGTCTTAGAAGTTACGACCACGAAGACGTATGGTCTTTATCATATATTAAGATAATATATGAATATTTTAATCCTCAACACGGTACTACCGAGAAAATGAGTTTTATACAATTATACTCCTTTTGCAAAAAAGGAATGGTGTACATTTTTTGAATTGAATCCATAAATGTAAAGGCTCATTTATTCCTGAAATGTCTAAATATGCATGGTTCAATTCCATATTGCCTAGCCACATGGTGGAAGAGCAATTTATGAGGTGGAGTCATTGCCACCACTTAAAACATGTGACACATTACATGGGGTGATATAAAGGAGTATTATAGCTAAAGTTACACACATGCATGTGCACACGCTCGCATGTCTATTCGCGTGACACAACCATTATTGATGATGAATGGCTTAAAAAGCTACTATTGGACTTATCGCTGGTTGACAAACCAATATCAGCAAATCCTAATGTATTGTGATAACCAAACATAACCAAACAGTGTTGATTAAGGTTACAGGTACTAAGGATAATATGCAATCCTCCAGACACGTGAAGCAAAAAAAAAATCTATCAGACCCTTTCACAAAAGGGACTAGCACATAAGGCAATTTCCGTTGCGCCCATAGACATGAAAATGAGGTCCACTGGGGTTATACCTCAACAGTAACACACACCTTCTTAATCGGAGATACCGTGACTTAGGTAATGGAAAAAAAACAAGTTGAAATTGTAACAAGAGAGTACAATTAATAATATATGTATCTGTGTCTAATAGACGAAATACTCTCAACTGTATGGAATGGTGACTTAAAGACTTAATGTATTATACTGTCCAATGAGGAAAAATGTATTAGCTTACATGATACCTAAAATGAATAAATATATTTGAGCTTAACTGTGAGGTCGCGGTTCACGAGAATATGACATTCTCTATAAAGCTCATGAGCATATAAGGGAGCATGATTAAATAATGCTCCGCTTTGGCGTAGTTCTTTGACAGCCTAGTATCAGTTGAGATTACAAGTGAAATCTAATCACGAAAAGCTGTGAATTCAAGACATGGTCCATTCATAAGTTGTGAGAAGATGAATCTTGGTATTCTAAGTGAAAGTTCAACCTGTACAAAACTTACGCTAAAAGACTAGTGTCGACGAACAAATCGTCGATCTTATGAAAATATAGAAATAGAGGAAAACGATGTGTATCTCCTCGAAGAGAATGTGGTTGCTCTTTATTAGTATGAACTGGCTGTTTACAAGGAATGCCAACGATCAGGCAAAAGACTAATCCTAGTTACATTGAGTATGATGTTGGCTATGCTACTGAAATAGATCAAAAGTATGAATCTAATGCCAATAGCCTCTTGTATTTTTCTTTCTCGCTTTCTCCTTTTGCCTCTCCCTTGATCCTTCCATGCTCCATCTTTAAATAGCTTTCAAAGAGGTGGCAGTTGTTTCTGGAGAAGACGCCTGTGTGAAGTGTTGCGTCTAGTCGGAAAGAGGTGGCAGTTGATTAAAGTATCAACTGTTGTGCGGTTAAATATCGGTAAGACATTCAACCATTAGTCAGTGTCTTAGGATTATATAACGTCGCGTGATATGGAGTATACAACACGTGTTCCATTCATCACACAGTAAAGGATATACCTGGATTTGGATCAAGATATCAGTTCATAGCTTTACGAGCAGTTAACTGGTCGGGGACTAGGTACGAGACCTTTTTCGACCAGGGTATTTATTATGTAACCTTTGAAATTCTTACGACCAACTAGGTCGTTAGCCTTAGAGGTTATGGCCACGAAGACGTATGGTCTCTCTTTATGTATTAAAGTAATACATAGGGGTTTTAATCCTCGTCAGCTGGTATATCAACAGCACTTCAGCACAATAGTCCTTATCACCGTTTTTGTTGCTTGCCTTGGAATTGGTGGAGGATTGTTAGAATCAGGCTCATAAGTGTAAAGACACATTCATTCCTGTAATTCCAAAGTATGCATAATTTAGTTCTATATTGCCTAGCCAAGTAGTGGTAGAACAATTTATAAGGTGGAGTCCTTGCTACGATTTGAAACACGCGACACATGATACGGGGTGACATGAGGAGGACTATAGCTAAAGTTACACAGACGCATGTATGCACGCGCGCGCGCGCATATTCGCATGGTAATCTCATGATTAGTGACCTGCGACGTGCGACCGTAAACGTGTCGGGAACCTAGTCCACCTTTCTTTCGCTAACTAATACGGTCGAAACAAAGTGATCAAAATAATATTATCGAAACACAGTGGTCGAAATAATATGGTCAAAGCCAAAGACAAGTGTGGTCGAAGAAAAGTAGTCAAAATATTATGGTTGAAATACACTGGTCCAAGCTGTAGACCAGTGTGTAATCAGGATCAATAAACAATTCATAATTACCATTAATTGGTTTTGAGTTAGTGGTTACATTGGTTTAATATGTGATTTATTATGGAGTTACTAGAGAGTAATTGTATTGACCTTAAAAAGATCTAAAGACATCCAGACACGATACGATTTGATACACTTCCATTTTCTTCTGCCTTCTCTATGTTCACGCAGATGTTCCATTTACCACATGGTTATGTTCTTCGACGTCCACCGGGAAGGAGTGTGAGCGGATATCTCCAAACCATTGTCTCAGAGTTCATCTGTACAGGGCGATAATAAGATTTATGGGCAACACATCTGCGTGACCGCTCGTTGTGCTGCTTCATCTATGTTCTAAACTGCTGAACACATCTACGCTGATTCCTGTTCTTCGTCACACTCGACTGTAAGTTGGTTGTGTGACCAAGCTATTCAGTAATAATCATACTGTTGTGTTTGTTTAGAAGTGCAATGAGTTTTTCGTTTTCAAATATAGCCAAATTAAGTTTGGTACTACTAATAAGATATTATATAAAAAAATGTTACTCCTAATAACATATTCCAGCATATTGCCACAACGACTACGGCAATAGCTAAAAAATAATTAAATTAGTAGAACTACTTTTTCTCAGTAGTGTAATGGACACGCATGCCTAGTGGTAACCTTATCCGGAGATTAACTTGCTAGTGCTAATCCCTTCATTTACGAGTTCTTAATTAGCTACGAGTTCTTAATTAGCTGCGTGGAGGACCATCTTGATCTATGCCAAGTTTTGCTTGTTTTTAATTGTAAACACTGCCTTCACGTTCTGGACAACCCCGGGCCCACCGTGATATTACTGTTCAGCAATAAGATTTTCTTTCCCTGCTCGTACCTAATTCGATCACCTAGACCAGAAGTAGGAGTATAGTATATTTATTCGACAAAAGTCAGTACTCCATGCATGCTTTGATTATATTATCCCGTCCTGGGATCTGCCTTTTGCAGATTTTGCATGCTTTGCTTTCCGATCAAGGCTTGGAACATTTCTCCCCTTTTTCCCATGATCGTAACAGACGCGGAATTACCCCATGCCATGAGTTAAAAGTATGGCTAATCCCCTGTGTTCGTTCTTGAGTGGTCGTAGCATTTCGTCGCCGCTGATTTTAGGAGCATTTGCAAGTTGTGGGATGCAATGCAGTCCGTACAGGCGGCCACAGGAGTTAATGAGTGGCGGTATGGCTGCAGTGGGTCGGTAATTAGCTGTAGCCATTTAGATGTAGGGCCTACCACCACGCTCCAGTAGGCTTACGCGGCTCGAAATACGGGCCCAGCGAGCATAACGTGGGCCACCCAGTCTTACTGTGCCATCCTCCCATCTTTCTTCTCCTTTTGCGGGGTCCCACGGTGTGGGTCACCTGCTAGGGCCTAAACAAATGGATAGGATCCGGGCGTGGCTAAGGTTCAAGGCGCGATCCAAGTGCTAGGCCAGCCAGCCTACTGTCACTTTTTTTTTTGCGACTTCTGGCTGCTAACTAAGGTTCCATTCCCATGGGCGCCGAGGAACGAGATCACCGTTCATACGGTCTCACTGATCACCTGTCAGCTCGTTTAGTAGTTAATTAACATCGAATTTCACCGGAGGAATTCAAGTAAACGTGAAACACCATGGGTAATTGTTAGCAATTGTTGTATCTAGCCCAGGGCCGTGCTGAACACACAACGATCGAATCAACGATGAGCGAGACATTACCGCTTTCAAAAGGCATTAAACGCGGGCGACTTCGCGACGTATGCATCTGCATTTCGGCGTACGAGCAACTAGCGGACCTTGCCGTCTTGGGGGACATAAGGAGAGAGAGAGGGAGGGGGGGGGGGTGCTGGTTTTTTTTTTGGGTGACCGACCGACCGACCGACGTGGACAAGCGGCGAGGTGAGAAGACGAGCGACGGACCCGCCCGGCCGGCACGTGCTGGGGTCGCCATCCCCGCGTCGGTTCGGCGCAAAAGCTCACGTCAAAGCTGCCGCGCCAGTGACGTATCGTGCATACGAGGTAGGGTGCCGATCGAGCAGCTAGTGCCTACTAGTGTGTTTGGGTTGGGTGGCAGCTGCCTCCCCTGCGCTGCATGGGCCCACGCCACAGCCGCACTAGCTCTACGTGTACACCGGTAACTGTTTATTACTTTTCTACTAACGGGAATGCAAAATATTAGTGATTGTTTTTACGTATATACGAATAATACATTTTAGTTGGAAGTTTATGAGATACATGAATTTATTTTGTACATCTTCTTGTAATCACAAATAAAAAAAAAACGCTGCAGTAACATGTACGCGTACGCCTGTAGCTGCTCCGCGTGTAAACCACACACGCGTCCTCTGTTCCAGCCCGTTCTTTCTTCTTCCACGTCTGTCTCGGCAATAATAATGGTTAAGAGTAAAGATCATTTCGGGGGCATGACGTGGAGGAGCTCCAGCAATAATAGGGTCACGCTGCGATGGTACGCCACGGCGGGCAAGCTGCCGGGGCCCAGGCTCACTCCGGCCTTCTGTGTTGTTGCCCGTGATCGCAATAAAATGCCCCGCTGCCGCCGTGAGCGGCCCAAACCAAAGTTGGCTTGGCGTTGCCTAGCTCACGGAATTTAAGAACAGGTTGTCCCACCTGTCATCGATCCATCCCCATATCGCCCAGCTGCTTCGATGCGGCTGACGCACCTTGGCATGCGCACGCGAAGACGTGAGCAGAAGCAACGTATCCTTCCCGTAAGCAACAGCAACGAGGACGACAGGATACGATAAGGAGGAGAAAGATTAGATAGATAAACCGAGCCCCGCCGTTAGGCGGCCGCGACGTTCGTCTACCCATCCAACCGTCCCACGTCTCGGGGGTAGGACCGTCATTTCCTGCCCCGCCTACTTTCCAATCCGGATAAGTTCACCTCACGTTTTTTTTTCCTAAATAATTTTTTAAATCGTTCCACAAAAATAATCCACAGTTTTCATGACATAAATAATCCTTGGTCCATGGCCCTCAAACGCGTTGTGGACCAGCAATTTGAGGTCTGTCAATATTCAATCGTGTGACGAGCATGAGTTGAGTCATACCGCCTAGTTGCTCGACTGGCCACCGCCTGACACCGCCGCTCCACGTTGCCGCGACTGATAGGCGATATAGTCGACTGATTTCAATCTAAATCCACTCGCCCGACTCAAAGAGAAGAGAGAAAAGAGACTGTGGAATAGAGTAATAGAAGCTAGGGAGGAGACGGGAGAAGGGAGAGCAAAGGAGAGGTGAGGAAGAGATTCTACTCTTTTTTCTATGATTCAGTCGCCGATCTTATGAAAAAAAAAACACCGGAAAATGACAAATAGTTCTTGAGAGATGATGAGATTGCTCTTTATTGCTATGAACTGGATCCTTTACAGTGGTGCCATCAATAAGGCAGTGGACTAATCCTACTTACACTAAGCGTAATACTTGCTATGGTATTGAATCAGAGTTGAAACATGAATCTAATGTGTGATTGCAATGCTTCAATCCGATGCCCTTGTTTCTCCGTGCTCCGTATTCAAATAACCAATGAAGAAGTGACAGTTACTCCTAAAAAAGACGTCTGTTATAGGTGACACGTCTGGTCGGAGGGACAGTTGCTGATAGTGAAACAGTAACTGGTCGTCGGTTAGCATCTGTGAGATACTCAACCGTATGATAGTTATTGTCAGTGTCTTAGGACCATGAACTGTCGCGTGGTATAGAGCAAATATGATATGTGTTCCATTCATCACACGGTAAGAATATATTTGAAGTTATCGAGCAGTCATCTGGTCGAGGACTTGATACATGACCTTATCCAACCAAGGTACCTATAACTAACCTCTGGAATCCTTACGACCACGGGGTCGTTAGCCTTAGGAGTTACGACCATGAAGAAGTATGTTCTTTTAATTATGTATTAAAGTAATACATGGATATTTTAATCCTTGTCACCTTTGCTCGGCGCATCTCTGTGTACTCATTCTTTTGCGGTGAGGTCGTTCTGCTCATATAAATTGTTAGTCCCCTCGATAGAACACATGTTAGGTTAGCAACAACAAAATATAGCTTAGTGATAACTTTGGTTTTAGTTAGACTCTACGTAGTATGTTTAATCTGCATATGTTCTAAATATCCTAAGTTGTGTGACGGTATGTTAGGTCAATAATTTTCAGAGTGTTTTCCGAGCATAGAGAAGTTTGTGAGGGGCCATGTGGGGTTTGATTTGAGCAGTTCTGCCCGTTGGACATCGGTTTGTGTTCGTTGGACTTTTGGGCAATTCCTTTTTGCAACAAAAAAGTTGCAGCTATAAAATCCCTTTGGTACGGCGCCTGAAGGACTTTATGCTCTCAGATCTTCTTAAACTTCCTCTTCATCTTCCCACAAAGGATCTCTTCCAACCCCCTTTGTTCTTTTCACCCGAAAATCTTCTCCGACCACTGCTCATCCAATTATGTCGGACTCAATCACCAAGTGGTTAGTTTCATATCTAAGCGAGAAAAAGCTCAAGGCTTTGGAGGAGATCGAGATGATTTCAGACAAGAGTCTAATTAAGTGGAGACCAGCGACTGGAGAGTATTACCCGAGCGGAGAAGAAGGATAAATTTTTGTTTTTCTTGCCTGCATTGAGCGCATACTCAGATTTTTGGTACACAAGTTCCTTTCACGAGTTCTCGAGTACTACAACATCGAACTTATCAACCTAGCTCCCAACTCAATCGCCAACCTCAGCATCTTCGTCTACCTCTGTGAGACGTACCTGGGGATCCAACCAGATCTGAGGGTCTTCAGGTATTTTACAAAGATGGCGAGGTCGGGGAAGACGACGGGAACCGCTGGGGAATGCGCTGGTGTTTGATGCTCGGGATAGACGAAAGGGAGGACATTGAATTCATAGTGTATGACTTGGAGCGGGAAGACTGGAGGGCCAAGAACGAAGAACAAACATTGAAGAGGGCGAGGAGGATAACGATTGTTCGAATACCGATGATGCCCCCGATGTGCTGGTGTTTGATGCTTGGAATAGACATGATCTTGGGGGCATGATTGTGAGTGATGACCACGATTCCCGGTGGGAGTATGGGCATAATATGGTATGTGTTAATATCATGTTTTCATATAAGTCAACTCTTCAGGATGTTGTTAAATTGTGAACTATATCAATGCAGAGGCTATTAAAATTGTCAAATCAAACAAACAAGAGTACATTGTTATGTGTGAGAAAGATGAGTGTCCTTGGCGTGCTCACGCCTACTAGTATGTGAAGATGTGTATTACTTGTGGAGATTACTTCATTGGAAGAAAAAATGCACAAAGCATAACGGGGTGGGTGAAGATCACGACAACACAACTGGTGACGGTCGTGGGAGTGGTTGTCGAGGAGGTTGTGGAGGGCAACGCCTGATACGGCTTGTGCCAGTGTTAGGAGTCCTTTGTTCCTACTATCGTGGTCAATTTGTGTAATCTATTTCATATTTGAATCTCGTTTATGGCAAAATACCTTTACTTTCACAATATTCTTACTTGATTCGATGCGTTGTAAACCCGACTATTTAATGTCGTAAAATTAAAATGAATTGTATTTAAATTATTTAAAAAATTGCGCCCAGTTGCCGGACCTATTTGCGACTGGCCTTAGTTGCTTTCTAGCTCAACAACTGTGCTCAACACGGGCCTTAGTCGCGCCACCATCTCGCGACTGAGACACATGGCAATTGAATGCCTAAATCGTGGTTCGATCACGCGGCTGGGCCTTCCTCGTCACCTAATCGATTGTCTACGACACGATCGGGTCTAGTCGCCTGGTGAACAATGATCGGAGGTTATTTCTGTAAAAATAAAATATATATTATTTTTGTGGAACGATTAAAGGATAACTAATTTATAAAAATTCCCCACCCCAATCACCACTGCTTGCTCCTGGTCGCCCCACCTAGCCCCGCCTTTCTTCCCCTCACACATATCGATCCACCTCTTCTTACGTTGGTTCTCCTCTCGGTCCAAGACAAACCAAGCTCGACTCGTTTCCGCTCCCCATATTTATACCTCCTTCCCCACTACCACCCCACCCCCACCCATTCTTGAATTTTTTTGGCTTTTACGGCCCCCTGATCTTCTTTATTTTCAAAACTAGCCGCCTTCCGCCATAATTCGTACATTTAACCATCAGCACAAGTGCTCCTCACATTGTTCCGTCTGCGCGGCGAGTTACCCGCCTCTGTCGGGCGTGGTGGCCACACGCCTGCCCAGGCACGCGACCTAGTGTTGTGGACCGAAAGCTATTTTGGCTCATTGTGGTTCTCGTTTTTTCCTTCCTTTACGTCACGTCACATCTCGTCGAGTCATTCGCTGTCTACGTTTGGGCCTATTTAAGGGATCGCGCGGCCGACGATTTCTCATAAGATGAAGCTCTCGTTCTGATTAGATTAGCTAAACAAATTTCAATCGTTCGTATGCTCGCGCGGGTATTTAATACTTTTGTTATTGCAATTTTTAGCGTTAAGTACTTACTTAATAATGCGCGTGCATTATATCATGTGCAACTATTACATGCATAATTACTGTCAATCTACATGTAATGTATTTGCAACAATGACATGTAATCTACCACCTAAATGAATTTGCTAATTATGAGTTGTTCTCTATTTGCAGCAATGGCATGTAATCTACCACCCCTACTTAAGGAGGCATGGGACGTCCAACATCGTTGTCACTCTTGGATCGGTAGCGATGGGCCGCCAACCCTGGTGACACGGGGATCGATGGAGACCTGGCCATTGGACAATCGGTATGTTGGGAGGCTTCGTCAGTCTGGGCTGATTGCGTTCGCCCGCATGCTAAACATGGGGTAGAACCACCTGACTGACGCCTCCCTTCTTTCCTCCCTGGTTGATCGTTGGTGGCCGGTCTGTTGGTGCAGGAACATATGCAAGTTGGTGCAGGAACATATGCAAGTTCTTCAAATCCAAGCAGCGGCTCAGCCTGGGCATATGTTACTGGGGTTGTGCGAACTACTCCTATGACTATCCCGACCGCCGTTGGGACACGAGCAGCTATAGACAGTTGGTAAGGATCAGTTAAAGTGTTTCCCCCTACTATTTCTCTTTCAAAGTACGGACTAACAACCTCTCCCGTCTATATGTAGTCCCCTGATCCACTATGAGGCTACCGTAAGTTGATTGACTAGGAGATCCACCCACATGACCAGTGGACTCTCGACTACGAGGAGTGGGATGTCAAAAGGGCATGCGAGATCCGGGAGGAGTGCCGCAACGATGAGCACAACGAGCGCATGCATCGGGAGGAGAAAGCTCGTCTTGAGGCGTGTAGGCGCAGGGAGCGCGAGAAAAAGAGGAAAATGGTGGCTGAGGCCAAGGCGGCCGACGAGGAGTACAACGCCGAGCTCGGAAGGAAGAGCAAATGGCTCTGGTCCACACAGTAGGTTGGGCCATTTCGTAGTAGTCCACATGCCTACCCGCCATGTTTTTACTATCCGCTAAAGGCATGTATACTTTCATATTTTGGATGCTTATATTGCAGTATACCGTAGTAGTAGCGAGGATGCTTATATCATGTCATATGATCACATGTAATGTGCTTCTATCCGAGAACTCTAATGTAGTTCTTGTTTTATGTCTCCGCTAAGCCATCAAAACAAGTCTATATTGCAAGTATGCATCTTCTAGTGAAATCTCAGAAATAACCATTCGCATTGACATTGAATCCTCCATGTCAGCATAGCTAAATGCATATGTAATGACTATATGAAAAAGAGAGGTGGACAAACACACAAGCACGTGAATGAAAGTACAAATAAAAATAAATAATTTCTATTTTATTGGATTAATTAAAGCTTATTTGTAAAATTTTGAAAAATAAAAAATATTTTAAATGAACAAAATAAACTTCAATCAAATTCAATAATATTTTATTAAGCTTATTGGATTTTTATGTATTTTTTTAATTTTGTTTTTTTTTATTTTCCCTTTATTTATTTATTTTTTGAAATTTTGCCTAGGAACAGTGGCGTAACCACCGACCGACGCCTCCTTCTTTCCTCCCTGGTTGATTGTTGGTGGCCGGTGACCCACACGTTACACAACGAGTGGGGGGAGATTACCGGGATACTACAGGATATCAGCTTCTTGACCGGCCTGCCGTTGAGAGGCCTTGTAGTTGTTCCCCCTCCGATGTCACCGGACTAGAAGGCGCGTCTCGGCCATCGCTTCGGGCAACCAATACACGAGAGGTGTAAGAGCATTCCACATGCCTGGCTACGACGCTTCATGCCTTGCCCAAATGATGCAACGTAAGAGGTGGTTCGATGTCACCTTATTGCATATTTACTCTTTCTATTCGGGCGGGTCATGTTCCCTAGCACACAGGGGGATATGGTGTACCCTAGTTACATTCACCTTGCGGAGTCTATCGTGGACTCGAACGATGAGGACGTGTCGTAGTACAGTTGGGGTTCAGTTGTACTATGCGCTACGTACCGTGTCCTGTGCGACGCTTCGCAACGTCGCACGGGAACAGAGCTCGTGCTCTCGGGTTGCCACATGCTGTTACAGTTATGATCATGGGAGCACTTCGCGGTCGGACGACCGTAGTTCTGCTCCACAGTCCACCCTTACCCATGCACAGAGCATTTCTACGGTGGGGTGGACGACGAGGATCCCGTGGAAGGCCCGACCATGGGATCCCGATGGACTGTGGCAGTACTTGGGTGGGCTAGGGAGAGAGTGTGTTGCATATACCCCGAATTCCACAACGAATTTGAGGCCTTGCATGAGGAAGACATAATATGTGCTCCTTGGACGGATGTCTTCGTGGAGGATACGACGTCGAACGGCTTGAGCTTGCTATGCCACCAGGATGTGTCGTGCTGGAGGACAACTTGTTATCTGGTGTTCTCCTACATGGTTGAGCCCTACAACCCGCAACGGGTGATGAGGTAGTTCCAACTGCACTAGGAGATCCCCCTGCTCTAGGGCGACCGCTTGCGAGGAATAGCCACTTGTAAGTACGTTAGATTGCTTAATATTGTAGGTCAGTTACTCATATGTTATGTCAGTACCATAATTTATTTATTTTGTTCCACCATCACGTAGACGAAGAAGGGCCGCAAGAGCGATGAGTGGCTTCCAACGCAGTAGCCGTGGATAGATCTATGACAATCTGCCACTGATTGCATTTTCCACGAGGCACGGTCTTACGATGCAGGGACTTACGACACGTACTTGGAGTTGTAGGTACAACACACGCGGGCGAGATTGAAAGGTGCTCCCCCGACCTGACATGCAGATCCTAGCCACGCTGAACACTTGGGCTTGGGACTGGACCCGCACCGTGCAGCACGCCGTGACGATTCGGTATGTGGCTCCAACGAGGCAGCTTTGCATGGAAATGACGCTACGTGGCTCCAAGATTGGTCCTACGCAGACAATGAGTGACTTGACGAGATGCAACGTGACGACACCCCCCACAGGGTGCAAATCACCTACCACGCCTGGCACAGAGGGCAGGTCCCAACTGTTTAGGTTTAGGGTTTAGGCTTTTCAGATCGACTTGACAACCGTGACCTTCTCGGCTTTTAAGACTCTGCACAGTAGGACCTGACAAAAACTCTGCCTCCTCAGCTTTTCAGACTGAAAAGACAGGACTCTGCAAAGCAGGACGTGACAGCTCCCTGTAAAGTAAGACGCGACAACACTTTGCCTCGCCAGCAAATTTTCAGAAAGACAATGCAACACACTACCTTGCAGGGTACTCACATGAAATTATCCACACCATGACAACCCTGTGGCTTATAAAAGGAAGGAGAAGATATCTGGGAGAGAACACTATACAACCAAACCCAACACTACACCGGAGGTTGTTTCACCACGTCGGGATGGACAAGATGCAGAAGAAGCGATGGGACGAGATCCGCGAACTAGCAAGGGCTGCTCGGGTCCGGGACGAACAAGTAAGGGTTGTTGCAGCCCGGGTCGAACAAGAGGAGCGTGCTAGGATGACAGCTATCCGCAATGACGCCCCCCATAGCAGCAACCCCTACCAGAATGTTCCAGCCAAGCGTTCGTCGCAACACCTGCCAGAGGGGGAGACGTCGCCCCTCTGTTGGTGCAGGGACATATGCAAGTTCTTCAAATCCAAGCAGCGGCTCAGCCTGAGCATGTGTTACTGGGGTTGTGCGAACTACTCCTATGACTGTCCCGACAGCCGTTGGGACACGGGCAGCTATAGACAGTTGGTAAGGATCAGTTAAAGTGTTTCCCCCTACTATTTCTCTTTCAAAGTACGGACTAACAACCTCTCCCGTCTATCTGTAGTCTCCTGATCCACTATGTGGCTACCGTAAGTGGATTGACCAGGAGATCCACCCACATGAGTAGTGGACTCTCGACTACGAGGAGTGGGATGTCAAAAGGGTCTGCGAGATCCGGGAGGAGGAGTGCCGCAACGATGAGCACAACGAGCGCATCCGTCGGGAGGAGAAAGCTCGTCTTGAGGCGTGCAGGCGCAGGGAGCGCGAGAAAAAGAGGAAAATGGTTTCTGAGGCTAAGGCGGCCGACGAGGAGTACAACGCCGAGCTCGGAAGGAAGAGCAAATGGCTCTGGTCCACATAGTAGGTTGGGCCATTTCACAGTAGTCCACATGCCTACCCGTCATGTTTTTTACTATCCCCTAAAGGCATGTATACTTTCATATTTTGGATGTTTATATTGCACTATACCGTAGTATTAGCGAGGATGCTTATAGCATGTCATATGACCACTTGTAATGTGCTTCTATCCGAGAACTCTAATGTAGTTCTTGTTTTGTGTCTCCGCCGAGCCATCAAAACAAGTCTATATTGCAAGTATGCATCTTCTAATGGAATCCCAAAAATAACCATTCGCATTGACATTGAATCCTCCATGTCAGCATAGCTAAATGCATCTGTAATGACTATATGAAAAAGAGAGGTGGACAAACACACAAGCACGTGAATGAAAGTACAAATAAAATAAATAATTTCTATTTTATTGGATTAATTAAAGTTTATTTGTAAAATTTTGGAAAATAAAAAATATTTTAAATGAACAAAATAAACTTCAATCAAATTCAATAATATTTTATTAAGCTTATTGGATTTTTATGTATTTTTTTTAAAAAAATTGCTTTTTTTAAAATTTTCCCTTTAAATTTTTTTTTTGAAATTTTGCCTAGGGGAGGTGGCCTGCTACGCCCCGAAACGGGGTAAATGCGCTGTACAGTGGTTAAATATGTGGATTATAATGAAAAAAATAGATTAATTTTGAAAATAAAGAACACACTCCATAAATACCAAAAATTCCCCATTCTTATCCAAAATCAGAAGCTTCCGCAGAATAGATCTCCCAACTACCATCGCACCTCGTCACCTCCTATCTTCTTCCCGGATATCTCTATCTATTCATGCGCCATCCTCGCTTTCTCTCTCTGTGCAGCACGCACAGATAGGAATCTCGAGTTGGCGATGTCTTCGCTCTCCTGCCACAACCTCCTCGATCTCGCTGCCGCGGCCGACGACGTTCCCCTGCCGCCGTCGCCCACGCCGCTCCGCCTCCCGCGCGTCATGTCCGTCGCCGCCGACTCCCCGTCCTCTCCCACCTCCCCCACCGAGCCGCGCCGCGTGATCGTCTCCCACCGCCTCCCGCTCCGAGCCGCGCCCGACGCGGGCTCCCCGTTCGGATTCTCCTTCACAGTCGACGCGGACACCGTCGCCTACCAGCTCCGCTCCGGGCTGCCCGCCTCCGCGCCCGTCCTCCACATCGGCACCATCCCTCCGATCGCCACCGAGGCGGCCTCCGACGAACTCTGCAACTACCTGCTCGCCAACTTCTCCTGCCTGCCGGTGTACCTGCCGGGCGACCTCCACCGCCGGTTCTACCACGGCTTCTGCAAGCACTACCTGTGGCCACTCCTCCACTACCTCCTCCCGCTCACGCCGTCGTCGCTGGGAGGCCTACCGTTCGACCGCGCGCTCTACCACTCCTTCCTCTCCGCGAACAGGGCATTCGCCGACCGCCTCACCGAGGTGCTCTGCCCCGACGACGACCTCGTCTGGATCCACGACTACCACCTCCTCGCCCTCCCCACGTTCCTCCGCAAGCGCTTCCCGCGCGCCAAGGTCGGGTTCTTCCTCCACTCGCCGTTCCCCTCTTCGGAGATCTTCCGCACCATTCCCGTCCGGGAGGACCTCCTGCGCGCCCTCCTCAACGCCGATCTCGTCGGCTTCCACACCTTCGACTACGCGCGTCACTTCCTGTCCGCGTGCTCGCGGCTGCTCGGCCTGGATTACCAGTCCAAGCGCGGGTACATCGGCATCGAGTACTACGGCCGAACTGTGACGGTCAAGATACTGCCTGTCGGGATCGACATGGGGCAGCTGAGGTCGGTGGTGTCGGCGCCGGAGACTGGGGAGGTGGTGCGGCAGGTGGCCCAGGCGTACAAGGGTCGGCGCCTCATGGTGGGCGTCGACGACGTCGATCTGTTCAAGGGGATTGGGCTCAAGTTACTGGCGATGGAGCAGTTGCTCGTGGAGCACCCAGAGCTCCGCGGCCGCGCTGTGCTCGTGCAGATCACCAACCCGGCGCGCAGCGAGGGGCGCGACGTGCAGGAGGTGCAGGACGAGGCCAGGGCGATCAGCGCCCGGGTCAATGGGCGGTTCGGCACGCCCGGGTACACCCCCGTCGTGCTGATCGACCGCCCGGTGTCGGTGCACGAGAAGGCGGCGTACTACGGGGCCGCCGAGTGCTTCGTGCTGAGCGCCGTGCGGGACGGGCTCAACCGGATACCGTACATCTACACGGTGTGCCGGCAGGAGAGCACCGCCCTGGGGGACACGCCCAAGCGGAGCGTCATCGTGCTGTCGGAGTTCGTTGGGTGCTCTCCGTCGCTCAGTGGGGCGATCAGGGTCAACCCGTGGTGCGTGGAGTCCCTCGCGGAGGCCATGAACGCTTCATTGAGGATGTCTGAGGGCGAGCAGCGGCTGCGGCACGAGAAGCATTACAAATATGTGAGCACCCATGATGTCGCCTACTGGGCGCGGTCGTTTGACCAGGACCTACAGCGAGCCTGCAAGGATCATTTCTCGCGGCGGCATTGGGCAATCGGTTTCGGGATGAGCTTCAAGGTGGTGGCGCTCGGCCCAAATTTCAGGCGGCTTTCCGTCGAGCACATTGTGCCGTCATACAGGAGGACGGACAATCGGCTAATTCTCTTGGACTATGATGGAACCGTGATGCCAGAGAGTTCAATCGATAAGGCGCCGAGCAATGAGGTCATTTCTGTCTTGAATCATCTGTGTGAGGATCCCAAGAACATAGTGTTTATTGTTAGCGGGCGAGGTAAGGATGAATTGAGCAAGTGGTTTGCGCCATGTGAGAAGCTGGGTATTGCTGCAGAGCACGGTTACTTCACCAGGTAGAGATCTCTAGACACTTACCGTTCAATTGTGAAGATCTACTAGTTGGTACCATGTTGCTTTGCTTGTATTTTGTTCGTGACTTTTAGATTTGGATAAAATCTTTAGAAAGGGTGTGAATTACAGAATTACGCAATGGTAGGACAACCAGTACATTTGAGGAAACATTTCAAGCTAAATAATGAGTCACCAACAGATCTAGATGCTGAGCTAGGCCATGCCTTTGACTAGCCTTAAATCAACATTCTTGCTTCCAGAACAAACCTAGGAGGCTTAAGTTTGGGTGGGTGACAAAGTTTTGATTTGGACCATGAACCTAAACATAGATAAGGGGTTTATTGTACTATTCTGGTGTTCTTTTAGTTACAAGAGAGCATTCAAATTTGTGGTTGCAAAATGTGATGTTCAGTACCACTGGTGACTGCAGGTGGTGCAGGGACTCACCATGGGAGACCCGCGGGTTGGCTGTGGACTTCGATTGGAAGAAGACCGCTGAGCCGGTGATGAGGCTTTACACAGAGGCAACAGATGGTTCATCTATCGAACACAAGGAAAGCGCTCTAGTTTGGCATCACCATGATGCGGATCCAGATTTTGGTTCATGCCAGGCGAAGGAACTGCTTGACCATCTTGAAAACGTGCTTGCGAACGAACCTGTCGTGGTGAAGAGGGGCCAGCATATCGTCGAAGTTAATCCCCAGGTAAGCACGTGCAAGCTTCTCTTTTAGTTGTTCTACAGTATGTTTGATTAATTCAGCTCTGTAGACTTGTGTAGAACATGTTGATCAATTAGACGTAGCTATCAAACTAAAGGCAGCGGATAAGGATTGATCTAATCCAATCCAGTCTTCATCCACCACATGCTTGGGACAATCTATATCTTCTCACAAATAGGGTATGAATAAGCATGGACCATGGCCCGTGTGGACTGGAAAATTCGTGAAAAGAGCACCCGGTCTTTTTTATATTGTCCCCATTGGAAAGCAACTTATCGCACCATTCAATTATTTGTCATTTGCCGGCAACCACTTTGAAACCTCAAGATTGGTAACATGCGAAAATATCTTTTATGTCATGCAGGGCATAAGCAAAGGTGTGGCTGTGGAGAGCCTCCTGTCATCCATGGTGAGCAGAGGGAAGCCGCCTGATTTCGTTCTGTGTATCGGAGATGACCGGTCCGACGAAGACATGTTTGAGAGCATAGTGTGCCCGACAGGCAGCAGCGTTAAGCTCCCAGCAACCAGCGAGGTGTTTGCCTGCACGGTCGGGAAGAAACCGAGCATGGCCAAATACTACCTCGACGACACGGTGGACGTTATCAAGATGCTGCAGGGCCTGGCCAATGCGCCGTCGCAGCGGCCAAGGACGGTGCAGCTCCGGGTCTCGTTCGAAGGCTCACTGTGACAAGAGGATTTTACTGCACAGTATAAAACCAAGGAGGGAATAACTAATGAAGATGATTCATTTCGTGTGGTTTAGGATTAGCTGCAGTTACTGGACGTACAGTTTTTTTTTTGTCTCTTATTCTTTTACATTTCCAGCCATCTTTCATGCATGTATATGCCCGTATGATGTATGTGAGAAGGTTTCAGTCTCCATGTATATGTAGTTGATGACGATGAAATCAGAAGAAATCATTCTTTCAGCCATGCATGTCTCCACTCTCGGCTGTTGTTTCACTCCGTCCAGTCTCGGTCTCATTTGGTCACGCTTTTCACCTTTGCTGCGTTATTACGGACCGCTATGGATGCCCGCTGGATTGTTAGGTAATATTTGTTGTGTTCATTTATGTTTAGAAGTTTGAGTTTGAATCACTGTTGTAAATAGAGTTGAATTACTCTAGTAGTCTTAGTCCGAGTGTAACAGTAGTTGTAGCTATAAAAGGAGGTGATAAGTAATCATATTTTGTAAGAAGATCGAGAGTCGAAGTGATAGAAAAGGTGACTTGTGCAGCACCAAATTATCTCGTCTTTCTTGAATACGCGTGTTTTTTTCGAGGACAAATTTTTCTTCGATTTGTTCCAATAATTGGTATCAGAGCTCTAGATTCGAAACCCTATCTATCGCCGGGAGGGGTGCTCTCGACTCCCGGGGTGGCATATACGGCGTGGCGGCGGGTGTGACAGCGTCCCAGGGTGCGGAGGCGATCGCGAGTTCGTGAATGGAGGCGGAGATGAGCGAGCGCGGTCGTGGTACCTCAGTGGGGAGGAGGTTGAGCGCGGCTCGCCGTCGAGGCAGGACGGCGTCGCGCCGCCAAGGAGGCCGAGCTCCGGGCGACCTACTGCTCCTTCATCCGGGACGTTGACCTCGGGCTTCGATTGCCTCATATTACAATCGCAACAACAATTGTGTTCTGCCATCGCTTCTATCTCCACCAGTCGTAGTGGCAGACTGTTGCAACTGTTTGCATATTTCTTGCTTCGAAGATTGAAGACACGGTTTGCCCATGACAACGTGTTATTGTTGTGGCATATGAAACAATGTATCGGAAAGACCTTGATGCTGCTTGTAGAATCCAACACAAGAAAGTTCTTGAAAAGTAGAAGGTCCTAATTTTGTTTAAACCACACTACACAGTTGCGTGAAAACGTTGAAGATGATTCATATTGGTGCCAATCATCGAAAGGTGAAGGTGAAGGATGTTGAGAAGATGTGTTCGCCGTCTTGAGTCAAGTAAGTAGTGTTAAGTCCGGGACATCGAGGAGATATATTCGTCGTCCGTGTCGAGTCCGTGTGTTACTCAAGTTGAAATCGTGACCAACTTGAAGTTCGAGTACGAATTGGGGCGTAAGTCGTAGTTGAGTCCGACTGACTCAATGAGTAAGCATCCAAGACGTGTTCGAGTTGTGCCACCGACTTCGGTCGAGTGTGTGGGAGCCATGTTGAAATTGAGTCCAACTGGCAGCACACGAAATATAATAAGTACAATAAATATTAGGGAGTGATTGTTAGGTAATATTTGTTGTGTTTGTTTCTGTTTAGAAGTCCGAATCCGAACCACTATTGCAAATAGAGACGGATTACTGTAGCAGTTTTAGTCCAAATACTGTAGCAGTAGTGGTGGTTATAAAAAAGGGTCATGTAATCAGATTTTGTGAGAAGATTAAGAATCGAAGCGATAGAAAAGCTGACTTATGCAGCACCAAATTATCTTTTATCTTTCTTTAACACAAGTGTTTTTTTTTAGAGCAATTTTTTCTCCGGTTTATTCCAACACGGATATCGCCAGCGACTAGATCTTGTTCTACCTATCCAATTCTCCTCTCCATTCGGCCGCCGGCGTTTGACGGCGACTCAACAGGAGTCGCCGGAGCGGTGACCCTGTCCTCGAGCTGACCGTTCGCTGTCGCTCGCCATGCCTGCCCCATTGCCGTGGAAAGGAGGGCTATTTTCAGATTCAGATAAGGCGACGGGAGCCTACTTATGGCCAACTTGCAGTCGGCAGTACAAGGACGTTTCTCTGCTGCGCCCGGCACGCCTGAGGCTGACATTTCACATTTCCTAGGAGTGAACTGAAAAGGTAAAGTAGGGCAGTGTTTCTCTCTCTCTCTTGTCCAGGGCTGGTTGCATGCCATGATTAGTAGGCAGCAGCACAGTTGATGTGGTACACGCGAGACAGGGATCGATGTTGCTAAAGGGCACAGCTAGCCAAGGACGGGTGATCATCATTTCGTCTCGCCGGCAAGAGACTTTAGGTTCGATGATGATTCAGATGTCTGGGTGAACAGCCACATTCTGTCGGTAACCGTACGTGTCTGTCCAGTACACTGTGCACATGAGCAGTTGTTTCCTTCATGTCCTCGGATAAGCAAATAGTAGTTGCTTGCAACTTGAGATCTGGTTAAGAGAGTGTGGCACGACCTAAGTATCACCAACTCGAAAAGTCGTCGAAATCTCGATATGTTTTTGAGTTTTTCCAACGATTGAAGCTTCTCTGAAGCTGCAGCTGCCCCAGCGCGAGCCTGGAGAGCTCCAACTTGGACTTGCCTTGAGACAAAAAAAAAATGACAAACTTCTTTGACCCGGCTGGGCTGGGGAGGTATACATGGATCTTCTTCGAGTGCTTTTGGCAGCCTAATGTACTACCAAATGCATAAACTGAAGTCAACAAAGGTAGCCCAGGATAAGATATGCATGCAATGCTTGGCGATGAACTTTCTTATTCTTTTCGTCTCACATACCCACCCAATCTTCCGTCGATTCTACGGACACTTGCCTTGTCATTGCGCTGCCAAACTCTTCTACCTAGAATGCCATCTCAGTTTTTTTTCATCAGGTCATGGTAGCAATGCCTTAGCAGCATCGTGTACCATCGCATTGAGACGTTTCTTGGTGGCCAACCCAGCGAATACGGCCGGACGGCCGGTCGCTAACCAGGATGTGCCGTCTGCTCTTCCCTGACCAGGTTCAGAGAAATGGTAGGGCTCTCGCTGCTTCGATTTGATCAAATCGAGAGGTTGGCATGCATGGCATCTCGTGCTTTTACCACTCGTAGTTAGATAGCGTTTCTTCCGAGACCAAGTGAGTTAGTTCTACATGTTCGTGATTGATTGGAGAGAGAATAATATCTCCAGGTTGCTTGTATGCATGCATGCATGCTGCCAAAGGAAATTGACATAGATTATGAAACCATTTGTGTATGAACTGCACTCTTGCTAACTTGTGTTTGTAGAATTTTCTCCTCGAAGAAGATATATTGAAGTACTCTGTCATAGCTGGAATGGTAGAGTTGATACATCATGTTTTGAGTTTTCAAGTGCTGAGTTTCCCCCCACTAATTGTTGGGATGATCTCGACTAACCATCCGAGATTCAAGGGGGCAAAGCTCTACTCGCGCCCTGATCGGGGGCGCAACCAACTAATTGTTTCTCGGTCCCGTTCATCCAGCGCAACAATAAAATGGGTTGGACTCGGCAGGCCTCAGACGCGGGTGTGCTAGGCTGCGAAGGTTCAACACAAAATCCGATCTTTTCAGTGTGCTGTGGTGAGCGAAGATCGGAGCCGTCGTCACCACCGCACCACTGCATCACCGCTCTCACGTCACTGCGACCCCGACCGACCCTCAAGCAGAATGGGAACACCAAGTTCGGGTATGTAATCACGCTTTCGCCCGAATGTTTAGATTAGGTGTTCATCTTTGAGTTAGGATTAAAGTTGTTAGATCATGTTTTAGCCTCAGATCTTGCTCATATTTGGTATCAAAGCGTGCCTAGCTCATATTGAACCCTATTAGTCCCGATAAAATCTCCCCCTCGCCCGGATCTAACCATCAATGGCTCCCACGAAGTTGGACTTGCCCAGATCTAATGTTTAAAGGCTAGGTTTAGCATTTTAGAATGAGGGGATTTGGAACCTTTAGTGAAACCATAACGAAATTCCGAAACTCAAAACCCCAATCCACAAACTCAGCTTGGAATGCAAACCGTGCGGCGAATACTTACGATTTTGGAGACCGTGCGGCGAATACTTACGTGATTGGATAGCAGTGATAAGGATATGCTGTTTGAGACCAAGAGATTTATTTCATTTAATTTTGATATGAAGGATCTTGGTGATGCCACTTACGTCCTTGGCATTGCGATGCATTGAGATAGGTCCAAAAAAGTATTAGATTTATCTCAAAAGGCATACATTGATAGAGTGCTGTAGAGATATAATATGCATAAGTGCTTTGCCTCGCCTGCTCCTATTGTTAAATGCGATAAGTTTGGGACATTTAAATGCCCAAGGAACCAATATGAAACTGATCAAATGAAGTCGGTTCCTTATGCTTCAGCTGTCGGAAGCATTATGTATGCTCAAGTAAGCACGCGCTCTGATTTAGCTTTTGTAACCGAAATGCTTTGCAGATATCAGTAAAATCTAGGACCGGACCACTGGAAGGCCGTTAAGAAAGTCTTGCGTTATATGCAAGCTACTAAATATTTCATGCTCACATATAAGAATTCTGATAATCTTGAAGTTGTTGGTTATTCAGATTCAGATTTTGTGGGATGTGTTGATACTAAGAAATCCACGTTAGGTTATAACTTCACATTCCCTGGAGGAGCTATCTCGTGGAAAAGCTCCAAACAAACCCTTACGGCATCTTCAACGATGCAAGTTGGGTTTGTAGCATGTTATGAGGCTACCGGGCGTGTTGTATAGCTTAAGAACATTATTTCGGGTTTTAGAGTGGTAGACAGCATCTCTAAACCACTCACCTTATACTGCGTTAATGAACCCGCAGTCTTTTATGCGAGTAACAACAAGTCAAGTGGTGCTGTCAAACACATTGACATTAAGTACCATGTTGTGAAAGACAGAATCCAGGATCAAACCATTAGTATTAAGCATATTAGTACTAAGTAAATGCTTGCGGATCCGCTTATTAAAGGCTTACCATCTAATATCTTTCGTGATCAAGTTAGCGGCATGGGTCTATTGGAAAGCCTTTTGATTCTGGATAAAAGGATCTCAAAACAAACCAACTCCTATTAAGTATAATGAATATCCATTTCAAAGATAGGATAGTACACTATAGGTACTGGGGTTGTATGATACTTAATTGACCATGCGACGCATTACCTTAGTATGCTATTTTATTGAGAATGGGCTTATGATGTTTAGCCTTACGATCAAAGGGGAGAATGTTGGGATGATCTCGGCTAACCACCTGAGATTCAAGGGGGCAAAGCACAACTCGCCCTGATCAGGGGCACAACCAACTAATTGGTTCTCGGTCCGTTCATCCAGTGCAACAATAAAATGAGTTGGACTCGGCAGACCTCGAACGCGGGTGTGCTAGGCTGCGAAGGTTCAACACAAAACTCGATCTTTTCAGTGTGCTGTGGTGAGCGAAGATCGGAGCCGCCGTCACCACCGCGCCACTGCATCACCGCTCTCACGTCACTGCGACCCCGGCCGACCCTCAAGCAGAATGGGAACACCAAATTCGGGTATGTAATCACGCTTCCGCTTTAATGTCTAGATTAAGTATTCATCTTTGAGTTAGAATTAAATTTGTTAGGTCATGTTTTAGTATCAGATCTTGCTCACAGTAATAACTTGTGAGTTTCTTCTAACGGGACCCTTCCATTTGCATCACACGCTGAGTTAGTGGCTCTCTTCACTCGCACGCTTGTGGACTCTGAATGGATAAAGCATTGGTGTTTCTAATTGCTTTGTTCAGTAACCGTGCGCATAAAAGCTCTGTCACGTTGCTATCCCCAAAAGTTTTTCTTCTGTTTTTGTCTATCCTTTCGTGTTGCAAGACATCAGAATTTTTTTTTTAAAATCTTGTGATCTTCATCTCGTTACCTCATTCATCACTGGTACCGTCACAAATGTCGACTTCAGGATGAACCGAAACTGAGGACAGATGAAGCGTAAGCTCACAGGTACTTGTGCCGCCTCTGAATTAGTACATGACACGAACACTGGAATTTCCAGACGATCTCCCAAAACTGGAGGGGCGTGCCACATGTGCGGCTAGCCTACGAGGACGGCACATCGATAAGGCAAAACCCGGTGTGTGCGAATAATAGGGCCAATGAAGAAAAGAATATTCATAATATTCGTAAAATAGAATGTATTGTAAAATTTATGAAAGAGAATACCCACGAAAGCCTGCCATCCACGATCCCTTGGAACAACACGACAGTTCGAGCAGATGCTTCCAGTGAGATTATCTGATATCTGTCCGCAGCATTTGATTATGTATACGAGAGTAGGTGTTCCGTGAGCATGTGCTGCGTCGCATCTTTCTTACCCAGGAATCGAAGAAGAGGAGGTGGCATATGCTCCGCACGATGTGCGCGCGCGAGCAATTGATTCCGCTTGGCCACGTTGATTGTTCAGTTCGTCTAGTGTTTGTCGGTACGTTGTAGTGTCGTTGTGTAACTGTACTTTATTGCTCTGGACGGGCTGTTGCCGCGGGTATATTCGCTGCAGTAACTTGCTTATTTGGTGCGCGCGTGCGCCCTTTTACTGTGAGTGTGACACGTGAATGGTCCGCTGTAAAATGGAGAGAAAAAACATTGATGGACAGAAGCTAAACAGGCAAAACTATATACGAAGTGCTAATCTAGTAAGGCAATAGTTCTCTAAAGGCTTCAATTCGTATCAAAACAGGCCCTAATTCGGCCAGGACAAAAAAGAGAGCCCGGTGTAACCAAAGGCCCAATATCTGACCCAACCACAGAAGGTGACTACCTCTGCTACGACCGGGCAGGCCCAGCACACGTAAAGTAAAGAAGGCGAATTGGGTCTCTTGAAAAAGCCAGAGGAGGCCCACCAAACAGCCTACGAATCGATTAGGCACCTACGGCACCAGCGGCTGATGATTTTTTTTTCATTTGGGCTGAGCTGGCACCTTAATTGCAAAAATAGCCTCCTTAACCTTAAAATTATAAATCTAGCCCCTGCCGAGCACGGAAGAACTAAAAGCTGACATGTGGAACTTTCTATGCTCAGGGAGCGCAGAACGACGGCACCAGCGCGGAACTGGCGATGCGGTGCGGAATGTTGCGGGCCCGGCCCTGTTGCGCGCCACCGGAGCGCGGCAGCTCGCCGGCTGCTTTCCACGATACCGGAGCACGGAAGATGCCTGTCTCGAAACGCTGCAAGGTGATGCATGCATGCATGAAATTTTCCTCCCTCGATGCATGCATCATGCATTTTCTTCTCTCGATGCATGCAGCTTGCATTTTTCCTACCCTTGCCGCTTTCAGTACTGCGGAAGGTAGCCGGCGAGCTCCCACTCTCCGATGGCGTGGAAGCCGCCCGGGCCCGCCACCTTCTCGCCACCCCGCTGCCCGGCCACAAGACGCATTGCGCGTTCCTCGCTCCCCACCCCGAGCGATCCGAAATGCCACACGTCGGCCTCCGGTTCTTCCACACTCGGCAGAGTGCTAGTTTCACAAATTTGATGCCAAGATGGCTATTTTTACAATTAAGGTGGCAGCACGCGACCAAATTAAAAAAATCACAGCCGAGAGACACATGCATGATTGAATATTGGATCTATCTATATCTCAGTCAAAACAATTTGAGTAATTTAATCCATAAAATCAATTATGTTTTGGACCATTGCATCAGATTTGGATGTAGATTCAACGGTCCAGACTCTCTCTCACACATTCTATACAAATCCAGCCTCCTCCCGACTCACCGCACCCACCCGCGCTACGCCGACCTGCCGCCTTGCGCCGTCGCTTCCAATACCAGCGAGGCACTCTAGCGAACCCCTATCCCCTCCCACTGCGCCCTACCTCCTCCCCCCGCCTTGCCCTTCTCCCCTGTCTCCGGTGGCTATTGCCGCCAAATCCGCCACTGCCTCCCGCCGCCTCCTAATATTCTTTTGTTCTTATCTTCTCCACCGACCTCCACTTCCCACCACCCTTCCTAATCCAGCGACTGGTGGCACCACCACCACCATCGCCACCCACCACCGGTCCTCCTGCCGCCCCAGCCTCCTTCTAAATCCGGTCCTCGGTGAACCCCAAACCCTAACGGTGAACCCGAGCCCTAACCCAGCGACAGCGGAGACGACGGTGGTTGTAGATGAGGAGGATGAATCTTTGAGCGGATTAGAAGGTGAGAAATTCAATAGATTTTTTTAAAAAACATTGGACAGATTTCTAGCAGTTCCGTTGAATATTTGAAGTGAGTGAATATGAACACATGGTTAAAGAAATACTCACCAGATTCTCTTGAGAAAATGCAACGTGTTTTGTACGTGGTGGTGGTGATATGATCCACCAAGGAAATTATTTCTGTAGCTGATGGTGGTGCTACTATCTCCGCTAATTGTACCGCTAGTGTAGCACCAATGGTGGAGAGTAGAGCTGGCCAAACGAGTGGCACGGCCTCGGCCCGTGCCAGTATGACCTATTCCGATCCACGAAATAAGCGGGCCGGCACAGTGAGGCAGCCCAAAATGGCCCGATGGCCTTTTGGGTTGTGCCGGTCTAAACCCGTTGTAAGAACGAGGTGGCCGACTAGAGGGGGGTGAATAGGCGGTTTTAAAAATCTTTAGCGTTAAAACCAATATATAATGTGGAAACTAATAACAAATTGATTTTGCCAAATTAAAACCTAAATCAACTAGGCTTCCCTAAGTACACCAACAATATGACTACAAAACAATATGAGCAATCATACAATGATATATAAGCAATTAAAGCAAGAATGTAAATTGCTCAAAGTAAAGCACAAGCAAAAACAAGATGGACACAATTATATTTTACCGTGGTGTTCGGAGACTTGCCGGTCTCCCCTAATCCACGTTGAGGTAAGCCCAACCACGTTGGGGGGAAGATTCCCTCGAATCTGTGCATGGCCGGTCAGACCACCAACTAATGGCCGGTCGGACCGCCCATGCCCCAACAGCTATAAAACTAGCCGTTGGGCCTTCGGCCGATCGGACTGCCAACTAATGGCCGGTCTGACTGTCGCTAAATCGGTCAGACCGCCCGAGGAAAATCACCCCGCACCAAAATGGGGTTTCTCTGCAATAAACGTACCGCGAACGCACCGGTACTTCCGCACACCGGTAGTTCCGTTTATCAACGACGAAACTACCGAACAAAGAATCAACACATTATGAAATCGGTCCGACCGCCCAACACATGGCGGTTCGACCATTTTGGCACCGGTCAGACCGATCCACATAGGCGGTTTGATCGCCAGACCACAGAAGCAAAACACATTTGCTTTCGCTCAAATGGCAAAACACATTCGCCCATTTGAGTGTAATTCCAACAAGGTTTCAAAGATGATATTCTCAACAAGTTGCAAAACACATTTGCCAACCTTTAGAATATTCATCACAAGGAATAAGGTACATGAACTTACACCATTTGCAAAACACATTTGCAAACTTAAGTCACGTGCTACAAGAAATCAAACATGAGCTTCAACTATTTACAAAATACATTCGCAAATAACAGCATCATGCTACAAGGCTAAGGTGCATGGACTTCAACCATTTGCAAACTATAGTCCCATACTACAAAGATCAAATGCATGAGCATCAATTATTCGCAAAACACATTCGCAAATAATACCTCCATGCATAGATGAGCTAGAGCAAACATAATGAGCTATCAACACATGACTAACTCATGCTACTAGTCAAGACCCCTCTTAATAGTACGACAATCCTATACTAGTAATCCGGTCTTCCAACCAAACACCAAGACCGGTAAAAGAGTAGGAACACATCCTTAGCCCTAGCTAGTCATACCTTTGCCTTGCATCTTCTTAAAGCTTGATGACGCACATCAACACTTCAAGTCCGGGTCCTTAACTTTGATAATCATCAACACATGATGATCTCCTTCACTTCAGGATTTTATCTTGAACATCATCAACACATAATGATTTCTTCATTCCGAGTCTTGACATGCATCAACACATGATGCATTTCTTCACTTGACCTCCATCAACACATGATGGGTCTTCTCTTGACTTGATGTGCATCAACACATGATGCATCCTTTTCTTCAAGTTTTGATATGCATCAACACATGATGCATCCTTTTCTTCAAGTCTTGATATGCATCAACACATGATGCATCCTTCACTTGAATCTTGACTTGATGATCAACTCATGATCATCCCAAGTCTTCATCATCCTAGAACATAACCTATACATCCAACTCATGGAAAAAGTTAGTCTCATAATATTATTATTATTAATTATCACATCATACCATTAACTCATAATGGTGGGACAACATACTTCAATCTTTCCATCTTTGGTAATTGATGATAACCATTTCAATCACACATAAATTGAATTGATAAAAGTAACACGATATGAGTATATATAAACTACACAAGTCATATATATACTCACACCATGAGTATGCGAGAACTACACAAGTTCTACATACTCAAAACATGAGTATACGAGAACTACACATGTTCTATATACCCACAACATGAATATACAAAAACTACACAAGTTTTATATATTCGAAACATGAGTATACAAGAACTAGACAAGTTCTATATACTCAAAACATAAGTATAAAAAACTACACAAGTTTTGTATACTCATACGGATATGTTTCAAAGTAAGGATCCCAAATATATGTGGTAAACGGAATATGGATCAATACTAATGAAACCACAAAATATAGAATGAGCTCCCCTAAATGTGTGCATACACAAATGTGTAATTAGAAACATATGCACATATTCAGGTTATACTTATGGTGGAGTTCAACCTATATTTTGAATCCGAGGAATGCAACATAATATAAGAGTATAAGTTGAATGCATACCTCGTTGAATTTCACCTTTATATCCAAATGAGGCTACACACTAGATATAGCAAAAGAAATATTAGTCTCATAATTAGATTTATCATTAATCACCAAAACACTCCATTAACTCATAATGGCGGGTCTAGATTCTTCACCCGTTTAGCCCGATGTGCCAATATCGGCCCACTTAGCCTGTTAAGCTCAAAAATTAAAAAAAACATACAAAAAATCAAAAAATATGTAGAATTCGGAAACACATATGAAAATTGTTAAAAATGAGACAAACAAACTTAAAATGTAATAAAGAATTTTATTAATGTTCAAATGACTTCCTCGTTAAAACATTTGCCATTTAGCCCATAAGACATGAAAAATTGGAAAACATTTAAAACAATTCTAGAATATATATATAATTTTTAAAAACCAAAATAAATTTATATTTACTTATAAAATGAACTATATAAAATTTTAAAACTACAAAATAAAACAATATAAGTATTAAAAAATGGAAACAAAATCATATAACTATTAAGAAAAAATAATAAAATATTATATAATGAACAAGCATAACGGCCGTGGCGTGCCTAGGTCGTGTCAAATTGGGCCCAACACTATTTGTACTATGTTGTGCTGGCCCATAATGCCAAGGTGATGGCCCAGATACGACCCAGGCTGTCATGCCGGCCGACCCATTTGACCAGCTCTGGTGGCTTGGGAAGTGCTTTCCTGACCAGCGCTTACTCCGGAAATCACAGCGGCAAATTGAAAAGTACTAAAATACTAATACTAATACTAATCTTTCTTATCTCTATACGCGAGAGAATGTTGTGCTTCTCCTTCGTTGCGATCCCACCTGTCATTGTGCGTTTGGCGTTTCCGTTGTTCTGTCTCGCATCGCATCCATGTCGTTTTTTCGGCTTGTCGTCTGTCCATCCGTGTTTCATCCTCTGGCCAAGCACGTCTCCCATCTGTTCATCCACATCGTTATCCACGATGCGCCAAACATGCCTTCTTCTAGCGCTTTCTCCGCCCTTACCGACCCCTCTCGGCTCCTCCCGCCCATTCCTCCCCTTCCCCTCGACCCGCTCCCTCCCCGTCGCCGCTCCTCTTCCTAGTGTTGCCGCTCCTCCTTGGTGCCCGTGACGCCCACTCCTACCCCGGCCCGCGCCGCAACCTCCTCTCCGTCACTGCTTCCTCTTGCCCAGCCCCTACGTTGCCTCTTGCCCCGCTCCTCCGCCGTCAGCTCCCCTCTCTGGAACGGCGCCTCCGTCTCCCCCTCCAACACCGGCTGCTCCTTCGCCGATTCCTCCCCAAGGTCTCCATTCTCCCCAACCTACATTCTTCTCCTAGTGTGTTGGTTCTACCAAATTTTTCTCCCGGGAGCTCCCTCCCTCTGGTCCTCCTCTCTTTCTCTCTCCTACTTTCCCCAACCCTCCATCCGAATCAAACCAGGCTCCTTCTTTATTTCTTTGCTTATTCTTCCTTCCTCTCTCCATTTCTTTTCTCTGGAGGTGCTTCGGTTGAAGTTTTTGCCCATGGCGTCGGCCCGGCCGCTCCCTACTTGTACCCTCTGGCCTGGCTCGTGCTGGCTCGGCTCAAGGCGCCCCGCACGCCCGGCTCGGCTCCCTCTCTGCAACCGCTCCGGCTGCTCCCTGCTCACGCCTCTGTCGGCGCCTTCCCCTTGGGCTCCCTGTCTGACTCCTCCTCTCGGCTCCCGACTCACCTGCGACCAGTGCCTCCCCATGGCTCCTCTGCCCGCGTCAGCCCCTGCCTTGGCTCGGCCTGGCCTATGGTTGACTCGCACATACGCCTCCCGCGGCCTGTGCCGGCGCCTCTAGCTCGGCCTCCATTGTGGTATGAGGCCAGCTTTGGGTTACCCCCTTTTATTGATTTAGTTGTTAGAGCTGTTTTGAGCTTAATGTATTTACTGATGTGGGTTGTTTGCTGCTTATGCATGGTGAGGATGCTGGTGGGTGTGATCTTGCATTTGAACTGCTGATGTCAACTAAAATTTATCAATTATCATCATGAATTATTCTACCCTAGGGTGGTGCATCGGCTGCTCATGATTTATAGTCGGTTCTTGCTAAGCTTCATAACCTCATGTTAGGGATAACATATTATAGCAAAGTTAATATATTCTACAGCCGGATTTCATAGTTTCTTTTCCTTACGACGACATGTAGCTTGTCATACTAGATACTTTGAGTATAGAAAATTAATAGATAAAGCCTACCTCATATGATACTTATTCACATCCCAACATATTCATTTCCTGTTGAGTTGAAGCCATGATTTTGCATATTGTGCCTGCCACTTTCTTGGTAGTTTCCATTGTCCAATTAGTGGAAAGGTCCATTGTCTTGATAAGCAGATACAAGATGCTGATTTCGTTTTACCGTTGGTGCACATGGAAGAGTTGAGTGCTTTTCAGTTCCTCCAGGTTGCTAGAGAGGTGCGTAAAAACCTTCACATGATTAGTAAGTATATAGATTCTTTTCTAAATTTTTTATCTCCATCTTTTCGATATCCGGGCATCCCATTTTTACCTCTCTCTTTTATTTGACATTTTTCCATCAAAAAGATTATGCAAATAGATCTTGCATTTGAAATGGTGATGTCAACTGAATTTTATCATCTTGAATTATTCTACCCTAGGGTGGTGCATCAGCTACTCGTGATTTATAGTTAGTTCTTGCTAAGCTTCAGAACCTCGTGTTACAGATAACATATTATAGCAAAGTTAATATATTGTGCAGCTGGATTTCATAGTTTCTTTTCCTTACGACGACATGTAGTTTGTCATACTAGATACTTTGAGTACAGAAAATCAATAGATAAAGCCTACCTCATATAATGCTTATTCACATCCCAACAGACTCATTTCCTGTTGAGTTGAAGCCATGATTTTGCATATGCAGATTTTTTACGTCGAGCATTTCCTTCTAAGTTAAAACCATGATTTTGCATATGTGGTGTTTGTATGATGAGCTGCTTTATTATGTACTACCTTTAATTTCCTATTAGTTGTTGTATCACATTATACATTGTGGGGAGGTTATTGTGGTGGCATTATGGTGGATACATGCACTCTTAGCTGCTGGGTTTTTAGCCAAGCTTCCTACAGATGTCCTCGATAGATTTGCTGGTAGATGAGTTTGGTCATTCACCTTCACGGACCTACCCCTACATGTCACTAAAAGGAGACCACTCTTATGCTTTTAAGGTAGTTTTTGGTATCCTGGTTCAGTTCTTTGTCCACCTCAGCTAGCCTTGATTGTCGACTACCTAACAAGCAACTTACAAGGCTTAACTTTTTAAGATCATACATGGTTCGAAGGAACTATCCAAATCTTTGCTAATCCATACTTCGATTGATGAGCTAACATTTTTATTATTATGTATTCCTATTTTGATCTGAAATGAACCATGCATGCTGATAGCTTCATTTATATGTATCACAGAGAGCATGCACACATAGAACCACATGCCACTGTTATTCCCAATTGTTAGCCTGCCGACTTAACTTGTTTTTTTAATACAAAATCTGAATTTTACCTAATGGTACTACTGCTGATTCTAGACAACACTGTACACTCAGCTAGCCTTCACTATCTACTACCTGATAGACAGCTTACAGGGTTAATTTTTTAAGATCATACATGGTTCCAGGGAACTGCTCAGATCTATGCTAATCGAATCTTCGTCTGGTGAGCTAACATTTTTTAATTATATATTCCCATTTGATCGCAAACGAACCATGCATAATGATAGCTTCATGTTAATGTATCACTCCCAGTTGTTAGCCTACTTCTTTTTCTGATACAAAAAATGTGTATGTTGTATGTAGTTAACGAAACCGAGTAAGACAAAGATGATATGAAAAGTAGTGCACATTTGAAGGACTTTCCAACTCCCCACATTAATCCATTTCTTATGGAAAGAGTTTTTGACTCAATGGTATGCTTGCCTTGTTTGAGGAAGATGTCAAGGTGCGTATATGTTATAGAGCTATCTATAGTTGTAAATTAGCATAGTCATTTTGGTTCACTTGTACAACTTATTTAATCCCTAGCCTACAATGTTTATGTTTCCATACAAGACTTGTACAACTATTTCTAAAGGTGCATTGTCTAATGCTAGAATTATTATGCTGTTTGTTAACATACTGCTCAGAATGTCATGTGTCTGTTATGCAAAAAATTAAAATATTTCATAAATGACCAACAACCTCATTTTCATTTGATGCTATCATGTGAATAACATTTTTCATCAAAGTGGTAATTTCCAATGCAATGTCCCACTTGCTTAGATTCTACCTCCGTAGGAAAAAAACTAACTCATTTTTTCATATTCAAAGATCAGCACACGCAAGAATGCAACCTAGCCTGCCAAACAACATACGAATAATTATCTGGTATCACCTATTCAAACAGAGGAGCGTGGCAAAGCATGCTGCATGATCTAGTAACTCTGGATTTGCATCGGTTGTTGTCGGACCGGATTTCCTTAATCCAGAATTCTCTGTGAAAATAGTGTGCCACTCTGGATCAGTAAGTAGCGCTCGTAGTATACATCGCTGAATCATTTCATACACATCGTAGACTGAACCAAATATAATATTACAAATATCAGAGTTAAATAGACCGCGTCGGGTCGAGTTTACAAAAGGGGCCGAGCAGGCTAAATGAATTCATTACACAAAATACAGAAATAGGCACGGAAGAAAAGGGGCAACACGACTCCCCACAAGTAAGCGATTGTGGCGCCTTGTGTACAACCGATATTAACCAAGGATTTAGAGAATATTGGCTATATGCAAGTACCAGCGGAGCCAGCTAGACTGCGGCGAGTCTTAGATTAAGGAACTAAACTACTCTTCGCCTTGGTCTTGATCGTCAACACCTTGATCCTCGTAGTAGGCATAGTCATCCTGATCAACGAATTTTGAGGGTTTGGGGGAAAGAGCGAGGGTGAGCACAACTTCCGTGCTCGCGAGCCAACACAACAGATGCAATAATAATTATGCAAGGCTTAACAAGGATGGCTTGGGTTCTTTTTTTTTTGCGCAAAGCAACATTGGTAAATACATATACTTAGAAAGACATAGAACTTAGCGTTTCAACTGAATCACATTTTTATTAAAGAGATTATTGGTGCAATATCAGTATCAGCAGAGGTTACCTCCACCCCATGCTTATTTTTAATGATGGTTACATCTACCTATCTCAAGGTAAGACTACCCAGGAAAAATCCAAAATCCAGGGCCAGGTAAGCCCGCCATATTTTTCAACCCACCCACAAAGTTTTATAAACAGAACTAACTCTTGTAAGTTCCCATGTTCGCCTGTGACCGTGGGCACGGCTGTTCGAACATTTTATTTATGTGCAGAGACTATACTCTTTATCCACAAGAGATAATCGGCTTGATATAATCACACGTTTTCTTGGACATGTGAGTCAAGGGGAGATTACCATAAGGTCTTTACAATGCATCCCTCAGTACTTGTTACACCCGTTGAGGTTTCACCTGAGGAGGGTCACGCTCCCACACCCGCGTCCACCCTTACCCAGACCCCCCTTTCGCCATCGAACGGCTTTCGCCGTGCACTCTGACCCTTCGCCACGAAGACTTACGGTGTCGCGAGTCATCTACCTGATGCAACTCGTATTGACGGATACAAATTATTTAGCCAAGTCGATAAAATTATAGACTTGTGGTTGTACTATTTTACAATAGGAGGTCATTACAGGATTAAGTTCTTAAAGTTATCTGGGCGGTTCATACGACACACCAATCACATACCAACATATCCTGGGCTACATTAGTATCCAACTACATACCCTCCAACATACCATCCGCCCAGATGGGGTATTAGCAAGTTTTTATGGTTGTGAGAAGATTAAAACAAATTAACTCAACTATTTCAGTTATTTACCCCAATAACTGCCCAAAATAATCTTTATGTTAAAGGATGATGATTGGGGTGGTTAATACCCCGTCACTCAAGTAAGGCTAGCATGGCGCTTGAGTACAGACTATAGCTAGTAGGTTACCATATAATTACTAGGGTGACATGGATTAGGGAATTCAATTATCAAGAACAAGGTATAATAATTATTTAATAGTTAAGTTGGCATTTAACTACCTTAGGACCATTTGATATACATTTGCATAAAAATAAAAGCATGCAGTTTGATATTTTAAAGGAATATAATTTGCATAAAATATAGGTTCAACATGATCAAAGTGTTGACTCGCTTGGGTCAAAGGCTAGGGAATCATGATAGTCTTGAGTTTGGTTAAAGTGGGGACCTCCGGTTTCTTCGAACTCTACTCGGACGATCGCACTAGAAATGAAAAGACAAGCAAATAAAATAAATAAATACAAAATCCTCTATATATAAAATCCAAAATTAACCAAACTAGTACCAAAATATACGTCTAAAATTTACAATTTTTTTGGTACAAAATTCATAATTTTTGGAGTTATAACGAAGGAGGTATGAATTTTTGAAGCTTTATAAATAATTTTTAATTGAAAAGAAAATAGAAAAACATGATAACTCCCGTGCTGACACGTGGGCCCTTGGCACAGAGCAGCGCTCGGTCCACCACAGACAAGTCGTGGACAGGTCTCACGCAAGACCGATCCGGGGCGAGAGGTAGTACCAGAGGATAGTTCCAGGGAAACAGAGGGCGGAAGTACCGGAGTGACGTGCGAGCGGTAGTATCGGCGGGCAACGAGCGATAGAACCGGAGCTTCGGTTTTCGGTGGTAGACAGAGGAAAATGGCGCTGTGGAGGAGGGAGGGGTGAGGCAGAAGGGGCATTCGGCTTGACTTTATAGCCGGGGAGGTGAGGGAGGATGTGGCAGGGACGGCGGCCTCGGGAAGGCGGGGGAAGACAGGGCGGCGCGGGCGATGAGACGTTCTGGTGGCGCGGCAGTGGGGAACCCGACGGAGAGTCTTGTGGCCTTGCAGAGGATAGGGAAGGGGCGGCGTCTTGTGTGGCGCGCGGGGGCTCATGTGGCGGCGCCGGGGAAGCCGGAGCCGGGTGGCGCGTGTAGCAAAGGTGACAGAGAGAGGGGGGGAGGAGGAAGAAGAAAGAGGGAGCACGGGGGAAAACGGGCCGAGGGAAAAGAGGGGGAAAGAGAGCAGGCCGGGAGGCTGGGCCGAGAGAGAAAGGAAAAAGGGGGCGACGGGCCGGGCCGGGAGAAGAAGAGGGAGAGGGGGGAGGAGAGATTTGGAATTTTTCAAATTTTGATTTCTGAAACCCAGCAAAAAATAAATTTTGAAATTTGAAGTTTAAGCTTTTGGAGAATTTTTTGGTACCAAAAATCAAAATTTGAATTTATAAAAAATATTATTGAAAAAGGATGTTACAGTTGTAGCACGAGTCAAACTGCGACATTTCCAAGCGGTGTATGCTCTGTGAAATCTAAAAGATGCATGGTCCGTCAGACACGCAGTTTGACTCGTGCTACTGCTCCATTGCTACTGATGACTCCATTTCATTGACCTCTTTGCTTAAACTCAAGAAAAAATGCAGAAAGAGATGCGCATAAGCGCACACACATACACGCTCATTAGTATTACTACAAAGTGCATTAATTGTTGGAGCTGCTTGTTGTAACCTAATGGAGTCCAGTCCGTTCTTGCAGTAATGGAACAACAAGTCACGAACCATCGTGACAAGAACAGAAGATCTGAAGTGTAGTAGAGCAGCAGGACCAGTTTTCACATGCCTCAAGCCCACCTGAAGCAAATTATTTTACTGAATCTAAGGTCAAGTTGAGCATACTGGTACCATTACACTCCATTTTGTAGTTGTACCCTGTAAGCGACTTGTAAGAGTTGGAACATTTTTTTTATGAGGAACAGTGAGGGAGGATCCTACTATATATATTAACTAGCAGAGTGGTCCGTGCATTTACGTGGCTAAATTTGTTTGGAAGTTTATATAAATACATGAGAAAATATTTACGTATCTTGTAGGCTATTTAGACTTTTAAAATATGCTGAACATTGGAAATAATAAAAGTTTGGAGGAAATCATTGCACATAATAAGTAATTAAAGTATGTGCTTTGATGGAAGAAAATCATTCAGCATAATAAGTTCTTGGGGTTCTTAGAAACTATCCACTCTCCATCATGCATAAATCATTTAGTTGTATGCCCTTATTCTTACTCTATTAGTTATTTTTTTCCTCTCCAAATTGTATGCATGCATATGTAGCTCTATTTAATCTCAAGCAATACGTTGATTATGTGTGCGGCAAATTATCTTATTAGCTTACATAGTATAATATATTAGAGTACCTTGCTCACACATGCACCGATACACCATGGACGACCTACCTTGAATTTATCTTCCATCATACGTCAACTGTCCCACCAAACTGTGTGGCTTCTATCTCTTCTCGCTATCATAATTTTTTTGCTTCAACCTCCAATAGTAAGTCCAAATCTTAATCGATCCCTCTTAGCTGACACCCCTTCCAATGCAATAATTTACCATATAGTTAAGGTGAGCAGCATGATATTATCTTCGTCTCCGTCGTTGCCGCCTCAGCTCTTCACTTTCCCATGGGTCAATATCTTCTTGTAGGATAAATCGATGCCATTGCGATCTTTCATGGTTTCCTCTGATACTATTTGTGTCATCCCTTGTTATAACTTTTATTTTTTATTCCACAGGCAGAAACAATAGAAACACATGACCTTGATAGCAGACATGGTGGCTTATTTTGTGTCTCGTCCGACACCATTCGTGCAATCATCGTTATAATTTTTATTTTTATTCAACATTTCAATTATTTTAATTAGATTTTGTATACAAATCAAATTGCTAAATTTATTTCTAATTTTAGTTATTTTGTGATTTTATTTTGGAATTCGTATGGAAATCAAATTGAAACTTCTATTTTATTTTTTATTTTTAAATTTCAATTCTTTCATTTGAATTCGTATCCTAATCTAATTGTTGTTGTTTTTCTTTAATTTTTATCCCGAATTACATTTATTTAGGGATTTTACATTGGAATTTTATTCCAAATTTTAGTTTTTTTGTCAGATTTTGTATACAAATATAATTTCCATTTTAGTTTTTTTATTTTGAAATATAATTATTTAGTGATTTTACATAGAAATTCATATGGAAATCAATTTTGTGATTTGATTTGATTTTTAATTTAATTTTTTAATTGTACTTGATATGAACTCTTTTACTTAGGAATTCGTATAGAAATCAAAATTTCTATTTTTGTTCTGAATTTCATTTTTATTGTACTTGACATGGACTACTTAGGAATTTGCATGGAAAACAAATTTCTACTTCTATTTTATTTTCTATTCCGAATTTTAATTTTATTATATTTGACATGAACTCTTCCATTGAATCTAGACCGTTATAATCTGGAACCGCCACGATTGACGGTGTAAATCTTTCTTTCTTTTTTTATCGATTAACGTAAGAATTTCCAGCATTTGAGAATGAACATGGTAGCTTTTTTTTTACTATGCTTTAATAAGAATATAAATAAGGGAAAAAAGGGTTATACCTTCCTAAACTTGACAGCATGCGTGTGTTTTAACTTCTGAAAAGAGAAAGCAATCCTGCCAAAACTCCAGAGGCTAGCAAGGCGAGAACAAAAGAGCGCGCTGTGGTGGCGCAGCACGCTCACATGGCAATCACCGGAAACCAACAAGCCAACAGATCAAACGCGGGGATCAAACAAATTCCCTTTCCTTGTGTGCAGCGGTTCCTCTGTACCGGTTGAGCATCACCATCATCGTCCTATCAGACATACAAACATCACCGCTGTTCTTGTGGTCTACTCGACACGACTCGACTGTTCGGAGATCAGATAAACAATCAGATTGTACAGTCCAGAGCAATTGATCGACCTAATCTGTAACATTTGATTCTCGTGAGTTGTGATCAGGAGTGGCTTTGCTCAAACGAAACTGGGATCAAGTTCAGGCTAAAGAAATTCTTCATAGCTTATGGGTTTTACAGATTTCTTGCTGTTGCGATCACTACCAATCCAGCAAACAAAATCAAAAAGAAAAAAAATCAGAACGGAAGAATTTTTTTTCGCTTTGCACTTGATCGAAATGCTGCTGATCAAGAACAGCTCCCGACTCTGTTGGGTTGCCTTCCTCCGACGACCCAGAGCAGAGTCCTCGCGAAGGATGGCCTCTCCTCCGCGAGAGACGACACAACACTGTTGCCGCAGCTCCCCGCCTCCACGTCCCAATCCGCCTCGCTCCCGCTCTTCTTGTTGCCTTCCTCGTCCTTGCTCACCGGCCACCGGAACGACACCGCGCGCCTCTCCGTCTCCGCGTCGGGATCTTTCTTGGACGGCACCAGCCAAATCTTGGATACGGAGAAGCTGTCTTTGGTAAGCTTCGCCTCGGCCATGTCGGGATGCTGCTGCTTCTGTGCAGTCGTGGGGAATGGCGGCAACCGGAGCGAGGCCTCCCCGCGCTTGGAGGCGCCGAACTCGCATTCCGACATGGCGCCGCCGCGGCGTGACTTGGAGACCGCGGGCTTCTTCTTGGGCGGCCTGATCGCCACGCGGAGCGAGGCGTGCTCGTCCATGACGTACTCGTAGGACCCCATGGAATGGCACCTTCTCTGCCCAAGACCTGCCTTGGCATTGGCTTCGCCATCGCCATCGCTATTGCTGCTGGTGCCCGCTCCATCCCCTGCACTGGCAATGGCATTCGCATTGGCGTTGCTTTCCACGCACATGAACTTTCCCAGCTTCACCTCGACCACCTCCTCTGCCCCGTCGTGCCCCGGGGCGCCTGCGCCAACGCCGATTGCCTCGCCGTCAGCGGAGGCGTCTCTGGTCCGACTGGCCGAGGCGCCCATGTCTCGTGAGCTCTCGGACTCGAGCACCATGACGACGGGACTGCACGTCGGCGAGAGCTCGGCGAGGAGGCTCCTCCGACAGAGCGGGCACGTGGAGTGGGACAGCAGCCAGGTGTCAATGCACTCCAGGTGGAACGCGTGGCAGCACTTGGGCAGCAGCCGGAGCTGGTCGTCGGGCGCGAACTCGCACAGGCAGACGGCGCAGTCGAACGGGTCCTTGCCCGCGCCGCTGCCGCCCACGACGTTGCGGTACAGGAACACCGGGAGCGCGTCGATGAAGGCCTGGTCCACTCCGGCGTCGTGGAGGTGGAACAGCTGCTGCAGCTGCCCGTGGAACGCCGTCACGCTGTCCGCGTCCTCCCGCGCCCTGCGCCGGCGGTGCAGCCGGATCAGGTGGCGCACGAGCAGGTGCAGCAGACCGCACACGAAGAAGGCGATCGCCAAGATGACCACGATGAAGAGGATGCTCGGGCTTATCTTGGTCTCCACGCTGTCAAGCGCAGATGCCGGAGGCTGGGGCGGCGACGGCGGAGGCAACCACGACGAGTTGCTCATTCTTGTACCACGCAAAACAGCACCAAACTTCTACTCAGTATAGATCAAAGGAGAGGCTTTGCTTTATGATCAGTCCAAAAGATGTAAAAAAAATTGTGCTAGGACTAGGAGAAGGATCTTGGCATGGCCATTTTTGGATCATTGTTCTTGATTTCTTGGGCTTAACTTGTTTGGAGTTGGACAAGAGGAGGTGACGAAGATGCAACAAGAAAGAAAGGGAGTACTTGCGGCTGCAGGTTTAGGGGTGAAGGTAAGCTTTGTGTGAGAAGTCGTAGGCGAATAAACTGCAAAAGATTTAGCCTAGTTTATGTGTTGGAAAATGAAAGGTGTATTAGGTGTGGGTTAGCAAGCAAAGCACAAGAGGACATGCGAGTGTGGGTCACTGTGGTGAGGTCATTGGGACGGCACCAATGGAGATAGAAAAATCGGTGATGTTGCCGTCTGCTTGTTGGTTTGTTTAAGACCTGCTCTCTTCTCTTTTTTGCTGGTTTTGTCGGTGTCTTATGGTCTTCTTTTGCTTTCCTGATCATGTCACTTGAGGATTAGTAGTACTATAATCCTATTGACTTTTTACAGGATTAACAATGGCGTGTGTGATGAATGCTCTGCCTACTAGTGATCCTCGTGTACTTTTCTGCAAGATACGGTATTGGTTAGCCTGTATTGGTTAGCCTGTCTAGGGAGAACCCAATCCGCGGTAGGAGTACTTGTCTTGCACTTAAGTGGCATTGACTTGCAACTGCCGATTTAATTTCCTCTTCTACAACTACTACAACTACCACCGCTACAATTGCAATCTAGTAATTTGTGGATATCATGGGGATATACTCCAGATCTTAGGATAATGTGACAATTGACAATAGCGTTTACGGTTTATCGTTTCACGTGTTTTCGGCAAAGTTAGGTGCTGTCATGTTATAATCGGTCTGACCGGCCAGGGCGGCGGTTAGACTGGTCCATGCGGCGGTCTGACCGGACCTAGCGGCCGTCGGACCGGTAATTTCAGAAAGTCGTGAATTGAGCTGAGCTAAAAATAGAGGGTGTAGGCAAGATAGGATATTCTATTGCACTTGGTCTCATAATTTTTGTAGTCTCCAGTCAAAAGTTCTATTGGATTGAAAATTCAAGTAGGTTTCGGTTTTCCAGAGAGGAAATTCGGCTAAGTCATTACTGGCGGTCAGACCGACCAATAGGTGGCAGTTAGACCGGCCAGGGTGGGCGGTCAGAACGGCCCTGGGGGCGGTCTGACCGGTTTTCACTTGGATCGTCGCCCGTCGTGACGGCGATGTTTAGTTGTTAGGTCAAAGTCATGAGTTTCAGGGTATATATGTTGCATGATGAATGTTTTGACTAACATGGGTCAAGTTGTGAAGAACTTGTTTACTTGTCTATTGTTGTGCAGGTTGCTTGGTGGTCAACGACGGTCAACGGCGAGGATGATCGGGACTAGGCTTGGAGAGCTGAGGTCCAGAACGATCGACGATGCCAGGTGAGGTCAATGAACTCAAGAATGACGTAAGATGGACAAGAGTGACCTATTGGCTAATCCGAGGCGCAAGATGGCGCAAGGTGTAGCTAGTTAGGTCAAGAGGTGTTAAAGACGACGTATTAAAATACGTGCGTGTGTGACCCGTTTGTTTTGGGCCTTAACGGGAGCCCAATTGAGTCAAACTTCTAGAAAGTCTAAACCTCCACTATAAATAGGGGAGGGAGGTGACTGCACCTCTACTTCGTCTCTTTTGCTATTTGAAACCCTAATTTTCTTAGGGAGAGCTTTTGTGGAGTCTAGGGTTCTAGAGATTTTGATGTAATTTTCGTGCTCTTGGATTGAGTATTGTCCTCCATTGATGGAGAGGCTGTAAGCTCATATCATATCAATCAATCAAAGGAAAGTTTGATCATGTCTTGTCTCATTGCGTTCTTTCTCTATATTTGATGATTTTGAGTCTTTCTTTGATCCGCGAGTTTTTGATTGAATTCTTCACGTGATCTAGCTTACTGTGATATGTGGGAATCTATCTTGGATCATCTTGATCATCAATCACCTACTAGCAAGATTTTGGATCAAGTTTTCGTTTTGACCCGATTTTGAACTCTTCTTCAATCAAACGGAAATGGATCCTTATTCTTCCAAGAATTATCACAATATTCGATTGGAATAGCTTCCTGATATCATAGAGAAGGTGTGTTCCAAGTTTCATCAAGTTTGGAGTTGTAGATCAAAAGTTTCATCTATTTGCAACTTCGTCATCGGGTTGTTTGATCTGTTCTGGAGGTCAGCGGTCAGACCGCCCAAGGCTAGTAGTCCGACTACCAGGGAATCGATCAGACCGCCATTGTCCTAGCGGTCCGACCGCCAGTGCATTGCTTTGCTTTAGCTTGTGTTGATTTTCGTCGTATTGCTTAGGGGGTTAAATTGCTTTCAATACTAGTCTTCCGCTGTACTGGTACATTGATCTTCATAGCTTCCATAGCTACTGGAGTAAAATATTATTGAATCAATGTGAGCGTGCTCCTATTCACCCCCTCTAGTCGCCTTTTCGATCCAACATAATTGTATTAGCTTTGAAGCATTTCATACGATCGGTAGCCATTAGCACAGAGATTCTGCTGTCTCCACAGCCACGCAATCGCAATCCAGAACCTGCAAGAATGGCTTGGCTGGCTCAACGACGCATTGATCTGCAACTCTGTCGTAAACTACTAGGAGTGCTACTGTACCGTTGGTGATCATCATTTCCCAGCATGATACTGTTTGAAACGTGGAATAGCAGTTGCTTTGCGTATAGTAAACGAGAGATGCAGACTGCCGGATCTGACTCTAATTGGGCACCGGCACCATGCAGAGTTGCAGACCAATGCCGCAGGCAGAACTAATAACATCATGATCTATGCTAGTAATGGTGCCACTACTTCAGACATGTGAATTGGGATGGTCTTTTCTTCTCTCCGTTTGTCCCCAATGCAACTAGGCAAGGCAGGCAGGGAGATCAGACAGACGGTGACATGGCACTGGCTAGAGAGCGAGGAAAAGAAAGGGTAAAAAAGTGAACGGGAATCTCGAGGCAGCTTTCAAATCCAGATGCTGCTTGTGATGGTGATGGTGATGGTGATTGTGATTTTACTGGCCTCTTGGAAAGGAGTAGGTGTAGGAGCATTTGACGTTGCCAGTTTCTAGAAGGCTTTTGCCGCGGCAGGCCCCAAAAGCGCCATTCAATCCCCAGCCCGTGCAACAAGACAAACAACGAGGCCGCATCGGCATGGCAATCTGCTGCAGCTGCTCTCCATTTATGCATGCCACTGCTCTGTCTCGTGATACTCTGCTAGCCACTAGCAAGCCATCAAGGATTCGCAAAGTTAGAGCCTTAGCTGGCTTGGAGGTAGGAGCAGAAGTACTACAATGGTGCATGACCAATGCAGATTGCAGAGTAAGTATAAAGCATACAAAGGAGTATATTGACATATGTTTGCTAATTTTCTCCAACGATCAATCCAAAACGAACGGTCTAGATTAAGTGTTATAGTACATAAGAAAGTTCTAAAATTATTACAATAGTTATTTCACCTTTTCTACGGTGTTTGCTGCAGTGCTACTGCCGAGTGCTGTTCGCACATATCGGAATCATTGTTCAAACAGTAATCCTCTGCGGTACAATAGAGGATCCAGATCCAAACAAGTAGGAAACAGTGATACTCTGCGGTGCAACAGAGGATCCGGATCTAAGTAAGTAGGATTATGAATGTTAAATATGTTACATTCCATTTTCAAAACACATAAATATTGTACATGTAATATTCCTATGAAATTCATGCAATCCAAACTGAGTCCATGCACACGCTTGTTAGCTTATGCTCAACTGCCCTAGATTTACACCCTCCAATTAAAGCTTATCGCATGCATAGTCTTGCTCCCTGAACGTTCAATGTTGGTCGATCACTTGGTGCAAAAGTGCCATTAGTCGTGGCACAAATTTGATATGTACTCGTGACGATGATTAAAATCTCTATGTGTTACTTTAATACATAATTAAAAGATCATATGTCTTCGTGGTCGTAACCCCTAAGGCCAACGACTCCCGTGGTCGTAAGAGTCGTTACCCCTAAAGCTAACGACATCTGTGGTCGTAAAAATTCCAGAGGTTACTTATAGGTACCCTGGTCGGACGAGGTCCTGTAACTAGTTCCCGACTAGATAACTGCTCGTACAAGCAATGAACTGGTATCTGGATTTTGCTCCAGGCATATTCCTTATCATGTGATGAATGATGCACATATCATATTGACTCCATACCACGCGATATTTCATGGTCCTAAGACACTAAAAACAAACTATTTGTGGTTTAGTGTCTCACAGATATCAACCACCGGACGGTTTATACTTCATCAACTGTTGCCTCACTCCGACTAGTCGCGATACTTCTAACAGGCGCTTCTTCTAGGATTAACTGCCACTATTTCATCAACTACTTAAGGAAGAGCGCGAACGACAGAAGGCAATCCAATTCGGAAGATCAAGAGGCGATTGGATTTCATTTGAAGCATTAACATAGCAAGCACTACGCTTAGTGTAATTGAGATTAGTCCATTGCCTTGTCAAAAGCACCCCCTGTAAAGGATCCAGTTCATAGCAATAAAGAGCAGTCGCGTCCTCTCTCAAGAATTCTTTGCCATTGTCCTCTGTTTTATTTCATAAGATCGGGACTCGATCGCCGACAGCTGGCGTTGGCCGTGGGAAGAAGGCGTTGAGTTCTTAAAGTTTACTTCACTCAAGCATTCCTCATTCACTTCCTTTTGCCTCATCATCGCTCATGCGAACATGGCAGAGACTTGGGGTGAGAAAAACTGGTTCGATCTGGTGGACTACTCCGACCTCGACATGGACGCATGCATCTGTGCTATAGAAAAAAATGGGATGCCATCATCCTCCACCTCCACTGGCTCACCAGTCGCAGAGATTAGCGAAATCGATCAGATGGATAAGGATACACCGCTGCCATCAATGACGCTCTCAAAAGAACCGCTCGTTCTGACCAGTCCGGAACGTCTGAACGCCTCTACAAGCCCGGTCGACTCGATCGGCAAAAACGACTACGGAAGCCCAGCGTTGCAATAAGAGAGTTCATGTACTCTCGATATTGTCATGGGTGATTGGTATTCTCCAACAGCTCCTACAAATTCTTGGGGCCAACTGACATCTAGTAAGGGTATCGGTGAAGTTGTCACCGATCGTAGGCCAAGTGGGCATGGTGAAACTCAGCATACAATCGGCAATCCGCTGGATCAGGCTGAGTGCACCACAAAGCCCACCAGAGGCGGTAATCTCCGACCATTCCCGATCATGGAGGCTCCTAGCAGAAGCATTGGAAGGCTCTCCCTTAGCTACGATGAGAATTCATCAGAAGATCACTACTGCTGCCACAAAGTTAACACAATCGGAAATACAAATCCGGATGCCATGCACGTTCCTCCACGGGTTAACTCGCCACCACTTGCTGGTGGAAATGGTAAGGGCGCTGAAGCACCAACTACTGGAGGCAACCAAGTTGATTGACGTGCATCAGTTAATTTACTGTTCCTACCACACTTCGAGTAAGGGGTAAGACAGGGCCAACTGGAAGATCGAAGGAAAACTCACCTCATCGAACGCCCACTACAAGCGAAAATCTTCCACGACCTTCGGTAATAATACAAAACCTACAACGAGTCCGGGATATTCCGAATAATCCAGATCCTACTTTAGCAGGAACTCCAAGTTATGCTCAGCTTGCATGTTAGGTGTCGGAGATCCTCCAACAGACTATGCAACGTACGGAAATGTACCGGTAGCAAATGAATTCGCAAAGTCACACGATGACTTCATTCTAGAGCTCTTCACTTAGTAGGGGACAACATGGTCGAGCGGAGGACCGATCAACACCAAGACCTCCTCGTAGATTCCGACCAGGAAATCATGAGGGAAGACGACTCTTCACAGCAGCCACTCCTCCTCATCATCAAGAGGAACGACCACTTGATTCAGGCGATCTTAGACATCATCTGAACCAAGCAGGTGGTCAAAGACGTTATCATAACGTCCACGACCAAATTGGGACACCAGATCCTAGGTATAAAAAATATGAGGAATCGATCCTCAACTGATTATAATCCGGCTCCTTTTCAGAGAAGGCGCCACGATTCCATTACGGGATGCTGAGTATTTTTGGCAGGTCTCCAAGCTGTTCGTTGGTCGGACAAGTTTCGACCAGCCAACATAGAAAAGTTTAATGTAACACAGAACACATTTGAATTTCTTCAAATTTACACTACCGCCGTCAAAGTTGCTGGTGGTAATGACAACATGATGGCAAATTACTTGCCCACGGTCCTTGAAGGGTCTGCCCGCTCATGGTTGCTTAACCTACCGGTCGGATCAATCTATACTTGGGAGCAGCTTGGCGATACTCTGATCGCCAACTTTCAAGGGACGTATGATTGTCCTGGGAAGAAGGATGATCATCATCGGATGAAGCAGAAACCCAACAAAATTCTTTGAAAATATATGAAGAGATTCGTTCAGGTTCGAAACTCTATCCAAGAGATCGTAGAATCTTTTATCATTTAGGCTTTTAAAGTAGGACTGAGAAATCGCTGGTTTACGGAGGATATTGTAATAAATCATCCACAGACGACCGTTGAACTTTTTTACATGGCATACAAGTATGCAGCCGCTAGTGAAGCGGTCGAATGGTGCGATGCTATTGATCGGAAAAAAATAAAAAAATCCCAAGTCAGGCCTGGAGAAGTAAGAGAAGAAAAGCAAGAAGTCTCTCAAGAATAAGAAAAATTACAAGCCTGATAATAAGGATGTCCTTGCAATTCCCAAAAAGTTTACCAAGGGCAAGAGATACTTCACTGGTCGGAACAAGGCTAAGACTCCGACCAACGATTACAAGAAAAGTAAGAAGTAGTGTCCACTTCACCAGGCAACAGGGCATGACTTGCATGCCTGCCGAGCCAGGCAAAAGAAACTGGAGGATAACTACTTAGGTAAAGGTCTCTTCCCCGCCATAACAGAACTCAGAGAACCAAGATCCAAGAAAGACAAAGATGGCTACGAAGAGATGGAGTACCAGGAGCCGCAACACACACTCTGATCGAACGTACCTTGTATAAATGAGGATCTCACAGAGTATTGATGAGATGCATATCTCAAACAGGTGGCAGTAAGTTTCTATATGACATTCATGGAGGATTCTGTGGAACACGTCATTCCTACCGAACACGGTCGACAAAGCCTTCAGGCAAGGATACTACTGACCAACTGCCCTTCATGATGTAAAAGAGCTCGAAATGAAGTGCGTACAATGTCAATTTCATAGTCGACAAGTACATCAGCCGGCACAAGTATTGCAAATAAATACCTCTTTCTTGGCCTTTTGCAACCTGGGGACTAGACATTCTGGGATCTTTTCTAAAAGCACACGGAGGCTTCGAATTTTTTTCGTCATGATTAACACATTTACCAAATGGATAGAAGCCGAACAAGTTGTAAAAATAACAACAAAACCCGCTAAGAGGTTTCTCACAAAAATATGATCACACAATTTGATGTACCCAATCGTATAATCACAGATAACGGTGCCTAGTTCTCTAGTGAAATTTTTTGTGTTGGACCGAAAAGGCGACTAGAAGGGGGAGGGTGACTAGGAGCACGCTCACTTTTTCACAAATAATAGATTCAACACAAATTTCACTCCAGTAGCTATGGAAGCTATGAAGATCAATATGGTAGTACAACGGAAGACTAGTATTGAATCCAACCTAAACCCCGAAGCAAAACAACCAAAGATCAACACAAGATAAACCAATCTCAGTGCAGGGCGGTCGAACCGCTGGATCAATGGCGGTCGGACCGGTGACCCTGGCCGGTCTGACCGCCGGCCTGATGAACAGAACAAAAAGCCCGATGGTGAAATTGTAAATAGATGAAACTTTTGATCTACAACTTCAAACTTGATGAAACTTGAAACACATCTTCTCTATGATATCAGGAACCTATTCCAATAGAATATTGTGATAATTCTTGGAAGAATAAGGATCATTTTTTGTTTGATTGAAGATGAGTTCAAAACTGGGTTAAAACGAAAACTTGATACAAAATCTTGCTCGTGGGTGATTGATGATTAAGATGATCCTTGAAATGTTCCCACATGTCACAACAAGCTAAATCACGTGGAGAAGTCAATCAAAAACTCGCGGATCAAAGAAGGACCCAAAATCATCAAATATAGAGGAGAACGCAAAGAGACAAGACATGATCAAACTTTCTCTAGATTGATTTGATATGATATGGGCTTACAGCCTCTCCATCAATGGAGGACAATGCTCAATCCAAGAGCATGAAAATCACATCAAACTATCAAGAACCCAAGCCTCCGCAAAAGTTCTCTCTAAGAAAATTAGAGTTTACAAAAATAGCAAAAGAGGCTAAGAAGAGGTGCAGTCACCTCCCTCTCCTATTTATAGTGGAGGCTTAGACCTTCTAGAAGTTTGACTCAATTGGGCTTCCGTTAAGCCCAAAATAAACGGGTCACATACGCACGTATTTTAATGTGCCATCTTTAACACCTCTTGACCCAATTAGCTACACCTTGCGCCATCTTGCGTCGCGGATTAACCAATAGGTCATCCTTGTCCATCTTGCACCATGCTTGAGTTCATTGACCTCACCTGGCATCGTCGATCGTTCTGGACTTCAGCTCTCCAAGCCTAGTCCCGATCATCCTTGCCGTTGACCGTCGTTGACCACTAAGCAGCCTGCACAACAATAGACAAGAAAACCGAATTTGGGAACAAGTTCTTCACAACTTAACCCATGTTAGTCAAAACATGCATCATGCAACATATATGCCCTGAAACTCATAACTTTGACCTAACAACCGAACAACGCTGCCACAGACGGGCGGCGATCAAAGTGAAAACCGGTCAAACCGCCCCAGGGCGGTCTGACCGCCCACCCTAGCCGATCTAACCGCCACCTATGGGTCAGTCAGACCGCCAGCTGGGATTTAGCCGCATTTCCTCTCTGGAAAACCGAAACCTACTGGAATTTTCAATCGAATAGAACTTTTGATTGGAGCCTCCAAAAATTATGAAACCAAGTGCAATAGAATCCCCTCTCTTACCTACATACTCTATTTTTGGCCCAGCTCAAAACACACTCACTGAAGTTGGCGGTCAGATCGCCACACTGGTGATCGACCGCCCTTGACCGGCCTCGATCATACTACGGCGGTCGGACCGGTTATAGCCTGACAGTATTGTAACTGTGCTAAAAACACGTGAAACGACAAACCGTTAACGCCATTGCCAATTGTCACATCATCCTAGGACCAGGAGTATATCTCCATGATATCCACATTTAGTAATTCTATAAGGATCTAGGTATCAAGATACATTTCGCTTCTGTCGCTCACCCGCAGAGCAACAGAGCAGTCGAAAGAGTGAATGGGATCATAATGCAAGGTGTGAAATGCCGAGTGTTCTACCAGTTAACACAACAGTCAGGAGCTCGGGTTCAAGAACTTTATTCTGTATTATGGGCCGTTTGAACCACGACCAGTTGCGACCGGTGAAACACCATTTTTTCTTGTTTACGGTGCTGAAGCCATGTTTCCTCCAGAACTGAAAATGGGCTCTGTTCGAACTAATTGTTGCAACGAAAACGATCAAGAAGAATGACGACTCAACGATATCAATGTTCTTGAGGAACGACGAAACCAATAACTAATACGATCGACGGTTTACCAACAAGCTATGAAGATCGATAAGCACACAGCGGAAGCCTTGTCTTTGAACTCGACAAACCCGACAACCACACGACACAAATGTGGAGACTTAAACTCAAAGGGTTGATCAGAGGCGCTGGCGGTCGACCAAGCTACCACAAAGGTCGGACCGACGTTCAACCAATGATCGGCCAAGCAACTAATCGGCGGTCGGACGGTGGACAACGATTCGACCGGCGATCTGATGCGATGCGAATATCTGGCGGTCGGACGCCGTTACAAGACCGTCGACCGGTTCGATCGATCTTGAAAAATCCACCCCAAATCCAAAACGAAATTTGATCCAACTTTGATTCAACCAATGAAACTTGATCAAATTTGAGCACACCTCCCTAATGATATTGGAGACCTATTTCTAGCGACGATCCTTGGATCCACTTGCGAAACAAACTCTCAAGGATTAGACAAAGAAGTGCACAAACCCTAGAAATATGAAAACTTTGATTCAAGACTTGCTTGTGGGGTTGATGGTCTAGATGATCCTAGGAGTACTCCCACACATCAAAGCAAGACACAAAGGGTCAAAAGACCAAGTTTAAACACTTGAATCAAGGAAGCATAAAATTCATTCAAATGAGAGAAGAACACAAAAGAGGAGACAAATGATCTCACAAGCAAGCATCACAAGATTGATTGATCTCACAAGATGCTTACAAAGCCACCCAACAAGGAGGACAAGAGCTCACCCAATGAGCATACAATCTCTCCCTCTCTTCCTCTCCAAACCCTAACCCTAGAAAAGGCAAGGGGGAAACCAAATGAATGCCTCCAAGGTTTTCCTTCTCCTCCTTTCCTATTTATACTAGAGAGGACTAGAGTTTCACATTTGGGGCCCACTCACATGGGACCCACATACTAACTGTTGAAGCAATCGCACGCTTCACCACGTGTAGGTTGATCGTGGTTCTCATCGACGCCAAGCCTCTCTTGTCCGAATCCCATCGGAACCTCCTGAGACTTCGCACCGATATCCGCACTGATCCAACCAAATATGCATCAACCACCGTTCGATCCATCTTGCCCATCTCGCACCATGCTTGAGTCACACGACCTCGCGGCATCCCCGATCGTTACGGACCTCGGCTCTCCAGCGTAGTCGATCCACTCACCGTTGACGTCGTTGACTGCAAGCCACCGCCACAATAGACAAACAAACCGTTTCCGAACAAGTTCTTCACAACTTGACCCACGTTAGTTCCACAATGCAATATGCAACAATAAAGCATTGATAACTAAGCGTTAAACACAATCAACATGCATCAATGCGAACTTGGCTTACCTCCAAGCCATTGCCGGTCGATCAGCCACAGGCGGTCCGACCGATATCAGCCGATCGGACCGCTCCCACAACGGCGGTCGGACCGGTCAAAAGACAAGCAAAATCTAGCTTGAAAATCCGAAACCTTCGGAATTTTCAACTCAATAGAACTTTTGACCGAAGCTCCAAAATGATAGGACCACATCCAGAGACTCCTCACCGCCCCAACAAAGCCATTGCCAAGATATCACGGGATCGTGCACATATCCTCACGATATCCACACTATGCGAAGATATCACGGTCGTAAGGTGCAAATTCGCAGCTTAGCTGTAGGTGATCTAGTTCTCAGAAAAATTCAGAGCCAGGCTAATCGTAACAAACTTTCTCCTAATTGAGAAGGTCTATACACTGTGATCGAAGTCACCAGACCTGATTAGGTACGACTAGCTATGTCAGACGGACATGTTTTGTCATCAGACCTAGTTCGGTACGACTTTCTCCCAGATAGAAAGTTCTTTGTATAATTGTATTTTTACATTCTGTCAAATTTTAATAAAAAATTATCATTTCTTTTCTTTCTTCGATGAGTGATACTGTTTATATGTTTGTACCCATACTCTAGTTGCCTACTATTGTTGTTTACACTGGTCGGAGAAGACCAACTTCTCTCTAATATCCTTTAAAAGGATCTCTGTTACTCTCTGGTTCAGACATTTAAGTCAAACGCCACAAAGGTCCTAGTCGTGGCCATTACGTCAATGGTTCTCACGCGCGACCACACTCTTTTCATAAAGAAACATGCGAGAACAAGGAGCATAGCACAAACAACTACATATAGTGATTTACATACTTAAAATTTCGGATCCTACATTTCTTCACTTCAACATTATATTCTACTCTTGTTTGGCTACTGGTCGAGACACGGAAAGCCTCCTAGTCGAAGTCTCTCCTCTCCGCACGCGGTCCTACCCACTGGAAGGAGCTTCCTAGCGACGGTCCTTTTCGTATGATCTTCGTTGCCATCGGACTTGAGCATGAGCACGTTTCGCGGAGGTGTTTATCATGTTTTCAGTTCTTAGCAATCATTACGACTAGTTTGGATACTACATATAAATAAAACCACTTATCGTTTATTTGATGCATCCTTGCATATTTTCCTTTTCACCAAGACAAGTCTTATCTTCCGACCATGTAATATATTATTTGGTATTTTGATTACGGAAAATAGATCCACAACTAGTTAAAGTCACACACTGGTTCTGACCACAGTTGATTTCCTAGTATTAATACGATCAATTTTTATCATATAATCAACACATACTATCAACAGTGGTCGTGACTTTTACTCTTATTCTTGGTTTACTGCTTCTTTAGTAAAGATCTTTTGTTATACAAGTAGTCGGGGGCTAGAAAATATGTGAGTACTTCATAAGTAAAAAGGATAAACAAAAGACTTTATTGATGAAAGAAAGATGAATTTTTACATTCATACTTACTATATTACAATAACCTACTCCTTAGGATCACCAAACTGATCGCTGCGTGTTGGAGATCCGTCCTCCATTTCTTCCGCAACCTTATTTTCGAGAGGTGCTATTTTCTCAAAAAGTTTCTTTGCATCGTCTGCCGAGCAGTTGAAGTCTTCCTTAACAGCTTGGAGATTTATGGTGGGGTCGGAGGCCTTCAGCTTTGCCAAAGCAAAACTTACTCCATTTTTTACAATTTTAAATAAAGTCTGTGCATGGTTCTCCCGAGTAGTTTTGAGCAAGCTTTTGAAATCTTTGAGTTGTTCGCCAAGGAAGTTGTTCTTCTCTATGAGATCTCCTAAGCTGGGCAGTTGCATTCCCGATCCCATATCGAAGAGCATCTTGTTGAAGGCCTTGACTTTTTCTTCAAGATTATGCCCAAAGGCTGCCTCTTTGCCGCGTTCAAACTCAAGAGATTTTTTGTCCTCTTCAATACTTAAGTTTGGTCTACACGAGTAGACCAAATAATAAATATATACAACTAAACATAGTACACTGGTCGAGTCTACGACCGGTTACTTTCAACCTTCTTCTTGATAGTTTCAAAGACTTCCTTCTATCTGGTCGTCAGATATTCGATTGATCGGTCCTTGTTTGGATATTCCTCTTTAAGTTTGGCTATTATGGCTTCTTTTACCATTACCTTTTTTTAAGCTTCTTCGAATCTGTCAACTATGATAAAGAGAGAAGTTAATCAATAGAAAAGGAGCCAGATGGTAAAGAAGGAAAGGAGAAGACATAAAATCGTACTTACTTTCTAATTCAGAGTTCTTTTGCTCAAAGATTTTTATTCGCTGGGTCAGTCCTCCGACCACAACAAAGTTTTCTACCAAATGCGACAAAAATAGCAGACTCCTTTAAGTTTTTGATATAGTTTAAAGGGAAATGCTATTAAAAGTGGTTGTCGAAGCTTATCTGTATTGCTATGTTATTATATTCGGTAAAATGGAGTCAGGACTGGTTTTTGATTGATGATCCGATATTCTTCCCCAAGCCTCATCGAGTTCTTTATCATCGAAGACTCGAAGGTGACAAGGGAAATTGACTGGAAAAGGAGACTTCCCAATAGAGGTCGGAATGTGCTGGAATTCCTCAGACACCACCACCTCTATAGGTGGGGTTGGAGCGGCCACGGGTTGCTGAATAGACATTGGCTTTGTCACCTGCTCGGGGGCTGGCTTGACCTCTTTCACCCAGGAGCCTTCTCTTGAGGGATGTTCTAGTTGAAAGCGACCGGAACATCAGAGGATCTATAAAGAAAGAAGAAAAGAAGTTCAAGACTCTAGAAACACTAGATGTAAGTATTTACATAGGTTTCATTTTCATGTACATATACCTGGTTGTTTTCTTGGTCTTTAACTTGAAGCGCTCAAGCAAAGTCCAACACACTCGCCTTACTTTTATTTTCAATCGACTTCACCGATCCCAAATCGGTAGGGTTGGTTAGACCCCTCACATCCACCAATTGAAGTCGGAAGAAATATTCTCGACCAGCAGGTTGAGAATACGATCCCTAACCATAGGGTCGGATGGTGTGGTCCCGTTGACCTCTAGAACGGTTGCTTCAGTAGAAACTGACAGGTCGTAAGCCATCACTTTGGAGTCCACGAGAACAACCTAATTAACAATCAAAGTTAGTTAGGTGATAAAAAATTCTTCATCTAGAATATACATTTTTGTTCGGTTACCTACCTCTGTAAGATCACCATTTCGGGTGGTTGTAGTAGTAGTTGTATTGTTAGTCGGCTCACAACTCTCAATTGCCTCATTGATCCTCAATCCGACTAACTACACATCAAAAAGGATTTATAGTAAACCAATTGGAAAATACATAAATGGCGAAAGATGGTTGATATCTTTACCTTAAGTCTCTCGGTTCTCTCCTTTTCAGAAACAGTCGCTAAAATCCAGGGGAAATCAGCCTTGTCATCAGACTTCCCAGCGTAGATCATTTTGTTACGGTTTCTAATCTCATCAGTAGAAAGGGTCGTAAGAATGAACGAGAGACTTTAGGGTTACAAAAATAATCAGCCAAGAGAAACAAACCGGTCGGAATCTTTTAGGACTTACCCTCTTTGGAATCTTTGGTCGTGTCTTCACGACCAATATTCCATAGCATCGAATGCGCTCGAGACTCAGGGGTCTAATCCGGCATATGGAGAAATCCCTTACTACGTGCCAGGAGGTTAAACTCCTGTTGCCAAGTGTTGGATGGCTTGAACCCATTTCCCCATTTTTCCCTCTTTCTTCACGGAGGAGCGCCATTCTAGATTCTCAGCTGCCTTCTTACCAGTATAGTAAATGTTATCTTTTTGAGTGACCATCATGTAGAACCAGCTATTCTTCTATCACGACCACGATGACTTTGAGTACATACAAATGTACTCATCAGCTTTTCCTTCGTAGAGGCGTAAGGTGCACTTCCCAAGCGTCCCCATCGTCTTCCCCAACTTCGTCATCCTGTAGAAGTACTTGAAGAACTCTAAATCTGCGGAAATCCCTAAGTACGCTTCACAGAGGTAGACGAAGACGCTGAGATTAGTAATGACATTGGGGGCAAGGTTCACCAATTCGATTCCATAGTGCTCCTATCTTGGGGAGGAATGAATGAACCTAGAACCTGAATATGCATTCGATATATGCGAAGAAAATAGAAATTTCTCCATCTTCGTTGCCCAGAGATTGCTCGCCGGCCGTTGATCTCGAAGAAATTAAATTCTTGTCTGAAAGCATCCCAATCTTCTCCAAGAATTTAAGTTTCTTCTCATTCAGACAGAAACCAATTAGTTGGTGATCGAGTCCAACATGGTTGGATATTAAGTGAAAGAAAGAAAAAACTCTCTCCTTCCTTGCCCTAACACAATTGCAAGCTTGCGTTTTTGCAAACGCCTTGGCTTTGCCCCCAAGATTCCCCATCCAGCCCGCTCGCTGGAATCGTGGGAGGTCTCTGAGGATTCGAGGCGGCGGCCGCTTGCGATTCCCCCTCCGGTCTTTTGTTTTCTTGCGAGGTTTGGGCCTGATTTAGAGGGCATTGTCGGTCTCGGTCCCGTTCTTTTCGCTCGGGACCAACGATCCTGGGCACTTCCCGAGGTGGGTTCTTGCGATCTTTCCCCAATACTGCAGCGTCTAACACTGATTTCTTGGTTTATTGCGGAAAGCTTGCTTTTTTGCTCCGATTCTTTGGACGTTGCAATTTGTCGGTATCATGCTGAAATTTTGCAGTGAACTTTATGCTTTTCTTGCTAAATTTTGCGTTCTTGCAGGAACATTTTGACCTTTCTGGACCCTGGTTTAAGATCGTCCACATGCCCAAATTAGGCGTTTGATCCAATATCGTGATCATCCTGGAATGCGGTTTGCGGCAGCCTCATAGGTTGAGACATTTACAAAGCATTTGATACGACGACTTCCCGTACTCTGAAGAAAGGGTGCTGTGCCGTGAAGGCATCATCTTGGGCATCTATGGGGTTCCTCAGCCTTGTGGGCAACTCCTTTGGGTGCTCGGCTTCCGGTGAGCGGCTCGTCTCAGCTGCCCGGGACGGCGACCTGCAGGAGGCGCGTGCTCTCCTTGAGTACAACCCTCGGCTAGCCCGGTACTCCACATTCGGCGGCCGCAACTCGCCGCTGCACTACGCCGCGGCACAGGGTCACCACGAGGTAATGTCTGGCTGTCTGCTTAAGTATCAGCGTTTGAATTGACGAGCTCAGGAATTGCATTCACATTTGTTAGCTTCTTTCATGTTCAGATTGTTTCTCTGTTGCTCGAATCTGGTGTCGAGATCAACCTTGGGAATTGCAGGGGCCAGGTAAGCTCAATTTCCAGTACATTTGCTAGTGTTGAGTTTCGCAAGCTAGATGACATAGGTCAATATGTGAAAGTGTGTGTTTTTGGTTGTGTATAGACTGCTTTGATGCAAGCCTGTCAATATGGCCATTGGGAGGTTGTTCAAACACTGATGCTCTTCAACACAAATGTGAGCATTTTGCTCGTTATTTAACCGCATATTTTCTTCTGATGGCTTGGATATATAGTTCTGAAATGGCAAAACGTCTTTTAGGTTCACAGGACAGATTATCTTAACGGTGGAACTGCTCTCCATTTTGCCGCACTGCATGGTCATGCCCGATGCCTTCGTCTTGTGCTTGCAGATTATGTGCCAAGCATACCTAACTTCTGGAACCTGACAAATCACAGATCATCTGAAGAAGGTTCAGCTGCTGATTTTGATGATGAGTACGTTGAGTCCCGTGCTTGTTTATCATTAGTTACATGTTGTTAAGTAAATTATGCAATGATACATCTGTTTTAGCAGTGGTTTGGTCAAGATGGTAAATCAGAAGGCGGATGGAGGCTTAACTCCACTTCATATGGCAGTGTTAAACGGACACGTCGAGTGTGTACAATTGTTACTGGACTTGGGAGCGTGTGTTTCTGAGGTCACCATTGAAGATGGAACGACAATTGATTTGATAGGTATTTTGCAACTGTTCTTTTTTCACAGTTGCTTTTCAACTAAATAGTAACTTTCCTTTATGTACTTGTTATTTCTCAACTTTCCTGTTGTTGGTAGCACACTCCTGTTCTGAGTGCTTAACATGAACGGTATTGGAACATTGTATATAATCCACAGATTAACTTAAATGGTTCTTGTCTTAAATCGTTTCAATTATTGTCTTGCATGAGTACTTAATTATACATGTACTCATGGAGTGCTATGAGTGGAAAAAAATTCCTTCACCCACTTGGAATGTATTACCAATTTGTTCCTCTACTACTGTCTGCAGTTATGTGTCTTTTAGCTTTGTACTTTGATGTTGTTCTCGTATATTTAGATATGATATATCATTTGGTGAACCCTTGGACTATCATGTGGTTAACCCTTGGACTGTCATTTTGTTATCTAGTTCATCGTACTGTTTATAAGTTCCTTTGATTCCATCTGGCAGGAGCAGGTAGCACCCCACTTCATTATGCTGCTTGTGGTGGAAATGCTGTCTGTTGTCAAGTATGTTCTACTAGTCTGAATGCATTTTTGTCGTTTAAATGTTTGACTGGTTTTCTTAACATCTGCTAATATAAAAAAATTGTTCAATGTAGCTTCTTATTGCTCTAGGAGCCAGCCTTGCTGCAGAGAATGCTAGCGGGTATGATTCTGGAGTTTTGATACATAGCCAATTAACTGCCGTTGTTGTTAACATCATGATTTGGTTAAAAGCATACTGTTCATTTGCCTTATGCAGCTGTACCCCGTTAATGGTAGCTCGTTCATGGCATAGAAACTCTATTGAGGAAATTCTAAGTAAAGAACTAGAGGGTCGAATACGCACTCTTCCTTCTCCATATTTGTGCCTCCCACTTATGAGTATCATGACCATTGCCAGGTCAGTCTGCTGCTAAATTAGTTTTTACTCCCTTTTCTGTTCCCTAGTCCATATATGAAAAGCAGTACTAAAGAACTGAGCATTGTTTCTTATAGGTTGTCATGTGGTGTTATTCATGTGTGTAATTATTGACTTCCCTAATTATTGGTTTCCTATGACATGTTTATACCAATATGTTGTCCCTAACCATGTAGTATGAATAAGTATGAGCTCAAATATTTTAACAGGCTCTCATATTGAACTATTGTGCAGTGCTTATATTGGTAACGTCTGAAGTTCCGTGACAATTTATTTTGTAGGGAGTGTGGATGGAGGTACCTAAACCAGTCACCTGTATGCATTGACCCATGTGCTGTCTGCTTAGAAGGGAGCTGCTCTGTTGCAGCAGAAGGTACACTGTCAAATATACATTTTGTTTACTTGCTATTGTAGTTGAAGCTAACTGAGCTTTTACTGGGAAAAGTTTCTTCTTTCAAAAAGAGACATTAAATTAGTACTAGCATGAGGGGCATATGAAGTTCATCAATTAGCTCACACTTTACTTTCTGGTTCATATTCACGTGGTAACTCAACAACTACAATAAGTACAAAAGTAAGCAGGTTCTCTTGCTTTCTGTTAATAACCGCTAGCCTTATAGTTAACCAAACAAACCAATATCATTAAATGGTATACTTTACCTTTTCCACTATGTAGGATGCAAGCATGAATTCTGCACAAGATGCGCTCTATACCTTTGCTCAACCAGCTACACATCAGTGAGCCCGGCGGGCGCCATACCATGCCCTCTCTGTCGACACCCGATCATCTCTTTTGCCACGCTTCCTGGCACGAGCCCAATAAGAGAGCTCCCAAGAAACAGCCTTTCATTGTCATTTTGCACGACATGCCCAGCCGTGAACTCCGATTCTACTGCCCCAATGGTCACCCATCTGTACCGTACCGAGTTCCAGTGTGCACGCATGCCACCCATGGGCTCATCTTCCTTCCGCTCCCTTAGTTGTCAAAGGTTGCCGGCAATGAAGCTTAACCCATCGTTTTGCATGGGTGCCATGGATACAAATCCGTGCCTCATAAGATGCTCAAGATTCAGATCTAGCTTGCGACGCTCGGCTTCCCAAGGAGAGGCTAGCAGGAGATCATGGCCCCTAACATTTGATCCCATTGTTGCTACTGGTAGCTGATAGTTATCGTATTTTCCCATTTTTGTGCCCTTTTTGGAGGGGCCTATTTTGCCTATTCTTTGGTTACTTTGGCCCAATTTTTGCCGTTGTGATATGAACTTGTTGATCCCAGTTCCCTGTTGATATCCGTAGCAGCATCTAACTACTCCTATCTTGGTTTGTAAATAATCTTGTATTGTTGTATATTTTCGGGAAGCATTTCAAGCAATGAAATGCAGAGTCAATGAGTCATTGTTTTTTAAATGCATCACCCGAGCTACACATTTGTTTGAATCAATACTGTCAGAGCTGTTCCTGTTAGTGGCAGGCACAAAGGGATCATGCGTTGTGGTTGGTACTTGGTTTGGTACAGCCATGCGTGTTCTCTGTTTGCACTTTTGGTGGTTCCAATTACTGTCCATGTGCTGCTCTTCACGTACGATTTGTTTATTGCTAGTTTTCTGTCATCAAGATACTCCAGAACAGATCCTTTCCCTCAATAAATAATAATAATACTGATACCGCATAACAGATCTGCCAATGGCAGTTGCACTGACCGTAATCTTTTAGATTTGGCTAAGCATGATGGAACTGGCTACAAATAAAACGGGAGCTTTTATTTAGGAATGATTGGTGTTAGTACCACCACCACTAGTAGTTTGCACCTTTGAAGAACAGAGCATGAGTACTGACTGTACTGTGCATGGATACGGGCCGGCGAGGAAAATAGCCTTACCGTTGCAAATTTTTGCGGGACTCACGGTCAGTCTGAAAACCGCCGCGGGCGTCGGTGGCCACGGTCGAAGCCCGCGGGTCCAAACTGCTCGAGGAGCCGCTACTAGCAAGTTCAGTTCAAATGATAATCTCATAGACAAACATAGAATCACATTAAATAATGCAAAAATACAAAAACAAAATAATAGATTGAACACAGAGATGTAGAACCTATCTTGCTTCTCTTTATTGCTCTTCATACGATCAATTATTTACAATGATTAATACTCATTATTTATAGACTACAACCCTGCTAGGGTTTGGGATGGAGTGCACAAACATGGGTCGGCTGCTGGGCCGAACCCATAGTTTTCCAACACTCACCCTTGGGCATCCATCCTCACATGTTCATATATCGTTAAAACTCCATAAAAACCCAGGGGGAAAAATTTAGAGAAAGAGTACATGACACACGTTCTGCTGCGCTGCACGAATTACCTCGTTAAAAACCTTAATCGAAAAACTTCATGAAAACTCATCAAAGGGAAAAAGAGTACAATCCACCCAATTTTATTTAATCTCTAGAATTTACTCTTTGGGTACTCGATCTTCATGATCAAGTTTTAATAATGAGTTCGTGAAGGTTCTCCCACTGAATTATACACTTATGTAAGTCTTATCATTCAAATTCCACGTATGTACCTTTCAAAGCTAGATGCTGAAAGTGACTTAGTGAATAATTTACAAGATTTTCACATGACTTAGTATGCAGTACTTTAATTTCATTCATCTTTTGCAATTCGTGAGCATAGAATAACTCGGGGTTGGTATGCTTAGTGAGAGGACTCTTCACATAACACATTTGCACTTGTACAACACAAACTGCATTATCTTCATAAATAATAGTGGGGTTTGTGCGATATTCAATCCACATGACTGCTGGATGTGGTGAATCATCCGCCGAAGCCAAACACATTCTCGTGAGGTCTTGTACATTGCTATGGTTCTTGAGTGGTTCGTCGAAGTATATACAAGACTTTGCTTAGACGATTTTCATAAAATGCAGTTCCACCACATAGGAATACAGATGCTGTCTGCGACTTGGTTGTATGCGGGCTCTACAAGTACCCGACATCTACGTAGCCATTCATAGTTAGGTCTTGGTTTTTTCTGTAGAACATACCAAGTTCTTTGTTTCCTTGGAGGTATCGGAATATGTCATTCATTCCCTGCCAATGCTTTTGGTAGGTTTTGTACTATACCTTGCTAGTAGGTTCATGACAAATGCAATATCCGGTCTAGTATATTTTGCTAAATACATGAGTGCTCCTACTGCGCTCAAGTATGGGAATTCTGATATCAGGACTTCCTCCCCCTCTTCTCTAAGTCTATACGGGTCCTCATTTTGCTGCAAAGACCTCCCGATCATCGGCATTTTCGAAGGATATACCTTTCTAAAATCAAACATTTCTAACACCTTCTGATTGTAGGTTGACTGATGTACTAATATCCCTTCAAGGGCATGCTCAAGCTGCAAGCTTAGGTAATATTTGGTTTTACCCAAATCTTTCATTCCGAACTCTGACTTCAGGTAAGAGCTTACTTTCTTAATACCTTCCAGGGTTCCAATGATGTTCATATCATCTTTATACACTGAGATTATACAAAATCCATTCTGGAATTGTTGTATAAATACACAGGGATAATTCTCATTATTTTGTAGTCTTTCTTGTATAGAAAGTCGCTTCAAGCGATTATACCATATCCTACCTAATTGTGTAACTTCGTACAATGACTTTCTGAGCTTCACATCGTACAAATTTCTATCTGCTGTCTTGGTTCTGGACAGAGATACATTCAGATACCAATATTCCATAAAGGTATGATGTTACCACATTCATCAATTTCACTTTTAACTTTAAGTTTACTGTCATTGAGATTAAATATCTAAAAGGTGGTTTCGCCCATGACCGGGGAATAGGTTTCTTCATAAACAACTTCTGGATGTTGAGTGAAACCTTGTGCAACAAGCCTTGATTTACTTCATTATTTTTATTTCACTTCGCTAACAAATACCCCACTTATGCCTTACGGGGTGCACATGGGGAGGCGAACGGCTTACTGGCCCAAACACCTTTCTTTTATTCAGAGAAAATAATTCTATTTCTATTGCCTTTTTCTAATCTTCTCAATATGATATTTTCTTACATTCAGCGAGCAATACAGGCTCTGGATCAAGATCGATGACTGTGACAATTTTCTTCGCAAAAACATTGTCGACATTGGATGTTGTCTTATTCATAGATTCTCCTGAGGTCACAAAGTTTATAGCTATTTCTTCAAGGGGCGATTCTTCTAATGTTTTTACTTGCTCACCGCTGCTTTCAATTACGGGGGCAAGTCACTTTAGTTTTCTAGCTCCGATGTGTGCGCACACATCCATGCCGGTATCTCCCTTCATGGGGATGTTCAATTTTGGTATGTCTTTTCTGAAGGTTCCATACTAGTGCCAGGTTCAATTGGCTCCCCTTCTAATTCTAGGGAACTTTGGTGATCGACTGTGTCAAGTCATTCTTATCCTTTTTCACCAGGCGTCTCCGGTTACTTCGCATTTGAGGGGCCGGAATTCTCGTCCTTTCAGAGGCTTTAGGACGGGATTAGGATACCTTCATCGGTATTTCAACTCTCTCTGGTGCATTGCGTGCATGCACATGCGATTTAGTCACGCTCTTCAAGTCACTAAAGTGGTCAGACATATAATTTGCTAATACTTGCAAATCAATTATCTTCTGGACTGCAATTATCTTCTAGACTTCAATTGTCTTCTGGACTTCAATTATCTTCTGGACTTCTATATGCTTCACTAGTGCGCGGGTCATATGCATGGATTTTAATTATCTTCTGAACTTCAATTGTCTTCTGGACTTCCCTATTTCCCGATATTTTTCATCAAGAGGTTGATTTCCCCCCTAATGACGGAAAATAATACTCATCAAATATACTATTAGCGAGGTGGGCTGCATGCAAATCTCTAGTCATGGGGTCCAAATATCTGATTATGGATGTTGTCTCATAACCAACGAATATCCTAGACTTTCGGAGAGGGCTCATTGCAGTTCGCTGCGGTGGTGGTACAGGTACATAAACCTTCAACCAAACCTTCGTAGATGAGAAATTTTCGATATTGATCGTCGCGCTAGTTGCATAGGTGAATGTATGCTATATGCTGGTGGTTTAGGATTGATGAGAGTTGCTGCGTGCAGGACCGCGTGTCCCCAACATGTAGTTGGTAAATAACAATTCTTTAAAATTTTGTTAATCCATTCTGGGTGTGGACATGCGGTACGAAATGCTCAACTTTAATTCTCATTTTCATGCAATAATCATCAAGTGCCTTCGAAGTAAATTCTCCAGTGTTGTCCATTCTGGTGGACTTCACATGATGACCAGAGAAATTATTCTTAATATTAATTATCTACGAGATTAGCTTTGCAGAAGCGGGGTTTCTTGTAGACAATAAACGTACGTGCGACCATTTCAAGGATGCATCGATGAACACCATAAAATACCTAAATGACCCTGATAGAGGCTGTATAGGACCGCGAATGTCTCCCTGGATACGATCCAGGAATGCAGGGATTTAATCCTTCGCTTTCAAAGCAGAAGGTCTAGTAATTAATCTCCCGGTGGCACATGCGGGGCACACAAAATCTTCCTGATTCGGGAATTTCTTTTACATCGATATTATGTCCCTGTGAATTATTAATTATATATCTCACCATCCTAAGACCTAGGCGGTATAATCTATCATGCCAGAGATAGAAAAAGTTCAGAGCTTCTAAATATAGTTTTCAGGGCAATATAGGCTGCAGATGCCTTAATATTAGTGTAGTATAGCCCAGTTTCAAATGAAGAAAGTCGTTATAATACTATTTTTTTTACTTTTTTCACGCTTTGTAATGAGCTGGTATTCCTTACTATGCTCTTCTTCAGTCTCTATATGGAAACCGTTAGTACGAATATCCTTGAGAGTTCTAGTCGATTCTGGTTACAACAAGGCTTCTTTAATGATCAAAGTTGTCCCCATTGGGAGTATAATTATAGCATTTCCTGAGCCGATTAAACAAGTATCGCTGCCTGCGATTGTCGTAAGACTATAAGCATTCTTACTAATTGACTGAAAAATCTCATCTGTCTCAAGGTGGTATTCATTGTGCCGTTACCTGCTAAGCACACTTCCTCCATAGGGCGCCACACACGTTCTAATATAATGTACTTTATTAATATGCAGCAGAAAACAAGCAACATATAAATAAAACACTTCAGATATCAGAAAATAACTTGCTATTATAAATACGAGAATAAGTCTTACGGGACTCATCATAAGAATTTAATGCTTTGCACTCCTAGAGGTTACAACCATTATTCAATGTTCCATCACATTCATAAACTGCAAGTGACGATGAAAAGAACTAAGTGCGGTGCGTGCACTAGATCGAATCAGTGAAGTATGTAGTAACTTCTGTCTGAATCTGCTCAACGGCGATCCTCTCCTCTTGGGCAACTACGGTTGCGGCCGCTGCAATGTCCAAATGAGGAGTGATGGGGGCTCTACTGGGCTACCCACATCTATTAGTGCAACTAATGGTTCTCCTCTGCCTGCAATGGCGAGGTATGCATCATGTTGTCATTTGCCATTCTTTTTAGATTGAAAAGCATCAATAACATAGTTACAACCCACAACTTTACCCTTCTTGCTCTTTTCTTTCGTGAGGGCTTTCTAGCCGTGGCATCGGTTGCTGTGAGTTGTGACCGCCTGCCGCCCTCGTGGGCTCGTGACCGCCTTGGAGCAGCGCGCGCGGCCCAATCCGCCTTGCTTAGCACACGGCGGTCTCGGATTCGGCACACGCGCTCGGCTCATCTTCATCCGCCACATCGTTAGACGATCTTCGTCATACATTTACAATCGTGTTTTACGCAGTATCAACACTACCATTAACCAGCCATTAGCCTGGGATTAGACGAAAGGAGAGGATGGAGCGACCACACCGCATGACACGTACGTGACCCCACTGACCAGCTAGTGAAGCTCGTACTCGTACGTACGTTAGCTTATGGATTGATAAACTCAATATAATGGAATAACCTTTCGATCGACATGCGACTACTGATTACGCTGCGATGATCGAAACACGCATGCAGATTTTAGCCTTACGGCCGGCGACGAGTGACATCGCGGTTTCCGTCACTCCTCTTGCTAACACAGTTGGAGTACAACAATATCACACATTTCATCACAGCACTTTGCAGTTGATGTGCAGTAGACAAAACATTAAACACGGGGAGCGAGTCGGAACTTTTTTGCTCTCGTTAACAGCTCAATGTAGAGCTAGCTATTCAAGCAAGAGCCGAGCTGAACGGTGATCAACGAGTGAAAAGGCAAACAACTAAATGAGAGATTAAACCCACACATGCCAATACAAACAACGGCGGCTCCTTGAGCAATTAATAGTATGGCACAAAAAGTTCACACAACATAACTTTTTTTTCCTTTTCAAAACCGACACTTTTCGGTGCAACAGCTTCCTTGCATGTACGTACATGTACATTAGAGATAGAATTATTCGTTTACACAACTACAAGCTCGGGAGGGATAGACAGGAGAGCATAAGAGTAGTAAACAAATACGTGGGAGAATGGGACATGAGGACATGAGATGGATGTGCTAGCGAGGATGATGCAAAACCAATCGCAGAAGGTCTTGCAAGGTCAAGAAAACTGAAAACCAAAGAAATGGTGGGGTTAAACGTAACATACTAAAGTGGTATGATGGTGAAAAATATACGATCTAACTTAAGCTTATATCTATCAAGCTAAAAGTAAGAAAAAAAACGAACAATACAAATAAAAAGCTCAGCGAGGATAGCACCATCTACATGCTAGATACAAATCTTACTGTAGAGACGATGACTCTTATTGTCGCACCATCTAGCCCTAGCTGAAAGCAATGAGATCAGGACAGCCAGCCACCATAAGCTAGAACCGAGTGTAGTACAATGTGAAGGTGAATAAACAGGGATGTTATGGGGACAGAAGGCATGTTGTGTCTAGTTTCTACAAAACCTAAACTCCCAAGTTGCGGATATGAGAATGAGACATCAGATGAGATGGAGGGACCCTTTATATAAGGGGAACGGGAGACTATACCTGCAGCTGGGAGGAGTAAATGGCCATGAGCTAACACTAGCTGAAGGGTTGCAGAGTGGCTTAAATGGTACCTCTCTCCTACACTTGTACTGTTTATATTGCAACCTGCAAAGAAAAAAAAAAGATGTGCCCGCAGTCTCCCCTGGAATGAAAAAAAAAGTGACAATGCCTGATGTGAGAGGAAATGGCGTTGTTGTAGCTACTGCTGCAACGTGATGTTACAGCCATGCAGGAAAGACTATTGGCGTCTGCGTTGATCTGTTCTTGCCATGAGGTATACGATACGTTACATTTGATAGTACATATATCAGGATTATACTGTGCTGTGCACTGCTACGACGAGCAGTCACGGAGCTTGACAAAAGATTAAAAGGGCCACGGCCACCTGTAAAGATGGAATATCAACATTAAAAAACTAAGATTTGAACTTACAAGTTGATGAGTTAGAGGGGGTAGAACTAATGTTTTTTAGCCTAACATGTAGTATTAAGTTATTAGCTTCATAACGATGCATATTGATATGCCAAAACGGAAGGGGGGCAGCAGCCCATGTTGGTCTGCATGAGTAAAATGTGTGTGTGTGTGGGGGTGGGGGGGTTTGCAAATTCAGAAGTACACTGATCACTACTGACTGCATACTCTGCGGCGCACAAACTTGGCTCTCCGGCCGTCGGTTGCACATCTGTCGGCTAGCGCCTCGTCTGTTGCTTCCGTACTCCGCCACCGCACGATTAAAGTCGTTGTCTCGCTAAGTAGTATCCTATCTAGTACAATGGAGATTTCTAGATAGACCTGGCTTAACCAAATTGGACTGTGGATTGCATATATATTATTTAAAAAAATTCCTGAAATGCTGGGGCATAGCCCATATTGGCTGAGGGAAAGCTCCGTACCTGTCCGCCCATGATGACAAGCTTGACATATACGAGATCTTGCTGTATGGCATACATAGTTTCAATTGCTTCCAGGAAGCAGTTAGTCTTAATTATGCCTTTTTTAAAGATAAAAATCTGTTCAATGTAGCTCAAATTTGTTGACATAAATACATATATAAGCAGTGCCAACATCATCATTTCTGCATCACATCATCACAATGCTTCATGGGACCCTGGCAGTATTGCCTTTTGATGTGTAGCTGCATACTTTTCAGACTCCTCTTATGATTTATGAGAGGATACATATGCACCAAAGAAAGCATCGCATTTCTTGTCTAGCACCACACGCAAGAGGTATATTGCCAGCAGATTCGTATCTTTCTCGGTACGCCATATTAAAAACCGATGGATCGGTAGGAAGGAACGTAGCCTCCCTCAGCTGGTGGTTGGGAGAGTTCAGGAGGCTTTAATGGAAGTCTTGGTGCACCTCCTTGCCTGTATGTGCAGCATATCTATGCTTTTCTAGTCCTTTTTTAGATAAAAGGGATTTTATTACCCGGCTTACATAAGTTTCAGGCATGTTAATTATATGAGAAGGTGATCGGTAGATGCAGGGTTCAGGATGAGAGTTTATGGTGCCATTGCTGCTGCAACTGCTACTATTAGCAATCTGGGAGCAATTCACTGCATGCCTGTAAGAATGGGCTATATGCTATTGCATTGCTACTTGGTCATGGGATAGAAATGCTCAAATGCAGCAGCAGCAGCAACATGCAAGCTGTTGGAGAGCATGCAGAAAGCAACGCGATCGTTGGCGCACTGTGCGCGTGCATTAATTGGCAGCGCCGTTCCACGAACCCTCTCGGCATATGCATGCATGAAGGGAGGCTCGGATCGATGTGACAAGTGATCAATCTCGTTGAGGTGAAAGGAGATGGATCGATGGCTACATGCAACTATGCTAGCCAACAACTATGTGTGCCTGTGCGTGTGCGTGTGCGTGTGCGATGAGCTCACTCGGCCCCTCGAGCGATTTGATTTTGATCCTGAGAAATCGAGAATGGCCCGTGCTGTCGCCGGTCCTGGCACTGCGCCGTGTCCCTGTGCTCTGTTTCTTTCTCTGAACCCGTTTTAGATGAGTGTTTCTTCTTGTCCTGTGTTGGCGTCGTCGTCCTGCACGCGTTATCGTGAGTTCGTGACCGACAGAGTTGAATGGGTCTGCTTAGTTGTGCTGTGAAAAATCCTCATTAGCATTAGCACCGTTCATCGGTACTGCTCGTTTCAACCTCTCGACGGTCTTTACGATACTTTGTGACATGTATGTCCTTATAAAAGGACTGACGACTGAAGCATTCGACTGGCTTGTTCTCGTGTCATGTGGTGAAACAGCAGAGGCCGGGATAGGTGGTTGAACTTCCCTTTTGCGTACGTGGGGACACATACGCGATTAGACCCCCTTCATTTACCGGCCGGGCTTCGGGCCGAGACTTGAAAAGCTAGCACTCCCCGACAAGGCCAGACCCAAATATCCTTTTTGGAATAAATATAATTTTTAATTATATCCTGAATAAAATTTATCATTTAATTAATTGACGTAAAAATATAATTCTTTTAGTACTTTGTTGGGCTTTTATGGGCTTTGAGCTGGACCTACGGGTAAAATTTTGGGCCCAAGCCCATAAAAATCGAGATGGGTCGAGTCAAATCATCCATGAACAGGTCTATCCCCGATAAACAAGAACAACAACCTAAAGGAATAGGAGATGAAAGCTTGTGTTGGTTGGGTGACCAATTGTACATTACTACAAAATATGCTATTTTGGACGCCTCATCACAGAAGTAACCGTCTAAGATAATTACGTATCACAGACGGTTCCAAACGGTCTGTAAATAGAGTCGTCTGTGATAATCGCACACGTCACATATGGTTATTGTTAAAAATCGTATGTGAATTATCACGAATAATTCTCAACAAGAAACCGTCGTGATATGCTAAATATCGACTACTTAATAAATATACCATAAATTACAATAATGATACACACACACACACAATCTTCTCCAACCACTTATGGTCCAGAATGCGCTCCATCTTTAACTCTACTATGCTCCAAATACTTGTAAAATTAGCGCTTTTTAGTGATACTCCTAATGCTAGCAGGAGAAAAACAGAATATTTTTTAGGTATGGAAGGAACTATCATAAACGGTTTAGTGAGATAAACCGTGCGTAATATGTATTACTGAGACAATTATAAATTACAACGATCTATGAAATATAATTATCACCGGTTAATAACAAGAACCGTCATGCGTGATGTTTATTATCATTGACGATTTGTAATGGAACCAACCGTCGGTGATGTATATCACAAGCGGTTATTAACAAATACTCACGATAAGCGCGGCTATTTGAAGAAGGCGACAAATGCGCCAAAGAAAGCAACCAAGCCCACCATGAAATATATATTTTTTTCGTGGAGTCATCATGCGACATGAGGAGAATGAGGCAATGACCACGACCAATCTTATCGAGCTGCAAGTTCAAGAAGCATGGTCGCTAGCGGAGCGTATAAGGAGGCTATTTATTTGGCATTCCCTAGACACAAGCTGCGGGCCTCGGATGTGCTCAAGCGGCATGAGGAGGAGGATTCTATATCTTGTGTGGCACATCAGAGACTGCGGTTGTGTGCGGAGGAATGTCTTGAACTTGCAATTGTGTTTGGAGGAATGCCGTGAAATAGCCTCGTAATCGATGCCAAAACGTTGCTTGAACCCCTTTGCAACCAAGCGGGCTTTCAACCTTTCAATACTACCATCTTGTTTACGCTTTATCTTATACACCCATTTGCTGTCAATGAGATTCACACCATGCTGTGCAGGGACTAGTTTCCAAGTCTCATTCTTGAGCAGGGCCATGTATTCTTCTTGCATTGCTCGACGCCATTTTGCATGCTTGAGAGCTTCAACATGATTAGGTGGCTCACTGTCCATGGAGGCAGCAACCATGAAGGCACGACGACCATGGGGGTTATACCGCACCGTTCCATCTGTGAAGTTCTTCGGCTTCTCAATGTTATCACGAAGACGAAAAGCGCATTGATGACCAACTTGCACAATTGTGTGAGTGTCACCGATGTGTCCGTTGGAGCGGCAAGACCAGTGCATACCATTTCTTGAGACTGCATATAGCCGTGACAACATCGTAAGTAGCTCCAGAGATCCAAAGAACACCGCATCCATGTTAGTAGCGTGAATAGGAATAGTACGAGTAGAATTAGTGCAAGTGCCTTCCCACACCTTGGCCACTCATAGAATTTGGAATGGAAGAAGAATGGATGACTCAAGGGGCTGCTCGACACAACCGTGCACTACCACCGCATCATGTTGGGCAAAAGGAAAGACTGTTTCATCGAATATGACGTCACGAGAGATGTAAATACGTCCAGAGGAGCGATGCAAACACTTATAGCCCTTGTGCATTGAACTATAACCCAGGAATACACATGGCAGAGACCGAAATTGGAGTTTGTGTGCGTTGTATGGCCGTAAGTTGGGCCAGCACACACACCCGAAGGCTCTAAGCATGGTGTAGTCAGGTTTAGTTCCTAGAAGACGCTCAAGAGGAGTTGAGAACTCTATGACTCGACTAGGTGTCCGATTAATGAGGAAGCATGCGGTAGTGAAAGCATCATCCCAAAATTTGATAGGAACAGAAGACTGTGCGAGAAGAGACAATCCTACCTCAACGATGTGACGGTGCTTCCTCTCGGCCGCACCATTTTGTTGATGGGTATGTGGACATGACACTAAGTGTTTGACACCAGTTTCTTGGAAGAACTTGTTCAGCTTGTGATATTCTCCCCCCCAGTCCGATTGAAAAGCAACGAGTTTAGTGTTTAGCAATCGCTCAAAGATGATGCTAAAGTTTAAGAAAACATGTAGAACATCTGATTTGTGTTTCAAGGGATAGATCCACGAAAATTTGCTGAAATCATCGATAAAACAAACATAGTATTTGTTGCCCGAAACTGAGGTTACAGCAGGTCCCCAAACATCTGAGAAAACAAGTTGTAACGGAGAATTTGAAACACTAGTAGACAAAGGAAATGGCAACTGACGAGATTTTGCTTGTTGACAAGCATTACATACAGTTGCAACATTATGATTTGCTACAAAAGGAAGATTGTGGTCACGGAGGACACGCTGAACAATTTTTGAAGATGGATGGCCAAGCCTGCGGTGCCACAAATCTTGAGACACCTTGACTCCGGTGAGAGCATGAGATTTATTCAAGGTAGCAGTCACTGGTGGCATTGGATACAACCCACCTTCACACCTGCCCCGAAGAAGAAGTTTCTTCGTGACCTGATCTTTGACAAGGAAATAAGAGGGGTGAAATTCTAGAAACACATGGTTGTCAGCAGCAAAACGATGAACAGAGACAAGATTCTTAGATGACTTAGGAACATGTAAGATGTTGCAAAGTTTCAGATTACGAATAGGAGTTTGAATAGTAGAGTGACCGGTGTTATGGATGGACAAACCTGCACCGTTTGCTACATGAACTTGTTCCTTGCCCTGATACTTGTCACGGACGGAGAGATTCTCAATGTCGTTCGTGATGTGGTCTGTAGCTCCCGAATCAGTGTACCAGTTGGTATCAACCGAATAGGAAGGAGTTTGTGCAAGATTTGCCGCGTACTCATCACCCTTGTAAGCGTGGTTGAAACGGAAGTAGCACTTGAGAGCGCTGTGACCATACTTGCCGCACACCTGGCAAGTTGGTTTGTTGACTGAAGCTGAAGGCCCTTGTGATGATGAACCTTTGCCTCGGCCACCTCCACCACGTCCGTTCTTACTGCGCGAAGAAAACTTGCCTCCCCACGCCCTCCATCGCAATGAGAGTTCACTGATGGATCATTGATGTGGAGATCGCCAGCTTGATGCTCCTTCCTCATCTCAAAACTCAGCATGTGAGCATAGAGATCAGTAAGTGACATGGGCTCGACGCGAGTGGTGACGGACGTGACCAAGGAGTCGTAATCTGGACCTAGACCGGCCAGCATATATGACACAATTTCTTCATCCTCCAGAGTGTGCCCTATGGAAGACATGGTGTCAGTTAACTTCTTTACCTTGTTGAAGTAGACTCCAATTGACTGATCATTTTTCTTGATGTTGGCCAACTGAACCCGAATCTGCATGATCCGAGCTCGGGAGCTAGATGAAAACATCTGCTCCAGCGAGTCCCAGGCTGCTCGGGCAGACGTGCATGATAGCACACGCCCAAGCACTCCTTCGGTGAGAGAAGACAGGATCGCGCCCAATACGGTCTGATCTTGCTGGATCCATCGCAGAACTCCGGTTCGGACCTCGAAGGTGTGCCGCCGCTGCCTTCGCAGCAAAGTGAGATCATCCTTGGTGGACATGGAATGGACCCATCCACATAGCCGATCAGGTTGTGGGCCCGGAGATAAGGAAGGAATTGTGCCTTCCATAGCAAGTAGTTCTCCTCCGTGAGCTGAATCTTGATGAGATGGCCGAACGCGGGCGTAGGTAGGATTCCGGCCGAATTGTTCATGCCGAAGGCGACGCCAGAGACCCCAGTGCCTCCAGTGCTAGCAATCGACATTGTCTTGCTTGATTTTTGGTGTTTGGCTCTGATACCATATAGAAAATAAAGATAGAAGGAGAAGTTTGGAGAATAGAACCCGCACCCTTCTCAGGTTCTGGTTCTGCCTTTATATCATCATTCGTATACGTTGATGTCCGATAATACGGATCACAACCGCAGTGATGCAGCGAGGTGGGGGCGCTAATCATGCTAACAAACCCATACACACACACACACGATCAGCCTTAGGAATAGGCATACAACACACACGTCTAACCGTAGGACTTGATTCTTCAGATATTTCAACACTGACGACTGAAGCATTCGACTGGCTTGTTCTCGTGTCATGTGGTGAAACAGCAGAGGCCGGGAAAGGTGGTTGAACTTCCCTTTTGCGTACGTGGGGACACGTACGCCCCACGTACGCGATTAGACCCCCTTCATTTACCGGCCGGGCTTCGGGCCGAGACTTGAAAAGCTAGCACTCCCCGACAAGGCCAGACCCAAATATCCTTTTTGGAATAAAAATAATTTTTAATTATATCCTGAATAAAATTTATCATTTAATTAATTGATGTAAAAATATAATTCTTTTAGTACTTTGTTGGGCTTTTATGGGCTTTGAGCTGGACCTACGGGTAAAATTTTGGGCCCAAGCCCATAAAAATCGAGATGGGTCAAGTCAAATCATCCATGAACAGGTCTATCCCCGATAAACAAGAACAACAACCTAAAGGAATAGGAGATGAAAGCTTGTGTTGGTTGGGTGACCAATTGTACATTACTACAAAACATGCTATTTTGGACGCCTCATCACAGAAGTAACCGTCTATGATAATTACGTATCACAGACGGTTCCAAACGGTCTGTAAATAGAGTCGTCTGTGATAATCGCACACGTCACATATGGTTATTGTTAAAAATCGTATGTGAATTATCACAGATAATTCTCAACAAGAACCGTCTGTGATATGCTAAATATCTGACTACTTAATAAATATACCATAAATTACAATAATGATACACACACACACATCTTCTCCAACCACTTATGGTCCAGAATGCGCTCCATCTTTAACTCTACTATGCTCCAAATACTTGTAAAATTAGCGCTTTTTAGTGATACTCCTAATGCTAGCAGGAGAAAAACAGAATATTTTTTAGGTATGGAAGGAACTATCATAAACGGTTTAGTGAGATAAACCGTCTGTAATATGTATTACAGACAATTATAAATTACAACAGTCTATGAAATATAATTATCACTGACGGTTAATAACAAGAACCGTCTGTGATGTTTATTTATCATTGACGATTTGTAATTGGAACCAACCGTCGGTGATGTATATCACAAACGGTTATTAACAAGTACCGTCTCTGATAAGCGCGGCTATTTCGAAGAAGACGACAAGTACGCCAAAGAAAGCAACCAAGCCCACCATGAAATATATTTTTTTTTCGTGGAGTCATCATGCAGCATGAGGAGAATGAGACAGCAGCCACGACCAATCTTATCGAGCCTGCAAGTTCAAGAAGCATGGCTGCTAGGAGAGCGTATAAGGAGGCTATTTCGCTGGCATTCCCCTAGACACAACTGTAGGCCTCGGATGTGCTCAAGCAGCATGAGGAGGAGGATTCTATATACTGTGTGGCACATCCGAGACCTGCAGTTGTGTCTGGAGGAATGTCTTGAACTTGCAATTGTGTTTGGAGGAATGCCAGCGAAATAGCCTCTTCATGCGCTCTCCTGACAGCAATGCTTCTTGAACTTGCAGGTTCGATGAGGTTGGCCGTGGCTGTTGTCTCATCCTCCTCAAGCTGCGTGGACGACCGTACCCCCCCCGGGAAAAAGATCATACTTCGTGGTGGGCTTGGTACCTTTCTTAGGCGTACTCGCCATCTTCTTCATAACAGCCGCATCAAAGATAAAGGAATACTAACATTAGATCACCAAGAACAAATAGATCTAAAAGCACACTTAAAAATCTACGGTATTTCTTTCATTAAACGCGCACTAGAGCCGGCCGCCTTCTTCAAAACAACTGTATATATATATCAGAGACATTTATCACTACAGAGAGATCTAGATCTGAAGGGGTGACCAGATAATTAATGGTGCATATCATAGACAATTATTGTTAAGAACTGTTTGTGATACGTATTACAGATGATTCTTAACAAGAACCGTCTTTGAGGCCTACGATTATCACAAACAGTGATTATTTAAAACCGTCTATGATACTTCAAAGACCATGGATGCGGTCTCCGAATGTCATAGATGGTTCTTAACAAAACCATCCGTGAGGCCTGCAATTATCACAGACGGTGGTTATTTAAAGTCATCTGTGATACTCATCACAGACTGTTCTTTTTAATAACAGTATGTGATATGTGCAATTAAATATCTGATCGTCCTGGCTCTGGGTCGTTTGGTGAGATCTGTTGATGAGAACATGACCCCTATGGATACAACCATATTTGCTATGCTTGTTGTTTCGGTTACAAGAGCTCGTACGCTTCACTTAGATTATCAAGTGAGCTCATTTTTAAGAGTATCTTTATATTACATGAACTATATGATATTACCTAATAAATGTGATGTTATTTTCAGGAATAAAAGACAGAGAGTGGTTGATTTGCAAGAGTTCGAGCTGCACCTATTTTGGAATCCAATTCGGCCTCCGGAGATAGCACCGACTTCAAATATGCATAACTTTCACATACGGAGTCCGTTGGAGGTCCATCAGTACTTGATGGAAAGAATATCTCGTCATCTTTCCAACAGATACAGCCCCACCTTCAAATTCCTTTTATGCAGGTCGGAATCGCCGAAACAATCCAGCACTGTGACAGCCCAACAGGCTCATAGTAAAAAGGTCATAACTTTTACAAACGGAGTCCGATTCGGGTGTTCTTGGGCTTGTTGGAAAGTTTATTCCGGGATCTTTCCAATGGATCCAGCCTCACCTTCAAATTATTTATGTAGACTTTAGAATCGTCAAAAGAAGATACAATATCACCTATTTGGGCCAAATTGGGCTTTGTAATCATACTCAACTTAGCACATAATCTGGCGGCCCACCTAAGGGTGTGGTTACTGTTCATGTGAACAGTAATATGTGGGTTTTAGTGTCACCCCGCTATTTCTTTTAGATTTGTGACTTCCCCTTCCCTATATAAGGATGTCGCACCCCTCTAGTTTTCTTGGATTTTGTTGAGTTAAGGTTTACCCTTGTGCAAACTATTATTCTTCAGTTGTGTTGAATGACCACCTGTTAAGACATCCTTCGGAATACCACCTTATCAAATTTCATAAATATTTGCAATACATCAGATTGTGTTTTATCTTGTTCTTGCGTGTTCTTCGATTGCATGCAGGAATAGACCTTCGTGGTCAGGTTGATCGTGCTTCCAGCAGGTCAATAACATCTCGGAGTTTGTTCAACGATTGCTAAGGCGCAAGCGTCTTCGTACGGTTGTAGTCGAATCGCGAGAGTTGCCTCTACCAAAATCGATATTTATCAATCTCATCGAAAGATCGGGCACCCCGTCTTCATCAAGTGGTATCAGAGCTACAGTTCATCGGTGAGAGTTTCCAGTTTTATAGTAGTAGATTCGTTTTTCATACCAAGAGTCCAGAAAATTTCCTAATTTTTTTCCGCATCATCCATACCGAGCCCGTTGAACCATCGCAATTTTTTCTTTTCAGTTTGCTTGTTGAATCTTTGGTTGCATTGTCGTGTTTAGTTGCTGATCTTTAGTTCTAGTTTTTGTCTAGTTGGTCGTTGTCTAGATTACTTCTCGTGTCTTCATTCGCGTCGCTTAATCGTTTGTTTAGGTTCTTAGTTTTTTTGCATCTAAAACAGAAAAAATTAGTGGATCAGAACTTCTCTAATTTGCACTAAAAAAAGGAGAGAACACATTGCTCTTATTTAGGACTTCTGGAAAACCCTAGGGACGGCAAATAGTAGAAGGAGAAAGAGGCAACCGCAAGAACAAAAGCCGCGTAGAAAAAAATACAAAAAAAAAAGAGAAAAAAAATAAGAGTGTCTACCTTTCCAAAAATTGAAAAGCATTCAAACTTTTGCCAAATCTAGTAAAAATTGGTGGAGTCCTTCTACATATATCCAAAAGCTTGCAAAAAAATCAGCAAGTTTGGCCCACGGAATCAAAAGATATAGCAGTTTCAAGATTGAACCCGACTCGGTTTCCAGTCCGAGTACGATTTCGTTCGGGAGACCTTCAGTAAAACAGGCATAACTTTTGCATGTGGTGTCCGATTTGGACGTTCTTGGACTCGTTGGAAAGCTAACGACGAGGCGCATCTTTTTGACCTAAGAAACTAATCACCCTCCAGGGAACCCAAAATCGGCCATTTTTAGCCTCGAATTTGCGTTGCAAGTTTTCGATTTCTGTTTTTGCCTTTTCTTTCGGTCTTCCCTTCGGAATTTGGGCTTCGCCTCAACAGCAAAGTTGTAGATTCGTCGAAACCTTTCAAACGAGCATATTTAAGCCATATAAAAAATTTCTTGTTTATCTTTTGAGACTAGCTGTTGTATACTGCTTAAACTAGAGAGATGTTTACACTGCACGTTATTCTGATTTTGTGCTCTACATCGTGTGAACAATCTTGTACTCATACAAATAAGTTTAAGTAGTTAGCTAGCATCTCTCCTAACATTTGGTGTGAGAATTTTCTTTTAGTACATCAAGTCACATTGATCTTTGCGTGTGCGTTCATAAACTTCTCTGGATAGGCTTTGATTAGCTAGCTCTTTCTAGGCTAGAATCAACAACATTGACTAGTACTTTGAACATTTATTCAACTTGCATTTGCTGAATTGATTGTTGCTAATCCCTGCTACCATATTTGAGCCTTCCAAGCTACACATCTTCTACACCGTATAGTCTGACTTTCACCTAGCAATCGTTCAATCCAATCTTCGGAGATACGCTGATACCGCTGGTTGCCGATCACCCCTGTTGCTTGGTAAGAATTGGTAAGAATTCGATAGAAGGCTTGAGTGTGAGCGAATTTTGAACCACCACATCCTAGTAGTTGCTAGGGACATATGCTTAGTTTCTACTAACCATGACAGGTTCATGATCGCATAGTTGGATGTTTCGTGAGATCAGCAACACCATTGACTCATCTCCTATGCCTGAACGAGGTAAATTTAAGTATACATTTCCATCCTTTGATGGTAATTTTGACCCTAATGCTTATGTTGACTGGTAAATAGTATTAGACAAAGAGTTTGAATATCATGATTGGTCTGATAGGCAAAAGATTAGAGCTGCCACTAGTGCTTTTGTTGAGTACGCAATACTTTGGTGGAAGTATTTAAATAGACATGAAAAAATACCTCAAACTTGGAATGCATTAAAGAAACTTTTGAGAGATGAATTCGTTCCTAAATATCATGCTGATTATTTACTAGCTAAATTACAACGATTAAATCAAGGTAGTAGAACTGTAATGGAATACTATCATGAATTGAAAACTCGTTTGTTGCGTTGTGGTTTAGAGGAACATGCTGAAGCTACATAAAATAGATTCTTAAGTGGGCTTAATCAAGAAATTCAGGACCTTCTTGTTCATAAAGAATATAATTCTCTCCCTCATTTATTTATACTTGCTTGTAATGTTGAAAGTCAGATTGAGGAGAAATTAGGAATACTTGATGATAGAAAATATGAGAACAAGCATGTGTTCGTGTCTTTTTCTATGACTAACAACTTGCAGGAAGTTGAGAACCATACCGAAGAGGAGAATGAGCTGATTGAACCATTAACTCCATTGGTTGAGAAGGAAGATGAGGAGATGGATGCACCTACATCATTTGAGGAGAGCCAAAAAGGTAAACATCATGTGCTATCATCACGCACGGTGAGTATGTTTATGAAGAACTACAACTGTCCACTGTTAATACTTTTTAGAGCAAAAATTAGTGAAAAACAATTCGGATATGCACATGTTTCACGTAGAGAATTCAGATTGCATTGATTTTAGTGCACCATGTGATAAACTTGTTGATTTACCTGTTGACTTGAGTGCAACATGTGATATTCTTGTTGATTTACCTGTTGACTTGAGTGCACCATGTGATAACATAATTGAATTGCCTACTGTTTTGAGCGATTCATGTGATGAATCAATCACATATAATGATACTGTGGAATTGGTTAGACATAAAGAAGTTTTGACTAGAATTTATCCTGCGGATTCTTTATATTACATTATGTTGGAGCCACCTATGAAATTGTCACATGCTATGGAGAAAGTTTCTGAAATCGCATGTACAATCTCCTTGTCTAGTGCATACACCCTTGCATATGAGTTTAATTTGATTGGAGATTATGGTGTAGACAATCAATTTCTTGTATATGGAATATGCATAAGTTGTGATCACATAGATGAATTGAAGATTACTGTTTTGAACAACAATTCTTGTGTGCCGAATCTTATTCATTATGAGAGAAAAATAAACTTTAGTGATCATCCAATGCCTATGTGTTCATCTCTTATTGCACCATCTAGTATTGACAATTTGCATCATGATGTTGAAGTATGAAAGAACTTTCAAATCTTTTCACCCTTACTAGATGAATTTGCTCACGCTCAATTGAAATCTGACTATATGGATGAACTTTGTTTGATTCCAAAGGTTGTAGATTTGCTCATATGTGCTACCACTGCTAGTTTACAACTTCAAGTATTTCAATTGCATAAATGCTTCACTTATATTTGCAAAACTAGTTGCAATAATTGCTGTGTGAGAAATTTTATTTTGCTCATTAACATATATAATTATTCTTGGGCTCAGGATATAATAAGCTTTTATGAACGCTGCTATTTTAGAACATTAATTGTGCAACAACGAAGAGCCGTTAAAACGGATGACATATACATATACCATGCATACACCTTGACTTCTTTGTTACCTTATTTTCAGCTTATCAAAAGCCAAGGACGGCTTTGTTTTCAAGAACGGGAGGATGATGAGAACATAACCCCTATGGATACAACTATATTTGCTATGCTTGTTGTTTCGGTTACAAGAGCTCGTACGCTTCACTTAGATTATCAGGTGAGCTCGTTTTTAAGAGTATCTTTATATTACATGAACTATATGATATTTCCTAATAAATGTGATGTTATTTTCAGGAATAAAAGACAGAGAGTGGTTGATTTGCAAGAGTTCGAGCTGCACCTATTTTGGAATCCAATTCGGCCTCCGGAGACAGCACCGACTTCAAACATGCATAACTTTCACATACGAAGTCCGTTGGAGGTTCACCAGTACTTGATGGAAAGAATATCTCGTCATCTTTCCAACGGATCCAGCCCCACCTTCAAATTCCTTTTGTGCATATCGGAATCGCCGAAACAATCCAGCACTGTGACAACCCAACAGGCCTATGGTAAAAAGGCCATAAATTTTGCAACCGGAGTCCGATTCGGGTGTTCTTGGGCTCGTTGGAAAGCTTATTCCGAGATATTTCCAATGGATCTAGCCTCACCTTTAAATTCTTTATATAGATTATATCAAATTAAGGAGGAAGGGAGGAGAAGGAAAGGAGGAAGAAAGAGAGGTTGGTAAATAGGAAGAGATCTCACGGGATATTTGGGATCTTCGTGGTGAGCTCCAAGGGTAACGATCTGTAATGTTTTAATTATATTTTTTCTGGATTAATCGCTATTCAATTTATAGTATGTTTGGTCAATAGGAAGAGTAGTTGCATGCATTAATCTAATTTGTCATGTACGTAGCGCAGATGGACCGGAGCTGGATGTACGTTGAGAACCGTGTGAGTGAAGAGTACATTGATGACGTGTCTGTTTTTAGAAGAGCTACCGATGACGTGTCTGTTTCTAGAAGAGCTACCGAGTAGGATATGTTGAAGAATGAGATAAAATTTATGTACTGTCCACGCATTGATTGCGATAATCTGAAGATGTTTACCAACCCGGTGAATATCGAAGAGCACTTGATTCGAAGGGATTTCAAAAAAGGAGTATACATGTTGGACTAGTCACGGTGAAAAGCATATTATACCGTAAGGTAGTAACATCGTCGAGAGAGACAACAATATGCCGGATGTGGACTGTGCTTTCGATGAGGGTAGGTCGCACAATGACAATCTGGATCAGATGCTATGCAATGCATAAGGGACTATAGTGAGAGAGAGTTTGGTAAATTTGAGGGCTTAATGGAGTGCTCGACAAAACCTTTGTTCCCGGACTGCAAGCCGGAATACACAATGTTGTTTTCAGAGGACATGGCTAGCATTTCTTGAGGCTAGTTGAAAAATAGAATATTAATTTTTTAACTATAGAAAGAATTATCACAGGCGGTTTAGTGGAACGAACCGTATATGATATATGTAGCACAAACGATTCATAAGGCGTCAAAATATTTCGCCTCCCGCATGCGTCCAAAAATTCCCGCGCTGAGCATCACAGAAGGTTCCATAATAGAATTGTCTGTGATACTTATCACAAACGATTTTTAAATATAACCGTCTATGGTATGCTCGCTTATCATAGATGGTCCTGGAATAGAACCATCTGTGATATGCTTAGGACTAGGTGGTGGTCGTAGCTTTCTTATCACACACGGTTCTTAAATATAACCGTTTGTGATATGATTGCTTATCGCAGGCGGTCCTAAAATAGATCCGTCTGTGATATACTTACGACTAGGTGGTGGTCGTGGTAAAGCCTACGAGCATAGAGCTTATCACAGACGGTCCTGGAATAGAACCGTCTGTGATACAATCTCTTATCCCGAACGATCCTGGAATAGAACCGTCTGTGATATGATCGCTTATCACAGATTTTTTTTCTTTAAGAGATCCGTATGCGATATACATTTATAAGAGGGGGGGCTGCTAGGGTTTGTGACCTTACTCCTTAGAGCACACTCTTTGGTCCGCCTCTCCAACACCCTTACTTCCAATGTTCCTCTCGAGCCTCCTCTCTCCGCGTCGTCATCCCCGCACTGTCCTCCTCTCAGCGTCGGCGTCTTCCCTCTGCGACCCCAACCTCCTCCACATGTCAGCATCCTCCCTCTGCGACCCCCGACCTCCTCCATGCGTCGGTGTCCTCCCTCTACAAGCCCCGACCTCCTCCCCGCATTGACGTCCTCCCTCTGCGACCTTGACGCTCGCCCTTGACCTCGACGATGCCTCGCTCCCTCGACCTCGACTCCCTCTTCATCCATGCCCCCCGTCAAGGTACGAGCTCACCGCTTTGGATTGTGCTAGCAGAAGTTTCAAATTGTGCTAATTTGCTTGACTCTAGCTAGCACTAGGAGATATTACTTAGTAATATTATGGGAGGCACGAGCTCACCGCTTTGGATTCTCCAGTATTGTGTCAAGTTATTCATGCTCATCAGATCCCTCTGTTTCGTTATGTTGATGATGCCTGGTCATTTTGCTCCATTCTGTTGGTAGCTTTTTTCACTGTGATTATTGTTTAGTTATTGTTTATATTCCAGTCAATTAAAATATTGTGTAATTGGTTCAATTGAAATATTGACATTGAACTCTTAATTGATAATTTATTTTGTTGTGAAGTTCTATCTTTTGAGCATTTTTATCCTGATTGATGTGGTACTGAGTTGTTGATCTTGCAGTAATATCATTTATTGATGCAACACTGATTTGTTAATCTTGCGAGATAGCAAGTAAGTGAGATGCGTCCGCACCATCTTCGCCGCCGTCATCGACGTTGCGGAATGCGTCTGGATCTCTGAGGAAAGTGGTACCTAAGCGACATTCTTTGGGCCAAATGACCATCATGGCCGTCGGTCCCTCTGGGGTCTCTTTGCTTCCCAAGAAAGCAGCAGCAGCATTTCGCACCACCTGTGGTATACTTGCAAGAGAATGGGTCCCCGTCACCACACAGAAATAGAATGATCTGACGGACCTAGAGAAAGCGCAGCTATAGACTGAAATTACAACGTTGTTCGAGATCCCACTAGAATTCTTCGAACTCGTATGACGACAGGCGTTCTTCGCGATGGCACATGCTTGGAACCTTCAAGAGCAAGCATGTTACAGAGTACGTGAACAAAGATCGGACACCCTACACGAAGTATAGTTTCATGTTGTCGGATACATGTGATGCTTTTGTGCGGATGAAGACAACAGACGAATTTCAACAGCAAAGTGCGGGCACAAGGCTATCCAGGCACAAAACATTCACTCCCCCAGACTCGGCACCACTGGATACGCTGATAAAATCTCGGGATGGATGAGTGAGAACGATGTGACAATCCAGTCGAAGGTCTTCCTACCATTTGCTGGGATCACAGACGAGCACGCCTGAAACTAGTTAAGAGCGGGGCTTCAACCACGTCAATGGGCGCCATCTCTTTCACAAACCCAGCAGACGAGGAAGTATCCCAACGCCTGGTAAGATATGTCGAACTACGTAGTTGTTAATAAGTTCATAACTTCGTAGGGTACAAAATAACATGATGACCTCTTGCAGCAAACATTGAGTACCCAATTTTCACAAGGCTCCTTCGAAGTAGTTAGGGAGAAGGATACACAATCCACGGCCCTAGGAAACAAGGAGCATCTGGGTCGCACGCAGAGCCCTGGTGTTTACATACCTTGGAAGTATGGATTCCCACACGACTCCGAGGTGTATAGGACTCGGAAGAGATCCAAGGCCGAGTGCGAGTAACAGTGGAAAGTGGAGGTTACTATACATATTGCTACATAGTTTCAAGCACATATAACAAGATTGTAGGAACAAATGAATCAACTCATCAACCGGTCGCAAGACGCCCTGGTGATTTTGGGAGACAGACCTCCCCCCCTCAACATCGGATTAGCATCGCGTCCACGCTTGCACTTCCTGAACTTGGTGACGCCCAATTACCTATTGACCTCATCCAGGTAATGTACATCTCTGGGATGCTTCAAAGATAGACTTGTATAACGCCTTAACTAATTGTGTATCGTTTTGAAGGTGCCCACACCCTGCAGGCTCCAAGTGAGGCTCCAAGTGAGGCTGGTTGGGTTCATTCCTATTGAGGCTAGGCGGGGGTGGTATTTCCAAGCCGAAGGGATAATGGTGCATGATGCCCAGCTGATGCAGGGTTACGCCAAGGTCCAGGTGGACATGGTACATAATTATTTGATGTCCATCCTGCTGGATAAGTGCCCGAACGAAGACATTATAACACTAGGGGATGTCTTGCACACTTTTATCCAGTGGCCCAAGCGGTACATCACCCTGGACCCTGCAGTGTTGCGATATCCACACAGCCATGCCTCGATGACTTCACCTCAACCTCCGCTTCAGAAGGCCTCTGTATCCCCTACCGCAGAGATGACGCTGAAGAAACAAGAAAAGCGTGTCGAGTCGTCTTTCAAGAAGACAACTAGCACACAAGGCACTAAGGCCAAATTGAAGAAGATTAAGGCACCTTAGAAGCCTGGGACATTCTCCCTCGGAATGTCGTTGGTCTCCGACATAACATTACGCCACATTGGTTTAGCTTGTGACATTTTGCATGCCTGGTACATGCGGCAGACCGACGAGGTGAGGGAAGACCGCCCTACTGGATTCACCGTCAGTTACAATGAGAACAATTTCCACCACATGTCGGGCTACTTCGTTGTGTGCTTCGAAGACTTATTTGATCTATTCAACCTCGACGCCTTACTTCTACGATGCTCGACACTATTTCTAGAGGTATGGCTAGCATTACCCGAGGCTAGCCGAAAAATCAAAATATTTAGGTATAGAATGAACTATCATAGACAGTTTTGTGGAATAAATCGTCTATGAATGATACTCACTGACGGCTACTACTAACAACCGTCTGTGATATGTATCCAATCACATACGACTACTACTAACACTCGTCTATAATATGTATCCAATCACAGATGGCTACCAGTAACAACCATCTGTGATATATCGCATATCACAGACGACTACTATAAAAAACTGTCTATGATATCCTATATATCACAGACGATTTTTGGTGGAAATCGTCTGTAATAGTAGGTCTTCATAGACGGTTTCAACAAATAATCGTCTGTGATATCCCACATATCATATACGATTTTTGGTGAAAACCATTTATGATAGTAGGCCTTCACAGACGGTTTCAATAAATAACCGTCTGTGATATCTCTATCACAAACAGTTTCCATAAAAAACCGTCTGTGTTGTGACTTTTCACAGACGCCTCACAAACCGTCTGTGATAACCGTCTGTTATCACAGACACATAGATTCAGACGGTTCAAAAACCGTCTGTGATGACAGTTTGGAACCATCTATGACGACCCTCTATGTAGTAGTGGTATTATCTTATAAATATACCTAGGAATTGGGCTGGGTAGTGTCGTGCTAGCCCAGTGGCCCGCAGCTAGAGAAGTGTCATGTCAACACAACCCATTGGCATGACGTGCGCCACACGACATGCCGACGAGGGAGGAAGTGACTACGTCGATGGCGGGTGAGGAGATAGGCCGAGGCAACTATGGAGGGAGGCAAGCAGCAGATCTGGCCATCACTGAGCCGCCACTGCCTCGTATCACGGTAACTCATCGTCGAGCCGCTGTCATGCCCGTAGCACGACCATGGATCCTGTGCGGCCGCTGGCATCAACGAGGGAGGAGACAATATACATCGCAGTCATGCCATTGCATTGGATACATTGAGGAGGAGGTGAGAGGTAGGGAGGTGGTGGAGAATTGGTTCGTGATGGTAGCCATGGAGACAAGGGGAGCCGAGGTGACCGAGCAGAAAGATTGGGAGATGGATCGATGGTGCCTCCGAGCCGTGATTGGGCCAGGCCGTCATGTCGTGTCGTCCATTGTGCCTAGTTGGTAGGCCCAGCACGACTCGATCTTTCGTGTATTGCACAACCCACTACCACCCATGTCGTGTTGGGCCTTGAACTGTGTAGTGCTGGCCGGGCCACGTGCTGGCCTGGAAAAGCCCAACCCAATTGCCCAAGCCCAACGTCTATTATAACCAAATGGATCCGAATAGGAGATGTTAAAATTTGGACTCTACGTCAAATGCCACCCTACCTAGATCCTTGCCATTTGTCCTTCCCCTCCCCTCGATTAGATACACCATTGCGACGATGTCGCCACCAACTTCTCGAAAACCTAACTCGGCACAACTCCACCTGATCCTATGTTGATTGTCATTCCTTGTAGCCCGACACCTTCTACTTCTTATTCGGCATGTAACTTGCAACGCTTTTGTGTCACCCATCACTAACCCTAACCACTGCCAACCACCACACTTATGATTGGTAGTGCCACTGTCGCATCACTGCACTATGGTCAGGTCATTGGGCCACCCGAAAATATATGGTGAGGGTTCGGTGAACCTCAAAAGTTTTAACCCTAACTAAACATAGGAGCCAAGATAAAGCTTGTCTGCTAGAGTTAAAGACCCCAAAAAATTGGCTTTGCTAATTTGAGGTTACCCTCACCAATTCTTTGGTGAGGATGTTCTCTCGTCGCGACATGTGACGGTATCCCTTCCTCCCGCTTTCCTTCCCCCACTTTCCTTACCCCTAACATACTCTCATCGTGATACGTGGCGGCATCCCCTCCCAACCCCCTTTCCTTCTCCTTTTCCAACCAGAATATTTTTGAATTGAAAGTTTTCGAACCGAAAGTTGTTGTATCAAAAGTTTTCGAACCGAAAGTTGTTGAATCAAAAGTTTTCGAACCGAAAGTTTTTTAAGCCAAAAGTGTTCATTCATCTAAAAATTTTGAATCATTTTTTTTTTGGTTAGAGGGGAAATAAGCCGGTGGAAAAGGAGAAGTTAGAGGGGGGCACGTGGCAACACCTGGATGTGACTTCAATCAAAGGATGGATGGCAAGGGCAACCTCGAAATAGACAAAAAAAAAGAGAAAACAATGGCCAGTTGGTGACGATCGATGGGGAGAGGCACAGACCAGAAACGGCTTGGAATTCGACTGGAACCCGGTAAAATATCGACTCCTCGTGCCGAGCGCCTTATAAAGTTTAGTTGGAGTGATGTACAGAACGGTGCTGGTGCGTTGAGATCCCTCGAGGGGGCGGCCGCGGAAAGAAAAGGCGCGAGCGCGCGAAGAGTTGCCGCCTCGTTGGCGCATGTTTCCCGGGTCATGCCAGCCATAGGAATATAGCATGCACGCATATGCCACCCATCCCTCTCAAGCGAAAACGAGGTAAAAAGAAGCAAAGCTTCAATTCGGAGACCAAAAAACGCGCCACATGCGCTCAACCAAGCGGAAGTTTCCGAGTGCTTGCGTTGCAGGCTAGCTACTGAAGTAGATTCAATTCAAGAGCCATGCATGCATGCATGTACAGTTGTTGTACACTTGTGCTACGCCAAAAAAGCGATCGATATATATATACTTTTTCCCCCCTTTTGGGCGACCAGCTAGTTTGCTCATTTTAGTAGCAAATCAGTACGCGCCTCATGAGTTATCATCTCAGCTTAATTAACATGGTTTAATCCGGCGAGGCGAGGGGGGGTTTCTTTACGCAAGAGGAGAAAGCAATGAGAGAGAGAGGATAACAAAGTTAATGGCGTACCTTGGTCAGTCACATGCGTGCCACCAAACCCACTCATAATATGAGGTGCCATGGGTGCCTAGCTAGCTATCCCCGCTAATCAAGGGCTATGAGTATGACCTATATGTTTACTGGGGTGTAGCTTATCACCACATTGTTTTTGTTTTTGTTTTTGAAGTAACGGCAGGAGGAGCTGCCCTTATGCATTAAAGAATGAGACGTGTAGCCAGGGCCAAAACCACAACAACAACAACAACAAAAAAACCGGAAAGTTCCCCTAAATGCGGAGATAGTTATTGGTTGGTTTGAGGGTTACCTCCCCGGCAAATAGGCCTGGAGCTTGGTCGCCCGCTTCTTGTCCACGCTGCGGCTTCTTCTTCGATGATCGCCGTTGTTCCTGTTGCGGCATTGCGCTGATGCTGGAAAATCCATCTATTCTTTTCCTTCCAAATCCGCCAAAGGATTAGAATGATTAATGAGGCTTCGCCCTGTTTGCAATTTGCCTCTCCGGAATGAAATCTGTCAATCCACCTGTCGATGATGGTCAACCGAGAGGCCCACTGCGTGGGGTTTAGGTTGTTGCGCTGCACCCAGGTCGCCACTCGATCCCATATTTGTTTGGCATAGCTATAGTCGACAAACAGGTGCATAGCTGTTTTCGGGGTGTTTGTACATAGGGGACACCAATGGTCATTTTACATATGGCGATAGCCAGGTTGAAGACTTCAACAAAGTCCTCCAGCAAGTGCACATTAATTTTCCTCCTCAGCTATCCATTTCCCTTCGTGCATAGCTTCCTGTACCGTTCTGTTTTTCTCGTAGCTATACAGTATAGTCTCGGAGCCATTTCTTTTAGTGGCATCACATCGAGCCATTATTTGTCTTTCCATAATTTCGCTTTGTCTCCGTTTCCCAATCTTATTATTGCCGTGGATGCTCGGAACAATGCACAGTCGGTTTCAGCTAGTTATCGGTAACGGCGTCCCATCACCATATTGTAGAGCGAGCTTAATCAATAAACTCTTTCTAGACACATCCCTGGTAAAGCTAGAGACCTTTTGCAAGCATATGCTTGATCTCGCACTCACATGTGCACCGGGACGGTTAGGGTAGCTAGGTACGTGCGCTATACAAAGAGAGTTTGCGAGCCTAATTCGATCCCTACTTCCTCCGTTTGTTCACATCAAGATTTGTTTGTGCGTACGTACGTACATATGAAACAGATAGCAATCAGGTGAAACAACTGTGCAAACTCAAGACGAGCGTGCGTACGTACTACTAGCCAACGCTGAAATCCCCATGTACGTACGCACGTACGCACACGCACAGCATTAATTCATGCTATCAGCTTGCAAGTGTAGTGCGTAAGGCTAGCTGCTCATATATAACACGGGACCTCTCCCTAATAAGCTTTTTGGGGACGTGGCAAGTACTTGCCACACTTGAGTATCAATGCAGTGTGGCGTGCCAACGTGGACGTGGGCCTTGACCTCCCATGTGCATGCATGTGCTCTGTCTCCTCCTCCTCCTCCTCCTCTCTCTCTCCTCGCCTCCCGGCCAATGAAAACCACAGGCTCCTCGCACTGCGCACATCTTGTGTTGTGGTGATCGTATTAACAACCCTCCCTTTCCCGTTCTCTCCAACTCACACCAAATATCTCCTCCAATAATAGCATCATTAGCCTCTGGTACATATATATACACAAGCTTGTAATCAGGATGCCAATGCACATATATTGCTACATGTCAAGTTCATGATAAGACTCTTGTTCCACTGCCGGCCATTTCAATTACCGGCGTCTAGCTGCTAGCCTTCACCTTGCCTGGACATGCAAGGATCCAAGCAATTCAAGCAGGCGCTCCTAAAGAACCTGCTTCTAGGGCTCAGGAAGCGCGGCGTTGCATCGAGGGTGATGAGCTTCCACGAGAGGAAGAATGCCATCAGGCACGCCGCCGACGCCGCCCTCGCCTCCGCCAGGGGCGGCGCGCCGTGCTGGAGCCGGTCCCTGGCGGCGAAGCTCCAGCAACGGCGGACTCGGGGCACGCACCGTTCGGCCAAACCACCTTCGGGTCGCAAGCCGTCTTCGAGTAAGATGATATGCAAGAAGATCCTCAGGAGGAGCCTCCGGCCGAGGCCCAGGAAGGCGACGGCGACGGCGACGGCGCACGGCGCGGCCGGCGTTCTAGCGAGGGCCATGGTGAGGAAGAGGACCAGGGTGTTGGAAGAGATCGTGCCGGGAGGGGAAGGGCTGGATGAGTGCACGTTGCTGGGCGAAACCCTAGACTATGCCAGGTCTCTCAAAGCTCAGGTCGATGTAATGCAGCTTCTGGTGAGGGCCCTTCAAGCACCAAAACCCTAGTGAGTCTCCTGTTCCTCCCCTTGCCTCACCGTGTTTGCATGGCGCTTCAGTTTAATTTGCATATGTGTAAGCATGATGAATTTAGGCCGTGGATGATGTGCTGACATGTACTGTTGTTTCTTGTCGCAGTACGTGCTGAAGAAGCAGTGAGGAGGAACTGAAAATTAAGGTGTTTCATTCAGACTCCATCTGTCCATGGATAATGCTTGTACGAAAGATATGGAGGTTTTTCTCCCTTTAATTTCTACTCCTTTTTTTTGACTCGTGCTTCTTATTTAGCAACTGAGATCATGAGGGTATTAAGAGTCATGTGTGTGTGTGTTTTAATTTTTAAGTACAGTAATATGTATACATGGTTCTTTTTTTTTTGTACAAGCAAGCCGTGCATCGGTGCATGTAAGTTATGTAATAATTAATTGAGATTTACTAAACAACATTCGACTGTTTTTTTTGTCAAAATAGTCAAATTTTCATTCGTCCGATATGCTTTGAGATTTGTATTTTTTTCTCATATGATGAATTGTATCCGGATTTATTATGATTTTTTTTGGATCATAACGGCGGGTTCACTACATTACCGTATTTTATTGGTATACAATTTTATTTTATATCTTTGTTTTTGCTAAATATCTCAAAAGTATATGTTAGATTTTGAATCATGTGGTGGAAATATGAGTTATTAACCCTTTCGACAATAATTATAGTGACCATAAACGAAAATTACTGTAATTTATGTATAATGAAGTTGTAACTAAAATCTGGTCAAATATTGTATAGATGGACCCTGATTAATTTGTGTACGATCGAGGAAACAACTTTGTGGTGTTTTTCACTGTATGTAGTGCTAGCTATTTGTCCGGAATGCTCTCATCCATACTCTAGCGTTTAATGGTTCCGTTATATATGAGGGGGAATATCCAAAAGGAAGAAAGAGTTGATGCATCCACATGGCCAAAATTGTAACATTAGTCTCCCAAATTTCTCAAAGATTGTTGACCTTGGTGCAATCTTGATTTTAGAACGTTGGTTTCTTGTTCTCGGGAAAAAAAAAGAACGTTGGTTTCTTAAATTTACTAATTTTTATTTATTTTCATTTTCATGACATAATGTTACAGGTTGAGCCGTAGAATTTTGGTCACATATATAATTAAAGAAGGGTGTAGTTGCATTGTAGCTTTAGCGGAACTTTTTTTGGGCTACTTTTCTGAACTGGGAACCACTAATCATCCCCTTTTCGCAAGTATTTTACATATATGTTTGCATCTCTCTATATATGTAGCAACCTTCAGAGAGTCCTATGGCCAGCCGGATTGAATTTAATTTGACACATGCATCTACTCTTGAACATTGCCTTGAAGCCAGCTAGCATTTGATCACTTCGAATCTGATATATAGATGCAAGACAAAAATAACGCGCGAAAGGGTGAAAATTAACAGCATATTTGAGCTGAAGAAGTTCAATTAAACTAGACTGTAGTAACAAACATATTCAACTTTTCTTACAATCTGACCCCCTGTTGCCATCGAATCGATTCGCTGTAAATGATAAGCTAGCACTGTTGCCATACAATAGCAGCTATTCAATGAACTTATTGCTCTGTTCATTACATGCTCTTGTAAAAAAACATCATTACATGGAATCAGTAATGATCACAGTAGTTTGTTTTGAGCCTGTCCATTGGTCAGTATCCTAGTACGTACACTCAAGCCCGCAGCTGCAATGGTGCTCACTGTTTAGCATACAAGCTCACACACAAGAAATTTGTTAGCTAGCCTCATTGCTGCTCACACCATTTTGGCTCAGCATTAATAGCGCTAAATAGTATCTACTCGAACTTTGCCTTCACAGGTGTAAGGATTGTCACATGCACGGAGTTAACTTGTATGATTTGTGTATAGCAATCAACAGAATGGCTGTTCTTTTGTTTAAAAAAAAACAGAATGGTTGGTCTCGTATGCACCTGATTAGCACACCGTGTTACTAGCTTTTTAAAGTTTGGTAAACTGATCGTGGTGGCATATCAAAATCATGTATTGACGGATCAACCCGTACGTGGCTAGTTAATCCTTAGCAGTGCGATGGACCACCCAGGTCGACACGGGCACACGGCCGCATTTATGACAAACAGGAGAATATCGAGTAGTTTGGTGCAAACTGCAAACCATGCATATATACGCATGACAGTGTACAGAAGCATCGCATCAGATCAGGAACTGACATTGCTGACTAAGAAGAAGAGAGAGCGAGAGAGAGAGTCTTGTCGGACTTTAAATTTAGAATTTGAGGTTGTGTTAATTTATGTTATTTTTTAAATCAATAGATAGCATATATAGTTACATTATTGGTTCAAACACATATAATAAAAATACAGAGTTATTGTATAATATTAACAAAGCGTAAATATACATTTCGTCTTTTGGTTTGCAGAATGGCCAAATACTTTCGGTAGTACGAAAGAAGGTAGAACGAAGAGGAAGAGAGAGAGAGACGAGGAAGGATACTGACGTGTTCTTAATTGCCTTGCCAGCTCCTGATGTGGCTTCTCAGCGTTGTTGTTTTCTATTTCTATTTTCCTCATGACAGTCAGAAATTTTTCTGTTGATGGATTGACAGCAGTTGTCTATATCCGAAGGAATAGCTAGCCTTAGACATGTCAATAACTATATTATGGTCATCATGTCCTATTTTCCTACTAAAACCTAATTATTTTCTTTTAGCCCGCTAATTGCCCTAATTTAAAGTCTAGGCTTATCTTATAATCGACGTCACTACCCAAAAATTTTAGCTTGTGTATCCTCCTGGTTTGCCTTGATTTTCTTCCATAGAGGCTATTATACTTTCAAATTATCATCGTAGGTAATCACAACGATTCAATCCTTTTTATATCTGGCTACCCCCCTTAAAATGTCCACCAATATTTGTTGTTTTCCTCAAGCACCAATAACTCAACTGTTATCATCCACCGATGTCATACTGGTATTGTACACCAGGATTCACCATTTTTTTAATACTAATTATAATATCCAAGTCTGTTGTCATCCACCAAGAGTACCTTGGTACCGTAGAACTATGATTCGTCATTGCCCACATGTTGATCATGACATCTAGATTAATCCCGACATAGATTCCGGATGAGTCCTAGTGATCCAGCTTCAAACAATTATAGCTATTCCTATAAATCAACTACCTTGCAATTGACCCTGATTATATGCAATTGCATTTGTTCCCACCAACTGTCATATAATCTATTTCTATCTAATATATTGGTGCCAAATCAATTGCTTATAGTGCAACTCAAGTTTTTCCTCTAGTACCACTTTGATTACTTTAATCCTTTTGATATCCAATCTCTAGAATTTGCGAACAATCCTTTTATTGATCGCATGATGTATATAGATTCACTTATTCCTGTTAATTTAATCTGAATGTGGTCATGCGGTGATGTCTTCCACCGATATGCCACACATTTGATTTATTCTAAATATCATATAACTATGATCTGCCATATATTCTCTAGCCTTTGATTATAATACCTAGATTAATTCATACATGGATCCCACATAAGTCCTACTGGTCTAACCCCAAACAATTATAGTCACTCCATAGATCAACTTCTTTGCAATTGATCCTGATTACACGCCCTTGTACGTGATTCCACCCATTATCATATAATTCATTAATACCTAGTCTGCTGATGCTAAATTAATATTTTCTACTGTAGATCGAATTTTCCTTTAGTACTACTTTTACTTATGTTAACTCTTCCGATATCCAATTTTGGAAATTATTAACAATCCATCTATTGATCACATTATGCTTATAAATTCAATTATTCCTATTGATCCCATCTCAATAATTCATCCTAAGTTTTGCGGGATAACTTCCAAGCACTTATCCTCATGATTTCAAGCACTCCGCCAATATGTCACACAATTGATTCATTTTCAAAAACTGTTGGACCGTAAAGGCGACTAGAGGGGGGGTGAATAGGAGCACGCTCACTTTTTCACAAATTATGAACTCAATACAATTTCACTCCAGTAGCTATTAGAAAGCTATGAAGATCAATATACCAAGATCAAATGGAAGACTAGTATTGAATCCAATAAAACCCCTAAGCAATGCGACAATAATCAAGAAGAATCAAAGCAATACAAGTCTCGGCGGTCGATCATTGTAGTGAACCGTCGGACCGATTGCCGGGCGGTCGGACCATATTATCTTTGGGGTCGGACCGCTCAAAATCGGTCGGACCGGTGGTGACGGCGATCGGACCGGCGATCGAAATCGATCCAAGCAATAAAATCACCCGATGACGAAGTTGCAATTAGGTCTACCTTTTGATTCTCAACTCCAAACTTCACGAAACTTTGCACACACCTTCTCTATGCTATTGAGGACCTATTCCAATCGAATATTATGATAATTCTTGGAACGATCTTGAGCAATTGCCAATTGATTAACGAAGGTCTAAAACCGCAAGAACGAAAACTTGATCCTAAAGCTTGTTCGTGAGAGATTGATGATCAAGATGATGCTAGATAGATTCACACATATCACAGCAAGCTAATTCACGTGAAAGAATCAATCACAAACTCGCGGATCAAAGAAAGCCCTAAAAACACGAAATTGAAAGCAAGAACGAAAAGAGACTTATCTCAAGCAAACCTTGCATAGATTGATTTCGTGATTGTTGCTGGATTACATCCACACCATCATGGATCAATGAGACAATCAAGGATCACGAAATTCACCACAAACCATCAAGAGCCCTAGCCTCCACCTCAACTCCCTAAAGACAATTAGGGTTTTGAAACATAAAAGGCGAGAGAGAGAGGTGCAACCACCATCTCCTCCTATTTATAGTGGAGGCCTAAAACTCTTAGGGTTTGACTTAATTGGGCTCCGTTAAAGCCCACCAACAAGCGGGTCACACACGCACGCTTCGCGGCGCGCCGTCTTTAACTTTTGACCTAAAGCGCTTCACCATGCGTCATGGATTCGCCAATAGGTCACCCTTGTCCATCTTGTGTCACGCTTGAGTCGTTGACCTCACCCGCATCGTCGATCGCTCGGACCTCAACTCTTCAAGTCTAGTCCCGATTTTCCTCGCCGTTGACCGTCGTTGACCACCAAGCAACCCGCACAACCACGCATAAGAAAACACGATTCGGAACAAGTTCTTCACAACTTGACCCATGTTAGTCAAAACATGCATCATGCAAATCATATGACATGAAACCAATGACTTTGAGCTAACAAAACAACATCGCCACGGTTGGTGGACGTTCAAGTAGTTCTGGTCGACCGCTCAGTGGCCGGTCGGACCGCCATGGCGGTCGGACCGCTCCACGTGAGCGGCCGGACCGCCTTAAGACTTAGCCAAATTCAAGCTCCCAAAATCCAAACCTTCGAAACTTTAAACCAATAGAACTTTTCACCGAGGCTCCAAAATCATGAGACCAAGTGCATTGGGATCCCCTTACTTGTCTACAACACCTATTTTTGGCCCACTGATTTGAACACTTTGTCATCGCGGTCCGACCGCCTCGGATGGCCGGTCCGACCGATTTGGGACCGGTCGGACCGCCGCGCAAAGACCGGTCGGACCGCCCGTCTGTAATGCTCAGTAGCTTTGTCGCAAACGCGTGAAACGACAAACCGTAAACGCCATTGCCAATTGTCACATCATCCTAAGATCTCGAGCATATCCCCATGAAATCCACAATCTCCCCTTGATGAACACATTGGCAATTATCCGTAAAATGTAAGTAAGAGGTTTGAAAACGAGTTTACTCGCAGTTTTAGACAAAGGCACAACTTGGTCCATAAGCAAGAAAAAGCAATGAAAATGACCAAGTGGCATCGAAATAGTATAGGCATGTGAGACAAGGCAAAAGTAAGCATAAAAACTTTGATTTCCATAAAGGGTCAAAATTCTCACATGAGGTCCATATGAATAAACAATTGTTCAATTGACCTATGATCATTGTGAGTATAAAAGAATGCAATTCAAGTTCGAATATTCAATAAGACAATAAGAATGCAACTCAAAACTCCCCTCACTATGATCATCAAATTTCAAATTTTCGCTTTCTCCTTTGTATAAACTTCTCCCCCAATCTTCTCATTAACACATCTTCTCCAAATAAGAGTAGCAAAGAAATATTACACATCTTCTCCCAAAGAAATATCTTCATTTAACACATCTTCTCCCCCTTTGACAATGGATTCATCAAGGAATCACTCTCATCCAGGGATAACAAATAGAGAATAAAGAAAGAAGCAGAAACAAAAGAAGCATAAAGAGGAATATGCATGAAGTGCAATGGAGTGGCTTCAATTTTTGTATTTATCAATTTTTGATTACAAGAAGCTTTGGAGATTACCCAAAAGAACAAGCTAGTATCTCGAATAATGCACAAACAGCATATCAAGCCTGACAGCGCTAGCAAGATCATGGTAAGACATATATATCAAAGCTAAGCACAAAGGCTCAAAAGTAAAGCAGTAGATTTGATCAATTTAAGCAACGCTTCAAATTCAGCAAGTTCATCAACAGGGATCCTAAAGTGAAATTGGCCATGTCAAACTGTCAAAGTGAGATCAAAATCTAACAAAGACCACAAGAAGAGTCAATCAAGTCCCGTATTGAATCATTTTGCTCAATATTTTGTAAACGCCCATTTGTCAACATTTTTCTCATTTGCATTGAATATTGAAGTTGACTAATGATCTAACTTAGTGACAAGATCCTGGACTAGGAGCCATCCACAAACTCATCCTAAGCTTCACCAAAAGTTGATTAAAACTATATCTTAGTAAAGAAGATCCCGACTAGGAGCCATCCACAAACTCTTTCTAAGCTTCTACCGGGCGACAAATCTTGAGGTTCATGTCATTTCGACAAGCGGTCCCCATGAGATCGTCTGTTCATCAAACTATCTCCAAGTTCATGTCATTTGACAAGCAGCCTCGTAAGAATAGTTTGGCACAATTTAAGCATAAGACAATCTTGATTTTCATTTTTCACAAGAGCGCTTTTAGAATCTCAAGAACACAAAAGCTCAAGTAATGGTCAATTTTAGATCAAAGAGCTTAACAAAGCAATTCTGACAGGGCCAATGTCACAAGAGGAGCACTAATTACGCAACTCGCTAAAACATCCACAAATTACAATTTCTTAGTTTGAGTTGTTTAAAAGGTTCTAGCTCATATAGCAAAGACTTAGCTACACATGTAAAAGCATGATAATTCTAGCAAGTCAAAGAACTAGACATGACAATGAGCAAGAATTGAAATACAACAGCTCCAAAGGGTAATAGGCAAAGCTTCATCAATTTTATAAGATAAGCAGAAAATCTTATATTACAATGCAAAATTTTTTAATTTTTCATACCACTTGTTGTATTTTTCATATGAATGCAATATGACATAATGAGATGCAATTAAAAAACCTAAAAACCTAAAAAGATCAGAAAAGATCACTAAGTTCAGAAAAAGAACAATAAAAGATCAAAAGAACAAGGAAAGATAAGAAAAAGGACAAACTCCCCCTCAAACCAACCCATAGGGATAAATTACCCCCAACTCACTTCTTAAGGTTGCAAACCTGGTTTGATCTAATGGCTTGGTAAGAATATCCGCCAATTGAGCATCGGACTCTATGAAGTGCATCACAATATCACCTTTTCAACATGATCTTTAAGGAAGTGAAAGCGAATGTCTATGTGCTTAGTCCTAGAATGTTGCACCGGGTTTTAGCAATATTAATAGCGTAAGTGTTATCACGTAAAAGAGGAACACTAGCAAAGTTTAACCCATAATCTTTCAAAGTGGACGTCATCCACAAAATCAGCTCAAGAACTAGCGGCAGCCTACATACTCCGCCTCGGAAGGGATTGTGCAATGTAAGACCGCTTCCTAGAAGACCAAGATACAAGAGAAGTGCCTAGGAAGTGACAGTGCACGAGGTACTCTTCCTATCTAACCGACGACCGCAAAATCGAATCAAAAGCCTCTAATGGACAAAGTCAAGAGCAGAATACCAAATGCCATATAAGAGGGTAGAGTGTAAATACCGAATATGCGCTTAACGGCTTGGCGATGGGAAGTTCTCGGAGACGCTGAAATCTTGCACAAAGGCATACCGTGAAGTGAATGTCCGGTCTCGAGGTCGTCAAATACGAAGGGAGCCGATCATGTCATGCAGACTCGCGTTGATCCACGACTTCTCCTTCCTCATCCGGATCCAAAACAGTTGAAGTTGCCATGGGAGTGGAAATTGGCTTGCAGATCACCCATGTTGAAGCGTTTGAGAAGATCTTTAGTGTACTTCGTCGATGGATGAAAGTTCCTTCCTTGCATTGCTTGATTTGAAGTCCCAAAAGTAATTAAGCTCTCCCATCATACTCATCTCAAATTCCCTAGACATAGTGTCGAAAAGTCGAAACAAGAGCATTAGAGGAACCACCAAAGATAATATCATCCACATAAATTTGAGCAAGCGAAAGTCATTGTCACGCCTAAGAATGAATAGGGTTTTATCCACTTTACCCATCTCAAAATTATTTTTAAGCAAGAAGGTCTTAAGTCTATCATACTGTGCTCTAGGGGCTTGTTTAAGACCATACAATGCTTTAGATAGCTTGAAAACACGATTTGGATATTTAGGATCCTCAAAACCGGGGGTTGCTTAACATACACTTCCTCATCTATGAAACCATTTAAAAGGCACTTTTAACATCCATCCGATATAATTTAAAACCTTTTGATGCAAAGAAATGCAAGCGAGAATGCGAATGGCTTCTAGTCTAGCAACAGAGCAAATGTCTCATCAAAATCTAACCCCTCAACTTGGTCAAACCCCGAGCTACCAATCGGCCTTATTTCTAACCACGTAACCATCCTCACTTTGTTTATTCTTAAACACCCAACGGTTCCTATAACATTATGACCACTAGGAGATTCTACTAGGTTCCAAACTTTGTTCCTTTCAAAATTCTCTAACTCCTCATGCATGGCATTTACCCACTAGAATCGGATAAAGCATGTGATATATCGCGGGGTTCAAAAGAAGCAACAAAAGCCGAATGAGAGTAGAGATTTGGATCATTATACCGAGCGAGTGACTCGCTCATGTAGATTACCTATTATCATTAGCTCCGAGGATGCTTTGTCTCTGAATGCAAGTGGGCGCCGGTGAGATGTCGCTTTCTTCTACCTCCGCAGTATCTGCGATGATGATGATGCAGCAGGGCCTCAATCAAGGTGAAGTAGACGTAGCGAGTTCTTGTACCAATATGGGCGCCTCGGCGAGATGAGGAATGACATTTGCTTCGTCCTCATCTTCCTCCACAAAAATGCTCTCTGTCACTGTAAATCATCTCAGAGCAATTGATCTAGCTCTGGGCTAGTCTCATCAAAAGTGACATTACAAGTCTCCCAATAATGTTAGTCTCAATATTAAAAACTCGAAAACCCTCGAATGAGCAGATAACCCGAAATATCCCATCAAAAGTTCTTGACTCAAATTTATCTAAGTTGCTGTCTTAAGGATAAAACATTTTGATCCAAAACTCGAAAATGTGAAACAGAGGGTTTTCTACCAAAACGAAGCTCATAAGGAGTCTTGCCTAAAGAAGGTCTCAAAAGACACGATTGGCAATATGGCAAGCGAAGAGCAATAGCTTCGCCCAAAATCTCCTAGGTGTGCTATACTCATCTAGCATCGTCCTAACCATTTCGACCAAGGTCCTATTCTTCCTTTCCACCACGCCATTTTGTTGAGGGACGTGTGAGAGGAGAATCGATGCTCAATACCACGCCAAAGACAAAAAGAAGCAAAAGAAGCATTTTTGAACTCCGTACCATTATCACTGCGAATCGCTCTCAAAGCACCGTGAAGCTCGAAGCCAAACGAAGAACAAGATCATGAAAATAACCAAAAGCTTCATCCTTTGAAGTAAGAAAGAACACCTAAGTATATCTAGAAAGATCATCGACTATGACAAGAATATACCATTTTCCACCGATCGATCGGACTCTAGCAGACCAACAAGATCCATATGAAGCAACCGTCCCGGTCCGTCATAACCATAGTCACAGAAGGGTGTGAGGCGGCAACTTGTTTGCCATGCCTACAAGGCGCACATACAGCATCTTTGACAGCTTTGAGCTTAGGCAAACCTCTCATGAGATCAAGGTTGCTAACTCGCGTCAAATGATCAAAACCAATGTGCCCCAAACGTCGATGCCAAAGCCAAAAATCAAGAAGATGTAAGCAAACATTTAAGAGATCCAAAGAAGAGATTCGAAAAGTCACCCAAAAATTCTACCAACTCTAGAGATTCCAAACACAAGCTCACCAAGAGAATCAAGCACACGACAAGCATTTTTCTTAAAAATACCTCATAACCATCATCAAGAAGTCGAGAAATGAAAGGAGATTATACCTAAGCTTGTCCACAAGAGCGACATCCTTTAGAATGAATTTGTTGTTTACCCTAATTGATCCTGTTCCTTCAATTCGCCTTGTGTATCATCTCCAAAGGTGATGAAGTCATCACCGTTGCTCGCGTGAAAGAGGTGAACCATTTTGAGTTTCCGGTCATGTGGCGTGAACATCCGAGTCAACGAACCACGTGTTCTTCCCTTTCCGCGATAATCCCGAAAATCAAGGAGCAGAAGAACGATGTGTCTCAATCTCGGGATTAGATAAACAAGATTTAGGAATCCAATCTTCGAGACACACGCCCGCAAGGAGTATACAAACCGTAAGTACTATCCTTGATTTCATTTAACATTCGATTATGAGCAATGTTTAACTTAACATGAGACTTAGATCGTCCATGGGCGGTGCGACCGAAGCTTTGTCTTTCAAGCGGTCGACCGGTGACCAAAACGGTCGACCGGTGACCACCAAATGGTCGACCGCCATCGATACACATTAGAATTAGGATGTCTAGAAACATAATGATTTGCATGAGAGAAAATCCTAATCCAGTGTTTATTCTTTTCGGTGTTACCATGTCTCATAGAAGCTCTAGGTTGCATGAATGAAATTCTATCAAAATTTTTCCTATCATTTTTCAACCTCGCCAACAAAGATTCAATCAAATGTCCACCTTTTTGCAATAAGTGCAATGGTACTTGGTACCACTAGAAGAGGCACCATTTGAATTAATACAAGGTTGGGCAAAGCCTGCAGATTTAAAAGATGTTTTTGCAGGTTGAGTTTTGAATTCAATTAAACCTTTTTCCAAGACTTGAATGACTTTTGGGTTTGAATTGTCTTGAAAGGAATTGAATCCTAAACCTTGCTTCTTATAAGGAGTTTTAGATTTGTCAAGAATCATGTTTAATTGTTTCTTACCTTTAGAAAATTTCTCTAATGTATCATGAAGGTAAGCATTTTCTTTTCTCAAGTTAACACAAGCATCACAAGTTTTATCCATAGATTTTCCTTATACAAAGCAATTTCAAGCTTAAGAGTGGAACATGAAGCACAAGTAGTATTTTCAATATTGTCCTTAAGCTTAGCATATTTGACTCTAGCGACTTCTAAGATATCTTTGATTTCACGTTCTTTTCTAAGCATGAAGTGCAAGGACTAGAATCAAATACATCAAAAGCAATCAATTTACTAGATTCTAAACATTTTTCACAAGGAGCACTTTTAATTTCATTTAGTTCAGATTTAGCATTCTCAAGTTGTTGTACACAAATATTATGAGTAGATTGTAACTTGGTAATTTGAATGCATAGCATGACAAGATAAACATTCATCAGGTTCAAGAGTCTTAGCAGCTTTAAGCTCTACTTTCAGTTTGCTAATCTTTGACTCTAATTTCTTATTTTTTGTCATAACAAATTCAAGCGCTTCATCTTGACTAAGCAATTGCTCAACTATAGAATCATATTTAGCAGAAAGCTCATCATAAGTAAAAGATACCTCATTATCATCAATGTCCTCCGTGTCAGCCATGAAGCACATGCCGCTGAAGTCTTTGGCCTTCCTTTCTTTTACCTTGAGGATCTCCTCCTCCTTGTCCTCCTCACTCCCGGTATCCACATCGCTCAAGGATTGATCCTCAAAAGCGGCAAGGACTCGGTGAGCACCTTCACAAGCTTATTTGCCTCATACCTTGATTTGTTGAAAGGAGGCTTCTTCCAAGCTGGCTTTCCTTCCTTATGATTGCTCTTACCTTTCAGCTTGGGGCAATTTGCCCGGATATGATTGAGCTCACCACATTCATAGCATGTTACCGACCACCTCTCTTTTGTTTCTCACATTATTGTAGGCCTGTGAATTTCTTAGCTAGAAGAGCTAACTCTGTTTGAGAATACTTTCAAGCTCCTCTTCATGAATAGCGGATAAACAAGCAAATGAAAATCCGTAAGAAGATTCACAAGAGTCATCAAAAACCTTTTGAGAGGATCTGCTACCAAAGCTAAATTATCTTTCTTAGGATGATCAACTCTTTTAATTTCATGAGTCTTGAGTTTACTATAAAGCAATTCTAAAGTAAGACTTGAAAGATCAACATTTTCTTCTATAGCAAGAGCTTTCATCTCCCACTCCTTGGTGTTGATTGCGGCCAAGAGATGGGTGGCATTTTCAGATTGAGAATATTCAATATCAACACTTTCATTTGATTAATTACTTTATTAAAGCGATCGAAAATGTCATCGATGCTCTCTCAGACGCATCTCGAATTTATTGTACTCACGCTTGTAAACAGCTTACGCACCTTTTTGATTTGGGACGAACCCTCATGATATGTTTCGAGAGTGTTCCAAATTTCATGCGCAGTTGAAAGATTGCAAATTCTATCATATTCTTGTCTACCAAGTGCACCATATAAAAGATTCTTAGCCTTATTGTTGTTAGCCAAAGAATTGCGAAGCGGTGTAGCAATTTCAGAATAACCAATGGGCTCTAACAACATCCCAAATAGCTTGTCCTCGCTCTCAAGAAAGACGCGCATACGATTCTTCCAATAGGCATAGTCGTGCCCATCGAAGATATGCGGTTTAGTAGAAAACTTATCCATCGCCAAAGTTCAAGGACCGGTTAAGATCAAGATTGAACTAACAGGCTCGATACCACTTGTTGGACCGTAAAGGCGACTAGAGGGGGGGTGAATAGGAGCACGCTCACTTTTTCACAAATTATGAACTCAATACAATTTCACTCCAAGAGCTATTAGAAAGCTATGAAGATCAATATACCAAGACAAATGGAAGACTAGTATTGAATCCAATAAAACCCCTAAGCAATGCGACAATAATCGCAAGAATCAAAGCAATACAAGCATCGCGGTCCGATCAGAGTGAACCGGTCGGACCGATTGCGGCGGTCGGATCGCTTGTTATCTTTGCGGTCGGACCGCTCCAAAATCGGTCGGACCGGTGGTGACGCGCGATCGGACCGGCGATCTGTAATCGATCCAAACAATAAAATCACCCGATGACGAAGTTGCAATTAGGTCTAACTTTTGATTCTCAACTCCAAACTTCACGAAACTTTGCACACACCTTCTCTATGCTATTGAGGACCTATTCCAATCGAATATTATGATAATTCTTGGAACGATCTTGAGCAATTGCCAATTGATTAACGAAGGTCTAAAACCGCAAGAACGAAAACTTGATCCTAAAGCTTGTTCGTGAGAGATTGATGATCAAGATGATGCTAGATAGATTCACACATATCACAGCAAGCTAATTCACGTGAAAGAATCAATCACAAACTCGCGGATCAAAGAAAGCCCTAAAAACACGAAATTGAAAGCAAGAACGAAAAGAGACTTATCTCAAGCAAACCTTGCATAGATTGATTTCGTGATTGTTGCTGGATTACATCCACACCATCATGGATCAAGAGACAATCAAGGATCACGAAATTCACCACAAACCATCAAGAGCCCTAGCCTCCACCTCAACTCCCTAAAGACAATTAGGGTTTTGAAACATAAAAGGCGAGAGAGAGAGGTGCACCACCATCTCCTCCTATTTATAGTGGAGGCCTAAAACTCTTAGGGTTTGACTTAATTGGGCTCCCGCAAGCCCACCAACAAGCGGGTCACACACGCACGCCGCGGCGCCGTCTTTAACTTTTGACCTAAAACGCTTCACCATGCGTCATGGATTCGCCAATAGGTCACCCTTGTCCATCTTGTGTCACGCTTGAGTCGTTGACTCACCCGCATCGTCGATCGCTCGACCTCAACTCTTCAAGTCTAGTCCCGATTTTCCTCGCCGTTGACCGTCGTTGACCACCAAGCAACCCGCACAACCACGCATAAGAAAACACGATTCGGAACAAGTTCTTCACAACTTGACCCATGTTAGTCAAAACATGCATCATGCAAATCATATGACATGAAACCAATGACTTTGAGCTAACAAAACAACATCGCCACGGTTGGTGACGTTCAAGTAGTTCGGCCCGACCGCTCCAGTGAGCCGGTCGGATCGCCCCATGGCCGGTCGGACCGCTCCTCGTGAGCGGCCGGACCGCCTTAGACTTAGCCAAATTCAAGCTCCCAAAATCCAAACCTTCTCGAAACTTTAAACCAATAGAACTTTTCACCGAGGCTCCAAAAATCATGAGACCAAGTGCATTGGGATCCCTTACTTGTCTACAACACCTATTTTTGGCCCACTCGATTTGAACACTTTTGTCATCGCCGTCCGACCGCCGGATGGCCGGTCCGACCGATTTGGGACCGGCCGGACCGCCGTCAAAGACCGGTCGGACGACCCCGTCGAGAATGCTGTAGCTTTGTCGAAAACGCGTGAAACGACAAACCGTAAACGCCATTGCCAATTGTCACATCATCCTAAGATCTGGAGCATATCCCCATGAAATCCACAAAAACCATAAGAATACATTTGATATATTTGCATTAACTATTTATCGTACAAGTCCTTTATGATATCGACTAGGCCTAAGGATATAGCATGTGTCAATACATTGTCCAGGCTTCCTTACGTGCCTTCTTGGTTAGGGACTATTTTCATGGTGTCTTCGGTCGTTGCGATGCTTACGGTTGTGTGGAGCATCCGTTGTTTGTAGTGTCCTTCCCCACCACCTGGTCGACAGGCCTCGACCTTCATGACGGCATGGTTGACTCTTTTAGACAACAATTTCAAGCGAGGTGTCCCACTTTACCACAACTTAAGCAAGCATGTCGCCTTTGCGTTTGTCGTCCCTTCGTGATCGTCTTGTGTGACTTCCTCAGACTACATCTCCTAGCGAAGTGTCATATTTCACCACAACTGAAGCAAATAAATTACTTTTGCCATTTTCACCCCTCAGGTTAGTGGGACACAAATTGGCCCGCCTTGCCACATCCAAAACATGTGGCAGTGCGTGGAATTCCATCTGGCATGCAGTGACGCTTAAGGGTCTTGTCTGGGCAATTGAAGTCAGGGTTGGCAACTTTGGACAGGGCCTTGTCTTGATCTGGTATGCATGTTACCTTGGTCTTGACGTCTGTTGGTGTTTCTAGTAAAGACTGAAGGTGATTAGCGCGAGATAGAGAGAAGATCGCGGGGATAAGGTCACTAACCTTTCTTTTAAAGTTTGAGAATATAACATACGAAAAGCCAGGGAGGCTCAACCAAATCACACAAATCTTTTAAAACAAGCTTTTCCTATGACTGTGAAATACGATGCCCGTGGGCAAAATAGGCAGTACACAGGTTCCAAAAAAAATCTCCCGACAATACATCGTCTATTCGTGGAAACACTCGCATAGGAGTGTACATTTCTGCGCATAAGGGTAACTCAAAATGAGATTGTCCTATCTTAGCAAGTCGTCACGTTCCTGAACTTAAGTTTTTGAAGCTGTACTAAGGGAAGAGGAACCAATCACTTTTTGAAATCAAAAGAAGTCCCGACATAGATAAGAGAGAGTAATCTTTAGGAGGGATGAGGGTGAGCAATATTACTTGTATTTTTCACAAAGCTTTTGTACACGAAAATAGGATTTGAAACTTTCACTATTGAAACTAACGGTCGTGCTAACTAAGGTCACGACCTAGAGTCGATATACTCTTATACCAAGTCCATCGGACCCCAAATTTGGAACTTGGGACCTACTGTGTTAATCTGTGATATTCCCTGGATCAGTAGATAGCACACAAAGTTACATTGTTGGTTCAAACACATATCACGAAAATGCAGAGTTATTTCATAATATTAAACAAAGCGTAAATATACCTTTCAGCTTTTGGCTTGCAGAATGGCGGATAGGCCAAATACTTCCAAAGAACAGCAACGGAAGAAGAATCAAAGTATAACATGTAAAACCCTCACGATATGCCCACTGGCAATCGACTGTGGGCTCGCGACCTAGTTCTTGGTCTTCTTGATCTTTCGTCTTGATCAATACTCAATATTGTCCCTATAGTCTTCTTTTGTGCGTATTGACTAAAAGAATGTAAATAGCGGGCATGAGTACACAACCATACTCGCGAGCCAACACACAATGCAATTATCATACATGCAAGGCTAATTAAAGGAAAGGCTTTTCGTTCTTTTATTTTGTGCAAAGTCACTTATCGAATCAGATTATGTAATAGCGAATCCTTAGACTTAGCATTTTTAACAACAGGTTTTATGAACTGAGTTTTTATTTTTAAGATACTAGTGGAGATCTCATCCCCTATACCATTGAGTGGCTCTATCCACCCAATGCTCGGGCTATCTCGTATTTACCACTGGTCCCTGACCACGCATTCTCAAATCCCTAGAGTCCCACCCCAGCTTTTCATTCCACACCCACACACAAAAGATTTTATAAAAATAAAAGCTAGTTCAAGCAAGTTCCCAGAACTGCTCTTGACCGTGAGCACGACTATCTAAATAGTTTTCTTACTCTGCAGAGTTTGTACACTTTACCCACATGAGATATTCAACTTAAAATGTCACATACACACTTCCGATGGTGTGCAACTAAGTTGATTATCACAAGGCCATTACAATACCCTCCCAAATGCAACACCACACCGATAGGCATCACCCCTTGGGCCATGCCCCCAGGGGTCTCCATGTGCGCCATGTAGTTTTTCTGTGACTACTACCCATACACACGCTACACATCCACCAATGGCGAGGTTGCATGGAGGCGAACAAATTAGTTAGTCAGGTTGTATCCATTATAGACTTATGGTCGTACTATTTTTACGCGATAGGTCATCACAAAACTCGGTCCTTTATTGACTTGGGTGGTGCATTCACATACCCCACCGACGAGCATCACCAGCACAAGCCACTCTTTCTATTTGCCCAAGTCGAAATCGGTTTTTTCAAGTTTTGGTTTGTTTTGAAAATAACATTTAGTCTAACATACCAGTCAGGTTCCCAGCCTCGACTGCCCAAATCCAGTATTTATGTTTGAAGGCAATTTAATGCCCTCATGACAATGTATCTAAGCAAGGCTAAGCATGACACTTAGATTCAAACTTATTAACTAGTATGTAAATCATTAATTCTAAGGTGACAACTGATAATGTCCAAGTTCAAGTATTAGAAGTTTATACTCAATTATCATTAAGGCATTAACTATGAACTAGACCAATATAGTTGTATATATCATAGCAATGCAATTTCATAATTTAAAGCAACATAATTTGCAAAGACTGTGTGTAATATGATCAAAGTATTGACTCACCTTGCTCATTGTTCTGATAACTCCGGTCGTGCTCTTATGCAATGGCCTGATAATAACCACGCTCAATATGTTGATAATCATCATATTTAATGCACTGACAGTCTTGATTTGGACCTTATCATTGTTGGGGTTGCTGTTCCATTATGACTTCAGAGTCTAATTATGCATAATACGATTGAACTCCAGAACGACTAAAAATGATCAAAATAATTCCAATAAATCACAAAAATATTCAAACAAGTGAAAATACTTCGAATGAAAGCAATCATGTCTAACGACAACCTAAAAGAACAGAGTACCTCAGATGAGACTAAAACATACTCATCTGGAGTTGATGGAGGAAGTACTCCAGGCGAAGTATAATTAAGAAGTTGATTAATCCAATGGAGAGGGAGAGAATGTCCAAGGAACATTCAAAAAAGTTTACTTGGATGAGAGGTTACCTGGTTCGGTATGACTCTCATATCTGCTTTCGGGTTGCAAATGATTATGTTGGAATTGGGCACATATGTGTAAAGGTTCATTCATTTCTATAATTCCACAGCAGGCAAATTCTTGAACCAGAAGTATTAGACTAGGGTGGTAGAAGACATGGACTAATTTGGTCGAAATAATCTGGTCGAAGCCATAGACCACTATGGTTGAAGGCATAAATATGTATGGTCGAAATAATCTGGTCGAAGCCATAGACCAATATGGTCAAAATAATCTGATCGAAGCCATAGACCACTGTGGTCAAAGACATAGACTAGTATGATCGAAATAATCTGATCGAAGTCATAGACCACTGTGGTCAAAGGTATAGACCAGTATGGTTGAAATAATCTGGTCTTAGCTGTAGACCCATGTGTAATCAGGATCTGTTAAACCCTGCTTAATTACCATTAATTGGTTTTGAACTAGCAGTTACTTGTGGTTAAATTGGTGCTTTATTGTTCAGGTATTACAGAGTAATGGACTCAACCTAAAATAGGATCTGGAGACGTCAAGACCGGCAGTGATTTCGAGCACTCCCAATTTTCCCTATACCATCCTAGGACCTTACCAGCGTAAAAGATGACCATGTAGGTGGCCTGGCCAGCTGGGTTGACGAAGACCTGTGGCGACAAAAAAGGGGTATGGGTGGAGAAGACAACCCGACCAAAGAGGACGGTCGAGAATGATTAGAGAGGCATCAGTGACTCCTGAGAGTTTAAGGCGAGATGAATCGGAGCACAACTCACTGGAGACAGTGCGGTAAAGGGGGTTCAGAGTCCTACCCGAATTTGGGGAAAACTCACCATATCGGCTAGGCCTATGATGGAAGGCTAAACTAATTGCGAGGAGGGTTAACCCCTGGCCCCAAGGACATATGGTGACACGATTAGAGAGGAGGGAGACCTTTCAGAGCAATGCTGATGCGTTGTCTGCATGAAGTGCCATGGCGGTTGAACTTGGAGCATGCTCCAAGCTTGTGCGTTTGCTCTGGGGATGTAAGGAGGTGGAGAAATATGTTCGACTACATTCCAGGCGGAAGGAGCTTCGACTGCCTGGTCGGAAGGGGTTTTGAGTTTGGCTCATTATTTCGAATATTGTTTATTATTTCAAGTATTGTTCATGATTTCGAGTACTGTTCATGGTTCAACTACATACTGTTTAGGGTTTCGAGTACTGTTCAGGGTTTTGGAGTATTGTTCATTGTTTCAACTACCTAGTTAGAAGGGGTTTTGTCTACTGTTTATGGTTTCGACTACTGTTTATTGTTTCGATAACTATTCATTGTTCCGACTTATTGCTCAGAACAGTTTCGACTAGCTGGTCGAAAGAAGTTTCGGCTGTCTGGTCGAAGGTGTTTCGACTATTGGTTAAAGGAGTTTCGACTATGAGTCGAAAGGAGTTTTTGACTTTCTAGTCGAAGAAGTTTTGACAATCTGGTCGGAAGGAGTTTTCGACCATCTGATCGATGGAGTGTCGAAGGTGTTTCTACTATTAGTCAAAAGGGTTTTTCGACTAACTAGTCGAAGCAGTTTTGACTATTTGGTCCAACGGAGTTTTTGACTAACTGGTTAAAGGAGTTTCGACTGACTGGTCGAGACGAGCTTCGACCATATGGTTAGAGGGGACTTCGACCATATGGCCTAGGGAGGTTTGACCATCCGGTCAGGGGGAGTCTTTGACCTTCCGGTCGGAAGGAGTCTCGACCATCCGGTCGAAGGGAGACTCGGCCATCCGATAGGAAGGAAAGTTCAACCAAACTCTAGGCGGGGGAGGGTTTGACTACCTGGAGGTTCGACTAGATCCCAGGCGAAAGGGTGTGCGACCACCTGGTCGGATGAGGTCCGACTACATTCCAAGTAGAGGGAGTTTCGACCACCTGGGGGGTTCGACTACAACTTGGGGGCTACAATGCATTCGTCGTTCCGGTCATGCTTTCGTGTAACTAGAGCGAAGATGTCCATCCAGTGGCCACTAGGAACGTACCGATAGGACACGGATGAAGTGAGCTAGCCGGAGATGGTCTGGCGACGATGGTCCGTGATGACGAGAGAGGCTCCAAGCGATGGTGATGGCCGACGAGGTCGATTCCACTGCATGGGCAACTCTGGTCGGAGGACAGAAAGAATGAGGTCAGCGGCAGCTCTTGTGAATACAGAGTAGAACCAAATGAGGGGAACTGCATCTGGTGTTGGGGAACAAGAGCTAACGCATTCAAGAAGAAAATGGGTTCACTGATGGCTCCAATGCTGCTGGCGACGTCGTGGAGGCGCCGGGCCAAAGCGAGCGCTCAAGCCTCACCCGGAACTCGAGCTCTCTTGAGGAATGGAGGAGTAGGAAGAACTGTTGGACCGAAAAGGCGACTAGAGGGGGGGTGAATAGGAGTACGCTCACTTTTTCAACCAAGATCAGATTCAATCCAAATCTCACTCCAATAGCTATGGAAGCTATGAAGATCAATATACCAGTACAGCGGAAGACTAGTATTGAATCCAATCTAAACCCCGAAGCAATACAACCGAAATCAACACGGGCTAAAATTCTAAGTGTTGGGCGGTCTGACCTCTGTGTTAATGGCGGTCGGACCGGTGCCTTGGGCGGTCGGACCGGTCACCAGGGGCGGTCTGACCTCCAGTCTGATGAACAGTACAATCAGCCCGAAAAATAAAGTTACAAATAGATGTAACTTTTGATCTACAACTCCAAACTTGATGAAACTTGGTAAACACCTTCTCTAGGATGTCAGGAACCTATTCCAATCGAAGATCGTGAAGATCCTTAGAAAAGTTCAGACCTTTTTCAGTTTAAGAGGTGGATGGTTTAAAACCGAGTCAAAACGAAAACTAGATCCAAAAACTTGCTCGTGGGTGATTGATGATCAAGATGATCCTAGATGTGTTCTCACATGTCACAGCAAGCTAGATCATGTAAAGAAATCAATCAAAAATATGCGAATCAAAGAAAGACTCAAAATCACCAAATAGAGAAAAGAAAGGCAAAGAGACACATCTTTGATAAAACTTTCTTTGGATTGATTTGATAGGGTTTGGGTTTACAGCCACTCCATCAATGGAGGACAAAGCTTAATCCAAGAGCACAAAATCAAATCAAAACTCTCTAGAACCCTAACCTCCACTAATCCTCTCCCTAAGCCAAACTAGGGTTTCAACAATAATGAAAGGGTTGAAGGGGTGCAGCCACCTCCCTCCTCTATTTATAGTGGAGACTTAAACCTTCTAGAAGTTCTAACTTAAATGGGCTCCCGTTAAGGCCCAACACAAACAGGTCACACACGCACGCATTTTAAAGTGCCGTCTACAACACCTCTTGACCTAAACCGCTTCTCTTTACGTCGTCTTGCACCGTGGGTTGGCAAAAGGTCACCAAGGTGGTATTTGGTAAGATTACCAAAATACCCCTTCTCGATCCTTCTCCAAGACCGAGTCCATCTCGCAAGCACTTCGCCGCTCCGCCACGTGTAGGTTGATCAACGGCCTCTCCATGTCTTCAAGTCTCTCCCATCCGGCCCCACCGAAACCACCATGGCACTTGCACCGACTCCTCACCGCTTGATCAAACCAATCGCGACCAACCGTCCATTCGGTCATCCTTGTCTATTCTCGCACCACACTTGAGTTCATTGACTCACCCGCATCGCCGATCGCTCGACCTCGCCTCCCCAAGCCTAGTCCCGATCATCCTCGCCGCTGACCGTCGTTGACCAGAAGCAACCCGCACAACAATAGACAAGCAAATTGAATCCGGAACAAGTTCTTCACAACTTGACCTACGTTAGTCAAAACATGCATCATGCAACACATATACACCAAACTCATGACTTTGACCTAACTAACGAACAACGCCGCCACGGTCGACGTTCAAGTGACAACCGGCCGATCGCCCCTCGGGCGGCCTCGATCGCCCCCCTCACGGCCCGATCACTACCACAAAGCCGGCCGACCGCCAATGGGACTTAGCCAAATTTTGGCCCTCAAATCCTGCACCCTACCGAATTTTATATCTCGAATAACTTTTGACCGAGACTCCAAAATCATGAGACCAAGTGCATTGGGATCCCTCACTTGCCTACACCTCTATTTTTAGCCCACTGCTCGACCATTTTTGTCACGGCCACCCGAACGCACATGGCCGGTCCGACCGATTTGGGACTGGTCGGACCGCCATGCCATGGCTGGTTGGACCGCCCCTGTGCAGAAAGCCTGAACGTTCTGAAACTTTGTTGAAAACACGTGAAACGACTAACCATAAATGCCATTGCCAATTGTCACATCATCCTAAGATCTAGAGCATATCCCCATGATATCCACAATCTCCCCCTTGATGAACACATTGGAAAAAATCCAGAAAATGTAATTTGAAGATTTGAAAAGTAAAATACTTTCATTTTCGCACAAAGGCACAACTTGGTCCATAAGCAAGAGAAAGCAATGGAAATGACCAAGCTGGCATCAGAATAGCATAGGCATGTGAGATAAGGCAAAAGAAAGCATAAAAATTTTATTTTCTATAAAAAAGTCAAAAATCTCACTTAAGGTCCATATGAAAGAACAATTGTTCAATTGACCTTTGATCATTGTGAAGAGTAATAAATGCAATTCAAGTTCAGAAGAATCAATAAGACAATAAGAATGCAATTCAAAAACTCCCCTCACTATGATCCTCGATTTTAAAATTTCAAATTCTCCAACTTTCTCCCCTTTGTATAATCTTCTCCCCAACATTGAAATATCTTCTCCCCCTTTGACAATGGAGTCATCAAGGAATCACGCCTTCCTCTCATCCAGAGATAACAAATGCATAATGAAGAGAGAAGCAAAAAGAAGAAGTATGCATGAAGTGCAATGGAGTGGCTTCATTTTTGTATTTTTCAATTTTTGATTACAAGAAGCTTTGGAGATTACCCAAAGGAGCTAGCTAGCATTTCTAATATTGCACAAACAACATATCAAGCCTGACAGCGCTAGCAAGATCATGGTAAGACATATATATCAAAGCTAAGCACACAGGCTCAAAAGTAAAGCAATAGATTTGATCAATTTAAGCAAAACTTCAAATTCAGCAAGTTCATCAACAGAGATCCTAAAATGAAATTGGCCATGTCAAAATGTCAAAGTGAGATCAAAAATCTAACAAAGACCACATTAAGAGTTAATCAGGTCCTGTATTGAATCATTTTGCTCAGCATTTCTTAAAAGCCCATTTGTCAACAGTTTTCACATTTGCATTGAAAATTGAAGTTGACTAATGATCTAACTTAGTGACAAGATCCTGGACTAGGAGCCATCCACAAACACATCCTAAGTTTCGACCAGAAGTTGATTAAAGGTATATCTTAGAAAGAAGATCCTGGACTAGTAGCCATCCACAAACTCTTTCTAAGCTTCTACCAGGGCGACAAATCTTGAGGTTTATATCATTTCTGACAAGCAATCCCCATGAGATCGTCTGGATCATCAAACTATCTCCAAGTTCATGTCATTGACAAGCAGTCTCGTAAGAGTAGTTTGGCTCATTTTAAGCATAAGACAATCTTGATTTTTCATTTTTCACAGGAGCAGTTTTAGAATCTCAAGAACACAAAAAGCTCAAGTAATGGTCAATTTTAGATTCAAGAGCTAACAAAGCAATTCTGACAGGGCCAATGTCACAAAAGGAGCACTAATTGCGTAACTCGCTAAAACATCCACAAATTGTAATTTTTAGTTCGAGTTGTTTTAAGGTTCTAGCTCATATAGCAAAGACTTAGCTACACATGTAAAAGCATGATAATTCTAGCAAGACAAAGAACTAGACATGACATTGAGCAAGAATTGAAATACTAAAGCTCCAAAGGGTAATAGGCAAAGCTTCATCAATTTTAAAAGATAAGCAGAAAATCTTATAATACAATGCATCTTTTTGGATTTTTCATACCACTTGATGTATTTTTCATATGAATGCAATATGATACAATGAGATGCAATAAAAAGCCTAAAAACCTAAAAAGTTCAAAAAGATCAATAAGTTCAGAAAAAGAACAATAAAAGATTAAAAGAACAAGGTAAGATCAGAAAAGATCGAACTCCCCCTCAAACCAACCCATAGGGATAAATTACCCCTAACTCGCTTCTCAAGGTGGCAAACCTAGTTGGGTCTAAAGGCTTGGTGACGATATCAGCCAGTTGAGCCTCGGACTCCACGAAATGCAGCACAATATCACCCTTCTCGACATGGTCTCTAAGGAAGTGATAGCGAATGTCTATGTGCTTGGTCCTAGAGTGTTGCACAGGGTTCTTAGCAATGTTAATAGCAGAAGTGTTATCACAGAAAAGAGGAACACTAGCGAAACTTAACCCATAGTCCTTAAGAGTGGATACCATCCACAAAATCTGACTACAGCAACTAGCAGCAGCTACATATTCAGCTTCAGCAGTAGATTGTGCAACAGAGGACTGCTTCCTAGAAGACCAAGAAACAAGAGAAGTGCCTAGGAAGTGACAAGTGCCCGAGGTACTCTTCCTATCAAGCCGACAGCCCGCAAAATCAGAATCAGAAAACCCCCGAATGGACAAAGAAGAAGAGCAGGAGTACCAAATGCCATACTGGAGGGTAGAGTGTAAATACCTGAATATGCGCTTAACTGCTTGGCGATGGAAGTTCTCGAGATGCTTGAAACCCGTCGACCGCGTGAAGGAGGTGAACCATCTTGAGTCTCTGGTCATATGACGTGAACAGCCGGAGTCGACAAAGCACGTGTCCTTCCTCTTTCCGCGGCAATCCTGAAAATCAAGGCACAGAAGAACGATGTGTCTCGACATCAAGTTATTTAAAAGGACTTGGGAACCCAATCTCGAGACACACGTCTCATGAGTAGTATGCAAAGCGTATGTTATCCTTGATTCTATTTGCATTCCTATCATGAGTAATGGTCACATGAACATGAGAATTATCCTGTCTAGGAGCATGATGATAAGCATGTGAAACAAATCCTAACCTAGGTTTATTCTTTTCAAAAAGACCATGTCTCATAAAAGCTTTAGGTTGAGTGGATGAAATACTAGCAATATTTTTCTTATCATTTTTCAACCTACGCCAACAAAACTCAATCAAGTGCCCACTCTTTTTGCAATAAGTGCAATGATACTTAATACCACTAGAAGAAGCACCTTTTGTTTGAACAGATGGTTGAGCAAAACTTGCAGATTTAAAAGAAGTTTTTGCAGGTTGAGTTTTGAATTCAATTAACCCATTTTCTAAGACTTGAGTAACTTTTGGCTTTGAATTGTCTTGGATAGAGTTGTATCCTATCCCTTGGTTTTTATAAGGAGTTTTAGACTTGTCAAGAATCATATTTAACTATTTCATACCTTTAGAAAATTTCTCTAATGTGTCCTGAAGGTAAGCATTTTCTTTTCCCAAGTTAACACAAGACTCACAAGTTTTATCCATAGATTTCTTCTTATAAAAAGCAACCTCAAGCTTAAGAGCAGGACATGAAGCACATGTAGTGGATTGAATACTATCCTTAAGTTTTGCATATTTAGTTCTAGCTGCTTCTAAAATATCTTTGATTTCACGTTCACGTTCTAAGCAAGAAGTGCAAGGACTAGAATCAATCACATCAGAAACAACCAACTTGCTAGACTCTAAGCATTTTTCATAAGGAGCAGTTTTAACCTCAACTAACTCAGTCCTAGCATTTTCAAGTTGTTGCAAAGCAGTATCATGCGCAGATTGCAGTTTAGCAAATTCTGAAAGCAAAGCATGGCAAGATGAACATCCATCAGATTCAAGAGGCTTATCATTTGTAAGTTCTAAAGTCAATTTATCTAATTGAGACTCTAAGCCCTTGTTCTTGGCCATGACATACTCTAACGCCTTATCCCGACTCATGATTTGCTCAAACATAGATTCATATCTATCGGAAAGGACATCATAGGAGAGAGGTACCTCATCGTCGTCGACGTCATCGGAGTCGGCCATGAAGCAAACGCCGGTGAAGTCCTTGGCCTTCCCCTTTTTCTTATTTTGAGGGATCTCCTCCTCCTTGTCATCCTCGCTCCCGGAGTCCACATCGCTTAAGGATTGTTCCCCAAAAGCGGCAAGAACCCGGTGAGCTGCCTTTGTCAGCTTGGTAGCATCAAATCTTGATTTGTTCCATTGAGGCTTCTTCCAAGCTGGCTTTCCTTCCTTGTGGTTGCTCTTTCCTTTCAACTTGGGGCAGTTTGCCCGGATATGATTAAGCTCACCACAATCATAGCAAGTCACGGGACCTCCTCTCTTTTTGTTTCTCATATTGTTATAGGCCCGTGTGGCTTTTCTGACTATGAGGGCTAACTCGACCTCAGGAAGACTCTCAAACTCCTCTTCGTGGATTGCAGATAAACCAGCAAGCGAAAATCCAGAACAAGACTCAGAAGACCCATCAGAAGCTCTCTTGAGCGGGTCTGCTACCAATGCTATGTTTTCCTTCTTAGGATGATCAATCCTCTTGATCTCATGAGTCTTGAGCTTGCTATAAAGCAGCTCCAAAGTAAGATCAGAAAGGTTAACGTTTTCCTCAATAGCGGTAGCCTTTATCTCTCACTTCTTGGTGTTGATTGCAGCCAAGAGGTGGGTGGTATTATCAGATTGAGAATATTCAATACCGACAGCTTTCATCTGATTTATCACTTTATTGAAGCGACTGAAAATGTCATCGATGCCCTCTCCAGGACGCATCTCGAATTTGTTGTATTCACGCTTATAGACTGTTTGGCATACTTTCTTGACTTGAGACGAACCCGCATGGTAAGTTTCGATAGTGTTCCAAATCTCGTGCGCAGTCTCAAGATTGCAAATCCGATCATACTCGGTTCTACCAAGCCCACCATATAAAAGATTATTTGCCCTATTGTTGCTTGCCAAAAGGGCTCCTGAAGCCGGCGTAGCAACTTCGGGAACAATGAGCGGGGCTCGAACAACATCCCATAAAGCTTGTCATTCGCTCTCAAGGCAGACTCGCATGCTATTCTTCCAATAGGCATAGTCGTGCCCATCGAAGATATGCGGCTTGGTGGAATATCTATCCATCGCCAAGTTCAGTGACCGGTTAAGATCAAGATTGAACTAACCGGGCTCTGATACCACTTGTTGGACCGAAAAGGCGACTAGAGGGGGGTGAATAGGAGCACGCTCACTTTTTCAACCAAGATCAGATTCAATCCAAATCTCACTCCAATAGCTATGGAAGCTATGAAGATCAATATACCAGTACAACGGAAGACTAGTATTGAATCCAATCTAAACCCCGAAGCAAAACAACCGAAATCAACACGGGCTAAAATTCTAAGTGTTGGGCGGTCTGACCTCTGTGTTAATGGCGGTCGGACCGGTGCCTTGGGCGGTCGGACCGGTCACTGTGGGATCGACATCCAAATCGATGAACAAGAAAATCACCAAAAATAAAGTTGTAAATAGATGTAACTTTTGATCTACAACTCCAAACTTGATGAAACTTGGTACACACCTTCTCTAGGATGTCAGGAACCTATTCCAATCGAAAATTGTGAAGATCCTTGGAAAAGTTCAGACCTTTTTCAGTTTGAGAGGTGGATGGTTTAAAACCGAGTCAAAACGAAAACTAGATCCAAAAACTTGCTCGTGGGTGATTGATGATCAAGATGATCCTAGATGTGTTCCCACATATCACAGCAAGCTAGATCATATAAAGAAATCAATCAAAAATATGTGAATCAAAGAAAGACTCAAAATCACCAAATAAAGAGAAGAAAGGCAAAGAGACACATCTTTGATCAAACTTTCTTTGGATTGATTTGATAGAGTTTGGGTTTATAACTACTCCATCAATGGAGGACAAAGCTCAATCCAAGAGCACGAAATCAAATCAAAACTCTCTAGAACCATAACCTCCACTAATCCTCTCCCTAAGCCAAACTAGGGTTTCAACAATAATGAAATGGTTGAAGGGGTGCAGCCACCTCCCTCCTCTATTTATAGTAGAGATTTAGACCTTCTAGAAGTTCTAACTTAAATGGGCTCCCGTTAAGGCCCAACACAAACGGGTCACACACGGACGCATTTTAAAGCGCCGTCTACAACACCTCTTGACCTAAACCACTTCTCTTTGCGTCGTCTTGCGCCGCGGGTTGGCAAAAGGTCACCAAGGTGGTATTTGGTAAGATTACAAAAATACCCCTTCTCGATCCTTCTCCGAAGACCGAGTCCATCTGCGCGAAGCACTTCGCCTGCTCCGCCACGTGTAGGTTGATCAACGGCTCTCTCCATGTCGGCAAGTCTCTCCCATCCGGCTCCCACCGAAACCACCATGGCACTTGCACCGACTCCCTCACCGCTTGATCAAACCAACCGCACCAATCGTCTGTTCGGTCATCCTTGTCTATTCGCACCACACTTGAGTTCATTGACTCACCCGCATCGCCGATCGCTCGACCTCGCTCTCCAAGCCTAGTCCCGATCATCCTCACCGCTGACCGTCGTTGACCACCAAGCAACCTTCACAACAATAGACAAGCAAATCGAATCCAGAACAAGTTCTTCACAACTTGACCCACGTTAGTCAAAATATGCATCATGCAACACATATGCACCAAACTCATGACTTTGACCTAACTAACGAACAACGCCGCCACAAGGTGATGTTCAGTGACAACCGGCCGACCGCCTCTCGGGGCGGTCGACCGCCCACCCCGCCGGCCTCGATCGCTACTACAGCCGGTCGGACCGCCAATGGGACTTAGCCAAATTTTGGCCCTCAAATCCTGCACCCTACTGGAATTTTATATCTCGAATAACTTTTGACTGGAGACTCCAAAAATCATGAGACCAAGTGCATTGGGATCCCCTCACTTGCCTACACCCTCTATTTTTGGCCCAACCTGTTCTGACCATTTTTGTCACGGTCGGTCCGACCGATTTGGGACCGGTCGGACCGCCATGCCATGGCCAGTCGGACCGCCCCTGTCCAGAAAGCCTGAACGTTCTGAAACTTTATCGAAAACACGTGAAACGACAAACCATAAATGCCATTGCCAATTGTCACATCATCCTAAGATCTGGAGCATATCCCCATGATATCCACAAGAACTATCCCCTCGTGGTGCGGAACGACAACGAGAGATCTTGGTGCTGCTATTTATAGCCGCAAGGGTGGAGGTCGTCCGAGGCATACGCTGCATCCAGTGCTGCGCAGTACCACAAAGTGGTTGGCGATATCGATAGAGTCGGCATCACAGTGCAGCGATGTGACGAGTTGAGCGATGGCGCTTAATGGCCGAGTGACATCAGCTGCCAGCGCACACTTGTCGCATCGTGGCGTTCAGACTCGGCAGGTGTCAACGCCAGCAGGGGAGAGGACACACTGACCAGGTCCACTCGGAAGACCACGACCAAGGGAGGTCTTTGGTCGCACCGGGTTTGACTAACACCCGACTTGGGTCTGCTCGGACGTCCATGACTAGGGCACGGTCGTGGCTACACCGGCTTGTTAAGGTAAACCCTAACCATCCATTGAACTTCTTTCATGTAATTATTTAGCTTTTCCATGTGGCTTGTTGAGTACGGTAGTAGTACTCATTCTTGCCAAATTTGCCACCACTCCACAGAAGAAGATTGGGAGATTGCTGAGAACCCCAATGAGCAGGATTGTGGTGGGCTCCCAGAAGGCAGTGACTACTGTTTTTATGTCTCGATCGTGTTCAAGCGCACATGTGGTGTGTTTTTCTTTTGTCTTGTATTATATTAACTTTGGGCTTGGAAGCCCACGTCTATGTCAAAACTGGTTGTTAAACCTTAATCTTATGTAATAAAAGCTTGATGTTGTTGTAATCGAAAGCTTTTTGAGACACTGCTTACTTCGCAACTGCACATCCTGAGCGGTTGTGAAGAGTTTTAACGGCCCCGGAATCTGGGGCTGTTACAGTTGGTTTGAAATCCCTTCCGGATACGTGGAGTCTTTGTCAGATACAAATAGTCGTTTGCTCTCAATAAAAACACACATATGTAATCAGTTTGATTGAAGCAAGAGAAGGAAAAAAAAGAAACATTGTTGTGCGCCGATGCATGCAGCACAAAAATCTTTCTCGCTTCCCAGTACATGAGTATTTTCTTCTATCGCTTCTTGTCTACGAGAGTTCCTTTGTGCTATCTTGGTGCTATCTTGGTGATATCGCCGAAAACAAGTTACACCCTCAAACTAATTACAAGCAAAAAGATTGTTTCAACAACATATAAGAATTTGCTTACAGAGTAGAAAATAATATATTACAACTTGGCATTTATTACAAGATAGATCTACAATAGGTCAAAATATAAATTACAACATTTAATTAAATTACAACATAAATTCTTGCATTACATTCCGCCGAAACCCTCCTTGTACCATTGTCCACCTATCGCCAGCCATTAAACCCATCATTCGGCCAATCTGAAAACCCGACCCACCGTTCCATCGCTTGCCATCGACCAACACACAAGTAGAGAACCAAATGTGTTAGAATAGAATTAGAATACAGATGTTGCCGTCAGATTCCCCAATGTGCATTAGGATACCCGGAACAAGCTGAGTAGTCAGTCCCTTGACCATCAAGATACCCAGACCAACCGGAGTTAGTCGGCCCCTTGATCATCAAGATATCCAGACCACCCGAGGTCATTCGGCACCTTCCTCTTCCGTAGGTTTCATCACCCGGCAATTTTAGAATCTGACACCAACTTTTACCGCCTTACCTCAACCGTAAAAAAATCAGACAATACCGAATGGACCATTGGCCCAGTCCATTTTCTTAAGCCCAACACCAACTTTCCATATTTTCGATTTACCGTCCGCGGCAGTAAAACCAAAGAATATTGCAAAGAACTCCCCATGGACCAAAAGGTCCTTAGCCCAAATAATAGCACAGGAGAGTAAATGGGATAAGGCAAGGGTCGTAGTGGTCATTAACATGTCCAAGGAAGAGACCCAACCGAATGCCCCCTCATTTCTTAAGCCATTCTCATCCACAAGCCCCCCCCCCCTCATTCACAAGGCACCTTCAACACAAGCAGAACACAAGCACCACTGCCTCCCCACAAAGCAAAGCACAAGGCAAGAACCAAGCCAACACCCACTGCCCTCCTCAAGGACCCAGGAGCACAAGCCAAGAGGTAAGCATCCCACACCCATAGTCAAAAGGAGGGAACCAAGGCATCAAGACAGCAGGGAGGAGGAGCTTGCACAGGAGACCACCACACTAGGAGGAGGCGACAACAGAGCCCATATCAAGCCACCATCAGCTAAGACAACAGATCAGAGCATCGAGGTAACACCTCCTCATTGCCATCTATATATGTTGCTCAAGCTTAATAGCTCAAACACAAACTATACATGCTCAGAGGGTCTCCAACATTAACACCAACATGAAACCCTAGTAATATCACCATACTTTCCATATCCATAACCACAACCCTCGGTATCCATCACAGGGCATGAACAAAACCACTAGCAATGCTACCCTCCCATCTTTTCATCACAGAGCAAAGGGGGACAAAGGGAGTAGAGGGACTGGTTTACCTTAACAGCACCCCACCGTAGATAGCACCAAGTAGCACGCCTCCAGCACATCCACGCATCCACCTCGCATGAGCCACAAGCATTCATTCATCAGACAATAATCGAACCCTCATGAATCAAAAGAATCGATGAAGGAATCAACCTCAAAAACCGAAACCATCAAGAAAAACAAAGTAATAAAAGGGGAGAGAACCGAGCCTCAGCACGCACAAGCGGCGCTGCTGGTGGCCAAAGGCTGAGCCGACCAGGCCATTGCGCGCAGGGCCAAGGGGACGCGGGCCGCGCTAGGCGGCAGCGGCAGGAATCGGGCCATAGAAGGCCGGAGGCCAAAGAGGAGCAGCGAAGGGCCAGGAGCCGCGTGGGAGCACCAGGGGAGGCGGTGCCAGCCACTGGAGGCGTGTAGGACTGCTGAGGCGACGCCAAGAGGAGCGGGCTGGGCCGAGCGGCAGCGCTGGCCACCTGACCGCGTCGGGGACCTCAGGGGGGGCGAGGCGACGTCAGGCCGAACAGGAGGCAGGCTGAGAGACGGCCGCGAGCCGAGGAGCATGCTTAGGCGGCGGCGGCGGCCCAGCAACTGGGGTGGCACTCGGCAGTCGAGTCGGGGGAAGCGAGGGTAGGGCAGAGGTGGTAGCGCCGGCAATCGGCGGCCGAAAGGGGAGGAGCCAAGGCCCAGAGGAGGCGCCTGGGTAGAGAGGGAGAGCCGACCGAGCGAGAGAGAGAGAGAGAGGCGCAGTGGCGCTGGACCATCCGGCCGCGCCGGGAGCAAGGAGGGGCGACTGGAGGCGCAGGGCGGCAGCGGGGTGGTGTAGAGAGTGGAACCGGAGGGGGCGACGCCAGGAGGAGGAGACGGCGCCGTGGGAGATTAGAGAGGAAGAGAGATTTTGGGGAGGAGAAAGAGATGAGGGGGGCTGTGGGGGGTGTCGGCCGGTTTAGGGGGGTGAGGAGAAAAGAGTGATTAGGGGGTTAGGTGAGAGGGATTAGGTGGGATTATGGTTAGAAAATTAGGTTTATGATATTTAAGTATAGTAAAAATTAGGTTTATAATTATCCTGAGTTGGACTAGGGACGTGCAGGTACAGATGAAGCCGTAGGAGACGAGGACCCTTACTACGAGGAGTAGGGTGAGGTGGACGCCCTATTCGACACATAGGACGACTAGGAGGACGAGTGAGCATGGCAGTCAAGAGAGGGACATAGTTCCATTTTGCAATGTAAATTACTATATGTAACATAAGATCTTAGCTCTATGTGGCTAACTGTTGTAATAAATATGTACAGTTTCTATCTTATTTTTCTACTGTGTAACTCTGGTAAAGACTTATTATTCGTTAGAGTAGTATTATTCTGAGTAAATAAATAGTAATTCGTATAATTAAATATGATTAGCACTAAGACAATGACACAGAGCGGGCGTCACAACTTTCGTCATTTTCAGTAACAGCACCAGTTCGGTGGGCAGCAGCTAGCTACTTGGGTCGATGGGTATATCCGTACACGCTTGCCGTTTGTCTTAAATATATATATATATATAAACTGGATACGCTTGCCGTTTGTCAGAGCATGCGGTCCAGGAACCACTACGCTACATGCTCTTCACGGACCACACATGCTCTAATTTGTCGGCATGGTACGTGCGCGCAGGATTTGTAATTGATCTTTGTAGCAGATACTAGTTTTCTTCTACTTCAGACTTCAGAATTAACCCGGGTGAAAATTTTCCATTAGCCCACTGTGGAAGTAGAAAAAAAAAACACTGCATGTTAGAAGTAGAACACACAAACATATGTAGTGGCGAAGTCACGAAAATAGAAAAAGAAGAGAGAGAGAGAGTTCTAAGGTTGAAGCTAACGCAACACAAATTTACCGTACATACATTGAACGATTTTATGCAATTCAAATTTATATATATATATAATACAGTAAAAATAATACATCGACCGGATAGTATTAACGAAATAACGGTAATTATGCATGAGTAGTAGTGCTGCAGCACCCAAACACCTGTACCATTTGGCTTACTTGGTGCACTCACTCGTCAGCCATCATAGCCTTCACCCTTAGTTTGCTGGCATGCCCCGCATCATGCATGCATGCATCGACCTTAATGGTAGTAGTATCTCTAGAGGTTACAGCAAGGAGGGATGGGATATATCATAGATGTGAACTTGGGCCGTGCACTCACTGACCCACTTGCTGTATACGATGTATCACGTGAAGCAGCGCTTGGTCTGGTTCGCCGACGGGAATCGCCAGTCACCCGGCGTCGTCACCACCTTGATCAGTTGATCCGCCGAATCAAAGGGACATGCACATGATCACTGGCCGACGAGCAATTAACAGCAGATATACACTCTGTTACTGCCTACAACTTCCCCTTGGACAATAACGACATGACAAAGGACAAAACTAGCGAGGATCCAACGGTGAGTGGCTTGTAGTGTTTGACAATGAACGGACAAAACTAGCTGATAACCGCATGAGAAGCAAGAGAAGAGAACTGGATTTTCTGGCGAAACGGCCGATTTGAGTGTCATCTCGGCCTGCCTGTGCGTAAACAAAACCCCCGTTAGGCCTGCTACGAAACGTCAACTCGGCGGCCTAGTCGACATGCTCGACGTGAAAAGCCCAAATCGCACGCCCACGCTGCTGCTGTACCACGATAGACCGCGCGATTTGTGGCCACGGCCCTCTCGGCCGTGCGCGCTCAAGCATGCACCGGTCGCAGATCTCATGCTGAAGAGTAGACCAGACCAGACCAGACCAGACCAGATAGCTTTAGTAGAATCGAGCAACCGTTCACTTGGATACATGCTTCATGCTTGTGCCTGAAGCTGATGGGAAAGGTTCGAGAAGGCATAGGAAACATAGGTAGAAGAAGTAGCTAAGAGAGTTAGTTACCCATGTCATGTCACTCCTCCATCGAGCTTTTGTCGCAACAAAGATTTGAGAGTTGTTTTGTCACTTAATGGCTTAGTTACGTACTACTTAAGGTTTGCTGGCCCAGTTGTTATTCTTGACGCCCAAAAAGTCCTTCGTGTACTCGCGATATTCTACTGCTAATCTACTGCTAAGGTTTCCCTAGTTTTTTTTTTTGTGTCTACGTGTACTCCTTTTATAATGCTCTGCACACCAGATGTTGGAACTGAAATCATGAAGATATCACCTCTCGAAATAGGCAAATAGCTTGTTGTTATGGTAATCCCCACCAAAAAAAAAGCCAGGTCAAAGCTCTGGCTGATGCAGTCTGGTAGCCGAGATCTCATGTTTGTCCTAGCTTTTGCTTTCAGCGTGCTGCTATAGTGCTAGCAACTTTCCAGCTATGGCGACAGTTTGGAGGGGTTTGGCCGAGGGAACCAGAGTTAATATGTTTTCCCCCCCTCTAAAGACACACCCGTAAACAGCTTATGTTTGTGCTAACTTGAAGCTTAAGCATAATTAAACCTAGCCGATCTGCACACCGGGGGCGGACTCAGCAACAGGATGAGTCCGGGCGGCCACCCAAGGTACGTTGTCGGTTGGCAATGTCCTAGGAGCCAGGACAAGAGACTGAGTGGGAGTATTGGGTCGTATGATGAAGAAATAAGTATGACTCAACTTAGTATCCGCTAGTCATATGGTTATAGCTCCCTCCTGCATTCAGGAGGGAGAGAGGCTCGAGCAGTCCAGTCGAGACATCGAGCTAGCCCTAGCGGCTGTCGGCTAGCGAGCGAGGCAGACTTGAAGCAACGCTGCTTGAAGGAATTAGTTGGAAATATAATGGATTGGGATTTGTGATTGATTGAACGTTTGATTTGCTATATTAGAATTGTATCGAATACAAATAACAGTGCAAGCGAAAACGTAGCAATTATTCTGCCCAACCTAAAAAAATTGGAGTCCGCCAATGTCCACACGAGCACAGTCCATCACGTTATGCCTGCCTTCATACCGGAACTGTAGACGTTTGGTCCTACTTAATGAGAGCAAATCAAACAAAATACCAGTTTCGATCTGAAACTGAAACCAAAAACCTTGCGGTCCTACCGATTTGGGCATGTATCCGGGGGCAGAGCTGGTACTGGAGCTTCTAGGATAATAATTCGAGGTCTAAAGTTAAAATATCACATAATTTTGTTTTGAAAAAACAAAAAAAATATATCAACTTTCAACCAAATGTAGTTAGACTGACCCGAGATGCCCATGGCCAGCTCTGCACCTGCATGTATCAGCAGTCAAGTGAAACCGGACGTGGCCCCGGTCAACATTCCCCGCAGGGCAGGGCCGTTGATCGGAGCCCTCTGTCGGCGCGAACAACAGCCGCAAACCGGCGGCAAACGGAGCCTCGTATGCGGTATGCGGCGGCCACCCGTCTCGGCGTTAGCAACATGCCATTTTCGCCATCTAGCTCACATTCTCGCTTCCAAAGAAACAAGCATGGCCTAAACTTAGAATGCTGCACAGCACAACCCGATTTAGGAGTATATTTTCCTCTGACGGTACAAGTTGGTATTCATGAGAGGAATGTTCAATTTGTCGAGTTGGTATCTACAGATCATGCCAGGTTTTGGCCATCCAAATCGGGAAGCCCGTGTCTCACATTTTTTTCTCTCGAAACTATCTGTGTCTCACATTTTTCATCCATCACGTTTTAGACATGTTCAAACTCCGGGTTGGAATTCGGGCCGATCATAGAAAAGCCCGGCTCGAAACTTTGTTTTACAATAAAATAATATTATTTTAACTCCTTTTCAAATTAAAATTAATATTTACTTCATTTCGAGAAAAAAAAAGTTTTTATTATTTTTATTGTCATTGTCGGGCTTTTCTATATTTCGGTCTAGGGCTTCGGGCCAAAAATCAAGGCGCGAGCGTCGAAAATTCGGGTCAGGCTCGAGCCGGGGTCGCCCATGAAGAGGTCTAATTTAGGACCTGTTTTGTTTGTGTCCTAGGGCGCTGTGTCTTGGCCAAGATGCTCCCGAGGGTGCACCAGGAACGTGTTTAATTGCAACCCTGCTTATCTCTCTGGTCGAGACACCCCCTCCATGCCCAGGCTCATAAAAATGAACGCTTGGGAGCCAGGCGTCTCAACGGGTAGTGAAGGATTGTCTTCCTCCCTGGTTGATTGCAACCCTGTTTATCTCAACGGGTAGTGGAATTGGTGTCGTGAAGTGGTGTTGGTACGGGTGTCAGAGATAGTGTTGTTGGAAAGATCCGAAAGAGGATTGAGACTGGAGTCAGACGTAATGGTCTGTGATAAAGGTAGAGGTGGTAGAGACCAAGAGTGCGAGTGTGTGGGCAGAGTGGTGGAGGCCGAGGGTGGATGGGGCATGAGGGTAGAAGAAGATGAGGTTGAGGTCGGAGCAGCTGTTAAATGATGGAGATGGATTTGGTGACATCCCTGGTAGTATTGGTGGTGAGCGACTTTTGATCTTTGTGATGGTATTGGTTATGGAGTTGATAGATTGTAGATTTTGTTATATTCTAATAGTGGTATTGTAATGTGTAACCAGATGGATATTTCATGTCTATCTTGAGGGGGTGTTGGAGATTTTAGAGTTGTTAAAAATATTAGAATTTAGATAAGAGTTCAAGTTGTGTGCGAGTTTAACAGTCCGAGTTGGATTGTATTCTTTACCACTATAAATAAAGGGTGTGAGGGTCCTAAGAGACACACATAATTATTTCTAAAATTCTCCTGATGTCTACATGCAATATCGGGCTAGACTCAGTTCATGCAAATATCCCCTGACCGAGCTTCGCTGTCGAGCTAGGCCGCGCGAACGCAGGTGCGCGCGGTTCCGAGGCCAAGACGATGCACCCGTGCGTGCATGACCCTACCGTTAGGGTTATCCCTGGCTGCCCTCACTCCATCCGCGCTGCATTCCTCGTCCTCGCTGCTCTCACTACTCTCTGCCTCGAGCTCGCTCACATCTCCATTTTTTGCAGTGTTCTCCCTCCACCGAGCACGGAGATAAGACCGACGGAGGTACCCACCGCAGCCCCTCCTCCACCCCCGCCGATTTATGTCCCACAGCGTCCCGGCATTTCCAGCACTCGCTGGACCGGTCCACGCCACACGTGGGGCAGCAGTGGCTGGGCCTAGCTGGGGTGGTGGCCGCGTACGCGCTGCGCGTGTGGTTCGTCGGTGGCTACTACATCGTCACCTACACCCTTGGCATCTACATCCTCAACCTCCTCATCGCCTTCATCTCGCTGCAGGTCGACCGCCGAGGTCAACGACGTTTTCGGCGAGGGGCCTGCGCTCCCCACCCGCGCCTCCAAAGAGTTCCGCACCCTTCGTCCGTTGCCTCCCCGAGTTCAAGTTCTGGTGCGATCCGTTGTTCTCGCTTGCGTAATTCGGGTCGAATCGTGGGTGTATCTGCTATAGAGGAACTGGAATATGTATGCGTGGTGGGATCTTTTGCGTATGTGCTATTGAGGAACTGGAATATGTATGCGTGGTTCTTGCTTGCTTGACTGGGCTGAAGGGTGGAATCTTTGTTGGGTTGCTAGAGGGATTCGGGTAAATGCTGTGAGATCTGTTTTTTTTTTCAGTGTCGTGAACCTGAGAGATCTTGATAATTGGGGAGGGGAGATCCGTTTTAAGAAAGTGAATATTTGTTTGTTTTTGTCTCACCAGAAAATACACGCATTCTTGTTTTGCTGGTAGATGTCATAGGTAGAAAAATGGACCAGTTTCCTCTGATTTAGCAGTCAGATTAAAGGTGCTTGTAAATCGTAATGGGTATGGCAATATGCCGGAGTATAATGCTGAAGATATGGTGAGATATTGACTTAACAGAAAGAACCATTGCATTTGCATGACAGCAACTCGAAGAGTGTTGATTTGGGAAAGATGTCGAGTGTCAGTAAATTTAGTGTGCAGTAGATGACATATCACATATTTGCAGATGTATGGGCTGATCCGAAGAGCATCCAGTGAATTAAAATTCGAGTGACCTATGATCAAATCAGTAGAAAACTCGGGCTAATGCAATGCGGTAGGCTAACTAATCGCACAAATTGTCTATTGCTCGCTAATTTGCTGTCATATATCCATGCTACCGTAGGTTTTGGCTCAGCTGAGAGAAGTGATCTGATCTCAATGACCCTAGCACTCAAAGCGATTTCCCTGTGCATTCGTGTTGTCTGAAAACTGCTGTTTCATTGTCAATCCTTAGCGTTAACTCTATTGATTGCTCAATAGTTTGGGAGTGAAGTTAGTAAGTTACGTCCTTAGCTATTTTTTCGTCCAACTCAAACATCGTACTAAGAGGTATTATCACTATCCACTATAAGAGGTGAGTACACTCTGCCACATGTAGGGCTGGAAACGAGCCGAGCCGAGTCGAGCTCGCCCAGGTTCGGTGTGAATTCCGGCTCGGCTCGTTTGGAAAACGAGCTCAAATCACGGCTCGGCTCGAAAAAAGCTCGAGCTGGCTCGAAAAGCTCATTCGAGCTGGATGGCGCCTGGAGGGTGGGCCGGCGGATGGAGGGCAGGCTAAGGAATGGGCCGGTTTTTTGTGGGCCGAGCCAATCGAGGCTCGCAAGCCAGCTCGAACTCGGCTCGTTTTTGTGTGAGCTGAATGGTGGGCTCAGCTCGAGCTCGAAAAATCACGAGCCCAAGCCGAGCCGGCTCGCGAGCTTCGAGCCGTTTTTCCAGCCCTAGCCACATGCAATCAACCAAACAACACAATATTGCATCCAGACATGCATGTACTCTCCTGATGCATCCAACCAAAACATCTCAGCACATCTTGGTCTAATAGAAACAGACAACCAAACAACTCACAATTGCATCCAATCAACCTAACTAGGTTCAGACTGAATGACTTACATACGGACCAGGATAGAAGCACGCGGACAACCAATCACTCCCATAGTATCATGATTTTTTAAATAATATCATTTTAAAAGATAACTATAAAAATAAATAGTCAAAATAAAAAATTACAAAACTAGACCCATGTCGCTAATTAGAATGGCGACCGGAGTCTATCGCCAATTGGAATTGGCGCAAGGGCCTAACCACTGGCGACAGGGGGCTCAATAGTACGCAGAGCTCTGTCACTAGTTGAATTGGCGACAGGTGCCTGTCGCCAATTCAAATGGCGATAGGGATCTTCACTCCTTTTGTATTGAGTATTTCTGAGCAGATATGTTGTCGATATATCACACCGATAGTATATAACATTCAGCACAACGTCATAACATCTTTTGTTGATAAATAAAAATTTCGCTAACTATTTTTGAGCATATTCTTGTTGACAAATCACAATGACATTACATAACATTCAGCATAACGTCATAACATCTTTTGTCAATAAATCACAACGGCATAACACATAGTTTTTTTTTACAAATCAAAATGATATTACAAAGCATTGGACACCGCATATTTCAACTGGACGAACCTTTCCCGTGACCACGATCTCATCGTCCCCCATGTGGACCGCCTCAAGTTGGGTGGTCGGATGAGATCCCCGCAGTGACTTTCGGAGTACTGATGTCTCCTTCGTCCTGAGGATTTCTCGTATAGTATTTCTTCAAGGTGTGCCCAGACTCCTGTAAATTGAGCATTTGTTCGTACGACGTTCGGCTTCTGCTTCGTTTATGTCATTCCTAATGTGTCGTACCTGTCGCCGGCCAACCTTTCCCTTCAGTTTATCAATATTCACGGCCCAGATAAGTTAGTCCCAGGTCGGATGGCCGGTGAAATGGCCAACCACGGTGTAACCATACTCTACACTCCAGGTTTGCATCACCTCCTCCTTATTGTAAGATCGAGGTGGCCGACTAGAGGGGGGTGAATAGGCGGTTTTAAAAATCTATCGGGCTAAACCAATATATAAATGCGGAAGCTAATAGCGAATTGGTTTTGCACAATTAAAACCTAAATCAACTAGGCTCAACTAAGTGCACCGACAATACAAGAGAGCAATCATATAATGATATATAAGCAATTAAAGCATGTAATGAAAATTTGCTCAAAGTAAAGCACAAGTAAAACAAGATGACACTATTATGTTTTACCGTGGTGGTCGGAGACTTGCCGGTCTCCCCTAATCCACGTTGAGGTTAGCCCAAACAAATTGGACCGGCTCCACTAATTAAGCCAACACCTCCGAGGTAAGTCCAACACTTGGACCGGTTCCAAACCGAACCAACACCTCGCTCCACTAGGGTTGCTCTTCCTCCGCTCCGGAGATGGCGAGCACCAAACCACTCACAACAACGCCGGCCTTCTCACAAGCTTCTTGAGAAGATCACCGCACGACGCCCACGCCTGCCTAGGTGCTCGGCAAACACCAAGAGAAACAAGTCTCAACGATCACTTGAACTAATCAAGTGTCAACGCCAAGTGGATACTCAATCCACTACCTAAGGCAACACATGCACTTAGGGTTTGCTCTCAACACTCACTAAGTGCAACACATGCACAAAAGAGATGAGAGGCTTGCTCTTAGCTCAATAGAATGAATATGGGCACCAAAGAACCTCTCCCAACCGGCCAAGGTGGCTATATATAGCCCACACACAAAAACTAGCCGCTGGAGGCAAAGTTGCGAAAAATCAGAAATCGGAAGTTCCGCCAACTAATATGCGAACTACCGCTTTCACTGCTCATGGGTCAGACGGGTGCATAACGGCTCAAAACTAGCCGTTAAAGTTTGGTGCGGAAGTTCCAAGAAGATAATGGCGGAACTTCCGATAATATCGGAAGTTCCTATTTTTCGGCGGAAGTTCCGCAGCTCAATTTCAGCACGATTTACACTCGGTAAAAAGGTCATAACTTTTGACTCCGATGTCGGAATTGAGTGATCTCGACTCTATGGAAAGCTTATTCAGAGGGCTACACAACCCACCTATTTGATTGATCTCAAACACATTTGATCAAATCAAAAGCACAACTCCAAAGAGCCACTATCATGATCTAAGTCCAAATAAATAGCAATAAGCAATCTTAGACCATGCCAAGGAATATGCATGAATCCCAACAATTTGCAAAACATATTTGCAAACTTAGATTATGCCACAAGGTGTAGGTACATGGACTTCAACCATTTGCAAAACACATTCGCAAAAGTATAGTCACATGCTACAAGGATTAATCAAGATAAGCCTAAACTATTTGCAAAACACATTCGCAAATAATAGCATCATGCCATGTAGAGCTAGAGCAAGCAAGATTGAGCTATTAACACATGATGAGACTCAAGCTACTAGACAAGACCCTCTTAATAGTACGGCAACCTATACTAGCAATCCGGTCTTCCAACCAAACACCAAGACCGTAAAAGACTAGGAACACATCCTTAGCCCTAGCTAGTCATACCTTGTCGTGAGCATCTTCTTGAAGCTTGATGACGACATCTTCACTTCAAGTCCGTGTCATTGTCTTGACATGCATCAACCCATGATGCATCCTTTACTTGACCTCCATCAACACATGATGGATCTTCTCTGACTTGACGATCAACTCATGATCATCTCCTTCTTCGAGATCTTGTTATGCATCAACACACGATACATCCTCTTCTTGAACCTTGACTTGATGACGATCAACTCATGATGTCATCCAAAGTCTTCGCCACCCTAGAACATAGCCTATTCATCCAACTCATGAAAATGTTAGTCCCACAATGATTAACCATAATTATCAAGATATACATGCAACAAATGCTTCAACAAACTATTGTAGAAAGGTGCAGACTACCGCCAACTATCATGCAGAGTTCCGACATCTAAGTTCCGCTCATTTCATTGCGAAGTACCGCACTTGCGAAAATGGCTAAGTCCCTAAAAGGGTACTCTCGAAAATCAAACCGCGCATTTTTCTGACCATCCGATAATCTAACTTCCGCTTTATCATTGCGAACTTCCGCACTCGAGAAATCGGCTAAGTCCCAAACCGGATGCTCTCGAAAAATCAAGTCACTGAAATCGGATCGTTCGATAATCTAACTTCCGCACGATAACGCCGAACTTCCGACAGTACGAGAGAAAGATTTTGCTTTTAAAACCAAACCAAAAGACAATGCATGATCCTAAGTTGATCTTTTACCATCTTTGCATTTCCTTTTCATGTCTTCATTCGCACTCGGACTAAGCCTTGAACACATTTTAGCACACACATTAGTCCCCAACACAATTGCAAATAATTGAATATAAAGCAATATGAGTATATATGAACTACACAAGTTTTATATACTCAAAGGATTTGTTTCAAAGTAATGATCCTTAATATATGAGGAGAATGGAATATGGATCAATACTTATGAAACCACAAAATATAGAGTGAACTCCCCCTAAATGTGTGCATACACAAATGTGTAATAAGAACATATGCACATATTCAAGTTTAACTTATGGTTGAGTTCAACCTATATTTTGGATTCGAGGAATGCAACAATATATAAGATTAAGATGTCGATTGCATACCTCATTGAATTTCACCTTTATATCCAAATGAGACTACACAAGATATTACTAGATAAAAGAGTTAGTCTCATATTTGGATTTGTCATTAATCACCAAAACAATCCATTAACTCATAATGGCGGGTCTAGATCTTTCACTTATTGAAAAAGTTAGAGAGCTACTGGCCGGGATACTGTGTCACCGTCGAACATGCGACCATGATATGGGAGCAGGGCCTTTGCAGAAGAAAGGGATTGTTGTAAGTGCATACGTAACTAGCGCGGTGTAGCGTGTACTCGTGCGTGATCCTCTCGCAGTTCATCCCACAACGTCCTTTATCCATACATATTATTTTGAAGCGAAGCTACCTTGTGCTCATCTTGAATATTCGGTGCATCTCACCCTTCTTACTCTTCTCCTCTATGTACTTGGTGATCATGATGGAGTATAGTACTATTTCATTTGCCATGGCGAGCGACACGTTATTATTTCTGTCAACAAAGTAATTTGTGGTACCACGGAGAATTACCTCCATAATAGTAACCAAAGGGAGACACCTTGCGTCGCGCATGACCTAGTTGTACATGTCGATTAGATTGGTTGTCATGACACCATATCGAGCACCATCACTATCATGTAGTAGTGACCACTTCTCCTTAGGCTCATGCTCAATCCAGTCCGAAAAGCATTTTACCTACACCCCTGCCTTCCTTGTCATACTGGGACCATCTGTGGGTAGCTGTGGCAATGCTTTAGGGGACTGGTCAGCGCTTGGGGCGGCCCTTTTCGCTGCCTCCCTTCTGTGCGTCCAGGCCCGCTCATCCAAAATCTCCCAGAGTGCTTCAAACTTTCACTATTGGTTCTGGTTGTACAACCGCTTAAACATGCTCATTAAGTCCCTGTTGCAGAACTACTTGTAGAAGTTTGCACCCAAGTGTCTCATGCACCACCTGCTCTGTAGATCCGCCCATAGAAGTGGTTCATTATCCCGTCGTGCTGATCATGTATGATACATACGTTTAGACGGCTCTGTACAACAGAAATCCTTAAATTCCTCTAGAACCACAAACCAGTTGTCCATGTTCTTGCTTTCAATGAAAGCGAATGCCACGGGAAGAACTTGATTGTTCCCGTCCATTGCTATTGCAGTCAGTATCTAGCCCTTGTACTTTCTAGTCATGAATGTGCTATCCACGCACAAGATTGCATAGCAGTGCCAGAATGCATTAATGCATGAACCAAAAATGAAGAATACTTGCTGCAGTACCATCTTATTGGCCCACTTCGGATGCATGGAGTCTTTAATGTCGATATGAGTGTTGTTGTTCCTGTCTTATATGACTCAGAGTAGCTCGGGGAGGTTGTTGTAGGAGTCCTTGAAAGTATCGAACCTTGATTCCAATGCTTTCTGTTTTGCCCTTCACACCGTGGCATAGCTGATTGTGGACTGGAATCCTGCCTCAATCGCCCAAATGATGGATCGTGAACTCAAAATCTAGATTATCCATGATCTCACTATACATGAGGTTGGCGATAAAGCCTAATGGCAGGTTCCTACGGACTGCACTGACTCAATGACGACACATGTGTAAGGGACCACTATAGAATATTTCCAGTAGGTGTCCTACTTAGACTGAAATGCGTGCACTCACCAAGGACATCCCTCTATGTCGCAGTTCATGTCGTAGCATCTTGGGTTAGACTTGACGTCTGTGAATGTAGGTCGCACCGACAAGGCCTAGAATTTGACCGCCTCCTGCACGACATCCTTGCATTTGTACATAGCTCCTCGCCTGACCTCGCTCTGGTTGTACTCTCATGGCACGCGGGAGCCTTCGTTAACGATGAGGTTGTCGAACTGGGATGTGTTCCACTTGGATGGAACCGCATGCTAGTCCACATCATCATTGTCATCGGATCCTTTATCTTCCGACAATGCCATATAGTCCCAGTCTTCGATATCTTCCTTTGCACTAGGGCTTCTAGCTCCCATCCTCGTTTGTAAGTCCACTAGCTTACCTGACTAAAGGAGCTACCTCTATAGGGTCTTCATCGACAGTATCAGCAACTCCAGGAGCTTCGGCCATTGTGTGCGTCGCGTGTGGCTAGAGTCCCCAACTTTTTCTTCGGCATCACCACCTCCTTCTTGTTCAGCCGTTGATGCAGGAGTAGGCTTGGCATAAGCCTGGGCCTAAAGGACCAAATCCCACCCTTTCTCTCGCCATGCGTACATATGACTTTCCATAACCTTGTTCCCTTGAGCTGCACTAACTTCCAATATGTACACTACGTTGATGGGGGCAACTCAATCTTAGGTCATATACAATATGGTCCAAATTAAATGAGTGAAACAACCACCGTATCATAGCGCCCATGTATACCGCTCTAGTTTTAGCAGGGGCATGGTCGCCGATTGGAAATAACGCAAATTAATCTACTCGGGATCCTCAAGAATATTTCTCTGACCATACTAAATTTTAAAATTGATGACGTCCGACATATTTGATGCACTGCACCTGTAAACAAGATTTCTACGATTAACCACATATCTAAAACCAAACTACTAACTAAAAAGGATTATGTACAACATACTGCACTACGTACACGTACATCTAAAACTATGTAATCCACTCGATTAAAAAAACTACTGAAAGGTGAGCGACCAGACGGGGCAACGCCTCGGTAGCTTCTCTCATCCTCTTTAGTCATCTCTCTTTCCTCCCATCTTTCTCTTTTTTCTGAATAAAAGTAAGTTTTTTCTCCGATTTTTATGGTTTCAATGGTCTTTTATAGGAAAGATTGTGTCGTCATTTGAAATGGTAACAGAGATTTGTGGGATCCCTATCGCCATTTGAAATGATGATTTTTCAAATTTTATTTTTTTTTAAAAAGAATAGGGTTCCTTGTCCCCAATTGAAATGACGATAGAGAGCTCTGAACACTGTTGAGCCCCTATGGAATTATCGTCATTTCAATTGGCGATATGGAGCTAGTTTTGTCATTTTTTTTTTATTTTAAATATTATTTTCTACTTGTTTTTTAAAATTAATATTATTAAAAAAATCGTAGTATCGCACGCTGCTCGAATTCACACTCCTCAAATTCCCCTTACGCCGCGGATTCACCGATCACAGACTGACAGTCACGTCCACATTCTCACGCGCAAAAACAACCATGACCCAATAAACTAAGCCTAGAAATCATAAATAGCGAGAGTTAATCGCCGGCCATCCATCCCCCTTCATTCCTTTCGCCCGACACCCCGAGCCCAGAAATAGGCGCCGTCTACGCACCAAAAGGCTCCCCATCCAGCCCCAGCCCACCCCTCCCCTCCGCGGCCGCGGCATCCCCTTCCTCCACCGCGTTCACGCGCTCCCGTCCCTTTCCCCTGTTCATATCCAGGCTCCTCCCCCTCAGGCAGGAGCACATCTAGCCCCCCTTTTTATTTGGCCTTTCCTTTCCGAATAAAGGAAACGAATAATCGCAAGAGCGATCCCATCCTAACCGGAGATTTAAGGCACCGCGATTTGGTTTGATCTCCGGAACAATCCCGCCAGGTTGCCTGGTTGCGTCGTCCGGGAGAGGTGAGAAGGAGAGGTTCTTCGGCATCTTGTTTGGGCTGGGTTGCAGCCGAGGGCACGACAAGACGGCGGGCGCGGCGGCCAAGAAGATGCGGGTGCTGGAGGACGAGCTCTTCCCGTCCACGCCGGGGAAGGTCAAGATCGAGAGGGCGGGCAGCGCCATGAACCGCCAGCTCCACCGCTGCTTCGCCTCCACCAGCACCATGTTCCTCTGGGCGCTCTTCCTCGTCGCCATGACCGCATCCTACCTCAGCTTCCAGTCCTTCGTCGACACGTCCTCCAAGTACTTCGCCGCCTCATGGGGGGGCCTGCACTGGGAGCGCCAAATCCGCGCGTCCGCCGCGCCGAGGCGGCCGCCGGGATCGGCGGCCGGGGCCGGGATGTCGGTGCTGGTGACGGGCGCGGCAGGGTTCGTCGGCACGCACTGCTCGCTCGCGCTCCGGAAGCGAGGGGACGGCGTCGTCGGCATCGACAACTTCAACTCGTACTACGACCCTCGCTCAAGAAGGCGCGCAAGGCGCTGCTCGCCTCGCACGGGATGTTCGTCGTCGAGGGCGACATCAACGACGGCCGCCTCCTCGCCAAGCTCTTCGACGTCGTGCCCTTCACGCACGTGCTCCACCTCGCAGCGCAGGCCGGCGTGCGCTACGCCATGGAGAACCCGGCGTCCTACGTGCACTCCAACATCGCCGGCCTCGTCACCCTCCTCGAGGCCTGCAAGGACGCCGACCCCCAGCCGGCCATCGTCTGGGCTTCGTCCTCCTCTGTCTACGGCCTCAACGACAAGGTCCCCTTCTCGGAGCGCGACCGCACCGACCAGCCGGCCTCCCTCTACGCCGCCACCAAGAAGGCCGGCGAGGAGATCACCCACACGTACAACCACATCTACGGCCTCTCCATCACCGGCCTCCGCTTCTTCACCGTGTACGGGCCCTGGGGCCGGCCGGACATGGCCTACTTCTCCTTCACCCGCAACATCCTACAGGGGAAGCCCATCACGGTGTACCGCGGCAAGGACCATATCGACCTGGCCCGCGACTTCACCTACATCGACGACATCGTCAAGGGCTGCCTCGGCTCCCTCGACACAGCCGGCAAAAGCACTGGCACCGGCGGCAAGAAGCGCGGGCCAGCGCCCTACAGGATCTTCAACCTCGGCAACACCTCTCCCGTCACGGTGCCCAACCTGGTCTCCATACTGGAGAAGCACCTCCGCGTGAAGGCCAAGAAGAACGTGATCGAGATGCCCGGCAATGGCGACGTGCCATTCACCCACGCCAACATCTCCCTCGCGAGGCTGCAGCTCGGGTACAAGCCGACTACCAACCTGGACGTCGGGCTGAAGAAATTCGTCAAGTGGTACCTCTCCTACTACGGCTACACCAGGGGATCCAATCATTTCTGACTAAAATCCATCCTAATTGCTGATTTTTTCTTTTTCCTCCCATCTTTCTCTTTTTTTTTTTTGAATAAAAGCAAGTTTTTCCCTGATTTTTGTGGTTTTCATGGTCTTTTATAGGAAAGATTGTGTCGTCATTTGAAATGGTAACAGAGATTTGCGGGATCCCTATCGTCATTTGAAATGATGGTTTTTCAAATTTTATTTTTTTAAAAAAGAATAGGGTTGGCGACAGGTCCCTGTCCCCAATTGAAATGACGACAGAGAGCTCTGAACACTGTTGAGCCCCTATGGAATTATCGCCATTTCAATTGGCGATATGGAGCTAGTTTTGTCAAATTTTTTTATTTTGACTATTATTTTCTACTTGTTTTAAAAACTTAATATTATTTAAAAAAATCGTAGTATCGCACGCTGCTCGAATTCACACTCCTCAAATTCCCCTTACGCCGCGGATTCACCGATCACAGACTGACAGTCACGTCCACATTCTCACGCGCAAAAACAACCATGACCCAATAAACTAAGCCTAGAAATCATAAATAGCGAGAGTTAATCGCCGGCCATCCATCCCCCTTCATTCCTTTCGCCCGACACCCCGAGCCCAGAAATAGGCGCCGTCTACGCACCAAAAGGCTCCCCATCCAGCCCCAGCCCACCCCTCCCCTCCGCGGCCGCGGCATCCCCTTCCTCCACCGCGTTCACGCGCTCCCGTCCCTTTCCCCTGTTCATATCCAGGCTCCTCCCCCCCTCAGGCAGGAGCACATCTAGCCCCCCTTTTTATTTGGCCTTTCCTTTCCGAATAAAGGAAACGAATAATCGCAAGAGCGATCCCATCCTAACCGGAGATTTAAGGCACCGCGATTTGGTTTGATCTCCGGAACAATCCCGCCAGGTTGCCTGGTTGCGTCGTCCGGGAGAGGTGAGAAGGAGAGGTTCTTCGGCATCTTGTTTGGGCTGGGTTGCAGCCGAGGGCACGACAAGACGGCGGGCGCGGCGGCCAAGAAGATGCGGGTGCTGGAGGACGAGCTCTTCCCGTCCACGCCGGGGAAGGTCAAGATCGAGAGGGCGGGCAGCGCCATGAACCGCCAGCTCCACCGCTGCTTCGCCTCCACCAGCACCATGTTCCTCTGGGCGCTCTTCCTCGTCGCCATGACCGCATCCTACCTCAGCTTCCAGTCCTTCGTCGACACGTCCTCCAAGTACTTCGCCGCCTCATGGGGGGGCCTGCACTGGGAGCGCCAAATCCGCGCGTCCGCCGCGCCGAGGCGGCCGCCGGGATCGGCGGCCGGGGCCGGGATGTCGGTGCTGGTGACGGGCGCGGCAGGGTTCGTCGGCACGCACTGCTCGCTCGCGCTCCGGAAGCGAGGGGACGGCGTCGTCGGCATCGACAACTTCAACTCGTACTACGACCCCTCGCTCAAGAAGGCGCGCAAGGCGCTGCTCGCCTCGCACGGGATGTTCGTCGTCGAGGGCGACATCAACGACGGCCGCCTCCTCGCCAAGCTCTTCGACGTCGTGCCCTTCACGCACGTGCTCCACCTCGCAGCGCAGGCCGGCGTGCGCTACGCCATGGAGAACCCGGCGTCCTACGTGCACTCCAACATCGCCGGCCTCGTCACCCTCCTCGAGGCCTGCAAGGACGCCGACCCCCAGCCGGCCATCGTCTGGGCTTCGTCCTCCTCTGTCTACGGCCTCAACGACAAGGTCCCCTTCTCGGAGCGCGACCGCACCGACCAGCCGGCCTCCCTCTACGCCGCCACCAAGAAGGCCGGCGAGGAGATCACCCACACGTACAACCACATCTACGGCCTCTCCATCACCGGCCTCCGCTTCTTCACCGTGTACGGGCCCTGGGGCCGGCCGGACATGGCCTACTTCTCCTTCACCCGCAACATCCTACAGGGGAAGCCCATCACGGTGTACCGCGGCAAGGACCATATCGACCTGGCCCGCGACTTCACCTACATCGACGACATCGTCAAGGGCTGCCTCGGCTCCCTCGACACAGCCGGCAAAAGCACTGGCACCGGCGGCAAGAAGCGCGGGCCAGCGCCCTACAGGATCTTCAACCTCGGCAACACCTCCCCCGTCACGGTGCCCAACCTGGTCTCCATACTGGAGAAGCACCTCCGCGTGAAGGCCAAGAAGAACGTGATCGAGATGCCCGGCAATGGCGACGTGCCATTCACCCACGCCAACATCTCCCTCGCGAGGCTGCAGCTCGGGTACAAGCCGACTACCAACCTGGACGTCGGGCTGAAGAAATTCGTCAAGTGGTACCTCTCCTACTACGGCTACACCAGGGGATCCAATCATTTCTGACTAAAATCCATCCTAATTGCTGATTTTTTTTCTTTTTTTCTCTCTCTTTGGCCTGGCCGTGGCCGCGGCGGCTACCACTCCCTGATCAAACATTAACATTCTTATTTCGATTTTTTGGGGAAATATTTTAGGGTGTTCTTTGAATCTTTGATGAGGAAAAAAGAATATGGGAAATTTCTTTTTTTTGGTGAGATGAGGGAAGGAAGAAGAAAGCAATGATAGACAGCTTTTTTTCTTCTCATTATCGTCTTTCCCTTCGTCTTCTCCTTGTTCTTCTGTAAAGTAGTTCTCCGTAACTTCTTTTCTCCCTCCCTCTCCTTTTTTTTTTATTATGTAATCTCGCTGAGCTGAGCTGAGCTGAGCTGAGGTGTCGGTGCTAACTGAATAACTAACGATGCTAATTAGCTTATCTAATTGACAAATTTTAAATTTCAAATCCGCTGGTCTGTTTCGCTCTGTTCCAACATCCAATTACTCCCGGAGACGGGGCAGAGAAGAGATAGAAGGCGGCGGGTCGTGGCAGTCCTGTAAATAGCGGCGCTGGAGGGAGGAGACGCGCCTCGAAGCGAGCGAGGCGGGAGCCAGCTCGAGGTGGTCGCCAGCTGGCTCCCGCCTTGCCCGGCCACTGGCAGTGGGGCCGCGAGGCTTTCGGCTTTATCGCATTCGTGGGACCACATGGCTATGGTTTCACGCTGGAGGTCGGGTGGAGCGTCGAGTGGTCGGTGGGGGCCCTACCCACGTGGACCGTCCACGCAGTGGTGGGCTGGTGGTGCTCGACTCTGGGGGCTGAGCTGGAGTCGAACTGCCTTTCTTTATTGCCTAGGAATGGGAACGTGTTTTGTTCTTGAGATTTAGCATGAGGTAATTATATTTTGTACCCCAAAAAATAGCATGAGGTAATTATTAAGTGTGAAATTCGATAACGGCATGAGGCAAGTAAAAGTAAAGGGTCTCTGACGTCCGGACTAGTGGCCCTGCATTCAATAACTGGCGTTCTATGTGAGTGTCTCATTCGAATGTTGTATCTGCTGTCGACCAAGATCGGACACATGTGCATCCATTAGTCCGCCAGTCTAGATGCTAAGTCACCCTTTTCTACCACAAATTCACAAGTCCGATGCTTTCTAGACCTCTCCCAGGGTCCTACCTCACTTTCGCCCCTAAATATCCCCCTACATATCCCCCAAAATCAAGCCTGTTTTTATCACCCCGTATCAATAACGTTGACTTCGATGAACTTTGGCTAGTCGTGTCGTCGTTAAGATCTCGCCCTGCATCAATGATAGGTTCCTTCTTGGCATCACCACCATTGATGATGCTATCGATAGAGGTGACGGCCAGCTTCACCTGCTCCTTCTTCATAATCATCTTCTTATGACACTTGGAGCACACGTTCATGATAGCTGCACTGCCAAAGAAGCCACAGTCATTGATGCAAAGGATTGGGCCTCCTGAGGCTGGCAATCGGCCTCCTTCTGCTTCTTGCGTGTAACATTCTAATTTTCAGAGTTTTTTTAAAATTCAAAATAAAAATAATCATTTGGTTCTATTGAATTGCTAAAGCTTAACTTGAAATTTTAGAAATTGAAAACAATTTAATATGAATAAATCAAACTTCAACTAATTCAAGATTTGTTTTATTGTGAGTTTATTAGAGTTCTATGGTATTTAAGATCTCTTTTCTCTGTTTGTTTTGAATTCCCGTTGGCATGTTCCTTTTCCCGCGTGCCAAGCCACTCCATCCTCTTGGTTTCGACCGTTATTTCAGTTTTGATCATCATTTCGGTTTCGACCATTCTTTCAGTTTTGACCATCCTTTCGGTTTCGACCATCCTCTTGGTTTCGATCATCCTCGCGGTTTAGATCACCCTCTTTGTTTTAACTACCCTTTCAGTTTCGACTAGCCCCGCCTGTCAAACCTCTGCCCACCTTCTCTTTCCTCCCTATTTTTCCTCAGCGACATGTGCATTAAATGTCGTTATCTCTGCCGCGCCGCCGATATGTGCGCATTAAATGTCGTTGTCTCCGCCACGCCGCCGCGACGTGCGCATTAAATGCATCATCTCTGTCGTGCCGCCGCGACGTGCACATTAAATGTCGTCGTCTCCGCCGCGCGGCCGCCGCGACATCTTGTCGCCTGTTCCCCCCTCCTTCCTCTATAAATGGAGCACCAAGGAACCCTTGCCCCCTGTTTTCCCCTCAACTCTCTCCCTCTCTCTCGCCCTTGTTTCGTCATGCTTCGTGTTTCGTCACCGCCATGAAAGCCTCTCCGGTGACGTGCTCGTCGCCATCGGCTCCGCAATCACGATTCTCCTACTAACGGTCGAACCACCCTCCTCCTCGCGTTCTGCCGCCGTCGTTGATTCCCCTGGTGACATCGTCCACTATGTTGAGTTCGCCTCGCGACGTTCTACGACGTGCTCCCTTTCTTTTCTATGGAGCACTGTCGGTTCGCCGGAGCCCCGTGTGTAGTCGACCACGTACGTCACCACCAACCCCGCTCTCTAACCCCTCCCCGTTCGCCGGATTTCGTTGGCAGCCGCGCGCTCCCTGCTCTGCCAGTGCGTTGCCTTCCTTCTTCTTTTCTTCTTTGAGCAACTTCCTTGTAGGGGGCCACCTGTCATTCACAGCAGCTCCACTCCCTGGCTATCTCTCCCCCACCCCCGACTTCGCAAGACCACGTTCTACCCGAGGCTCCCATTGTCTTCGCTGGGAGTTCACCGGAGCGCCTATGTCGTCTTCGATCGCCGCCGCTGCTTCCTCCTTCCGATCACCTGTAGTTAATTTTCCTTCTAAGAGCTCGTTCTCCTTCGTTCGAACTCCGATCTGAGTGATTCAAATTTCTAACTTCATCTAAATTCAGTACCTTTCTTTTGGTTCTAGTTTGGTAATCTTTGGATTTTATTTGGAATTATTTTATTTATTTATATTTTTTCGCTCGTATAGATTCTAGCGTTTCTGAAGAATTCTTGGACCCAACAACGAAGACCAGTCTAGACTTCAACGAAGACCAGTCGTAGACTTCAATAAAGGCAAGTCGTAGGCCTTTGATCATGTCGTACCGAGCTTATAAAATTATATTATTTTATATCAACACGCATGGCTAGTTGTATAAAGATGTTTTTTGGGAATAGTTAAACACCTACTTGACAATATGACTCCTTGATTAATTGTGAACGACATGTTGACATGTACCCTTGGACACCGTAGGTTGGGTAATGTTATTTAGACATTATTGTGATATCAACATGGGCGCATATTATGCTTAGTCATGCTTTAGTTATGCGATGGAATCTCGATCACATGATTTAATGTTGATAAATCTGACTTAACGATATATGGAATTGTGGCGGAGCCACTGTTAATAAAATTTATTGAGATATGGCAAGAGTTGCCATTGGATCGGGTTGAGTCAAAAATGATTTCATACTCACGCGAATGATCGTGCAGTAAAGGGGGTGCAGGAAGCACATCGGGATGAGGATGTTTCGCCTGAGTAGTCTCTAAAGACTTAACTTTGTGCGCCATTGATCTGGGTCATACTGTACAACCACATGTCTAGGATGGGGTGGACCTGACTGAATAATTAGCAATGTTTTAGTTTGGTTCTATCGTGGTGGTATGATCCCCAAGTTTACGGATGGGTTCACATTCTGCAAGAGGGGGTCCAGAAAGGCGAAACCTTAGCGGGTAGAATCAAGTTAAAACGGAGCTTTGTAAAGGCCTTGTCACATGCTCTAGACTGCTTACCTAAGGTAGTAAGCGGAGGTATCGACAGATGCCAAACAAACTAGAGAAGTCGTGTCTTGTGGGTCAAGGTGTACAATCTCTGCAGAGTGTAAAACTATTCGAATAACTGTGTCCCGGTTATGGACAATGCCTAGTGATTTCACACGAGGGGTAGATTTTTTTTAAATTGTTAAAAAATTTTGTTAGGAAGCGACCTGGATGTGGTCGTTGGTTAGGAAGTGAACATGGTTGTTCACGAGTTGTTTCAGAGAACTTGATTACTTATGCATTAATATTTAAAAATGAGCTTCACAATTTACTTATTGTACCTAATGTCAATACTGCTTTCTTCAAATTAAACATAAAGCTATCATTGTCAAGTCTTGCATGAATACTAGTTGCACATTGTTCCTTACGATTTACTGAGTACTTTATGTACTCACGACTATACGTCATTTGTTGATCAGTCGTCCAAGAAGACCCATGGAGCACCAAGTTCTACGAGAAAAATTCATTGAAGACCATGTGAACTAGGAGACGTTCTCCATTCGATTGTATGTGTGCATGTCGAATGGCCTCTATGAGTTGTTCATTCCGCTGCAAGTGTATCTTTCGTCTTTAGCCATGCGTGGCAAACTCTATAAAAACTTAACCATAATGTCCTTTTGCTACTAAGTAGTATTATTTTTTCTGCTTGTTTAGATGTATTGTTGTATGGTTACGAGTACACCAATGTTGCAACTGTGTCAGCTAGCTACTGATACGGGACTAGTTCAGAATACGCAGAGCGTTCCGGAGTTGCATATCCGGGGTCCTGACATTACACCCGTGAGGAGGACAACGACGCGTGTAGCGAATCTCAGTGTCAACGTACGCCTCCTGCGCGGAGTTCCTCGAGTCCATGGTGGAGACAAATGTTGCGGCAAGAGGTATTTTTTGTAATGTTGTTTTTGATTTGTTGCACAAGTGTAAACATTTTATTGTAGTCCCTTTACCATTTAAATGTTGCATGTATTCTCTCGAATTGTTGCAGTAGCTTTTCTCCATTGTTGCATAGAGTTATTTGTTTGTTGCAATACATCTTCCTGAAATTTTGTAGGAAAATGATTTTGTTGCAACTATTGTCGCCGATGGTTGCGCATATGAAATAAAAATATTTCATAAGTTAGTTTTAAATGTTGCAACAATTATTTTCGGATCTTGCAACTATTATTTTCAAATGTTACAATGTTCTAACATCAAAATTTGTTTGAATGTGATATTTAAATTAGTTTTAAAGCGCAACTAGATTATATACTGATGGTTTCTATGCAATTTCGGTGAAAATATGTTATTTTTTCTCACCTTTTTGATTGGGCGGGGGACTTTTTGCTGCGTCGGGGGTGTGTGATGTTGCATAGGGTTACTTTCACTTGTTTCGGATGGAAGGAAAAACACACTGAGATCGGACGGTTAAACCCCATAACGCGAGATCGAACGGCAAGACGTGGCGTACGACGTACGATCCGTGCGCTAGTTGTATCCAAAAGTAAATAATGGAACAAACAGATATACAAAAAGCAGTACATTGGCAATTTGAATGTTGGTCCTAAAAGTTTTTTTTTACTAGCAGTATGATTACGCACTGATCTTGAGTTGTAGAACTTGCACAATGTAGCAGTAGTACTCTCTACTGTGGCAGAGGAGAGAGAAGGAGAGGGAAAAGAACGAATAAAACGGCTCTTGTTCCTGGTGAAGTCGGGACTCTGCAGGGTAACGACTAGTCTGGCTCGTCGGAACTCGAAGCAGGTCCCGTGAATTTTATGAGAAAGAACTCGATATGTGGTAGTACAACCTGGTCTTCCCCGTGCTCCTCTTCGGTGCACGAGTCCAGAACCGATTGGCCGTCCGCCGGTGGCCTACCCAGGCGAGATGCGGACACGCGTGCGTGTCTAGTCGAGACAGACACGCTGCACGCTGAAACCGATGTGCATCCACCGCATCAAACGGACCAAGCAACAGGAGTTTGATTTGGATTTTGAACTTGTGGTGGCACGAGCTAACTAGTGGTTTTACTTTGCAAACAATTTTTGCATTGCTTTCTTGGGTGCAGTGATTCGTTGGCATGGCATGATGCTGGGCCCGTCCACCTCGGTGCAGTGGTGGCCTAGGTGGTGAATGGCGTTGCGTGCGTCCTTCACGTGAGCTGCAATCCAAGGCACCAATCTCACATCACATGTCTCCCGTCAGAGAGGCTGCGAGTTCTTCTCCGGCTACCACTTGGGCTGCGAGGAAGAGGAGAGGGAGGACGGATCCGAGTGTCAGGATTTTGCTAGAGTTGGGGATTGAAGCTGAAGATTTAACTAGCAAAGCACCAGCTAGCGGAGATAACACGCCTGACAGGTAGTTTCGTTCGAAGACCCCAGAAGAAAAAAAAAGTGTCATATTTGTCTTTAGCCATGCGTCTCCATTGCTGTAACAGTGCAATGCACACGGAAGAAATGTAGCATATGTATTGCAGAGAACGTATTAAAGTGCTACTGCGCAGAATGGGCTTGTGCACGAAGGATGTGTGTGGATTTGCGATACAACAATGAAATCATTTTCGTTGATTTCGGGAAAGTATTATTCTTGAGAGAGCGAATAGCATTTCGTTGCTTTAGTCAACTCCCCTCCCTCAACAATTTCTACCCGTTTCAAATCGCTGTATGAGACATCAAGAGCACGTTATTGATATCTCCACGGGCTCTGATCTTACCTTAACAACATTATCCCGATTAAGGAGACAACTTTTAAAATCTTATCGTAACGTTAGACATAGGATGGCACGTTCCTTACAACAACAAATTCTTAATTCAAACCCAATCTCTATCTGTTTTTTAGCTGTGTTCAAACACAAAGTAGGATCAGCACAAGAAATTGTTGATTCAGGCATGGGATCAAGTGATCAACACATCTCGTAGTGCAAAATCCCAAACCTCAAAGGCGTGATCGCACGCAGCACACCACGCCACGTCGCCACTCTGCCGTCCCCCTCCCCTCTCCAAGTGGCGCGCTCCCTCGATACAAAATGCCTGCCTCCCGCGTCGGTGAATTCTTTAAAAAAATATAAAAATAAATAATCGGTCTAAAAAAATAAAAAATAGACCCCTGTCGCCGGTTCAACTAGAGACATGTACCATTCTTTCCCTATAAAAGCTTCATAAAACCCTAAAATTCGACATATGACTCATTTGCATTCAGAAAAAAGAGGAGGGAAGGGAGATGGGTAGAGGGGAGTAGAGAAGCTAGCAAAGCGCTGTCCATCCAGTTGCTCACCTATGAGGTAATTTTTTGAACTGAATGGATTACATAGTTTTGTACGGTTGTGTAGTGCAATATGTTGTACATAATTCTTTTCAGTGGGTAGTCTTATTTTAGATATGTCGTTAATCGTGAAAATGTTCTTCATAGTGTAGTGTGTCAATTATCTCGGACGTCACCAATTTTAAAATTTATTACTATCCGGGACTATTCTGGAGGGTCTTGAGGGGGTTGATCTCCGTTATTTCCAATCGACGATCGTGCCCCTGCCAAGAGTAGAGGGCGTACATGGGGCACTGTGATGCGGTAGTTGTTTCATATATTCTAAGTGGACCGTGATGTGTATGATCTAAAATTGAGTTGCCTTGCCCCCTCGAGCAACACAGCAGAGTTAGTGCAGCTGAAGGGAATAAAGTCATGGAAGTCATATTTACGCGTGGCGAGGAAGGAAGAGTGGGATTTGGTCCTCCTGGCTCAGGTATATGCCAAGCTCACTCCTGCACCCACAACTGAATAAGAAGGGGGTGGTGATGCCAAAGAAGAATTCGGTGACTCCAGCCACAGCGCAACGTACACAGTGTCTGAAGCTCCCAAAGTTGCTGATGATGTCGACGAAGATCCTGGAGAAGTAGCTCCTTCAGTCAGGTAGGCCAGTGGGCTAGCTAACGAGGGTGAGGGACTGGAAGCTATAGTGCAAATGATGGATTAGGAATCCTGAGACTACAATTCATTGTCAGAAGATGAAGGATCCGACGACGAGGATGATGTGGACAATTGACGGTTCCATCCGAGTGGAACACATACCAGTTCGACAACCTCATCGTCGACGAAGGCTCCCATGTGTCGTGGGAGTATGACCAGAGCGAGGTCAGACAAGGAGCTGTGTACAAATGCAATGAGGCCGTGTAGGAGGCAGTTAAATTCTGGACCTTGTCGTTGCGGTGCACATTCACAGTCGTCAAACCTAACCTAAGATGCTATGATGTGAAGTGCAAAATAGAGGATGCCCTTGGCGAGTGCACGTATTTCAATCTAAGTGGGACACCTACTAGAAATGCTCTATCGTGGTCCAGCACACATGCGTCGTCATTGAGTCAGTGCAGTTCCACAGGAACCTCTCATCAGGCTTCATCGCCAACCTCATGTACGGTGAGATTGTGGATAATCTTGATTTGGAGCCACGATCCATCATTTGTGCAATTGAGGAAATATTCCAGCACACAATCATCTATGCTAAGGCTTGGAGGGCAAAACAGAAGGCAGTGGAATCAAGATTCGGTACGTTTGAGGATTCTTACCACAACCTCCCTGGGCTACTCCAAGTCATACAAGATAGGAATCCGGACATCATGTCGACATTCAAGATGCCATACATCCGAAGTGCCCGATAAGAGAGTACTACAACGAATATTCTTCGCCTTTAGTCTATGCATCAATGCATTCCAGCACTGTTGTCCAATATTGTGTGTAGATGGCACATTCTTGACTGAAAAGTATAAGGGATAGATACGGGCCGCAATAGCGACGGACGACAACAATCAAGTTCTTCCCGTGGCATTCACTTTCTTTGAAAACGAGAACACAAATAACTGGTTATGGTTCCTGAAGAATGTGAGGATTGTTGTTATACAGGGTCGTCCAAACGTATGCATCATTCATGATTGGCATATCGGCTTGCTCAATGCAATAACCCAGCTACAACAAGGAGATAATGAATCATTTGCATGGGCGTATCTGCAAAGTAGGTAGTGCATGAGGCACCGGAGGGGCAAACTTCTATGAGCAGTTCGCAACAAGGACTTGATGAACCTGTTCAAGCGGCTGTGCAACCAGAACCAGCAGCGTAAGTTTGAAGCACGCTGAAATATTCTGGATGAGTGGACCTGGACGCACAGAAGGGAAGCAACGAAAAGGGCCGCCCCAAGCGCTGACCAAGCCCCCGAAGCATTGGCATGACTACACACAGATGGTCCCAATCTGACAAGGAGGGCGAATGCGTAGGTAAAATGCTTCTCGGACTAGATTGAGCACGAGCCTAAGGAGAAGTGGTCGCTGCTGCATGATAGGGGTGGTGCTCGATATGGTGTCATGACAACCAATCTAGCCGAGGTTTACAACTGGGCCATGCACGGCACAAAGTGTCTCCCTTTGGTTGGTATTGTGGAGGCAATTCTCCGCGATACGATAAACTACTTCGTTGATAGAAGCAACAATGCATCGCTCGTTATGGCAAATGACAGAGTACTATACTCCGCCATGATCACCAAGTACATGGAGGAGAATAGCAAGAAGGGTGAGATGCATCTCGTATTCAAGATGAGCACAAAGGGAGCTTTGCTTCGAGGTAATGTGCAGGGATTAAGGACGTCGCGGGATGAACCGCGAGAGGATTACCCACGAGTGCATGCTACGCCGCACTAGTTGTGTATGCACTTGCAACAAGCCCGCTTTTCTGCATAGGCCCTACTCCCATGTCCTGGCAGCATGTTCCACGGTAGCGCAGCATCCTGGGTAGTACCTCTTTATTACTTCAATAAGGACGCGGTGATGCAAACATGGAATGCGAAGATGTATGGTTACGCCGTGGTTGGCTATTTCACTGGCCATTCGGCATGGGAGCAACTAATCTGGACCGCGGACATTGAAAGGGTGAAGGAAAGATCGGCCGGCGACAGGTACAATGCATCAGGAATGACATGGACGAAGCAGCGGACGTCGTACGAAGAAGTACTCCATTTGCAGGGAGTGTGGGCACACTTTCAAGAAATGCCAGACGAGAAATCCCCAGGACGAAAGAGACACCAACACTTAGGACGTCGCCGCGGACCTCATCAGGCCGCCTAACTCGAGGCAGTCCACATGGGGGACGTTGAGGCCACTGTTATGGAAAAGCACAGACAGTTGTAATATGTGATTGCTAATGTTATGGAATATCATTTTCATTTGTAAAAAACTAAGTGTTACGACGTTTTGCTCAATGTTATGTGATATCAGTGTGATGTGTCATGGTTTTGAGTAATGACAAATTCGTATGATTTTATCTTCCTTACCAACTTGTGGGAGGAGTTGGGATTATGCTTGTCTCTCTGTCTTCTGTTCACATTTACCAGATCTTGAATTTTTGTTACTAGAAATTTTACAGCATGGACCGAAGGTAAAGTGCGAGGCAAGGAACTAGAAATACATTAGAGTCCGCAGACAGAAGAACGTTACATGTGGTCACATGGCATAATGGTTCAACTAATTGCTTTAGTCATCCTCGCTACTACTACGGTACACTAGGACACAAGCATCCAAACCATATACATGCCTTTAGGAGATAGTAAAAACATGACGGGTAGGACGTGGGACTACTACGGAATGACCTAACCTACTGCATGGACCGGGCCATTTACTCTTCCTTGTGAGCTCGGCGTCGTACTCCTCGTCGATCTCCCTCGCCTTGACCGCTATTTTCCTCTTTTTCTCGCTCTTTTTGCGGTTGCACGCCTCAAGATGAGCTTTCGTCTCCCGACGGATACGCTCGTTTTGCTCATCGTTACGACGCTCCTCCTCTCGGATCTCGTGGGCCCTTTTGGCACCCCACTCCTCGTAGTCTATACGCCACTGGTCGTGTGAGTAGATCTCTTGATCGATCCACTTGCGGTAGCTACATAACTGGGATTATTTCGATTAGGCTCTATCTACCCGGATTTTCTTTGTAATTTTTAAACATGTCATGCTATTTTACTGGTTATAAATTAATTCCTGACATTAACAATATAATTACCGCGCACAAATAGAGTGCTAAATAAAGCTGCTATTAATTCGATTAGGCTCTACCTACCCTAATTAGCCGCTACAGATTTTTCTTTCAATCTTAAAACGTGTCATGCTATTTTTCTACTTAAAAATTAATTTAATTTTCGATATTAAAAATCTAATTACCGCATACAAATGGAGAGCTAAATAAAACTGGTATTATTTACATTACGCTCTACCTACCTCGTACATAGCTCAAATGATGTACTACATAATTGATTACATTTATCTAATCTACTAAATTCTATGTCACTAGTTTTTTTGTTAACCGACAATGTTTTGACATAATATACAAAGTCCCAAAAAATGTACCTGTAAGATGACTGATCGGATAAGATGCTCCGTCTATGCCTCCTCCGCGACGAACTGGCAGAGCTTCGCTATCTTTTTTTCTCTCCCTCTTCTCCTCTCTTTGCTTTTTTCTAGAATTAAAGTGAGGTTTACAGTGAATTTTCAGGGTTTTATATCTGTATTTCTGTCGCCAGTTGAATTGGGACAGGAAGTTGGACCGACGATATGTGGAGGGTAATATATCTGTCGCCAGTTGAGTCCATTTTTGTTATTTTTTAGATCAATTATTTATTTTAAATATTTTTTTTAAAAATATTATTTTAAAAAAATTCCCGCGTCGGCCACGAGTCCACCAACTCTAACCTCTCCGGTTCCTCCTCCGCCGCCGCAACACGCGACCCTTCACACGTTTCCCTTCTCTGCTCCTCACCTCACCCCTCTCCTCCCACCTCCATTACCAGCTCCTTCCAATTCCACCGCTCCATCCCGTACGCTCTCGCGCGGTGGCGGTGTGATTCAATCCTACTAGGGTTTCGCTCGTCAGCTAACCTCCGCAGCGCTGATTCCGCGAACCTAGGGCTTCATTTCGATCGATCGGCGGTGGATGCCTCAGCTCGCCGTTGGGTAGGCGGGGAGGTGGTTAATAGGCGAGCATGGCCGGGTCGGGGGAGAAGGCGGCGGCAGGGGGAGGAGGGGAGAGGCGCAAGTACCCGATCCGCGTGGAGGACTACGAGCTATACGAGGAGGTCGGGCAGGGCGTCAGCGCCGTCGTGTACCGCGCGCTCTGCAGGCCGCTCGACGAGATCGTCGCCGTCAAGGTGCTCGATTTCGAGCGCACCAACAGCGACCTGGTAATAAGGGCGTCGTTTCCTCGCCTAAATCCGATTTTGTTTCGCTTCGATCGACAATTTTCTGTTTCGTTCGTTGCATGTTGCCGCATAGCACGACATTTGCGTGCCTGATCTCGAATTAATGGGTTAGGTACGCACAGTAGATGACCCACGGACGCATGTCAAATTTTCGATGATGTCGTTGATGGCCCAGTCCTAGTGTCCTACATGTAGATTGTGATTCTAATGCGCTTAGAAGAATGATGTGTTTGGATTCATATTTGTGGGATAATGCTGCTGCCTTATATCTCAAATTTTATCGACCCCACGGATTCTGGTTGGATGATAGTGGTCAACTGTAAGGTTACAAATAGGTCATACAGAGGGGATTATATAGGTTATTTAGTTGTATTGCCTTTTAGCATTGCCTGTCGCAGTTTCATGGATCATATATATACAAGTTTCTGTCTCTGTTTATAGTTTACCTGATGCCACTTTCTTATGCCTAAAATGACCAACACGGCTGCTTGATGCAGAACAATATCATGCGTGAAGCTCAGACGATGATTCTTATAGATCATCCTAACGTTGTTAAGGCACATTGTTCATTTACACATGACCAAACGTTATGGGTGGTTATGCCATACATGGCCGGTGGGTCTTGCCTTCACATAATGAAATCAGTCTACCCAGATGGTTTCGAGGAAGCTGTCATTGCAACGGTGCTTCGTGAAGTCCTGAAAGGTTTGGAGTATCTTCACCATCATGGGCATATACATCGTGATGTGAAGGTAGATGCACATTTACACCCTATTGTGTTCACCTGGGCTGAGCGCTACTTTGATATCTCAAATTCTTATATCTTCTTCCTATGTAGTTGTTTCACACAAGTTTTATTGATGTTGTTTTCTTTCTTATGGTAATAGGCAGGAAATATCCTAGTCGATTCTCGGGGTGGAGTTAAGCTTGGAGATTTTGGGGTTTCTGCCTGCCTTTTTGATTCTGGTGACAGGCAGCGGGCTAGGAATACTTTTGTGGGAACTCCTTGCTGGTACTCATTCTCTTAAAGTAGACAGTATGCTTTCCTTCCTGCTACATAAGTTTTTTCTCACACATGTCATCCGTGGACCCTTTTAATGAATTAGGATGGCACCAGAGGTTATGGAGCAGCTACATGGATATGATTTCAAGTAGGCTACTAACTTTATTGGGTTACTAGTTATACATCCGGATACTTTTGTTTCCACCATTTCTTGATAACTAGAGGCCCTTCTGATAAATATATTACAGGGCAGACATATGGTCCTTTGGAATTACTGCACTTGAACTTGCTCATGGTCACGCTCCTTTCTCAAAGTACCCTCCCATGAAGGTGTACTTAAACAGATACCATCACAATATCGTTGAAGCAAGCAATTTTCTCTTATGATGTGTAGGGGCAAGTAACCTAAAATGTTTTTATGGCTATATTCGTGTACTTTGTCAGGTCTTGCTTATGACACTTCAGAATGCTCCCCCGGGTCTTGACTATGAGAGAGATAAAAAATTCTCAAGGGTAAATATATTTGAAAGGGCCTCTCACCTCTGTATTCTTCATGTCGAGAACAACTGCTTAGTTGTTAACAATGATTTCTTATAACAGCACTTTAAGCAAATGGTTGCTATGTGTTTGGTTAAAGACCCGTCAAAGAGGCCCACGGCAAAAAAATTGCTGAAGCAACCTTTTTTCAAGCAAGCTCGTTCCAGTGATTTCATTGCTCGAAAGTTTTTGGAGGGATTGCCAGGTCTTGGTGCCAGATATCAAGCTTTGAAGGTACACTGGTTTAAGTGGTGCATAACTACTTTTTGGCTAGCTAATCTTCACGAAGTTAAATCAGGAGCTTAAATATTAATGCAGGAAAAGGATGAAGATTTACTTGCTCAAAAGAAAATGCCTGATGGAAAGAAAGAAGAAATCTCGCAGGTGCTCATTCTAAATTTCCAACAGATATTCCTGAAAATGACCTTGTTCTTGGAGTAGTAAATCGAGCAACTTTTTTCTGTTGCGTTGTCCCCCTTTTGATATACCTTGCATAGACGGTAGCCACATTAAATAATCAAGCAATTGTAAGTAGGAATGCAGAACAAATCGTGCACTTCTTCCTTGTTGGTTTCTTTAACCAAGGATCAATGAAAGTTAGCATTGCATATGTTTTTCTATGTTCCTAAAAAACATAAGTAAACCAATGATTATCAAAATATAATGTGCAAAACATATAATAAGACAGACAAGAAGGTTATAACTTTACAATTAAACCAAGTGGGTGTTGGGACTTGGGACATTGGAGATGTCCTGGTATTGAAACCTTGTACAAAAGAGGTCAGAGTATTCACTCACAGCTTCAGAGACGATAGAGTTCAATATTAAGACATTACTACATGTCACGCATACACAACAGACAAAATATACTATCTGACATCTCTAAAATTTCTTGCAATATGCTCCTGATTCAAGTGTTACACGAGTCCTTGTTCTTGTCACTAGCTGATATACATTTGTCCTCAGTCAGATGTTTGTCAATGCTTAGGTTATTATACATTTAAAATTATAAAGCTTTTTGGGTAGACATAGGCACATGATTCCTTGCCCATTTTTGGCTTTCCATATTATCAAACGTCCTTTGCTTATGGGAAAATGCCAATCCCTTACTATCTTAGCATTGGTTAGAACTTGGAATTGTTTGACAACATTGTAAAAAAAACTAACAAATTCTTAGCATTTTTCTGAACTTAGGATTCTGTGGCATGTTTTTACTCTCTTGGTGCCCAGATGATTATTCATTTAATCCCTGTTATTTCTTGTATTGCTAGGATGAATACAAAAGGGGTATCAGTAGCTGGAACTTTGACATGGATGACCTTAAATCTCAAGCTTCACTGGTAGGCATCTATCATTGCTAGTTTTTAGCCATTGATTTCATATCAAGTGTTTTAATTTATTTGCCCTTTGTCAGGTTACAGAGTGCGATGACAGTATATCATGTAAAGATTCAGATACATCATCTTTCAATGACTCGGACAACAACTTGCAGGATCGAGCACCAGAAGGACCTCATTTGTCAAGAGGTTTTTCAATGAAGTATGAAATTGACACCGTAAGTTTTAGTTCATGTGTAAAGTTTGGTGTTGTAACTATAACCTAGCATAAAGTTTTTCTTACATCTAACACCAAGCAAAGTTGGTAGGAAAATGATGTGACGACCAATGATAAATCAACTGTTTCATCTGCTGAGCGGACCGTTTGTTTATCAAGGTAATAGATTTTATTTGTTCTAAATTTCTTCAAATTTATATTGTTACTCGTAAATGATGGATTTTTTATTTAATCCTTTTAAATAATATTTTAAAGTTAACTCCCCGCCAACTTTATTTTCAAATCTGACCTCTATGGTCACGTCGTGACCCATGGCGTGGCAAAACCTGCCACGTAAGCCTTTGCAAGCACGTCGTGCCAGCGTGGTAGTTGTCACGCCAGATCGCATGGCGTGACGAGTTCTTGCCACACCAAAGCGTGTGGCATGACAGTATTGGCCTTTAATAGAAGGTGTTCTTAGACAAAGAAATCTTACGTTTGTTGTATAAGATACGTGAACAATTTGACTGAAAAGATAAAATTTTAATGCACAAGTTCACTGTCATGTACATCGTTCTTAGCATTCGATTTTCCACAAACATTTGTTCCAAAAATTTTAAACATGATTTAAGATAGCAAGAATTGAACAGTGATAAGTGAATGCACAATCCTAGGCAGTAGATCTTTTTTTGAACCTAGCGATGTTGTTAGTTTGAATGAACAGATCAATGATTAGACAGGCACATCCCATCTTATTACAATGCTAGGTGGTGCTTGTCGTCTCTTAGGAGTCGAAGACCATTTAGTGCCTACTTCTAGAACACGCCTTTTGGACTTTTATTTTTTATGTTGTTGCCTGCTTTGTTACGTCAAGAATTGAATACCAAAAGAGAACAAAATTTGAAGTCAGCTTTACAACGCAGTTGCGAATTGAAATAGACTTTGTAATAAAGTTGTAAATTACACGACGCACAGGGTTTGATTACATACATAAGGAACGACATCATGCACGATGCAACAAACCAAAATACACCCACGATACATATGCTCCTTTTTGGAATAGAAATAAAGTCGACAGGAACAAAGATCATTAGTTTCGATGGCCCATCACTCCCTTCCCCTTGTCTCCTTGCTACCCGCGGCGGCAGTGGCGACCAGTCTCGAATTCATCCATGTCCTGCGAGACGGGCCGGGTGGTTGAATGATGTTAGGATAACACAACGTTGGGCCAAATTAATAATTATGATGTATACTGAATATAACTTACCTCTTGGATCCAGAGTGCGCCCGGGCGACGGGGAGCGGTAGTACGGTCGACAGTCTCACTTGTAGGAACCTTTCCCTTGTCCCCTTGTTGCATGCGGCGACGGTGGCGGTTTCAAAGTCATCCATATTCTGCGAGACGGGTTGGACGGTTGAATGATGTTAGGATAACACAACGTCGGACCAAATTAATAATTATGATGCATACTGAACATAACTTACCTCTTGGATCTGGAGTGTGCCCGGGCGACGGAAAGCAGTGGTATGGTCGATGGTCTCAATTACAGGAGCATTCCCCTTGTCTACCGCCCACTTGGTACGTAAGGTGTCCAGCGCTTGAAGGTCTCGGCTCACCATAGAAAGTTCAACATGTACTTCTACTAGATGAACGCCCTATCGTACATCTCCGAGCCGTCGATCCATTGTAAGAAGTTGCATTGCATCTCCGGTTGCCATTATGCGTGTGTGTACTAAGGGACTTGTGGAATGGAACGTATGATGTGAAAAATATTTGTGTGTGCAAGATATGCTTACGAGGTGGTGGCCGCACGTGTAGTACGCCCGTGCGGACGTCGCCGGGTCTGTGGACTAGATGATCTTTGCCAGTTCTTCGCACACACATTGCGGGCGTGGGAACTCCGGTGGTACCAACACATCCTTTATAGAATTATCCGGGTAGGGTTTATGTAAGGACCCGAGATTAACACTCCAAAACCCCCTGTGTATTACGAAACTAGTCCCATGATCAGTGGTTAGCTCGCACAGTAAACAAATATGGTAACATCTATAATAGTAAAGCTTTAATAATAAATATCAGAGTTGATTACCAGAAAGGCGTACGAACCAACAATAAAATACACAACGAAAGACGAACAAGAAATAGTAGAGCTCAGCTAATCTGCCACATGTAATCGATTAGGGTAGCGACCTAGTTATCGAGATCTTCAGCAGTTGCAAAGTCCCCCTCTAAACAATATTTTAATAAGTAAGAGTAAGTACAAACAACCGTGCTCCGTAAGTTACACCCAATAACAGAATTATAATGCATGCAGTGATATATCAATGGAAGGCTTATAACTTATAATGTTGAATTTGCATAAAGCAATGTTTTCTTTTTAAATATCTGTACTAAGTTCCAAAGTAGTTATTCTATATCAGAAATCATTTTTAAAAGACAGTTTTATAGTATGATAACACTAATCCAAGAGTGGTGAATGATACATTTCTATCACATGGCAAGCCGACCAATTTCCCAATTGGATAAGATATCCTAAATCAGTTGATAAAATCTTTTGAAATTAAAACCAAAATCTAACTTTGCTTTGGCTTTGCTAAGCATGTACATGACTGTGGACACAACTATTTCGAATAATTTTACACTCTGCAGAGGTTGTACAGCTTTACCCACAAGAGATAATCATCTTATACTGTCCGCTCACACACTTCCGAAGGTGTACGACTAAGAGATTATCACAAGACATTTACAATACATCATCCTACCGTAGTCCCGCCTCACTAAGGTTTCGCTTCCTTTGGATAGAAACCCGCTGGATTTAAGCCCCCTCTTGCGCCATGGGGGAATACATAAAAAGTAGATCACTCGGACACCCACGCAACCGGATGACACAACCACGGTGGAATATTGCAAATTAGTTAGTCAAGTCATGCTCATTTCCCGACTTGTGGTAGTACAATAGGGCTTAGCAAGATGCGGCTTGAAGACCGATTCTTAATTGACTTGTACGACTTTCCAAAATAACCTCTGTGCCTCGATCATAGAAATAACTCGATTATGTGCATCAATGTGCACCATCCAAACATCCATTTCGCCCAAGTTCAAACCAACTTTTATTTTATTTTTCCAAGTTAAATCATTTTCCAAAATTTTCATGGTAAAAGTAATACCATAACATCATGTTAAATCATAGTTAGTCATTTTGCTAAATTTCCCAAACTAAATATTTTTGGTCTAAGCTTTGTCTTAGCATATAGTCTTTCAACAAAAGCATCTTGTTAATATTATTGTATCAACTAAAGTTTTATCTAAGGTGATAAGCGGTGAGAGTTTGATGTTCAAGAATTGTCAATTCCAAGACTAGTAAGTAAATCATCAATCAATATTGAAATCATAATCCAATAATTCAATCTCCAGCAATTATATAACCCTATAATCCAATATCAATCTATTTTTATGATCCGGCTTCCATCGATCCAACATTCAACAATACTCTAATTCTATAATCCGATATCCATGATCCATTATTTCTCAATAAATTATTTCTAATAATTCAACATCCATCAATCCAATGATTATGTAATCATATAATCCAATTTCCAACAATCTGATATCCAATAATTATCTATTTCCACAATCCAATCTCCGATAATCCAATATCAACAATTATCTACTTCTAGAATCCGATATCCAACAATTCGATATCCAACAATAATCTACTTCTAGAATCTGACATCCAACAATTCAATATCCAACAATAATCTACTTCTAGAATTCAATACCCAACAATCATGTATTTCTAATAATCCAATATTCAACGATAATGTGTTTGTCCAATCTAATATACAACATTAATGTGGTCCTATAATCCAGTATCCAACATTAATATAGTCCTATAATCCAATATTCAACAATTATATCTTTCTATAATCCAACACCCATCAATCATGTGACCCCATGATCCACTATCCACTAATAAGGTATTCTTATAATTAAATATCCAACAATTCGGTATCCATCAACAATCTATTTCTATAATACATATCCAATATCCCACAAGAAACCACTTCTATCATTAATTATCCATCAACAATCTACTTTTATCATCTAATCTCTAATCAATATAATGCTATAATTTACTCTCCAACAATATAATGGTATAATTCATTCTCCGACAATTCCATCTTTTTAATATTCCTCAATAGTCTATTCCTATAATCCGAACTCCAACAAATGTATTTCTATCATACAATGAGAATATATTTCAACAATCCGATCATGATATAATCCTATGATCCAACAATGATGTAACCCGATAATCCAATCTTCAATAATTATATGATCTTATAATCCAGCAATAATCTAATTCTATGACCTAATCTCCAACAACAATGTATTTTACAATTCGATATTCAACAATCACCCAATCTTTTCTATTTCTAATTTTCAAAATATATCTCACGCGAAGCGATTCTCCATACCATGTATCTTGACAATAAATGGCTATACAAGTGGAATAGGGGATAACTATAAAGCTTAAAACAAAGATTTAAATTACTTGAGTATAAATATGCATGCAATAATAATTTAAAGCATAATTTAAATAATTTAAAATACTGGAATTCAAATATGATCAAAGGATGTAACTTGCCTTGCTTATTTAGTTGTTGTTCTTTAACGGCGTCGAAATCCGATTCTCCGAAGTCGTCGAAATTTGCATGCGAAAACAAGCCAAATTCAAATAAAATCCAAATAAAATTCAAATAAAATACTAATTAAATAATTTTGGTTCTGAGAGGTAGATATTGAATTTAGATGAATTTATAAATTTGAATCACTCGAACTCGAACGAGCCCTCAGAAGTTTGAAGATACATGAAATGATGAAATTAGGGATTTTTAGAATTTATGGGATTAATTTTACAAAGAAAAATCAATTATTGTGTCATGATGACGTCAGTAGGGGAATTATGGATTTAAGTCGGAATTATTTTTCAAAGGAAAAGAGAATGTGTCTCTAACATGTGGGCCCCACGTTGGTGGACTGGGTCCACGGGAATGCCCAGGTCCGCGGTGGGCCGGGCGCAGAGCACAGGGGCTTGCTACGCGTGCGTGGCACGCGCGCATGACCGCAAGCAGAGGATGCAGAGGTGGCACCAGGTGGCCAAGGCGCGGCGGCCACGTCGGCACAAAGGACGGCGGCGGCTCGGGCACGTCGCTCACCAGCGCTACGCGCCACGGAGAGTGTCGGTGAGGGCACCAAGAGATGGAGAGGGGTGAGGCGAACCCAAGGCGTACGGTCTCGGCGGCGCGGCTCGACGAAGTGGCTGGCGGCGAGAGAAAGAAGCGGCGGTGGCGACGGTCGAAGGCAGTGGTAGGATTCCAGGGGAGCTCCGGCGAAGCGGAGAGAAGCACGGGATGGAACGCGGGCTTGCGAATCCGACAGTGAAGATCACGTCGACGGAGAGTCCTTGCCAGCGACGGATTCGACGGCAGAGAAAGCTTCGGCCGTGGAGCTTCAACTGCGAAATACGACGAGCATCGAGGGGGGGAGGAGGAGGATGGGGGGCGCATGGAGCTCCATTTACAGTGGCCGAGGAGGAGGAGGAGGGAAGGAGATCGACGGTATGGGCGCGCGGCGAGGCTCTAGGCGCATAGCATGGCGCGGGCCGGCGGGATTCACGGCGAGAGAGAAGGGCATGGCATGGGGATCGGCAGCGGCAGAACGGGGGTAGGTGAGGCGCGAGGTGAGGGCGACGGGACAGTTGACTTGGGTGCGGGAGCGGCATGGGGGCCACGGGAGATGTGGCGGCCAGAGCCAGAGCTAGAGCAGGGCACGGGTAGGGGGAGAAGAAGAGCAGGAGGGAGGAGCGGCTGACAGTGGGCCTGGGCTGTCGATAAGAGAAAGGGAGAGAGGAAAGAGAAGTTGGGTGGGCTGAGCTGGGCTGACGCGAGCGGGCCAAGTGAAGTGAGGAATGGGCCAGGAGGAAGGCTTTCGGCCCAAAAGCTAAAAAGGGATTTTAAAATGGTTTTCAAATTTTAGAAATTGAGTTAAATGAATTAGGTTTTTAGAAAATAGCAAATAGAGCTAAAAAATTCTAGAAAAATACACAGAAATTCCTTGAATTATTTTGAACTTAATAAAATTATTTCCAACTTAAAGTTGGCCTTTTATTTTTGCACATAAATAAATTTAATTTTTGGAAAATAGGTAACTTTTTAAAGTCCAAAAAATCCAATAAATTAATTAAAATTTTATTTTTATCATTAAATCCAATCAAAACCTAGAAAACTCAATGCATTTTATTTTTTGACTTTTTAAAATCTATAAAATTCAGGAAAAGCAATAAAAACTCTTTTAAATCTCAGTAAATCAATAAAATAATATTTATTATTATTATTATTTGTAACATAACTTTGGGATGTTACAATTTAGCCCTCTCGACAAGCCACTTGCGCGTCTACAGTGTGCTCTTGTAGAAGCTCGCTGATTCCTCTATCTCCTTCCTCTCTGTTGTGTGAACCAAGTTTTGATGTAGTGTTGGGTGTGGTTGTGAAGTGTTCTCCCCAAACGTCTTCCACCTCATTTTGTAAGCGGATAGGCTATGCTGCTCATGGTGGAGGGAGAGCACACAAGAAACCGATGCATGTAGTGTGTTTAATTTGGAAAAGGTAGCGTCGCAGTGTGTTGTTATTTCCGTTTGAAAAAGACGCTCAGGAGGAAGAAACGAATTGGGGGGAAAAACGAAAAACTGGGTAGGCGGTGGCACCTAAGTCAGTACTGTCATGCCACGAGAGTTGGTGTGACACGACAGGCTTATCACGCCATGAGTGAGGGCGTGATAACTGGCACACATGCCCTTCACGCTGGCACGACGTGCGGACAAGGGTTTGCATGGCAGGTTTGGCCACGCTGACATCGGTGGCGTGACAACATGGTTTGGCTACGCCACGAGTCATGACGTGACCAAAGGGGTCAGATTTGATAGCGAGTGGTTAACTTTAAAATATTATTAAAAAATGATTAAATAATAAAAAAATTCTAAATGCATGATCTTATTTTATGTCGGACTATTGGGGTGATGACAAATTCAAATTATATATTTTGTCTCTATTGTACACTTGTACTATTCACATCAGAAAATTGTTTTTCTCTTCGTTCCACTGCCAGGAATGCATCCATGCGTGGGACTACAAATGGGGTGCTTGTAAATGGCCATGTCAGGAAACACGACTCTATGGAAAGCTGCGATTTGGACTTGCAAGAGAAAGATTCTGATGCTATTCCAACCAGCTTATCTCATGAAAGGAAGTTTTCTTTTAGTTCTTGCTCATCAGATGGATTTCTTCCATCCAAAGAGAGGTTTGTTCTACTTTACAGACTAAAGAATGCATGCTAGTATGCTACATTTGAACATTCACCTTTTCTCAAGTAGTAGCATGACCAAAACTAGAAACATTGAACATGGTTTGCTTGCCGATGATTTGAATTTTGTTTTAGAACCGCTTTCAGCTGATCAATGGCCGCATTTCATAGTTTCATTGGGTCAAACATGCTGGTTTATTATAGGCCAAACTTGACGAGCCAAAGAATTCTATGCCCACTACGTATGTACAAGTTACGAAAGTGCTGACAGAAAGATCTTTCTTACCACGTTATAGAAGTGCTGACGTTGAAACTAAACTTACTGTCCCTGTATAGGTTCTCACTGTTTATGAAGGCTCACTAGATAGTAAATTGGTGATGTAGTTTTTTTAAAAAGTTGCTTTGCTTGGGTTTCCAGTTTTATGCATATTTTCTAGCAGTATTGTCGGAGAATAATTTTTCTGTTCAAAATGACAGCTGCACGAGTTTACTTTGTTTTACCGTTTATTGCATAGTGTTCTGTAAACCTTAAATCATTTGTAGTAAAACAAATAGAAAAAAAGTAGTCTGGTCATATTCTAATAATTTAAGTGACACATATTTACCAAAAAGGGCATTACATGAAAATAGAATAAAAAAGTACACATGGTTTTACCACAACATTGGAATTTCTGTTCTATGATCCAATGCGTTTCCATTTTTTCCACCTACACTTGGCTTGTTTGGAAGGCATGAATTTTACACGAAACAGTTCAATTCTGTAGGAATTCTCTTGTAAACCGGGCCTTTTAGTGTTCTTCTAGAAGTTGTTGCCATAGTAGTGCTGGTGCACTTGTATCTGTTTGTGTTATTTTTAAACCAATGTGTAACTATATATTTAGTTCTTTCAGCTCTAAGCATCAAATTAACATTCATAACCGTGACAAGTGTAATGGAGGGCCCTTGCAAGTAGCAGATGAACCATCTCCTGAAGCTCTTTCTAAGGCACCTAAATCATCAGGTAATAAAATGTATTTATCCTTGTATTCTGTTTATTCTTTGACTAGGATCTAATAATCCTTAATTAATTAAGTTATTTATCTGTAATATTTATAGATAATAATGTATTTTATATAACCTTCGAAGATACCCCTCAATATTAACAGTAAGAGAGATCATACACACCCAGTGGTCGTAAGCTATTTTACGACCGCCCTATATGGTTGTAAGTTTTTCTATGACCACATTTTGGTTGCAAGTCCTACTACAACCAAACCTATATGGTCGTAAGTTCTTCTACGGACCACTCATTAATCGTAAGTCCTACTACAATTATCTCATGGTCGTAAGTTTTACTATGATCAGGTCATCTACGACCACTATATGGCCGATAAAGCTTACAGACATGTGTGCCCAATCGACTAGAGGCATTTGTGCGCTATGTTTAATACACACACTAGTTAATATGTGCCGTTATTCCTGAGATAACTGCACGTATTAAAACCCATGTCTCTGATATAACCACAAGGCGATGTTGGAGAATGCATCTCTGACAATAACTACCCTTAAACATGCACATTGCATCAAACGACAAGGTGCCTCTTGGCGTGAATAACTGTCATCCCTTCATGCGCTATATAAGAAGTAAAGTCGGTGGACAGAGGAGAGAGGCGGTTAAGCAATGGAAGAGGTAGGAGTAATTAGTTTTATTCTTTGGTGACTTCTCTTCTGTAAACACAATCAATACAACAAACACATGAGTAGAGTTATTATTATCACAGAAGAAGGCTTGAACTTGTATACAATTCCCGTGTATCTTTCTGTGTGGTTTCACTCCAGGAAAGTCCTCAGCATTCATTCATAAGATCGACACTAAAACACGGACATTCTTCTTCCCCAATATCAAGAACTCAGTTTTTTTTTAATGTTTAAAAATACCAAACATACGCTAACTTAGTGTGGGCTCATCAGAATAAGTTCCCACGGGTTTGCTTTAACATGCTTCATCTTAATTTGCAGTATCAAATGTCGAGGACCATGATGATAGATTGAAACCTCCACTTATACATCAAAGAGGCCGTTTTAAAGTTACACCAGGGCATGTTGAGTTGGATAAGGTAATTGACCACCATTAGTACTTGGTGCACATTTGTTTAATCTAGGGATGACATCGTTTTTTGTTTCAGGCTCACCCATCTGGCCTACAAAAGTGCCACAGCATGCAGGTTATTAGTCTTTATCCTATACCATATTTCAAAGTCATTTTATCTGTTATGGTTGAAGAGCTGATGCAATCGGAGTCATAATATTTTGCATGCTCGTAGAATGAAGGAAGATAATTGTTTTCTGATTAATAACGTTAGTGGTCCCCTATTTGGTATATTGGGAAAATTTTATGTTCCAACCTATGCCATGCTGAAACATAAAATATTTGCTGTAACAATCTAATATATTGGGTGCATAATAAATGGATCATGAACAGTGCAGCAAGGCTGTTTGGCCCATCTCTGCTTTAGCTGACTGGTCGTAGAGGGATATTAAAAACTGCCTCAAGGCTCCAGTTAAAGATCACGTTTTGTGAGCCCAACACCTCAGGATTACTTGGTTTCAGCTTGAATGTGTAAAACTTACGTGATGTAGATTAGGCCACCTGATAATAGGTCTAAACCAGATCAGCCCATTTCATAAATCATAACCAAGCTAGCACAGATAGCACAGCAGTTAGAACATTTAGCTCAACGCCTACATTGCTTATCTAAAGTGAGTTATAGTAGTATATAATGTATGTTGGGTCTAAACGTAGCACATCCGGGTTAAACTTTTTGCAGGAAATAAAGATAAAAGTGTAAGTGTAGTACTATGTGTGCGCGGATCCGCCCAACGGTGGGCTGGGCATTGAGCGAATTTTGGAACAAGTTGTTACACTTTATCTTGGCACTTTATCTTAGCACAGGGTCCATACGAAGAATTTGCACTTGTTCTCCGTTTGCACCTTCTAGACTAGGCTAGCGTTTTTGCATCGCAATGCGTCCTTGGAATTGCAATAGGTATGCCGACTTTGCTGAGTATTGGCCGTCTGGAGTCCTGATCATGGATTGAAATACCGGCCGGTAACCGCCGTTACCGTCGTAACCGGTTTACCGGTCGGCTCCGGGAAACAAATACCGGCCGGGATCTTTTAAATGCAAATTTGAATTTTTAACTCCATAATGTCCTTCCTTAGTTGGTTTAGGCATTGTTATGCTAGATTATGTATTGAAACATTAGTTTTTAGTATATTTAGCGCTATTAAAACATAAAAGATGACTTTTTTTATTCTGTTTTTTCCCGGTTACCGGCCGGTAACCGGTCCGGTAAAAAACTAAATTCAAATTTGTACCGGTTTTTTAAAATTTTTCCGGTAACCGGCCGGTTACCGGTACCGGCCGTCGGCCGGAAAATCGGCCGGAACCGAGATTTTGATCGTTGGTCCTGATCCATATTATGTCATCTTTGACGTTTTGGTCGAGCTCGACATGCTGAATCTTTTCCCAGAGCTGTACGAACTCACGGAGTTGCTTCGCCGTGTGTATTCTTCTTACTGATCTGATCCAATTGTTTTCTTGTAATTCCTTGTGTACTGTTATGTTCTTCTTGGTAGCTATCTTGTAGAGGTTTGGTGCGATATTCATCGGTGCCTCATTTTCTAGCCATCGACTATGCCGGAATATTGCTGTGACCATTTCCGATGTTTACTACCGTGACCGCATGGAATAATTGTTTATCGACATTGTCACAAGGGACCTCCGTCCCTATCCAGGGCTTTGATGTGTTTTTCCACTGGAACCACAACCATCTCAACCGTAGCGCTCGCCCGAATTTTTCTAAGTCGGAGATCCCCAACCCACCAAGCTCTTTTCGCCGGCAAATTTTGTCCCATCTTACCAAGCAGTGCTCGCCACTAGCTTTGTCGGACACCTTTCCAGAGGAAGGATCGTCTAATTTTATCTAGCTTCTTCTTTGCTCATTTTGCTAAGGGGAAGACAGGGAGGTGGTAGGTTGGTAGCGAGGACAAAACCGAATTTACCAGAGTCAGCATGCCTGCGTGAAATCCGCTCTCTTCCCCCTTTTTTCACAGTTCCATATTTCTTAATGAACATGTCATTTTACTGTTTTGCAGGCAATTTCTCACATTCCTACATTAAGTATACCATCTTCAGATGAGGCTGCATCAAGCATTATTGGTGGCTCCTTATACATGCAGCTATACAATGTTTTGCAGACAAATATGCTTCAGAGGGTAAATTCCCCCACCCACATGCACAAAAAAACAGGACTCCCACCCACCAAACAACCCAAAATGAAAGGCCTGAACATGTTCAGCTCTGTTGATGCTGTAGTCCTGTCCTCACTTGCAGGAACAAATACTTCATGTGATGAAGCAGTTAAGTGGTTGTGATTTGGCATCACCTGCTTGCATCCCTTCGACAAGTCGCTCAACATCTCCATCATCTGCGTTATCGATTGACAGATCCATGGTGAGTTAAGATTCTTATTAAACTATACAGGAACATGTCCATCAAGAATCTTGAAGTATATTAACTTGTAAATAGATAGTAAGCTATACCTGCGACGGGATGAGCTAAACTGGAAAGCATTGATTAATAGTTGATACCAATTAGTTATGACCAAGTACAAATACAAACTGCTTTGTAGGTTGCACATATGGCATTTTCCATTATTTCGAGTGATGCTGAGACATATAAAATGCAAAAAGCAAGGATATTTTTCAAAATACAACCAAACTTGGTTAAAAATCAGAATCACCAAATTGTGCAGATAGTCAAAACCACAGGTATCTACTGAGTACTGCAAGGATCCCACAAAAAGTCACAGGTCCCGATGGCACCACTAAATTATCATGCAAAACGTAGATGAAACTTACTGAAACTAGTAAGCCACCAATATGAAGTTCGAAACGAGCTCCTGCAGATTTATTCAGTCACTCTAGTACTGAAAGTTTTATCTTTTTATTTTCTTTATTACGATGGTAAATGGTAAGGAGTAAAACCTGTTATCTTCTCAGTTGGAAGCAGCACATGAAAAGGAGAAGGAAATGCCTAATGAGATCTTGGAGCTGCAATGGCGGTAACCATCTTTTATATTATCTTTCTAAACCAAAGACATGGAGAAATTAAATAGCTCAATCCTTGTAGTTTGGATTGCCCCAGGTTATTGTGTTCACAGGACGAGGTACAGAGGCTCAAAGCAAAGGCAGCCCAGGTGCCAACATTTGCCTTCATAGAAATTTTTTATATACTCTTTTAACAATATTAAAACGAAAATGGAGCGGAGACCTAACAAAAAATCACCAATAACAAGATGTCTTACTACTTGTGTAAATTTCAGCATGTTAATATAGAGATGCTTCTTTTTGACAGATCTGATGCACGACTGATTGCCTGGAGATGTTGCTGCTTAAACTCAAGCTGCGTAGGGTTTGTCGTGATGGTGTTTAAGGGGCTTCTTTGGCATAGGAGAGCAGGAAGAATAACAGTAAGGAAAAGATATTTAGTAGGGGACTGCAACAAAGCAGCAGTGCTTCAGTTATTATTCCTGTCTAAAAGAAGGGTGTTAAATTTTTTGTTAACGTTAATTACCAAATTTGTAATCCTGCGTCGATCTATGGCATGTCGCTGATTTTTGTCGGAGCGCCGTTATGCGAGTGAATAAAAAGTTGCCTATGCTCAGTGAATTCTTTGACACAAGTTCGTTTTCTTTTGGTTTGATGTCGTCGTTGTTTCAAACTAGCTAGTTGGGAGAGCTTTGGGAGCACCACAAATATAGGGTAATTTTGATTAGTAGCATTGCAAAGATGTATAAATTAGGAAAAATAACATCCAATCTGTGGATGGCATGTGAGGCTTGAGCCACTTGTCAGTGACATATTGATGTTATTTTTCAACACATATCCTTTGTAGCGTTAATATATGTTTGATCATTCCATTTGTCGACGATCAAATCGCCGATCTTATGAATATATGAAGAGAAAGAGGAAAATGACACGTATCTCCGGAAAGTAATGAAGACTGCTCTTTATTGCTATGAACTAGCTATTACAATGGGTGTCTGTAACCTAGACTGAAGACTAATTCGGGAATACAATGCTCTTCTGAGAGTGTTTTCCAACCTATCTTCACGGTTATAGCCTTCTCCACTTCAATCCGCAGTCCTCCTTATGTAGTTGATGAGGAGTTGGCAGTTGTCTCTGGAAGAGACGCTGTTTGGGAAACAGCGCGTTTGATCGAAGAGAGGCGTCAGTTGACAATGTGTCAACTGATGTACGGTTATATGTCAGTGAGCCATTTGACTGTATTCCTGTGTTTTAGAGTTACGTATCATCGCGTGGTATGGAATATACAACATATGTTCCATTCTTCACACGGTGGAGGATATATCTGGCGCTAGATTCAGATACCAGTTCAAAAGCTTTATGAGCTTTTGACTGATCGGAGACAAGGTTAGGAACCTTCTCCGACCAGGTTAGATATTGTATAACCTCTGAAATCCTCACGACCAGTGAGGTCGTTAGCCTTAGGGGTTACGACCACGAAGATGTATGATATTTTATCTATTAAATAATAAGTAGATGTTTTAATCCTCGTCACCATTGTCGAGGGAAAACCTTAATACTCCATCACGCACTATATTAAACATTAGCAGTGCAAGGAAAATAATTGCGCGGCAAGATGCAGAATTTGACAGTCGTGTAAGAATAGATCAGGACAAGCGATGAGTCGATATGATTTGGACTATTTTTTGGAGCGTTTAGACTCAGAACCAACTGTGGTTGAAAGTCCGAACAGCCACCAGCTATACGCAGCATATGCGAAAGAATGCGCGGCGCGCATGTGTATTTGCATTTCTTACCTCAAAGCAGGAAGTTTGGAAGAGTTTTGGGAATTTTCGACACTATGTATTGGTAAACAGCTGCAATTCCAAAGGATTAGATTAGCAACAACAATAAGGAAGGGTACAACGACAACTAAAAGACTAAGAATGGCATGCAAAGAGTAAAAAGGCGTTAAAAATCTCATTTCATAATAGGATAGTAACAATACCTGTTTGTTCTTTGATTTCACATTGACAACCAGATCTTCTAGGATATATGCCTTATCCTGTGCTCAGATGTCGATTAAATCATGAATCGTAATGATCAGATACAGAAAAGAACAACAACAGTTTGCGGGAGCAGAGCTGTTTGAGATAATACAGTGCAGATTACAGTTGTGATATGTAAGTATCTAGGAAAATACTGTGCATTTTCAAGTGTGAGGGGGCAAGACAGAGCAGAACATTTCACAAGTTCAGTTCAGTGCATGCAGCCGATGGACTGGGCAGTCTGTTCTTTACCACCAGTCTTACCAGAGACTTTAGTTGTGAAATGCAAACTGCCTGCTTCGTTTTCTGTGTGGCAGATTTTGGACAAGGCGACTTGCAACCATGCCATCAGAAAAAGGGTTGCCGAGCTCGGTGACAACAGTATCTGCAATTGACAAGTTGCTGATCTAGCTAAAGTACTCCTACAAAAAACATCAGTTAAGGTTGAAGAACTATCTCCTGACCCATAGTCGCAAGGAATGGTGGCTTCTCGCTTCATCCGTACGTTAAGTCCTCCAACAGCGCGTCGCCACCTGTACGCGTCGTGGGCTGCTCCTGGGCCGTTGCCGTGCCATGGCCCTGCGTGCCCTATAGCTGGTCGGCTGTGCTGCTTGCCCTGTCTCGGTGACAACACGACCGCCTCCTTCCTCCCGCTCTCCGCATGGGCGACGCCCTCTCCTCTACCCTCCCAGCCGCTGAGCCCTCGAGGACGCCCTCCCTGCCTCCCTCCCGCTCTTGCCGCCGCTGCCCCTGCTCCACTCGCCCTCCAGCTGCTTACTCCAGGTTCAAGTTTCTGTCGTCTGGTACTTCTGGTGTGCCTAGTTCTTGTGATCTATGGAATTTTATCTTTATTCTTGCTATTTGGCCCCCTCATATAATGTAATTTCACTATATAGCTTGTCCGGCACCGCTCTTCTCTAATTCCTGGTTCCGCTACTGGGTGTGCTCCCCTTTGTTTTCTTTACTTGTTTATCATGTGGTTGTTCATGCTGTGATATAAGCTCGGTCTTTTGGCCCATTTTTCATAGATAGCCCTGTTCTCTTGTTTTGCTAATTTTTGTCCTTTTTCTGTTTCTTCATGGGCGATGCAGTTCAGTTATAGAAGAAAATCTCCAGCTCGCTGCAGATAGAAAACAAGACGGTGACATAAGTTGGTGCGTATGTAAACCAAGGTAGAAATTTTTTCCTTCGGGATTTATGCTAACTAAACAAATAGTAGAGCAGGCAATTTCCACACTGTATCTTCGGGACCTACTAAGACTTCTCTATGTACAACCGCCTCATGATTCCAATATGTCAATCAATTGTTCCGAATAAACATATAGGTATGTACTATCAAGTAGCAGAATATGATTTAGTTAGAATTTTTCTCTTGTCTATTTGTCAAAGTAGATATAGATTTTCATGGGAATTTTGAATTAACTTTGTTCTATAGCTTTGTGCTGAACCGTTAAGTGGTCAAATTGAATAGCTAGAGTTGTAGAACAAAGAAAATGTGGCATATGTGTTTAAAGCACCTATAGTGTTACTTATTTTGTTGGCATAGCTCTGTTGAAATTTGAGTTCACATTATCGCATCTTTGTATGAATTGGGCTAGCCATGGGTAATCTTCGTGTTTGCTCCTAGCCTTACAAATTGTTAGAATTTGGGAGAGAAGAGAGGAATAGGGGCTGCATTATTGATTCTATTGCAAGATCCTAAAGGGCTATATATAGTGTACAAGAAACTCTAGACTAGAAATCATATACAATTACATAACTACCCCTAACACTTACATGATTATTACACTTCTACCACAGTTGTTAACCCTAGACGCGAAGTTAGTTTCATGTATTAATTGTTACTAATGTTAGTACCAAATTTGTTTTGCTGCGCTGATGTCTGGCACAACGCTCTGATTATAGTGGAAAAGCTATTTTGCGAGTGACAAAAAAGTTGTCTAAGAGCATCTACAATAGTCCATGTCATTTGTTAATAAAGGATGAACACATCAGCATTTATATGATGCGGATGAGAGATGGTGAGGAGAAAAGGTGAGTTTGTTACTAGATGAAGAAACAAACAAGTTGTTGATACCAAGACACAAAGAGCAACAAAATAGCTATTGGATGTTAGCTATAATCTTGACTTAATTGGTTTTTGCATGTATCATTAGTGTTTATTAGCATGTAATGACATCATCATGGCCAGAAACATTTGGGTGTGGAGTTTAGTGCATAGTGGTGTAGTTAGTGGCTACATGTAACGGAAGCATTAGTAGCTGCTTCATTGCTTGTACGTTTGTAGTGTCTCTTGATTAGAATAAAAAGAAAAAAAAACACTAGAAAGTGTGTTATGTTAAGCAGCAACAAATCTGTTTCGTGAGTTCATCTTCTCTATTTTGTTGCTCAGTTTGAGTGTGTGTGGGTGTTCGACTTCCAGAGATTCGCATGCGTAGACACCGGTTGGGCTAACAATTGGTATCAGAGCGAGGTTCAATGTGAGGAGAGTGCCCACCCGGTGGCGTTGGCAACAAGGCGCGGCACGGCGCCCGCAGCACGGCATGGTACCCGGCGGAGCAGGCGAACCTGGCGATGGCACATAACATGTTCAAGGACCAGCAGGGAGCAGCTGGAGTGCAATGTGGAGCGGCTGTCCAAGGTGCTCGCGACGGACGTGCCGGGGCTACCTGTAGGCGACGACTTCGGGCGCGACATGGCCGCAACGCAGCGGCTCAGCCCCAGGCGGTGCGACGATGGCTCAGCCCAGGGCATGCGCGGCGTGGCTCCGGGTGCAGCGGCGCTCGAGGAGCGTGGCAGAGACACGCACAAGGCGCGTCGCAAGGCGTGGGTGTGCGCAGAGCGCGGGTGTGGCCAGCAGTGGTCAACCCAGTTGTGTGCAGGGCGCGGGCGTGCGCGTGAGGCGCACAGCGATGCAAGCAGGTGTGCGCGTGAGAGGGCTAGCTGGCGGTGCAGCGCTACGCAGGGGTGCTGGCGCACATAAGCGACAGTGTGATCGGCGTACAGCGTGGAGCATGCGGCTCCGCGGTGAGGAGAGCAGGAACATTTGGGCGAAGGTGCATAAGTGCCGACGATGAGCCGGCTACAGCACCATACGCTCAGGAGCACGACGACAATGGTCCATGCGGCCAACACGATATGTAAGAATCGCATGTGACGTGCACACCAGCGGCGACGTGATTGTCGCGGAGTAGGCCGATGACGGCAGTCTCCACGGGAGGTAGAGGCCGGCGACAGCAAGGTGAGGCGGTGCGAAGTTGCCGAGAAATGAGTCAACATGAGGCCGACAAACGACGATGGCATGGAGGCCGTTGTCACAAGAAGAATCGGAGGTCGGAGTCGTCCGGTGAGTTGTACCACCGTCAACGAAGTTGTGGCGGCAAAGAGGTAGCGGTGAAGAATGGTGACGACATGCCTTGTAAATACCTGCTACTAAGGAGCGTCGTCGTCAACCGGCAAGGGACCATTGTCTCTTGTACGTTTGTAGTGTCTCTTTATCAGAATAAAAGGAGAGAAAACACTAGAAAGTGTGTGAGGTTAAGCAGCACCAAATCTGTCTTGTGGGTTCATTTTCTTTGTTTTGCTGTCCAGTTTGAGTATATGTGGTTGTTCGACTTTCAGATATCGCGTGCGTAAACACCGGTGGGGCTAACATTGGAGACTTGATTGTTATATAAAAACTTGGTTTGTGGGTAGTAATTATAGTCTTATATACAAACTCAAGAAATAATCCATTAGAAAACTTTTTTCCCCCTTGGATTGAATACTCTCCTTCCTCTTGGTAACAAGTTAAGAAACACCTATGGTAGAGGTCCTAAGCTGCCCCTGAATTCCTAACACAAGTTCGTTTTCTTTTGGTTTCGTAGACGAGGGGAGAACCCACTACATCAAATATCATCAGGGCAGAAAAATTGTTGCGTGGCAACTTGCAGAATTTGGCAGTCTTTGTAAAGAATGCAAGGGACAAGCGATGAAGCGACATAATTTGGCAGATAGTTCTGTAACTTACATACTGGCATTAGTCCAATCCACGGCTCGCTCAGGACAAACTCCCTACGAACACACTCATCTTACACATCATATGTACATCACCCGTCAACCGAAGCAGTCAGCAAATTAACCTAGAGTCAGTCCATGTGGTGTTCATTCTGTGAACTTACAACTAGGATAATCTCCACCCTCATAAGATACGCTTTTCAAGAAACATACGGTTATAAAAAGAATCTTAGTTTCCCCATTTTCACAGAGAAACTCTAGCTGCCATGTACTGGCTTTTGGTCTATGTGGCTTATGGCAGAAGATTAAGCCTCCAAAGTTAACTGAGAAGTTTTGGAAAATAAATCATGTCTTGAGAGTTACTCATATTATGATACAAATGTCAGGAAAAAAAATAGTTCAAAAAAGAATGGTTTTTGCCTTTTACTGGGCATATCAATAAATATGCTCCATTCCACCACAGTTGCATAACCATTGCCTTTTCTTCTATGATTTGAAAAGGTTGTCAGGAATCGGAATCTTAAATAGTCAATGAACTACAATAGTCTTTTACAGTGAAAAATGATGATGTCTACTCAGACACGTGAAAAAAATCACGAGTTTTGGGCCATATTGGTGCATTTTTGCATCATATTTGCAAGAATGATAGTTGTCATCTGATTTTTTTTTTTTGCAAAACTGGCACTCTGCAAGCACGGCCATCGTGCGGTACACCCTCCTTTCCCGCCACCCGTCACGTCCCGCACGACAGACGTGCGGTCCCGCCCGCACCCGCCACGCGCCCTCCCCTCCCCCTCCCGCATGCACGGAATCCTAAATTGTTTGATTGCTTCTCGTCGCTCGGCTTTTTTATTGCTTTCTCCGAAGGGTAGGTAATTTGTCAGATGCTTTTGTCGTTATTACCGTAGTCGTAGTAAATCTGTCTTAGTCAGCTAGTCGTAATTAATGCAGCTTGTTTTGTAATGTTTATAATATAGTTGTAGTTACGGTATCCATAATTTATCAGTGCATGATACTTTGTGGTGATTAATCAGTCGTAATGCTCATAGGTTTTGTTATTTTCGGTAAGAACAAGTTAGTGGTTAGAAATGAGTTGAAATTAAATAGTCTTAATTAATTAGTTGTAATTAGTTTAGTGGTAATTAATTAGTCTTAATTAGTCTATTGGTTATCAGTTTGGCATATTAAATTAGTGAAAATTAACTACTTGTAATTAATTTAGTGGTAATTAATCAGTCATAATTAGTTTACTAGTGATTAGTTAAGTATAACTAATTTAGTGCAAATTAGTTAGTCGTAAGTAGTTAAGTGGTAATGAACTTGTGGTTTAATAGTGGTAAGCGCGGTAGTAATGAATTACTCGTGATTAATTTTCAGACGAGCAATTAAATTACTGGTAATTAATTAATTATTCGTATTTAATTACACATATGTAATCAATCACTTGCATGCAATTTATCGTCATTGTTTGTTATATCGCGTATCGTGGACCGGGTTGTTGTGGCGGCTTTAAGTAATTTCGAACATGCAAGACTTGGTGATGTTTTATGGCGATGTTCTCATACGGGCCGTACCCGATGGGTTGGACCTGTTGAGATGCCAGTACAAGGTGGTCCGGGCGAATGGGCTCGACGCGATGAATATTCACTAGCTTTGAAGCTGCATCCGGAGGGAGTTTGTCACGGAAGCAATGACGAAGAAACTTGTGATCGAGGGGATCACCTGCACAAATGATGTGTGAGAGCTCGTCAAGGCGCATGGAGGCGTAGCATAGAGCCAGTACATGCAGATTGTCTCCTAGTCCAAGGCGGCCATTTACGGGAGGCCGATGGTGTACGTGAATTTCGTACGCAGGGCGTTGAGAAACATTGATGATGTTGGGGTCTCTACAAGCGGGCAACCGTAGACTGGGTTTGAAGATGGTAGCACAGAATATGTTGTTTCATAGGGAAGACTCGCACATAATTTTGTGTGAAATGAGGGGGCGGAATTGTGGTGGTCGACACGCATTGACTGCCACGAGTATCTACCGGACCAGTCTCTAGAGTTGGAGTCCAACGAGGATGCTGACCCAGGCTCGGATGGTAACGATATGGACGCAAACCAGACCAGTGGTCCAACCGGGGGAATTATGTCATCGGAGGTGCCTTACGTGGCATCGAGTCTTGATGTATCGCGGTGCGTTCGATCGTACTATCACAAGAAGAAGGCTCCCAGTGGGGGTTTGATGCTGACACCATCTTAGTTGGTCAGCGCTTCCCTAGCAAGGCAGCTGTGTAACAAGCTATAGCACGGTACGTCTTGTCCATCAGCTGTGTATGCTGAGTGCACCGGTCCAACCCATGACATTACGTAGTGGAAGGTTGCCCTGGCAAGGTCAGTGCTCAACGAGCAAAGATCTTTGGCTCGCTCAACTAACCTAGGCAACATGAGTTCCTACCGATCTTTAGATCGTGAGATCCTCTTGTTCTAGGTTGTTTGTTGTGGTGTGCGTTTATTTATCGTGAATGATCAGCAAACAGGCAAACCTGATTGGTCTCACCTCGAGGTTTAATCCTCGACAGAAAGTTTTGGTTTTTTTTTTAATATTCAGAGCAGTTAAAGGGAAATTTTGTTGCGCTTGCTGCCCTTTTAAAAAAATTCGGGCAGATAACTTACATGTGGCCTTCTGTTTTGTCTTATAGTTCACTCGGCGATCCTGCATGCATTGTAGGGTGTGGAAAGAGTAACAGGTTAGTAGCTTCTTTAAAGAGTGAAATGAATTATAAGTTTAATCCAATTATAATTCATTTCATATAAGGGAGAAAACAAAACAAAATACTGATATTCTTACTATTGGACGTTTATACATATTCATATTTGCACTGTGCTACAAAGTAAAATTAACAACTTCAATTAGAGACTAAGGAAACTGAACTGTTTTATAGTGAAATCCCCTCTTCGCCGTTGGGAATGCGAGAATTTTTCCAAATTTATACGGAAACTGAACTGTTTTACAGTGAAATTCTTCCATTCCAAACAGACATCGAGCGTGCTTATTGGATTTTGCTAAGTAGCAAGCAGTAGGAATGGTCGAAAACATGGACGTTGGCAGCGGGGAGGAGGTGATGTTGGGTGGTTTTAGGGTCTGTGGCACGAATTTTACAAATCTGAAGGCCATCTAACGGGATCCGTTGGTTTGCTACCAAAATTTTGGCATGGAGTCGCATGGCCATGCTTGGCTCACATGTCATGGATAGAGGAAAGTTACCAAAATTTTGGTCATCAAATTTGGCCACTACCAAATTTTGGTTTGGCAACTTAAAGTTCAAAACCAAACAGTCCCTAAATTCCAAAAATTTCCAAAGCAATCCCCTCATCCAAACTCCTGCTATAAAACGAACACGTGCCAGAGAGGAAGAAAAAGGGTTGCGGGTAGAGATCAAAGGAGATACTCCTGAAAGGCTATAACCCAACAATGAGTGGATGGATGATGGAGCAAAGAAAGGACACAAGGGAGCAGACTTACCAAGAAGTTGCGCTTCAAAAGAGGCATCACGAGGAACCAAATCAAAGCAACCATTCAGAAGCGAGATCGATGCGACGGTGTCCAAATGACTCCAAAGCTTTTACTAATCCATTCCCCATCCGCTCTACCTTTATTGATCTACCTCTTCCATGCGTCGACTTTGCCACTTCATGATTCTACAGTGAGTTGATTTGAGCGAGTGGATATAACCTAGTAAGGCGTCGATTCAGCGGAAGAAATGGACGGCACTAGTGACTTTGGATTTGGATTGCCTCTTGTTTTTGGTTGCCCCGGTAGCACGAATCATGGCGCGCACATTTGTTTAGCCGGATGACAATTTGATAGGAGCATGATTTCTGGCCTGATTGCTGTGTTCATCTTTCGTGTGAGTTCAGTACAGAGACTCGTCAGTGACAAGCTGTCTGTGAGGCTGCGAAAACTGAAAACAAAGGGAAGAACCGCGTCGAGATTCGTGCTAGGCCGGCAGGGTCTCCTCGAGATGCTCGCACAGAAAGCTGCAAGCTGCAGCGATCTGTTACTCCGAGTACTAGAGTACTGAAGGAAATGCCGCGTGCTTTTGCCCTGCTACTCTGCTGGAGTCCCGACTCCCCAGCTCGGCAGCTAGCTATCTAAGGAAATGCTTAATTAGCAGATTATTACTCTGTCATATCCACCAGCCTGCCATTTGTTTAATCTAATCATGAGTAATGAGTATACCAGAAGCTCTTGTTATACTAGTGGTAGTAGCTAGTAGCGTAAGGGTGTGTACAGTGGTTGTCTGCAGTAGCTTTTATATCATCTATTGACAAAATTAAATATAATCTATAATAGGTTATCTTTGAGTTGTCTATATATAATCATTCCAAAATAAAGTCACAAAACAAGTGGGTTACCCTATAATAGACCGTCTTTTGCATGTTATACAGCTTCTACCTCTTTCCTTCTTTCGGCCATATTATATAAAAATATATATTACATAGTAGAGATTATAAATAGTTGATGTCACCCTACTGCATACTTTGAGTACAGTAACTCTACCGATTTACTTAATTACTCCGACCAGCCATGCTGACAAGCTGATCTCCTCGAGCCATGCTTGCATTAGATGCATGTATACGTATAATAACACTCCTACTACTGCTAGGTTAATTGCTGTAGTGGTCCGGCCCTGTACGACGCATGCAACAATAATCAGCAGGGCATCGGTATCCGTACAGCGCGCCGCGTCAGTGAACCCATCGACGGAGCACAGTGGGTTGGCAATGGAATGGCAGAGTCACACAGTATTATAACATTGGGCAGATCTTAGACGAGGAGGGCTCAAATCAATCGCTGCTGTATTAAAAAATATCTCACTACTACAGTATTTTTGCTATAGTTGCACAATAAAATCTCAATCACTACTACAGTATTTTTGCTATAGTTGCACAATAAAATCTCAATCTTCTATCTATACAATATTATAGTACCGTAGCACAATACCATTGTTACACAGCATCAGAGGATGCGTTTCGTCCTCGAACATTGTCCATGTTTTCTGCTCGCATCGTTGGTAGACGAGGACGGGTTAAATTGGAGTCGCTGTCAAGAGTTGGTGATTAATCTCTGTCAAAAAAGTTTTTAGATGCGTAGGGTTGTAATGTAAGCTGGTCCAAGAACACAGTTGCATGCAGCTGCAGCCGCAGTTGCTGGTGACATACGTGAACTTGGTCAGAGATAACTGCAGCTGCTGGTGACATACGTGAACTCAGTCAGAGATGTTACACTTGCTTTGGCGTGCCATGTGAATCCGCTGGCTTTCTGTTCCGGTGGTGGTGGTGGTGGTGCCGTCCGCTGTGCCTGTGCGTGCATTCAGATGTTTAAATTTTACTGCTCCCCTTTTTGACTGCAAGGCACTACTGCTTAACAACAACAACTATTACTACTACAGTTCTTGCATGACTTGGTGAGGTGTGTTGTGTTGGTGTGCGTTTGTATTCGTTTCTCACTCGGTGGGGAAAAAATACTACAGTTTTTGCATGAAGTTATACTGTTAATTAAATGGAATTTCATTTGTCAGGCCTTTTGCAAACAGTGCCGTAAAATAGTATATTCTAAGCTAGAGGTGGGAGTTGGGCCGTGCCGAGCCCACCGTGCTTCGGGCCGCGTCGTGCCGTGCCGGCTCGGCCCGGTCACCACTGCCGCCGTGCCGTGCCGTCGCCCACCGCCTCCGGCGAGCCTGCACGGCCCAAAGCCCATCGTGCTGGGGTCGTCTGCCGTGCCAGCCCAAGCCCAGCCCAAAATTACTATATACGGCGGAGGTGGCGATGGTGGTGGCGACCACCATCTTCATTCCTCTCGTGCCCGCCTAATAAAGAACCTAGTTAAAATTGAATTAATTGGTAAAAACATGGGCACGTAAATATTTCGAGGGAAAATTGAATTTTTATTGATATTTTACAGATACAATGTTACTGCCTCGTTAAAAACCTTACGCCCCAGAGTGGGGTTCCCCGAGTAAGGAAAAGAGTACAGTAACAACATGTGTACATACTAACTACTCATCAATGTCGAGATCATTCATGCGTTCGAGGTCAGCATACGCCTGGACGATCTCAAGATCCTCCAGTTGATGCTGTTGCTGCTCTTTAGTCAATTCACAGTCCTTTGCGCATGTGATTGTCTCCACCATCTTAGGCGTGAGGGATGATCTTCTTTCTTCAATTATTCTCCCGCCATCTTTGACGTTGCTTCTCAAGAGGCAAGTGGACACGGCACCGTGAGAACATCCGTGCAAAATGTGACAAAGACAGAAATGTCCGCTTGTTGTTCTTCCACCACTCGAGCAAGTCTATCTTTTCACCGGAAAGATCAGGATCGATGTTTGTAAAATCATGCTCCAGATAGTGGTTTAGCTCTGAGACAGGATTCCACACGGGAGCTACCTGAGATTGAGAGGACGAAGAACTGGACTTGCCCTTTAGCTTCTTCCACAAGTCGGATGTCAAGCTTTTCTTTCCTTGTCGCGTCTGCTGTGAGGCATCCGATCTCGTATTCTTTATAAATTTATCATGATACATGCGGAAAACACGAAAAAGCTCATCTTTGACATGTGCGAAAGCTTCCGAGTAATCAAGACCGAGGCATTCACCTATTCCCTCCAGACCGAGCTGCAAATCTGGCAACTTTTTCGTAGGATCGAAAATGATAGCAAAGCAATACACGTGTGAAATAGAACCAAAATATTTAATAAATTTTTCCTGCATTAGTGCGACAGCATGAACTAAAAGTGGATCCTTCCTAGATTTGGCAATCTTATCTGTAATTAACCAAATATATTCTATAACTAAGGGAGAGGTAGGGTAATAAACACCAGATAACATCTTTGTTGCTTTATAAAAAGGTTTTAAAAACTCTCGAAAATGACTAGCAATCTGCCAATCTGAATTAGTAACTACTAGTTCATTGTCATGAGAGTTAGCGTTGACAAAATGGATATGATATATTCGTACCCTTGTAACTTCTTTAACATGATATAGGTCGAGTTCCACCTTACCTTCATGTCAAGACCGAATTTTCTTGGCTCCTTCCCATTGGCGCGTGATACTCATGAACCTAGCTGCCACTTGTGGGGAATTTGTGAGGTAGCGAACGGCGTCGCGTACATTGTTCAAAAATCCGCCAATCGCTTGCATACCATCTTGAACAACAAGATTCAAGATATGACATACGCATCTCTGGTGGAGAACATAACCACCAATATACGTCTGCAAGCTTGGGGTGAAGATGTTCATAGCAATCGTATTGGCTGATGCGTTATCAAGAGTTATAGAAGCAATCTTATTATCTATCTTAAAATCATCAAGTACGTGTAGTATACGCTTGGCAATGACCTCTCCCGTGTGTGATTCGTTAATTAGCTTAAACCCTATGACTCTCTTGTTTAGTTTATAATTGTCGTCTAAATAATGGGCTACAACACTAAAGTATGCACTTCTCTGGTGTGATGATGTTCAAATGTCTGAAGTTATAGCAAAAGAGAACTGAACTTGTAGGAATAGTTCTTTTAGCTCTGCTAGTTCCTTACGATACATCCGTAAAATATCAGATGTAGTGGTTCTCCTACTAACATGTTGGTACTGCGGGCAAAAGCCGCGTTGGATCATTTTTGAACATGCGCGACTTTCACCCATCCTAATCGGTTGATCTTCTGCAACAATATATCTAGCAATTTCCTCACGAGCAGAAAGCGGGTTGTATACCCAAGTACTTACAGAGCCATCTGCCTCGAAGTTTAGCTGCGTTTGTACTCCTCCCCCTCGGCTCTGCGCTCCGATCTTACGCAAGCATGCTTTGTAGTGCCGGTTCAAGTGCCCTGTCCTGCAATTTGACGCAGCGAGATAATTTAGCTTGGCAATAATTACATGTTGCGATATCTACCGTTTGGCCGTCTTGGATTTCCTGGCTCCAGGTCATGTGCTTCCAGCAATTCACCCTTCGTCCAGACCCGCCAATGTTGCCGTCCGTGGACGCGGGAGAGAACTCTGGAGGCCCCATTGGCTCCGGATTGCCCTGGTACTCTTCGTAGCCCTCCGTACCGTCCATATGACGGTCATCCATGCCGTAGTCTCCCATGCTTGGCGAGAACTGGCGAGCATCAACGGGAGTCGGAGCCGGAGGAGGACTAGGGGAGTGGCGGCGAGAGCTTACACTAAGTCGCCCTGTTGTCCTTTTCGTGCTACGACTCCTCGGTAGCATACCGCTCGGGAACTCCTTGGTGCTCCGGCTCCTTGGCAGCATAATGGGTGAATAGATGGTGAATAAATGAGGAGAGTAGATGGATGTTGAAGAAATGAGGAGAGTAGATGGGATGATGAAGAAATAACGTGATCAAGTGAGCTGTGAGTGGATGAAGAAACAACGTGATCAGGTGAGCTGTGAGTGGATGAAGAAATCAGGTGATCAGGTGCTTCGTTTTATAGGGACGATCGCGCGGAGCCGTTGCTTCTCTGTGCTTATTACATCAAAATTTTCTTTCGATTTGACAGAAAGTAAAACTTTAGTCTCATTCTCTCAACGATCACCCGACCGGATTCCCTCTGCCGGTCTGCCCCCGTGACAAAAAGTGAAATTACTCGTTTCATTCTCTCTCTCTCCCCCGCTCTCCCCCCGGGCCCCTCTTTTTTTTTCCGTTTCTCTCTCTCTCTCTCTCCCCCGCTCCCCCCGGGCCCCACTCTTTTTCCCCTTGTGCCCTCTGTCCCGTCTCTCTCTCCCCCGCTCCCCCCGGGCCCCACCTCTTTTTCGTTTTTCCCTTTGCACCGCCCCCCTGCCTCTCTCTCTCTCCTCCCCGCTCCCGGCCCCCACCCTCTTTCCCCGCCCCGCCGCCGTTCTCTCTCTCTCTCTCCCCGCTCCCAGGCCCCCACCCTCTTTTTCCCCCCTGCCCGCCTCCTGTTCTCTCTCTCTCTCCGCTCCCCGCTCCCAGCCTCGCCTCGTCTCCCTCGCCTCGCGCTCTCGTCTCTCGCCTCTCATTTCCATGCAGCCGCACTCGCCGCATCCACCGTCTCTTACGCCGCCGCCCTCCGCCTCCGCGGCTCGCCGCTCAGCCCATCGCCTCGTCTCCGTCGCCTCCACCCCTGTCCCCGGTCGCCCCTCGTGGCTCAGCCCCGCCTCGTCTCCCTCGCCCGTCGCCTCGTCTCCGTCGCCTCGGCTCAATCAGGCTTTCACGCTCGTCGCTCGCCTCTCTCCCTAGTGGCCAGCCGGCGTGGCCTTGGCCGCCGGCCCCTCTTCGATGGCTCGGCGGGGCGGAGCGGGCGGGCGGCAGCGCGCGGCCCGTCCTTCCCCATCACCCTCCCGCCCCTTCCCAGCCTCCTCCTCGGCGGCCCGTGCACGGAGGCGGCGGCGGCGGCCCCGCAGCACGGAGGCAGCGGCGAGCGGTGAAGCGGCGCGGCGGCCACGACGACGAAGGTAGCTGCGCGTGGGCGTGTCGGCCGTGCCCGATCGTGTCGTGCCGCCCGACAGTCGGCTTGCGCGTGGCACGGCCCACCATTTGGGCGGGCCACCCGGCCTACCACGTGTCGGGCCGGGCCGTGCTTCGGCCGTGCTGGGCCGGTCGGGTTTTGGGCTGGCCCGGCAAAGCACGACCGACTCCCACCTCTATTCTAAGCAATGGAGAGGGCACATGAGATCGACTTAATGCTGGTTCTGTTTTGATCGAAAACAAGATGAGAGGGGACTGATCACATGCATGCAACGTACCATATCCGTCGATCCCTCCTAATTCCGTATGAAAAGGCTGTGCCTGTAAAGCCCTAGAAACAGCACATGATTTTTTAAGATTCAACTGAAAGTAGACGAAAGGAGCAGACTCAAAGAAGACTGAACAACTTTACTTATATCCCTTCTCGGTCGACAACCTACCTGTCTCCGCTCTTTTTTTTTTACCTGGATCCGCCACACAGGATACAGGTAGAGGACGCAACGACGGCAGGCATGTCGCCGTCGTAGACCGATCGTCGTCAATACGGCCGCTCCTGAAACGTAACCGGGGGGGTTAGGGGCTTAGTGACGGAGCATCCAGAAGCAGAAGCGCCATAATACTACTGAGCGAGGGAAAAGACGATACCTAGCCGCCTGCAGGCTGCAGCCCGTCATCTCTGTCCGGCCAAGTTTTTCGTTTTTCTCTCCTAGGGCCGTACCGGCCGGCCGGTCGCCAGCTCCCCGCCGCCCAAGGCGCTCACTGTTCCCGAGCACCAGCTGCATGCCGCAGACTGCACTGCCCCGCAGCGCCAGCCTCGATGCATGCCGTGGTGGTGCACGCTGCGTGCTCGCATTCAACAGTGCTCGTGCCCAGCTCGCAGCAGCAGCCACTGCTACAGCGCTACTACATATATGTATTGCAGTGCAGTGCAGTGCAGGCCAGGCGCTGTGCTGACTAGTTCCAACCCAGTAGTACCCAGGCTAGGCCAGCCATTCATCGATCAGGGTACGTAGCTAGGGCTCGTAGCTAGCAAGCAAGCACGCACCGCCCCCAAATGGGAATCGAGATGTAGAGACGAGGCGAAGCTAAAGTGCTTTCCTGCCACTCCTCCTTGTATACACGCGCTCGCAACTCATGCGTGCAGAGATACAGCAGTATCCAAAGCCGTCGCACTCGCAAGTACTCATCACACCGCCATATAGCCCCTACTTCTCCATGTTATCTTCTCTTTGGTTGCAGTCTTACAGATAGCGCACCATATAGTATATATATATACACTACTCGATAGCTAGCTAGCTAGTCTTCTTCTCCAAACAATCACACCCCGTCGTCCTTCCACAGAGGCATTCGATCAGGGAGCAGCTTGGGGGTGGTAATTCAAGGAGCGGAGAGTAGTAATAGAGGTATGTTGCGTATATATATGCTCCCGATCGATCTCCTCCTTCCTATCTATATCCATCCATAGGTAGGTAGGTAGGTAGGTATATTATTACTAGTAGCACCTGTTCGTGTTCATATATGTTTTAGTATTGGTTCTTTGGTTTTACTGCGACAATTAATGCTCTTTTGTGAAGCTAGCGTATGTTTTTCTTTAATCATGGGAAGCACGGAGAGTGATCTGTATGTAACTATGCACCTCATCATTCTCAAGATCATAGCTGCTTTGCTTCTTATATTTTTGTTACGGGCTCTAATCCAATCTTTAAAATCCTTTACACACCTAACCTACTGCTTAATTTGTCCTTCTTTGGAATCCTTCGGAGAAAAAAGAGAGAGGAAAATAACAGTTTTCACGAGGAGAAAGCAAGTTACATATGCAGATGTACTATTTGATGCTACAGTGATGGGCCCGATAGTGTTCACTCATCCGAAGTGCAATGACCATACGACCCTGTAGCCTGTACCATCGCGGCTTTAATGCGGGAAGAAAGAAAGCAAGCGATCGAGGCATAGCAGTAGCATGTCGCATTCGTACGTACCCAATCCGACGACGCTACTCGTCCAAAAAAAAAACCCAACCGGTTTCCCTCGGTGTCCAAATCTCGGTTGGATCATAAATCTCGGTTGGATCATAGCAACTTATTAGCAGGCCGCGTGCGCGTGCGCGTGTGTGTACGCTGTATAATGCTAGCTGTTGCTGTAATATATAACCGAACACGACGAGCCATGGCTGTCTCACGCGTACGGGTTAGTTAACGACGCTCGTGCCACTGCCATGCGAGCAGCGATCGAGTAGTTAGTTAACCACGCACGCACGCATGCATACAAGTACGCAGCAAGTATGTATACGGTGGTGGTATAAATCAAATCTAATTATTGATTTGTTAACGATAGAATATATTATTTATTTATTTATTTATATTTTTCAGGATGGTATAATGGACTCATGTGATCCCACATAGATAATTATAATTCTACCTTTGTCGAGATTCTAATATTTATACTGTCAGGTGTAGTATAATTAAATTCTAAATAGTCTAAATTATTAGATAAAAAATAAATAATCTATATTAAATTAAGTGCACGTTGAAAGGGCTCTTTAAATACGGGTTAAAATGACACTGCATGTACATGTACTATCTCCTTTCGTTGTTGTGAAGAGAGGGGTGAGAGGAGATGTGGGGGGAGTGAGATCGCTGGTCCCAGAGATATGGTGGTCGCGCCTGGTGTTGGGATGCGGTCGCCTGGGGGCAGGCGGGCACATGGCCGCAGCAGCCTGCGCTGCCGCCCCAACAACTCCTCGCTACGGTTATTATGTCCAAGACTCCAAGTCTCCAACCCTTTCCACATGCATGGACGTGCATCCCTGAGTTTGCTACGCAATCTAACTAGTACTGTGATATTACATAGTATTTATCAGATTTTTTAAAATTTGCACAGTAGTAAAAACACTATAGCAATAACATGGCATCGATGCTGTTCATAAATGATATAGCAACCATGTAGTGATTGATCTGCGTCATTCTTCCTGAGCTTCTCATGTCGAATGTTATAGCATGTTCACCTATGATATTTCCATGATATTTCCAATAGAATACCAGAGTGGCATTCCCAATGGAATAGAAGAGGATGTCAATCTTTTTCACATATATTGTTGATATCCTAATTGTCTAATATGGAAAAGTTCGGATTAGTTTCCATATCAGCGAATACGTTTTCTACTTAGACTCTAAATCCTTACCCCTATATATACCTTTTGTAAGCCACACGCGGAGGGTAGCCACCTCATTGTAATCCCGTACGATTTATAAACAATCCACATATACCGATCATCGCCGGTTGGTGCATGTGGTTTTTTTTTCCCGCAAGAGTTTTTCACGTAAAAATTCGTATCTCCGTTTGTCCCTAATTTTCTAACAAATGGTATCAGAGCATTGCAGATTTTAGGGTTTTGAAGGAAGATACAAAGAGAGAAAAACACAGATCGGGTTCGCCACCGCCGGTCTCGTGTTTGGCTTCGGGCTTCGGTGCGCCGTCACACGCAACATCTCGCGCGGAAGCATCAGTCGTGCCATCAGCTGGTTCATGGTTTTTTCTTGTAAGAATTTTTTATGTAAAAAATTATATCACCATTTGTCCTATTTTTCTAACATACATCATCCATCACAACAACTTGCTAAGCATCATCTACTATACATTCCTCCTACTGCTACTAATTAAGTACTCGTAGCACACATGAACAATGGATCAGCAGCAGAAGTAACTCCCAACTACCAGCCACTCGTTATTACACCCTGATACTCCTGGAACACAGTAGACCCCGGATAGAATAAAAGTTTGTAATATACGGTATGTATTTGTACAATATCAAGAATGGAATATATAAATCTCATAAAAAGAACCGAAACAACGGCGACGAAGTAATCACAACGAGAGAGAGAGATTTAGTGGAGCTAGTTGCAAAATCCTTAAGCACCACATCAAAAGAGTACATGGTATTATCACTCTCTCACAACCTTCTTAAACCTTTTAGGATTAATGGATCATTGATCTAAATAAGAATCTAGTGCTAAAAAATAATATAGTATCTGGTCCTCTCGTGTGCCCTCTGATTTGGATGAGTGCATCTTGATTGCCTTGCTTATTGCTTTGTTGATTGGATCTCTATGGTCATAACTCATAGCTTTATATAGCTCTCATAGTTTTCTTCCAAAGTAAATAAAAATCCTACTTTAAAGGGAAGTATAACTCCTAATCCTGCCAAAATCCTTCTAAATTTTCTTATATCACACCGCTGAAAGTCCATTAGATTAAGATAAGAGTGATCGTATTCAACACAGTTACAATTAATGGAGTATGGTCAATTTGTTATAGTTTTCTTCCCCATGATTTTACCGGATTAGGATTCTTTTCATTGAAGCTATCAATGCAGATGATCTACAGTAGCATATCATTATGAGCAATTTCCACTGTTCGATCAAAAAGTGAAGGTACATGTCAGTCACTACAGTGTTTGCTACAGGAAAATCGGTACCACACATATTTTAGTGGGTTTCCAATGTACATAGCAGATCACTGTCCATCTCACCGGAAAAAAAAACTATTCACACAAGAGACATTACAGTAATGCAGAGGATCCGGATCAAATTTTACTCTTACCATTAGCCTGCTCGAGAGCATATGAGTGAGTAGGAATAGTATATTACATTATTAACTGTCTGCTAGCTGCTGGCTACTATAGCATGCACTGCAACTAGTCCCGTGTTAGGATAGTTCCATATCGGTTGCCGGGTGAGATAGAACATGATTGATAAGGATGAGGGTGTACTTACCTATCATACTATTGTTTTAGGGGGAGATGAACCAAAATTCCTTGGTTGTTGCTATATAGTTAGGCTTGCAGGTATAGCGGCCCAACGATTTGGGATCGAGGCGCTAGTTTAGCGGGTCTGGGATCGGCTACGCAACAATTGGTATTAGAGCTAAGATAACCCGGTTACATATCAGACCTTACGGTTGCCGAAGGAGTACATTCGATGTGTGAGGAGGTGATTTGTTGAACTAATCCGATATCAGTTGTAGAACGAGATAGAATATGATTTATAAGGGTGAGAGTGTACGCATCTACTTAGTAAGTTTTTTTGAAAAAGATGACTCAAAACCCCTTAACTGTTACTTCGTAGTTGGCTTTTGTTTAGGTAGAGTGGCCTAACGAGCCAAGGCAAAAACACTAGTTTAGCGGTTCAACAACGCCATGACACCGAGTCCCGGTTAAGGAGGGGATGACCGTGGGGCCACCCGCGTACGCACCTCTGGTGCAGAACGCGAAGGGAAGGCCGGCTCGGCTCGGCTGGGCCGGCTCGCCACCCCACCAGGCGTGGATACGTGAAATCCGGGGGAGTACGCCTTTCGATGCTGGCATGCTGCGGTCGTCCGCGGCCGGCTCTGCCCCTCCGAGAGGTCGGGCTCGGTTCGACGCCGCAGGGGCAGTTGAGTCATTTCCTCCGCCTCGTGTTTCCACAGATCTAGGCACCCTACTTCAGGTCAATGGGAAAGCCAATTAACCAAATACTAGCCAATTCGTGTGGATTGGACACTTCAAAGAAAGCGTAGCCAGCTCTCTCCCTGAGAGAGAGAGAGAGAGAGAGAGAGAAGTTGCGGTGAGGGAGAGGAGCCTCTCTCTCTCCCCCCTTGTTGCGACTTGGGAGGGTGGCCTGGTTGCGCAGTTGCAGGGGAAGGAGAGGCTGGGATGAAAAGTAGGCATGAGGAAATTTACTGCTGCTGCTTTGATAGCTCACCTCATATCATCATCTTCGCATGTGTATGATCTTTTGGTCTAAAGTGTGGTCTTGTGCATGTCGTCCTTGTATCTAGTACACAACATTGCACGTCGATCTGTTTATTGTGCTTGTGCCTACCTTCCGGTTGCTCTGGCTTGTCCAAACCTAGCCAGCCAGCCAGCCAGCCCTCTTGCTTTTGCATTCTTGGCCTCTTACACTCGCCTTTTTTTTTTCTTGCTGAGCTTACTGCAGGAGGGGGGCATGGGGGAGAGAGTAAAAGGAGGAGCTGAGGAGGAGGCGGCATTGGAGGCGAGGCCAGCCAAAAAGAGATTTGGCCGGGTGGGTCCGCCGCTCAGCTGAGGAGAGGAAGGGGAGGAGGAGGTGGAGGATCTCCTCTCACGTCGAAGGAAGGGGAAAGCATAAAGGGGAGGTGGAGGGGAGAGGGAGAGCTACACAAGCCAAAGCAAGAAAGCAAGAAAAAGCTTCAGAAAGGAAGAAAGCGAGCAGGATAGAAAGCTTCAGAGAGAGAGAGAGAGAGAGAGAGAGAGAGCAAGGGATGGAGTGAGATATATAACAACCACGAGAGCTGAGAGCCTGAGAGCATCTGGTGCTTGCACCACCACCTTGTATTGTCTGTCCCATCCCCCTTTCTTTCTTTTTTCCTTCTCCATCTTGTGTCTAGTGTAGTGTGTGAGTGGAGGTCAAGACTCAAGAGGTGCTGTGCTCTTCGACCAGGCCATGGCATTGCAGGAACAAGAAGAGGAGGATGACGATGATGGGGAGGAAGAAGATGAGGGTGTGGGGGAGCTGATTTCTCCCTTGTCCTGAGGTGTGCTGTCCACTTGTGGAGTAGTAAGATATTGGCACAATAGGCTCAATCACTTTTTCTTTATTTTGTTTTCCTTGTTTTGCTGTGCTTGCGTTTTCTTCCTTCGATTCATTACATACTCTTTCTTGTGTAATTTCTTTTTGCTGTTGTTGGTGGTTTGCCCTATTTAGAATGGAAGGGAAAAAGATTGGCAAAAGGAAGAAAGAACAGAAAAAGCAGCTGGGTGAAAGTATGGAAATCTCCTAGCTTGTCCTGTCCTCTTGTTGTGTTGTGTTGAGATCAGCATGTGAGGTTCTGCTGCTCTCGTTTCAACTTTCAACTCGCACACTGGTCTGGGTGGATGGGCCAGTGAATGAGTGAGCAGCACATGAGCATAACATTGCTTGGTTTGGTTCCTGTTGCCATGATGAGCTATCGTTCAAAACGGTCCAGAAGCGCGAAGTCCATGGAGACCAAGGCGAAGAAGAGGGCGCAGATAGAAAACGGAGATGGAGCCGTCCATGCTTTCGCCAACCCTCCATGCGCTTTTAGCCGTTTCCACGGGATCGGTGGACCTCTTGCTTGTTTAGCCTCATTCCCTCTGCCTCTCTTGTCCCCTCTCCCCCGTGTCGTCGTCTCGGTTCGATCAACTCCTGTCATTGTGTCTCTGTGACCCTGCTCCGGCACCAGCCCAGGCACGCATAGCCAAGCCAAGCTAAGATAGTAGTAGCTGCTGTTACTCGCAGCAGGGAGGGCGTACCCACCTGACCAGTGGGGCTCGCCGATGCCGATGCCGATGATGCCGATGATCATAAACGCCGTCTGATTTATAAGCCTTTTTAGCGTGGGCCTGAACAGTGATTACGAATGTGGACTGTACTGAAAATGAGCTCCATCGGCGACGGCGACCTCTGCTGCTGCCCACTGCATCTGCATGCGCACAGATCAACAGATGCGTGAGCTCAAATACTACTAGTAATCCTGCCTACCCTCCTCCACGCTTACAATAGTGTACTGTGCTGTACTGACACGGTTAGTACTCCGTGTATGTGTACGTATATAACATGGTATAGGCAGGTCACAGAGATGCATGGGCTTGTGTCTCCTGCTTGGTAAAACACTGGAGCCCGGAAGGGAGGAGGAGGAGGAGGAGCTGGGGGCTTGGGAATTCATTTGGAAATGGTGCGGTTGCATGCTCTGCTAGAAATGGCACTTGCTGCACTGCTCTCTAGTCTCTAGTTTGCTTGGCTTGTATAAACAGACGGATAGATGGAGAGTACCAACTTCCAAGGGCAAGAGAGGCGTGAGGAGAGGGAAGGAAAGGACACCACTGTCTCCGTTGGCGTTGGGCAAATGGTCGTACCGTACGGCTTGGGTTGGGGAGATTTTTGTGGTAAAGCAAGGCGCACACCGGCGTGTTTAAAGTTTAAAAGCGATCATCTGCTGCTATCTGTGACTGACCCAGAGAGAGAGAGATGTGAGCAGAAGAGTACAAGCAGCTAGCTAGGCAGCTAGCTAGGCATTGCGCCCGTGCTGTCAAGAAGCGGCCGTTTTCATGCTAGTACTTGTGTCTTTTAGGAGCCGAGGCGATATATATAGGCCATTTGCACAGGTTAGATTATCTGGAGGGTGAGTCATGAGTGAGTGTGTGATCTTCTGTACTCAGGAACTCGCCATCTCCTTGTGCAGCTCTTCTTAGCATGCAGGAAACAATGTGGTGAGCAGGGCGGGAACAAGCCGACCCGAGCCAGACTTGCTCAAGCTCGTTTCAACAGGCTTGTTTTGAGCCGAGACAGGAGGGCGGTTCGGAAGATGGCTCGAGCCGGCTCACGAGCCTTCACGAGCTAAGCACAATTGGTCTTTGAGCGGCTCATCTATGTTTTGCCCAAAGCGCCCAAAAGTCCAAGACCAAACACCACTGCGCCCCCACCAGTCACCACCGTCACCGGCGTTGTCTTCACCCCCCTCCCCTACGAGGCTGCGACGGCACTGGCTTCCTCACACTCGCCGCCTCTGGGATCCCTCCTCGCCGCCTCCGGGTTCCCCAGTCACCACCCTCGCCGCCTCCGGGTTCCCCAGTCCCGGCCACGCTCCTCTGCCTTAGCTCCACGCCGACGTACGTTACACAGCTCGTTGCGGACCTCTCCACACTCGAGCTCTCGCACACCTTCTCCACCACGGACCTTAGATCCGAGACTCACTGACTCTGAACCCCGCGGCTGCATTGCCGTCGTCCCCGTGTGGCTCTTCCTCCTCGATCGGGGGGCTATGGAACCCCCGTTTGCGCTTTGAACGTCGTTTGCGGCGGCGATGGCCATCGGAGGTGGTCTCGGGGAGGGAGTGCGGGGATAAGTCATCGGCGTCGGCGGCGGAGAGGTCGCCGACGAGGAGCTCAAAGGAGAGCCAGTGGGAAAAGAAATGGGATGGGGAGGAGGAGATGAGGACTGAGACTGGATGATGTGGGAAGGTGAAGAAGGGATGAAGATGAAGGGTTGTTGGGGGCGCACTACATAGCCAATTCGGGACGATTGGATTTGGGGTGGCTATCGATTGAACCAGGCCTACGTGGGCTGAACGAGCTGAGCAAGCCACTCGAGCTTGGCTCGTTTTTTTTTGGCGAGCTGAAAATGAGGCTCGGGTAAAAAATTCATGAGTGTAACTGTGCACGTTACCAACTCTTTACAGGTATTCCATACCGCAAGAACACTAAGAAAGGGGGAACGAAGTCTTAGAGTCATGGATGGAAAAGAAGCCGAAGTGGAATCAGTTGGATCAGTTTCATTAGTTTTAGATATCGGCTTCACACTTCGTCTTAATAACGTAGTCTTTGTTCCTTCCATCAGGAGGAATTTAATTTCAGTTTCTTTATTGAACGATGATGGTTTTAAATGTAATTTTGGTAACAATAAATGTGTTATTGCATTTAATTCAAATGATGTTAGTCTTGCTTTTAGACAAGATAAACTCTATATGCTTTCTCTTAATGAATCTCATGTATCTTTGAATGTATGTGATGCTAAGCATAAGAAGAATAATAAGACTTCATCGAAGCTGTGACTGTCGTTTAGCCCCCATTTCGAAGGGGAGAATGGAGCGTCTCATTAAGGAAGAGATCCTCCACCCATTAGATTTCTCTTACTCAGACCACTGCATTAATTGCATTAAAGGAAAATATGTAAAGCAAATAAAGAAGGGAGCCACTCGCAGCACAGGACTATTAGAATCAATTCATACTGATATTTGTGATCCCTTCCCTGTGACATCAGCGGATGGTTTTGATTTATTCATCACATTCACTGATGATTTCTCCCGTTATGGTTATATCTTTCCCATTAAAGACCGATCTGAGTCACTTGACAAATTTAAGATATTTAAGGTTGAAGTTGAAAATCAGCACAATCTAAAAATTAAAGTGGTAAGATCGGACCGTGGAGGAGAATATTATGGGAGACATGCCCCTTATGGGCAAATTCTTGGCCCTTTCGCTAAGTTCCTTTAGAAAAATAGCATTGTTGTCCAATATTCTACATCAGGTGAACCTCAGCAGAATGGGGTAGCTGAGATACGCAACTGTACACTTATGTATATGGTACGGAGCATGCTTAGCTTTCTGGTTTATCAACTGGTTTGCGGATGGAATCACTTAAGACAGCCGCACATATTCTTAATCGGGTTCCTAGTAAATCAGTACCTGAGACACCTTATGAATTATGGACTGGGAGGAAACCGAATTTGAAATACTTAAGAGTGTGGGGTTGTCGTGCTGAAGCTAAGATATTTAATCCACATATTGAAAAATTAGATCCTAAGACAGTAAGTTGTTATTTTATTGAGTACCCTGAAAGATCTAAAGGGTATCGGTTCTACTGTCCTGATAGGATAATTAAGTTTGTAGAAATAAGGCACGTAATGTAACAGAGTATTAATAATATTAAATCGAGTCATTATAAAAGAGAGGCCAACCGCCAACAATAAAAGAACTTTGAATGTACTCGCAAGACTTACATGTGGAATAACAAACCTGTACATATACTACATGCAAGCTTAAACAACAATAGGCTGTATGTTTCATTTTAGCATAAAGCAAGTTTTCATTTGCAATAATATAATAGATTGAAAGCAATTTAACAAATGCTTTTTTAATGTTGAAATAACCGAAAGCACAATAATATAACAGGAGGTAAAGAACAACAACAATCCTGGAAGTGACTAAACCATTAGTCACCACAACAATAGTATGAATTACCCATTCATACCAACCATGTCAAATTTTAATTTAAAAGGTTGAAGTCTAACTCTTGCAAAACCTAACCAAGCGTGTCCATAACCTAGGACGAGGCTATTCGAATAGTTTTATCCCTGCAGGGTGTACCATTTTACCCACACGCCAGACCGCCTTTTTGCCAAGCTATTAAGCACACTTCCTTAGGTATGCCGGCACGGCTAAGTCCTACGAGACGTTTCCAATATTGTGAATTATTCGCGAGCCGCCCGTATGGATAGAAACCCATACGTTGTGTCGGGGTCGTGGCCCAGCCTCGGACAACTACCCCTCACGGGTAAAGCCTCGGACAATCAAGCGACGCCCTCGAGGTGGAGAGTCCATCCCGGAAACTCCACCACCGCACACCCAACACAAGAACACAATTCCTTTTCACACAACACACACAACGCTCCTCCTGCGACTCGGAGATAACCCACGCCAAAGTACTAAGTCAAGAGAGGTCCCATATCCCTCTCGCGTGGTTAGTACGCAAAAATGCTTGGAGAGTGTGACACAAGATGTTCGGTCCTTGTTGACTTAGGCAAGACAACCACAAACCCAATAACCCACCATCCAACCACTTGCCCAAGTCCAAATCAATTTTTCCATTTTCAGAATTTTGACTTTACAAAATTAACAAAGCACAAAGTCTTTGGACATAATGGAAGAATAATAATTTTGTGTGATCAAGACCATCGACTAAGTCGATGATCGCCCAAAGCTACCGAACTAGGCATGGCTAAGCACAAAGATTCAGTATTCTACTAAGTGACAAGAGTTCATCCATCGAACTCTAATCGCAACAAATAACCTAGGCTCAAGTAGTAGAGAATAACCAACATCCTCTGATTATGCAACTATAGGATCAACTAACCATATTTTAACACAAAGTAGCAATGCATACATACAGTTGAATTCAAAATATTAAACTTGTAAAATAATAGGATTAACATGATCAAACCGCTTGCACGCTTGTTGTGGGTCAAGATGTTGCTTTGGGGATCACTCTCAGTATCAATGCGCTCTTGGATCCTATCGAAAGAACCAAAAAGAACCAATAAGGCAAAAGAAACCGAAAAGATCCAACAGTCAACTTCAACAAAAAGCTCTCAAATTTTTACAGTAGAAAGAGCATGATTTTTATGAACTAATGCAACAAGAACCAATTGATTTGGATTCTTAATGCAAAAGATATGGCCAAAACCATTTTGCTCGGCTTTTATAAATCAAAATGCTACTATTCATTAGCGAAATTTTCGGAGCTATACTGAGTTTGAAAACATTTCTAAATTAAAGTCTAGTTAAAAACATAATCAACAAAATTTGAATCAACCGAAAAGGATTTGAAATGAATTAGTTATGCATTTTACAAGTTATCATATTTTTCAGGTTGACAAATAAATCCTTTCGGAAATCGAGAATTAAACGGCGTGGCGAGCGAGGCGCGCGATCAAAGATCCGACGGCCCGCGTTCGGTGCTAACTGCTGCTGCGGCGGATTCACACTTCCTAAACGCTCACCGTTGGATCGGATCCAACGGTTCACGTGAACGGGGCGTTCGGGCGTCCGAACGTTCACACGCGCATAGGGCCGTTGATCTTGGATCCAACGGTCCACGCGGATCGAACCTTTCGGACGGTCCGAACGTTCATTCAGATCCGGACCGTTGATCTTGGATCCAACGGTCCACCGATTAGGCGTGATTAATTCAAATCTAAAGCGCAATCTTGGGCGTAGATCCAAAGATCGACGGTCCGCAACGACTCAAGTTCAACTTCAACGATTTCGTCAGACAAAATTTGACGGGAAGATTGGCTCGCCGCGGCGACTCGGCACAAGCGGTGCGAGCAAAAGCCTAAAATGAGTTCCTAACAACCTTGCGCACCCAAAGGTACCAACAATTTTGGTCAAGGCGGTCTAGAACAGCCAACAAGCAGGAGATGACCGAGAAGACTCAAAATGACCGAAACGCAAAACGCAAATGAGCTCACCAAGCGGTCCAAGGAGCGGTGCCAAACAACTAGGGACTAATAAGGGGTACTGAGCCCAAAGAAGGCACCGAGGAGAATCGAATGCTCGGTGAAGAAGAATAGCGCATTCGGCCGACTTGGGGAAATCCAAATTGATCTCGCTCTCTTCCGCCAAAAGCAAAATTGACAGAGGGTTAAAACTCGGTGAGAGGCTAAGAAGTCGAGGAATCAAGGGTTTTGAAAGAGAATGCCGGAACACCACTTTCACCGAAGGACCAAGCTCCAACAATGGCGGCCGAGAGCAAATTTGAAATGGAGCTCGAGCAACGCACTAACAAGTGGTCTTTGGAGCTCAAGAGTGTTCAAAGGATGCTAAGGAAGCCACCGGGGAGTTTATAGCCGAAGGAGCAAGGAAGAAGCAACGGAAGAAAAATGGTGGGGCTCGTGTTGAGGCCGATCGAGGCGACGGAGCAAGTGACAACAGGCGGCGGCGACTATGGAGGCGGCGGGACGGAAGCATTAAATGCGGAAGAGCCGTTGGCGAAAGGAGAAGTGACCCGACGCCACGCTCTGAAATTTCACCCACTATCGTTGACCATGGCGGCGCGAGCGACGGAGGTAGACGATAGCCGCCACCGTTGGATTGAAATCGAGCGGTGAAAAGAACGGTCGATAATAACGATTCAAACGCTCACTCAATCTCGGACCGTTGATTTGGATCCTACGGTCCGCGTTGCGCAAAGCGTTCGGAAGGCTGTGTTCTTAGAAAATAACGACGAGGACACATCAGCCTAGGAAAATAGATCTTGAAGAGAAGCGGCAATTTTTTGACGTTCCTTCACCGTTTATCCTATGAATTTTTATTCTTAGAAAATAACGACGAGGACCTGGAGCCTAGAAAAATAGATCTTGAAGAGAAGCGGGTTTACGTTCCCTCACCGCTTTGGTGGTTGCACCTCCATGCGAAATCGTTGATGCACCCACTGTTGAGGTCTCTGAAACTCCTAATGTCATACCTAATGATGAGGCTCGTGATCTGCTGCGCCTCGTGACCTCTTGCAATAGTCTCTTGAACCTATTAGAAGATCACGGTGGGAGAGAAGATCTGTCATCCCAAATGATTATGTTGTTTATATGAATGAGGATATTAATGATATAGGGAAGGTAGATGATCTCACCTCTTATAAGGAGACCATGATGAGTGAATATTCTCCTAAGTGGCTTGATGCCATGAAGGATGAACTAAAGTCTATGAGCACTAATGATGTATGAGACTTAGTAGAAATTCCTAACAGAGTCAAAACAGTAGGCTGCAAATGAGTCTACAAAACAAAGCATGACTCTAAGGGAAATATTGAAAGGTTCAAAGCAAGACTCGTAGCAAAAGGCTTCTCACAAAGAGAAGGGATTGACTATAATGAAACTTTTTCTCTTGTCTGAACTAAGGATTCATTCAGAATCGTTATGGCACTTGTAGCTCATTATGATTTAGAGCTACATCAGATGGATGTTAAGACGGCATTCCTTAATGACGACTTGCAAGAAAACGTTTTCGTGGCTCAACCGGAAGGTTTTGTCGTGGAAGGCAAGGAGTATATGGGATGTCGACTTAAGAAATCAATTTATGGCTTAAAACAAGCGTCGAGGCTGTGGTACCTCAAATTCGATAAAGTCATAAGGAATTTTGGATTTAAGGAAAATGAAGTTGATAACTTTTAAGGAAAATGAAGTTGATAACTGCATATATGTTAAGTTCAAGGGGAGTAAATTCACCATCTTAGTGCTTTATGTGGATGACATCTTATTGTCCAGCAGCGATAAGGATATGCTGTTTGAGACCAAGAGATTTCTTTCATCTAATTTTGATATGAAGTATCTTGGTGATGCCTCTTACGTTCTTGGCATTGTGATTCACCGATATAGGTCCAAAGGAGTATTAGGCTTATCTCAAAAGGTATACGTTGACAGAGTATTGAAGAGATACAATATGCATAAGTGCTCTGCCTCGCCTGCTCCTATTGTTAAGGACGATAAGTTTGGGACATTTCAATGTCCAAGGAACCAATATGAAACTGATAAGATGAAGTCGGTTCCTTATGCTTCAGCTGTCGGAAGCATTATGTATGCTCAAGTAAGCATACACCCTGATTTATCTTTTTTAACAGGTATGCTTGGCAGATATCAGTCAAATCCAGGACCGGACCACTGGAAGGCCGTTAAGAAAGTCTTGCGTTATATGCAAACTACTAAGCACCTCATGCTCACATATAAGAATTCTGATAACATTGAAGTTATTGGTTATTCAGATTCAGATTTTGCGGGATGTGTTGATACTAAGAAATCCACGGTAGGTTATATCTTCACACTCGCTGGAGGAGCTATCTCGTGGAAAAGCTCCAAACAAACCCTTACGACATCTTCAACGATGCAAGCTGAGTTTGTCGCATGTTATGAGGCTACCGGGCAGGCTGTATGGCTTAAGAATTTTATTCCGGGTCTTAGAGTGGTAGACAACATCTCTAAACCACTCACCTTATACTGCGATAACGAATTCGCAGTCTTTTATGCGAGTAACAACAAGTCAAGTGATGCTGCCAAACACATTGACATTAAGTATCATGTTGTGAAAGACATAATCTAGGATCAAACCATTAGTATCAAGCATATTAGTACTAAGTCAATGCTTGCGGATCCGCTTACTAAAGGCTTACCACCCAATATCTTTCGTGATCATGTTGCCGGCATAGGTTTATTGGAAAGCCTCTGATTCTGGATAAAAGGACCTTAAAACAAACCAACTCCCATTAAGTATAATGAATATCCATTTCAAAGATGGAATAGTATTCTATAGGTACTGGGGTTGTATGACACTTCATTATCCATGCCACACATTACCTTGGTATGTTGTTTCATTGAGGATGAGCTTATGATGTTAGCCTTACGATCAAAGGGGAGAATGTTGGATTGATCTCGGCCAACTGCACTTTCGAGAAATCAGGAGCAACGCCCACACCGCGCCCCCCTGATCGGGGGCTCTACCAACTACTTTGGTTTCGGTCCCGTCTACCAGCGCCACATAAATATGTTGAACTCGGTATGCCTAAGAATTATCGCTCTAGGCTACTCAAGTTCAGAAAACAGATCCGATCTCTACAGGCGTTTTGGTCGGCGAAGATAGGACACCGTTCGGTATCGCTGTGACACCGCTGCCGCCTCCGCTTCCAGAGCGTCGCCCTCAAGTTACCGCTACGACTGCCGACCGGCTTTCCGAGCCAAGATGACATCTTCAAGTTCGGTATGTAATCACGTTTCGCACTAATGGTTTATGTGAGGTGTTCATTTTTTTAGCTAGGATTAGTTTCGGTTATTTAGCCCACACGTGTCAAACACAACTCAATACAAAGTTCGTCGTGACATCATAAAACCTTGCGTGTTACTCGAAGTCAAATGGCATTCTTACATTCCACTTCTCCACAGAGCCAGCTGTCTTTCGACGTAACTGAAGTCTCTAGCTCCACTTGGAACACTGGAACTCCGCAGAAATTGCATTACCAAATTGACACCGCAGAAATTTTCTTGGTTTGCAGTACAAGAACACATGCATGTGTTCAACCTAGTACTACGGTCTGATAGGCTGCGGGGGGCGGGGGCAACCGCATGGGCTGCTGGGTGATTTTACGTGCGAGATTAACAAATGTCAGGCTGGGACAAGCTTACTGTACCACGCATCGCAGCTAGCTAGCTGCCTGCAACCAGTGTCGCCCAGTGACCACGGGAAAAAAAACTGCGCATCATTTCTCAATTGACTGCTGATTTGATGCGTGTACTATTTACGAAAAAAAACTGCGCATCATTTCTCAATTGGCTGCTGATTTGATGCGTGTACTATTTTCTCTGCGCACCTGTTCGCTCATGACCCATACTTGACGAAACACCACGTACTATGTAGTAGTGGTGGTAGTAGTGTAGTACCTACACATATTGCAGCCCACGATGAGCTTTTTGCCTTCCGTTGCATGCAGCTCAGTGATTCAGCAAATCTCGTCCCAGTAACTTGTAAAAATGTTAACTGAAATCGTGTAAAATTTATACAAGACATCAAAATTCCGCTACCCTTTGAAACTTCGATCCTTGATTGCCAGTACTTGTGCCGAGATGTTGCCTATTTTTCACCGTCAAGCCACCCCGCCGGCAGAAGACGTGCACTGGCCATATCACCGATTCACCGGCAAGTCGTGTTCGGAGAGGCTGCCCTCGACAAGTGACGCCGTCGATCGCGCGGCCGCGAGGCTATCCACGGCGGCGCGTTCACCTCCTCCTCCCTCCTGCCCCCCAACCCGAACGGCTGAGCAGTGGTCGCACCACGCCCGCGCGCACGCGCACTCGTCGAAGAAAACCATGGCTCGCACGCCAAAAATAGCCGAAACCAAGGTAGGTTGCTTGCTTGCTTCCTTGGCTTACCGATCGACGCGTACCAGAAGAAGTCGAGAAGGCAAACCGAAGCGCCGGTGACGGAGATAGACGACGACTTTGTCTGTCAACGATAGGACATGGATGATGGAAGGATAGACGCAACGACGCAAGACCTATTTATTATATTATATATATTGGTTGTTTATGGATCATCAACCACCAACTCTAATTTATTAGCGATTGTCCGAGGATCCTCCTCGTTACGTTTACCAGATCGTAGCGCTTGACTTGGATGAAGAGTTCGAAATTTCCAAGTGCGGAATAAATCCGAGACGACGCCACCCCAAGCAGCTCCCAAACGCCACTTACCATCTCGTTTTCAACGTCTGTGTGTGCATCGTTGGTCATCTTACTACCTCACATAATTTTATCTTAATATATAATGTGTGTGCATGCGTTGGTCCTCTTACTACCTCACATAATTTTATCTTAATATATAATGTGTGTGCATGCGTTGGTCATCTTACTACCTCACATAATTTTATACTAATATATAATGTGTGTGCATCGTTGGTCATCTTACTACCTCACATAATTTTATACTAATATATAATGTGTGCATTCGTTGGTCATCTTACTACCTCACATAATTATATCTTAATATATAATAGACTAGTTTAATGCTCATACTTTCTTTGCAAATTTAAAAATTATAGTCCAATTATGTCGATCACAATCGTTATTATACTCAATGACACGATCCGAATCACAGGTGCTTTACTCGCCGACCAACAGACGCCGAAAAGGTAAAGAAGACAGACGACCACTAACTCTTGTTTGTAAATGGTGGAGATACAAGCCGCTAGCTAGCCTCAACAAAATGAACTCGATTGATCGATCGATCCTAACATACCCGTGCTTATCACCATCGATTGTATACACCGGTCGGTCTCATCTGGGAGTTGCCGCGACGACGTGGTCTTGTGCACCAAGTCGTACTACCCGCCAGATGTATGCCGGTGCAAGGACGATCCGGCGACCGCGGCCATTTTGTTTTTGCATCATTGTTTCGACGTCGTTTATCTCGTGTGTGTCTCTGCTGCCCCGGCGGTTGCTTCCTTCTCGAATGCATGGTTGTTATTGCATGTTTTAGATTTGGTTGTTTTGTCTCTCTAATAAAGGTGTGCCCTCGAGCAATCGATGTACGTCTTCGCATCTGCATGTCTTGCGCTACTCTTTAGCGCCCTCTTAATGCGATTACATTATTGCTACTTATCGCTGGCGTAAAATATATTTTTAAAAATAAGATTACATTATTGTTGTTTATCCGTCACTTTGAAAATATCTTATGTTTGATTGATTTTTAGCCATCGATCCGTTCCAAGATATGTGGTGCTATCTTATGGTTTTTGGGCTTGTTTTATGCTAGTGGGAGCGATTTTGGTTCCGAACCTAACCTATTAAGAGCTTGTTTGGATAGAAAGGTATTAGAACCAATCTCTTCAGATTGGAAGAGATTTTAGTTTAAGTTCCGAGTCAATCCACTACTATAAAAAATATCATCACAGACGGTTCATAATCGTCATCACAGACGATTTTGTGAACCATTTGACTTTATGTGTCTATGATGACATGAGGTCATCACATACGATTTTTGAACATTCTGTGAAAATAGTTACCACGAGCGGTTCTTGTTACGAACCGTCTATGATAGTCTATTTTTATAAGCGATTACGAACAAGAACCATCTGTGATAGTAATTATCACGAGCGGTTCTTGTCCGTAACCGTCTGTGATAGTTTTTCTATTGCAAAAAAATGGGCATATGTTGTTTCCATTCAACATAGAACGGTGGAAGCGATTTTGGTTCCCATTCCACACACCGACTCTGGCTCGCCGCACCGCGGAGACGAATGGTTGTGCTCATTGACGCACGACGTTCAGTCCCAATTGCGGGAGTGCCCGACAACTCTACCTCCCGAATTTAACTTACTAAACCGTAAAGACGTAATGCAATGTCGCCCGCGATACCTCCTCGGCCCGCCGTGATGGACGCAATTTTGTTCAACCCAATTGAAATTTACCCGAGCTATATATATAGATGTTTTGGCTGCTATTCCCCTCACTCTTCACTTCCTCTTCTCCTTTCTTCAAGTCTTGGTTAGCCTTGGTTTGCATATCTGAGGATGTCTACGGCCTCGTCAAACTTCCGAGTGAGCGAGCAATTAGAAACACTACTGGCGAAGACTTGGTTTGCCCTCGTTGTAGAGATCCGGTGAATGTGTTCACCTCCCATCGCCAACCAATCCATCCCGAGTGTTCATGAAGTGTTCAAATCTTACGGTAACTTGTGCCCGATCATCCCCAATGAACTTCTTTCGAGATAGTATATTTTTCACTTGCGCTTCAATTCTCTTTACTGAGAACACAACATGTCGGTTACGGTGTGGCGCGATGAAGCGGTGCTAAAGGTTCGAGACATTGCAATGCAAATTGTCGCTTTGCAAGAAGACACCGCGGTGTTCTTGCATTTCGACAAGTGCCACGACCCTCGATGAACCAATGGAAAATATAGATAATGTTCTTAAAAGACCGGATGAAAGGATGGAAAGGGTTGAGAAAATGCTTGTAAATTAACTAACATAACTAGTTTAGCAGTTTTGCTTCTATTATTTCTTGTTCTTGTCAAGTAGAAGTTCAATTCTAGTAAGATTGTAATATCTACTCTTTATCTATGCATCCCTACACTACGTGATGTATGTCTTTGCGACGTTGTTGTACTCCTTTGCAATGATGTATGCATCTGTCTAATTCCGTTATGAATACTTTGTGTGTGAATTAATGAAATCCTAATTTCGAAATCATACATTCCAAATTTTCAGACCGAAATTACCGCACTCTACAAAGTAGGACGTGACAACACACTGCCTCGCCAGCTTTTCGGACCGAAATGACCGCACTCTATAAAGTAGGACGTGACACCACACTGCCTCGCCAGCTTTTCGGACCGAAATGACCGCACTCTGCAAAGTAGGACGTGACACCACACTGCCTCGCCAGCTTTTCGGACCGAAATGACCGCACTCTTCAAAGTACGACGTGACAACACTCTGCCTCGCCAGCTTTTCAGACCGAAATGACCGCACTCTGCAAAGTACGACGTGACAACGCTCTGCCTCGCCAGCTTTTCGATCGAAATGACCGCTCTGCAAAGTCGACGTCCCAACTACTCCTCTGACTATCCCGACCGCACTTTTGCCCACTAGAAGGAGCTTCCTAGCGACGACCCTTTTCTTACGATCCTCGCTGCCAGTCGGACTAGAGCACGAACACGTATTACGAAATATAATCTATATCTTCATTTCTTAGCAAGTTCATTCCGACCAGCATTGAAGATCATTTGGGAGACACTCTCGGAAGAGCATTGTATTCCTGAATTAGTCTTTAGTCTAGGTTACATACACTCATTGTAATAGCCAGTTCATAGCAATAAAGAGCAGCCTCATTACTTTCTAGAAGATGCGCATCATTTTCCTCTTTTCTTTCATATATTCATAAGATCGACGATTTGATCGTCGACACGTACCGACTCTCTTTTCAGAATATGCACTTACAATCTCTCCCATCTACCCGTAGTCCCCGGAGCCTCTGTGTGGCTTCCGCAAGTGGATCGACCTAGAGATCCACCTACATGACCGATGGCACTCGACTTGAGGAGTGGAATGCGAAAGGGGACGCGAGATCCGGAGGATGAGCGTCGGCCCGAGCACAACGAGTGTATCCGCCGGGAGACGCGGGCACATCTCGAGACGTGCAGGCATAGGGAGCGCGAAGCACGCGAGAGGGAGCGAGAGAAAAAGCGAGAAATGGCAGCCGAGGCCAGGGCGGCCGGCGAGGAGTACAACGCCGAGCTCGGAAGGAAGGGCAAATGGCCCCGGTCCACGCAGTAGGTCGGGCCATTCCGTAGTAGTCCCCCTCCTACTTGCTATATTTTTTACTATCCCCTAAAGGCATGCGTGCTTACATAGTCTGGAGGCTTGTGTCACAATGTACTGTAGTAGTAGCGTGCATGACTAAAGCAATTAGTAGAACCATCATACCATGTGACCACATGTAGCGTGCTTCATCATGATCGCAATGTAGTTCAGTTACGTGCCTCCATTGAGCCATCAAAACAATACTATATTGTAAGTATGCCTCTTCCGGTGGAATCCCAGAAATAACCATTCACATCGACATCGATTCTTCTATATTTTAGGGCATATTCGTAATCACAACGTTCTCAGCACCTTCAGTTAAGTTCTCAGCATCTTCGAAAATATGATCAAGAACCATAGCGACCAAGAGTAGTCATGTTGTGGTAGTAAACTTCACATTTCAAGTCACATGAAATCATGAAACCCTAATTTACGAACGCGTCGGTCCTAATTTCGGACCTAGACCACGAATTTGTCGAGATAATTTGAGCATATCATGACCCCGATAAAATTATGTGAGGTAGTAGGAGGACCAACGCATGCACACACATTATATATTAAGATAAAATTATGTGAGGTAGTAAGATGACCAACGCATGCACACACAGACGTTGAAAACGAGATGGTAAGTGGCGCATGGGAGCTGGTTGGGGCGGCGTCGTCGCGGATTTATTCCGTGCACTTGGGAATTCGAACTCTTCATCCAAGTCAAATCATACCGATGCGTAAAGCGTAACGAGGAGGATCCTCGGACAATCTCTCGCTTAACACGGTGAAACAAAGATGATGTGTCCGGAAAAAAAGTAGAAACGCAATGTATAAATAAATATAGGAGTCAGAGTTGAACTTTTAATCAGGATATAAATATATATCGCCGATCTTTTATAATCCTAATTAGAAGAAAAAAAAATTACTCACTGAGATTTCGAATCTCAGGATGTAGATTTTGTATAACTTTATAAATAAATTCTCGTGCATTTTATGTGTTTACGCGGAAGGCTGTCGGTTCCAACGTTTTGTTAACTGGGCTCGACCCATCATCACGCATTGATGAGGTGCAGATCCTATCGCTACAGAGGAAAGAGAGCCATGCGTTGCATACAGTGTTTGTGATTAACTAGTGCAGCAACAATGACTTCATAACTGCAAAGCCATTAATAAAGGTTAAGGGGCGCCCTTCGCTGCAAAGCAATGATGAGGGCCCGCTGGGCCGGGTTAATCAAGGCCTGGCGTGTTGGGCTGGGCCAAACGTAGCATATTTATTCCATTTCATTATTTGGCAGGTTGCTGATTTAGTTGCCCACATGACATGTCGAGGATAGGTACGCGTCATGCCTTCCAAAGCAACCGCTGCGCGTTGGACGCTTTCTCCTCCCTGTTACACTATAGGCAGAGACTCGCTGAACCTACTCAATTCACATCGTAAAATACGCCAAGATCCCCGGAACGCGTATACACCGCAACTACGAGGTGCGGGACTCGCTGGGTGTGGGTGTCGGACGCGAACCCGCCGGACAAGCGGAAGCAACCGTGGTTCGAGCTATACGCGCGCCCGAGCTTCATGGACCTCTCCACCGTGCACGAGCTCCCCTGCGAGGCTGCGACCTGAAACGATCCTATTTTTCAAACAGAGTTTACTTATTTTTCAAACACTAAACCAGCCTACAAATATTTTTTTTAAAAATAATGATTTGATTAAATTATGGCATAACAACTGTTTTACAGTAATAAAATAAACATCTTTAGTCCAAAAATTTAACTTACATTCAGAAGAATCAAATAAACTCCACAGGAAAGCTTGAGTGTGGTCGCAACCCTAACACGATCTCCAAAGTGTTCTTCAATACTTTGATACACATTCTAATGAAAATTTAGTAAGATTGAGTACACAACGTACTTAGCAAGCCACATATAAAAGTTATTTATCTACATGCCAAGAGTTCAATTGATTATTGGAGGTTTACCATATCAGGTATACGTGGATGCATCATTTGAGTTAAAGCAGCTTATCTTTAAAACAGTACAATCATAGTAATATAACATGAGAGGTTTACTCAACAACAACAATTATCATCTTAACATATCAAAATCTCTACTTATGCCTCATATATTGGAATCACCCATGAACACAACTTCATTTACCGGAAACCCGGCGTATCCGAATACCATTAATTATACCTGCAGAGCTGCCAATTTTACCAATAAGATACCTCAAACTCATACTGCCATGCAATATACACGCAACCTGATAGTATGCAAAGGAGTTGAGATAACAAGGCATTCCCACTGCTCAACATTATTACCCTCTACCCGATAGGTTCTTGGACAATACAGCCATCAGGAGACTACCGGCCAACAGTGGAATAATCGGTCTGATACTGACTGTACTTACTATTGTGTATATCAACGAGTGTCCCTCCGGACTCACACTTGTCCCAGACCGAATCCGCAATTGCTCTATACAACAAGAGCAGGTGATATCCTGTAGATATTCAATCGGGAGAGTAGTATACTAAGCCAAGTTGGATATACCAAACCCGTGGTTAAGCGAGTTCTGTATCTGTTATTTGGTATAACGTTCTAGTCCTTACCTGTCTCTAGTAGGGAGGTGAACTAACAACCAACTCATGGCTATCCACCTTCTTGGTCCCACCTTCAACCCACTTTTATCAAGTCTATTGGGTTGTCCATTTTCATGGTCTCAACTCTCCACTAAAACTATTGGCGGTTAGCCAATAATCTTTTTTAGTATTTGTAAACACATTATGTGATAATACCGAATATTTATTAATATTTTATGTATCTTGAACTTGTCAAGGTGAATATGGCCTACAAATGAACATATGAGATTGTATGTGGGGTGGTAGGATATATCTAATCATCTTGACATTCAAAAGTATAATTTTAATAAAGAAGTAATTGACATAAATATGATAATGAAATTAATAATATAAGTACATAAAATATAGGCTAAAAATGATCAAAGAATGCAACTTGCTTCCTTATTCATAGTCTTTGACTGGATTTACCTCTCCTGCGTCTTGATCAACTCCTCTCGTAGCTTGACCAACAAAATTTGGGTTCTACCGCGGAAGAAATGGATCTGGTACTGTTTACTAACGGGTTTGGGTGGAACAGTAATGCATTTAGACTGAAACAATAATTAGTTTAATAGTATGGGATTTTTGGGTGGGTTATGAATAGTTATGGGCTTGCACAGTGATGGGCTCAACCCATTTGGACTATTGGGCTGGAGTTACCCAGGTCAAGCCTTCAACCTAGTCCTAGTGCGGCTTGAGTCGCGTGGCTCAAGAGCTGGGGTGTGATCCTAGGGCACCCAAGCCAAGGAAGGCGACGACGGCGAGGATGGTGGTGGCTCGGCGGTGGGAGGTGGCGTCGGGTGGTGCGGCGAGCACCTTCTCAACTTGCACAACCCATTTTTGGGCCGGGGTGGCTGGAGGTAGGGTGGTGGCGACGGTGGCGCACGACTGAGGCAAGGGAGGCTGGCGGTGGTGGTCCGGTGATGCTCTGGCCAAATTGGCCTGGCTTAAGCTCCAGTGGGCGGAGGGGAACTCAGGGACGATGGCGGCGTGGCTAGGGGGGCCACCGAGACGGCTTGGCACTGGTGATCTGGCGGCGGGGCTAGGAGGAATGGTGGTGGGGGTTAGGTTTGGGAGGTCGGTGCGACGCTAGTGACAGGGTTGAGAGGGTAAGGGTGAGATGGCGGAAGAAGAAAGGGGGGCACTGCGATTTGTGGAATTGGCCGAGTTGGGAAAGAATGGTGCTGTTGGTGAGGTTGAGTGGGCGCTGATGAAGGATTTGACGCTGGGAATTCGACTTTTATAGCCTTTTAGAGGCTGTGGCGCTAGTGCATGGGTTCGACGACGTTGGCGTGTGGCGGCGCCATGGGCGACTTCGGCTCTGCACAGGAGCGCGTTGTAGGCGAGGTGGCGCTGGGGGAGAGGATGCTCCTCACTTGTGTGGGTACGCGAGTTGGCGAGAGCAGCGGTGGCGATCACGGTGCGTCGAGCAACTGGCATGGGCAGCACAGGTGTGGCACGGGTGACACTGGAGCGGCCATTAAATGGCACAGAGAGGTGACCCGTGAGGTGGCTTGGGAGGGGCAGCTACTGGCACAAGTTTGGCGCGGGATGGGGTGACGCGAGAATGAAGGGCGGTGCGGTGTGGTGACTGCTGGCGTGACGCGAGGCAAAGAGAACATAGGAGAAGGCGCTTGCGAAGGCGATGCCTTCGGTCTTGCAAAAACGGGAAAGCAAAATGGGAAAGCAGGAAAGGCTAGGAACTTTTTGAATTGGGCAAGAAAATCGAATTCAAACCAAACTCAAGCAAATTTTAAAATTTTAATTTTTTTTTTAATATTTTCGTGACCACTCCATCCTCCCCGAGAACCTCACGGACCCCGCCCACATCCCCATCTACCACGACCGCACCGACTAGACGGCGAAGCGCGAGGACGCGCAGCTAGCCGCTCTTCTTCGACGTCACCGTGCACGGCTTCGCAGGCTACTAGGCCGCACGCGCGCACCACACCTCTGCAACCTCCTTCGCTTCCAGGCGCCCTGCGTGCTCACCAACACACTCGCGTTTGTCGACAAGGACGACCAGGAGCAGTGCTTCTCTGCCGCCCCACCGGCCAGCTAGGGCAGGTCCATGCTCGTCGTTCGCTTCGGCTCCATCTCCAGGTCGTCGCTCGCCAAGGTGTTCCCTGCCTGGTACTTCCACCAGAACACATGTAAGGTGTTCGAGCAGGACATGGGCTTCCTCTCCTCGCAGAACGGGGTGCTGCTCCGGGAGAAGGTGCCCACCAAGGAGTTCTACCTCAGCCTCTGGTCGTCGGACACCTGGGTTGCGGAGTACCGGAGGTGTATGGACAGGACCGGCCACGGGATGCCCTACTACTTCGGCCACAGCAGCTTGTCACCGATGCCCGTGCCGGTCGTCATGGAGCAGGCGCCGGTGGGGATCTCCGCGTCGTTCCCACTTCCCAGCCAAGGGTGGCATTGGCACACAGCACGCGCCCAACCCGACCAACGGGTGCTTCCGCCACGTCGTGCACTGCACAGGGCCGCAGGGCGACCGTCAACAAGTACACCACCTTGAAGAAGGCAGCATATCTGGTGTATATATCACATTTGGTGGAAATATGCACATACACGATCTGGCCCCTTAATTCACAAATCCACAGCCCAGATCACTCCCCCAAAACCCACCTCCCACTTGAAAGCACATTTGCGAAACCGCCCTGCCCAATCGAAAATCGTCCATAAATCGTCCCCGCGGGTATGCCCTCCATTCCTCTCGATTCGTGCACTCTAGGGTTTTCCCAGCGCCACGCCAAGCACCGCGCCATCGCCCTACGCCGTGCCGCCTGTGCTGATTCCCCCTCTGCACTACACTGGGCCAAGCCGCCTACGCCGAGTCCCCCCTTTGCACCTCACTGAGCTGAGCCGCCTGCGCTGAGTCCCCGCCCCCTACGCCGCGCCCCCTCTGGGTAGCCCCCCTGAGCTTCTCCCCTATCGTGCTTCTGATCTGCCGCTTGTGCCATGTAAGCATTGAATTACTTCCTAATTATACAATATTTTGAATTGTGTAGCACTAGACAATTGATATGAATTGTGTAGCACTAGACAGTTGATATGAATTGTGTAGTTGACAATTGGGTCTTGTCGATTGTTTATTATCTTTATTTTTTTTAATGAGCAACTGCATGGATTCAATGTAAGATGTGAGCAGTTCCGTGCGGCCACTAGCTTTGCCAAGTCCCAAAATGGCCGATGTGCACTCTCGTTGTGAGATGTCTGTGTAAAACCCTACAGAAGGCGGCTAACATTCTATTCTGTGTGTATGCGTACGCAGCATTTTTTTAATTTGAACGATTAATGTCATTCTCGGGCTAAATCATCCTTACCGTTGCAGGGTTCGTCGTCCACACCAGTAGTTAATGACGACTTGACGCCTGCCGTGGGGATGATTTCTGAAGATGAGGATGCAACCCTTGAGTTTTTGCAAAGCATATGGACATGTTGTCGGTTTCTCCGTTCATATTGGACAACGGACAACTATCAATGGTGTTTTGCAATGGAGTCTGGGACTCTAGGTGCTAAATGCAATACATAGATGGCCATACCTGACCTAACAGAGAACTATGGGCGTCCAGAGATCCACATGAAAAGCAGGCCCTATGGGAACTATACATTCATTTCCTCGTAATATTAACCACTGCCTGCCCCTAACCTGGGCTAGGTCTGGTGTTTATAGAACCAAACAAGCAACATATTCACACACTAGAAACAACATGTGTGGGGAGAACTAGAATTAAAATCATACATGATTGTTAAAGTCACAAAGGCAATCAATACTACATGGCACATTACATTCACAGATACATAACACATTACAGTTTACAAATACATTTAATTGACAATCTTCACAATGAAAATTCCAAGAAACAACAAAAAAACAAGCAACAAGATCCATTTTAAACTTCTCATCGACACCCGCCGATTTCAGGATTGACTTGTTAATATGGTCCAACGACTTGTTCATTTCAGCTAAATGTGCCAACATATGGTCAACATGGGAAACCATTGGACTTGTTCATTGTGCATTGTTGGACTTCACACGACATTCTTCTTCTTTTGTCTTATTCTATGAAATGCAACCCAACTAGATGGATCTTGTATTAATCTTTCTACATGAAAGTGTCCCAACAGCTGGATATTTCTGCACAAAAACGAAACACTATTTTTCAAAAATCAAGTTGACAATTCTGTAACCATTGGCCAAAGAAATGTAACCATCAATTTTCAAAAATTTCCTTACACCGCCGTTGTTAGGGTATTTGTAGTACTCTTTTCCTCGATTCTTCGAGTTCCCAGACACCACCCAAATCATCTTCGCATCACATTTTGGGTATGGCACAAGCAGTAGCCCCCCCCCTCCCCACTAGGCCTCGATGCAGACGACTCGAACTACGACGCTTTCTTCTTCTCCATCAGCTGTCAACTGTCTAGTGCTACACAATTCATAAGACCATAGAATTAGTAAGAAAAATCAAAGTGTAAATAAGACATTAAATTCACGTGAACCACAATATCAACATGGAGAAATCGTACTAATAAATAAGAGATCATACTAAAAAAATCACTGCAAGTCACATTCTACCAAAACTTTAGGTAGAATTTTTAACTTTCAGAAATATCATGCAGCTAATTAACTTTGCAATATTTTTAGAAGTTCATAGAATCTAATGTTCTATAATTTTGAATCAATTAAACCTAATTAAAATAACCCAACATAATCAACAATGTGGACTCTGACAACTTATATCATGTTTGTTATATATCATTTGCACATAAAGCATGATCAGTACTATGGATTCTCCTAAATATTTGCAAATGGCTTGGAAAAATATGAGTGTTTGCATGTATTAGCAGAATGCTTGACAAAGCGGATTTGAATTAGGTAGTGAAAGCCTTAGCTTTAATTGTAACTTTTCTTACTAACCTAGTTACATAAAGATTAATTTTAATCTTTACATAATAAATCACCCGTTAAGTCATAATTACCTAGGGGCGGTGTAGACGGCTCAGCGAAGGGGGCGCGACGCAAGGGGCGCTGGGGCAGGGGCAGCTCGGCACCGGGCAGGCGATGCGATCTTGCAGCCTTGCAGCGGGCGGCCTGAGGATCGGCGATGCATAGGGGAGCACAGGGGTCGGCGCGGGGAAAACCCTAGCGTGCTCGGGTCAGGAGGAATGGAGGGCATATCCGCGGGGGTGATTTGAGGACGATTTTCGTTTGGGCAGGGTTTTTTTTTGGATCACAAATGAACATTTAAGTGGGAGGTGAGTTTGGGTGAGAGCAATCTCGGCCGTTGATTTGTGAATTGAGAGGCTAGATCCCGTATGTGCACATATCCATCCACCAAATGGGACATGCCCACCTGTTATGTTGCCCTTGAGGAACGCCTTCGCGTCCGTGGTTTCAGCCATCCTGGCGGCGACCAGGCAGTGGAAGCCCGTCTTGCGCCGCCGTGCTCGCCGCGGCGTCGTATGCGCGTGACTCGGCGGTCTTTGATTACAACCAACTCTATTAGGACACAGAAGACTGTAGGTATCTTTGGCAGTGGTTGTTTATAAATACATCTGTATTTCCGTATATTTTTGCCCTTGTATATCTGTATCTATATGAGTACCGTTTTGCTATAGATGGTTGGATGTTAGCAGCAGTCAACAAGATGGATAGAGTTTCCACTCCTCTCTCGCAAGAAACTTTTTTGTTTTACCATGCAAATGTATGTGCCTTTTTTAAACAATCAACTAGATGAAACTGTTACACAGGACGATGCAAATTTATTATACCTTGAATGATATGCATATGGCAGCATTAGTGCAAGCCTTACATTCTCACATGGTTGCATTCTTACAATGCACCATCCAGTTGAGGTAACCAACTCCAATATATACGAAGACCACATTTTCACTGTTGAAGTACTGGCACAATGCCTGATGTCACATGTTATTACGTAGACAGACTCGATAAGCATCGCATGAACAGTGATTTCTTGCCATGGGTTTGCACACGGTATATATTACAGACCAAATATAGATAGGCAGCTTAGCTATCACAGCAGACACGTTTGACAAGATAGACGCTCCAAATGGATGCAGCACTCTTAGCAGTTAAACCCCATCGATCTAGAATTCCCTATCGGGGAAGAGGAGCGGGGCGACAAGGGACCAGATGTACAGACCTGCCGTTGCCCACAGGGTTGCAATCCTGACCCAGACAGACGGCCACCCAACATCAACAAGTTTTCCGCTCTCACCAACTGAGGTCGACCAGCCAGTCAAGAGCATCGCCGAGTACATGCTTGCCAGGGAGAAGATGAGATGAAAGAAAGAGTATGAGTAAGTCACGGGCCTTGGCGCGTCCTTATTTTCTTCCTCATCTGCCTTGCTGAAGGGGAGCAATGGCTTTTCAGCGCCTGAAGAAAGGGCAGCAGGAATTAGCAACATATACTGCATAAATGTGGAAAGTTAGTTCATTAGCCAGCGAAAGAATTCTAACCAGCACGTGGTGAGTCTGGTGCGGAGAGCACGGTTGCAGAAGAGCCAGCACGAACAGCAGAATAGACCACGGAAAGGACAGTGGTTAACAATCCCAATGAAAGGCTACCAGTTGACACAGCTTTCGAGTGATTGTGAAGCCCATTGCATTCATAATCCCTTGGCTCACTGGAAAGTCCACTGTAGCACAGATAGGTGCAGTAGAGGGCGATAACTGATGCAGGCAGCAAGCTACCATTGATCTGCCAAAATCACAATTTTTTGATTAACAACACATCTCCTACAACTTTTCATGGCCCAAACATGGACAACACATTCCGGATACACCAAATACCACACATAAACCATGTTATAAGAAAATACATAACAAGGCACAGGACAATACCTTTGGGTGCAGGGCAACAATTGCGAATACAAAAACAAGAATCAATGTGAAGACAATAAAGAACGTATTGAGTCCGCAGTCATGTCCAGATGGAGTGAACCAGTGAAAGAGTAGACCCGAGAAAGAGAATGTCGCAATGTAACAGACAACTGAGACAACCAATAGAGCTATGTACCTGCAGTGATAAACGGGAAGGAAACAATAGCAGATATTTTTGAGAAATCAAAGAAGCTCACTCTAAACTAATGGAAGCTGAATGAAAACAAGGGCGAAAATCAGCTACCAACCAGAACTGTCCATCCTTAGCAACCCAGTTTTCATTCCATCCATGCACGAAGTCCAACAAAAGAACAACCTGAACAAGAAGGAATAGTCCAGATCCAAACTTGGATATCGACTCTGCAAAAACCAAGAATTGTAGTAAGCATCCTAGACTTGAAGTGATGATCACCCAGCTCCAATACGGCCAATAAGTCAATAACATAAGTTACATAACACAGAATGTCAGAATCTGAAAACATAGATTGTCCAAAACAGATTAATGACTTGACTTGTTCAAGAAACAGCAGAGCCTATCAGGCTATCATCAATCTGTTGGTTTGGAGATTCCATTGACTAGAGAAAGATTACAGGAATCAATGAGTAGATTGAACAAGAAATCCATAAAGACAGTGCCACTTTTTCCATAAATCAATCACTCGTCCGCCAAATTATCAAGCTGCCAACTCATGTTGTTTTCTTTACCAAATAAACTAGCAAGTATGTAGTAGACAATATTAATACTTGATGTATCATCAAACCGAATAACCGGAACAAGTGTTAATCCAAATGGGATTAGTTCGGTGTCTAGCTCACAGATTGCGCCGCCAAGGACATGGAGACCCAAAAGACCAACACAGCAACACGAATAGGCGCTAATTGTTGAGAACATAGACCTCCCATTATAAATCCCCATATCTGACACAAATGCAACAGTGCCACTGCTAGCTTTTGTCACAATTCCCTTCCGTTTTCCAAATTTAAATCAAACCATACCTTCTACCTCTAATTCAACAGAAAACTCACCCAACAACTCAACCAAATGGACACTGAACCACATTGAAACTTATTACAATATGTGTACCTACAATTACTTCTGTTGTTGGAAATATAGTATTTGTCTTGATAATGCAGAATCCATGTGGCCACCTTTTGTTTTGCACATACGTAGGTCTACAATTTCATATCATTGACATAGTGATGTCCATCTGAAACTAACTCGACTTCAAAACTTACTTATAGATTCTTCGGTTTAGGCAGTGTGATAGGAAGTAGGACCCCTTTGTTGGGCAGGAAATCAGAAGTGCACTACATCAATTAGGCAACTCCTAAAGGCTCCCAGTGCCCATCTCATATTGGCATCCTCTAACAGAGTAGGGGAAGGAAGGCGCCTTGCTAGTACTCCCATGGTTTATTCTTTTTTGTTTATTACTGTCTATTTATGATGCTTTGAGCAGATTAGCGTCCTGTTTCAACAAAATGCCATTCTAGTATCTCCATAATTGTGCTCACCATAGACAATATTTATCACACAGAATGATTATTCAAACAGCTGCATGGGTGGAAAGGAGCTCACCGTAGAAGCTGACGACGCCGTTGGGCACGAAGAACATGAGGAAGACGATGACAGCCCAGCAGAAGATCTTGGCCATCCACCCGCCGTGGTGGATCTTGTCGCGGGGGTCCTTCTGGTCCTTGATGCCGGCCATGATGACGGCGAGGATGGTGAAGAAGAGGAAGTTGCCGAGGCTGACCCTGAGCACCGCGTCGGTCTCGAACCACTCGCGATCCGGCGTCTTGTGAAAGTGGTTAATCCCTGTACAAGAGGAAGAAACGCCGTGGAGATTTCGATCAATTCGAGCGAAATCGAATAGGGGGGAGGCGACGATGGAGGTTGCTGGCGGGGGAAAGACCGAAAGAGAGGGGTCGGGTTAGGCAACGTACATGGGATGGACTGGAGGAGGGGCGCGGCGACCTCGCGGAGCGCCCAGGAGGCGAAGAGGGAGAGCGCGAAGAGGCCGCAGTACGCGATGCGCGCGGAGCGGCGGCCGATGCTGCCGACCGCCGTCCGGCACGCCTCGCACGCGCACGCCGCGCAGCACGACGCCAGGCACGACGCCGCCCACATGGTTGGCTGGCTCTCTCCGGCGGGCGATCAGATCGAATCGATCGGAAAGGGATTCGACGATGGCTTCGGATTTGGGGATTTCCGGGGAACGCGTGCTGGGGAGGGGGAGGTGAGGGGATGGAGACGTAAAGAAGAGGAAAGGAGGCGGATTCGATTGCGATTTTGTTATAGCGCAGGCCGGACCGGACTGGGTGGCCGCCGGGCCGGACGGTTTGGTTGGGGTTGGACCGGATAAGGAGACCGAGTCAGATCTCGGTCGAGAAGGGTCAGCTACGTTATTCTAAGCCTGTCTTCACTGGAAAATCAAGTAGCACAGCCGCGGGTTTTTTCAAGGAAAATTTAAAATTGTCAATCCATCGAATTGAGTTGTTCCGTTGGGCATCGAGGGGCAAATCCTCGAACCCGGCCATTCCATTGGGTATCAAGAGACAAAACACATGTCTAACTTCATTCGGGGTGTGGAGGAGCTGATGGAGTTGTCAGGCGATGTTAGTATCGTTAAGGTAAAGGAGAGATCAAAATGGTGGCTAGCTGGAGTTCCTCCGTGTATTTGAGCTCTTTGTGGTCGACTATTGTAATGCTTCTCTTGGTTAATTAATGTATCTCTCTTTCCCTCGCCTAAAAAGGAAGAATGGCCAATTTCCTTTTTTGAGATACACCCTTCACATAAAGATTGTTGCTTGCAATTCCATTCCGATGCCGAAAGTCTACATCCAATGGCGCTAGAAACAAATTTCGCAATTTTTTCTCTCTCTTCTAGTAAGCTGTGCAGCTCGAAAATAAACTAGTGTAACAAACAATTACTAGCATTTAGAAACGAAGCAATGAGCCATTACATGTAATGGTAGATTCCATACAGAAAAACAGGCGAGGCATTCATCCATCTGATAATGTTATGCAAATAACCAATTGTGACAGATGTTTGTGGGTTCAGAACTATTACAGGATGGTTCTAACGGGCCAGAAACTCCTCTAAAGTAGATATCACATCCTTCACCTCTTACAACACAGATCCTAAAACACTACACCATACATGGACGCTGAAACCTGAGGGAAGAAAACAGTCTTAAGTAGAACGCAGCGCCAGAATCTTCAGGTATGAGAACGGACATAGATAGAAGTACTGACACATGGAATTGATATCAAAATTTTAACCACTTCTTCTCTTTCTCCTTTCTAGCAACTGCGTTGATCGCCGAAGAATGAGTTGCTTCAGCATCAGCGAGTGCCTTCCGTGTTTGTTCCAATTTTCTTGCAGCTGCTTCATACACTGCCTTGTCCTTGCGGTTTCGCTTCATCATTTCTTCCAGCTTCTCAACACGACTCTTCAGTTCTTTCACCTCATCATCATACACAACCAAGGATCTTCTGTCCTCCCTAGCATGTCCATTGGCCTCCCCTGATGACTCCTTTCTAACTTTGGTGGCTGAGCCTTCAGCAACATCTTGGCCCACTAGCTGGCTGTTGATAAAGCTGAAGACAGACCACTCTGCTTCTTCAACTTTAGCAGCCCTCGCCTGTTCTGCAAACTTTTTCTCCCGTTTCCTTTTCCCACCCCGACTGCGTCGTTTTCCACAGCCTTTAGTTCCATTATCTGCGCTAGCAGCGACTGCATGATCAAGTGATTGCTTCGGGGGTAGTACCTTAACTGGGATTGGCTCAAGCATGCCTTGGCCAGATACACCTAGCCCCATCCCCTCTTGGTACCCCATTTTTGCCATCATTTTGGAGGCAACACCCCTGGTGTGGTTCTCCCATTTTGCAAAAATCACAGTCTCTGACTGAACACCACTGAAATTTGTGGATTCCAAAAGGCCAAGGCCCTGATGAATGGATTCATCCTCTTGATCGCCATCTTCACTGAACTCAGATTCCTCCTCACTTGAGCTTCCTTCATCGTCTTCGCCGCTCATATCAGCATATTCTGAGATAGAAAGAGAATCACTTGGAAGCCTTGCAGAGCTCCCATCATCTTGAAAGACAACCTGACCAAGCTTCGGATCATCGTCCCATGACTCAAGTTCAGCTCTCCTCCAAAGGCCAGAATGGTGCCCAGAAGATGCCAGTATGCTGGAGCCCACCAAGGACTGCTGCCATCTTGTTGGAGTGAACCGCTTCAAGGATGAAGTAGGAATTACAATACCTGAGGATAAGTTTTGAACTAGTCATGCATGCCACTTTGCCTGAAGGGGCAAAACCAATACACACATCTTTATCATATGCATAGGAAAAACAGAAAGAAGCAAATATATGGATATTGACACAGTATTCACCAAAAATGCAATGTGAAACAATTGAAGGAGCGAGTCATCTTATGAAGTCTACACCATTACATGGTCTGATTATTGATTTTGTGAAAGGCAAAGAAACAATAACACAATAACAAAGCACATTTGAAAGGGTTTAATCCTTCAAAGGGTGAAATAAGCTTACATACCATGTGACAAGCGGCAGTTACTGCCAAACCGACATCGTTGCTGTAGAAAGAACTTGCACATCTGCACTACGGGCAGGCTTATATTAGTTAGTTTGTTGATAACAATGGCCCCTATGTTCTGTGAATCTGTGCAGTACATCATATTAACCAGCGGAAAGTTATGGCTGACAGAAAGGTAGATGTAGAGTACCCACCTGTGACCTGTTCTTAGCGATTTTTCCCTACCTTCATTCATTTTGTTTGGGTAGTGGCGGGATGGAAGGGGACAGAGGATGCAATACGCTCAGGCTTTGTTAAGAGATTTATTTCAGTACAGATGGCTATATGGCTTCGTTGAAAGGATCAGTACCAATATTATGCACAATACACACATGGTTTTCCTAATGAAAAACAAATCATGCAATGTCACTTTGCTTTCGTTTTGTACAGCTCTGCAGCCTACTAAGGGCTTGGGTTGGTTATGCATGTACACAGTAGACAATTGAATTCATTCTACCTACCAGCAGCAAGGGCTTCTGTTGAGTTCAGTGAAAAAAAAAACAAAACGCATGCCTTTTTGATAATCAGAAAATTTTTCCCCTATAGTTGTTCAGTCATGCAATAGTCCAGGGCCATTCAACAAAATAACCACAAAGGTCTCCTAACATAACTTCACACATATACATAAGCATATTTCAAGAAGGGAAAATGGTAAAAAGGTTAAGAGTATACGCTACAAAGTGACCAATTGTTTTCCTGTTGGCTGGTGTACCACTAACATATAGCTGCCAATACCAAGTTACCAACCGTATCAGCAGGTAACCAGGCAAGGATAATATTTGTGTAAAAATGTTTGATTGAATTGCATGACTCACCGACATGTTTTCAGATGTGGGTGTCAGAAATGAGATCCTTGCATCCCTTGAACCTTCAAGTCCTATAACACTTCCATTATACCAGCGCCCATCTTTGTGCCTGAATCTACACTTAGATCCAATTGAAAATTCCTGTGGTTCCAATGGTTCTGGCTCAACATCATCTGGATCTAATGGCTCAACAGCAACTTCTGGTGCTTGCGATGTTGACTCCTGATTTGGAAAGATCTCATCTATTTGCTTCACTAGCCTAGAACGCTTCAAATGGAGAAGCCCCTCCTCTGCATCCTTGATTGCAGCAAGAAGTTCCTCATGCACCTTCAAAACAAACATAATTTAACATGCATATAATAAAAGTGTAAATGCAAAAGTAGGAAAGACTATGATATAAAACATCGCAAAAAAAAGGTCCAGGGCGTTTCTTTGAGGATTTACTACACATCTCAGGAGTGGAAAATGCAAAAGCTAATAATCTCTCCTACATGTATTGCTATCATGCAGTAACTCTCATCAATGAACAACTGCACTTGGAAGAAATGAGCTAAGATGCAAAATATCAATCAACTCTTGCTATAACCGCACTCAACACTGCAAGTCAATGTCTAAATAGTAAATATTCTAATTAACAAAAAGTACCGGCTAGCCTCTTCTAATTGCTCAACTTAACTGCTGCCAATGAGACCACACATGAATTAGATGATCCAACCCTTGCAACTATTGCCACGGACGAATTGCACCGGGACAATGCCATGCCTTACTAAGGAGCAGCTGAGCAGGATAACCAGTGCAAAGCCAGCACACCAATTATCCTTCCTCGTTGTTGCAACTTACGCATAGCAGCCCACCACAGATTAGTTAATCCCACCATCGACACGGGGAACAAACGAACAACTCCACCCGAGAATACCACTCTGGACGTACCTACCATCATACAGATTCTACTCGTACCCCAACAACTGGTCGCTCCCTAGCTAGCCCCTACTGCTACGAATCAGGGAGGCCCCTAAGAACCCCCATCCCCTGGGAGTCAATCGGGGCTCACAAATTTTTGCAATCCGAGGTCGTTGCACGATTCAGGAGTTTGCCAATGAGGTGCTACCCAGGCGTACCTCGAGGAGGTCGGCGTTGGAGGGGTCGGAGGCGAGGGCCTCGTCGACGGCGGCGAGGGAGGACCGCTGCTCCTGCAGGTGCTGCTCCAGCTGCAGCTCGATCGCCACCGCCTCGTCCTCCCCCTCGCCCGCCATGGGTCACCACTCCGGATGGATCGGGAGGCGCGGAGAGGCTTCCTTCTTCCTCCACGGCGCCGTTTCGTTTCTGCCAACGAACGATTCGACGGGTGCAGAGCGTTGGAACGCCAGGCGCAGCGCTGCTCTCTGCTGCGCGAGGGGGTCGGGTCGTTGTTGGGACGATGATGGGTATGGGCCGGGCCGGGCCGCCATGGAGAAGGCCCTGAGCTGAGCTGGTCGGTAGGCTTCTATGGGCCTAGTAGGGCGGGCCTTGTCAAGCTCTCTTCTTAAAACCTGTTCAGGACGCATGATTTTTGTAGGATTCGGTGCATTTTCTAGAATTTGCGTGTTTCAAACGGGTTTACAGTGCACTTAAGTAGTGTTCTTATGAAATTCATTCAGTGAGGATATATAGCATTTCTAGAATTCATGTGTTTTATAGTCCGCTTAAATAGTGTTCATATGAAATTTTTATGTTCCAAACGGGTCATTGTACCGCGCTTAAATGCACGGTTGTGTTATTATAGTCTTTAAGTTATTTTCAGAATTTTTACACAATAAGTTTATGGAGTATAATCTTTTATGAATTCGTAAAACGCTATATAGTTTTCTAGGGGGAGACACTATGTTTTGTGGTAAGAAATGATGCTTAGGGACCTCGGGTCCTCAGGGATGTTTAGATTAGGGGGATTTCTTTGTGAATTTTGGAGCCCAAGAATTCTAATCCAAATCCACCTATCCAGACAGCCTCTTGTGGTTGAACTGGGAACGATGGAATAAGATCACATGAAACCCACAAACACTGAATGAAAAGGACTCTAAAAACAAATTGAAAGAAAAGGGATTTTAGGAAGATCTTATCACAAGAAAAATTATTTGTAGCATGACCATCTTTTTTGTGACAAGGAGATGATGATCTTCTCAAATGAAGAGTTTATTTGTCATTGACTCAATTGCTAATTTTCAAACACTTAACTCGCAAAAAGAAAATGAAAGGAACACTTAGATGCACTAGAACAGTATACGAGTTTCAAAGATCAGTGGGAAATCTACCCAGTACACGCGCAACGTCCTGAAAGCATGAAGCAGATAGCACATGGTACATCTGAAAGTTTATCGCAACTCCATTAGCATTGGACGTCAAATCATTCCACAGATCTTGCAACCATGTTGTGGAATCACACGCAAATTATGCGACGACCCACACATTCCACTTCCTTAGTTAGAATGTCGGTTTACGATCCATTCTTAATAAAGTATAGCTTTATCAAGAATGCACGCATTAGAGTAGCATAGCAAAAGCAATTGCAGTGGATTCGATAAATAAGCAATGGAAATATAGTTTTATAAATACATTTGAGATATAACTAGACTATACTCTAACTTACAACAGGGCTTAAGCCCAAAGGGCGAAACCACTGACGAATGCTATCACCTTGACATGCTTCGATCCTCCTCAGTATCTTCTAGGGTTGAGTTCCCGAGCGAAGCTTCTAGCTCTATCCTCCTTCCCTATATTGCTTGAAGTCAGCAATCTCCTCCGTCTTGATTTTTAGTGAAGCTTTCTTCCATGTCTATCGTGTTAGAAATCTAACAGAGAAGAATACAATATAGGTATAAGCACCAAAGGTACTCAACAAATTCAACATTAGCAAACCTCCAACTATCCAATTATACCAAACCTATACTAGTGAAGGACCAATGTCCTTGAGAATGCGTTAGATAGTTTTCTAAAACATTTGTTGCCAAAATGATCAAGTTTTCTCTACTACTTAAAAATTAGAATTGGTGGTTGTTCATTCTCCCCACTCTTCCACTCGTGTCCATCTCTACTGACATGTGGACCACGTCATCAGCAACTATCTCCTAGCATCGTGCGCTCCCTATTCCTCCTCTCCCAACATTGCCTGCGACGCTACCTCTCTACCCTTGCCTCCACGCCCTCTCTTCTGCTCTGCTCCGCACGCCTCCACCTCCGCTCCCTCCCCACCACCACTTCCATCGGCCGAATCTGGACGTGCCTCACTTCCTCCTCCCCGCCCCGCTCTTCTGCTCTGCTCCGCACGTCTTAACGAATTGAGATATATTATATCTACTTTATTTGATAAACTACATTAGATGAATGTTTTGTAGCAACGCACGGGCACTTAACTAGTTATAAATTTTCTACTGTTCATAAGACACTAGAGGTAGAACCATGTAGTTCCATTTCCCACCACGACACGGATTCTACAGAAACCAGGGAGTGACAATCACATTTTTACTTTGCAGAAGAACTCTGCAGAGGTTGTGCTACTGTGCCCCACACACGTCTCTAGTATTTAATACCGACAGGACATGCACACTTCTTTTAGTTATAGCCAAGACTAGAAGCTCACAGTGCCTTTCTAATATTCCATCGGAGTATATCTCTGGCAAAAAGCCGCAACTTCCACCATCTAGCTTTCGTAGAAGCACATAGTCCTTAATCCTAGCTTCCACAGAAGTACAGAGTTCCACAGAAGTACAGAGTCCTTAATTCTACCCAGAGATACATATTTCATAACAATTATTTGGCGGAGCTCGGATAACCATGTATGTGGTCAGCGTGAGTTAATGGTGCTTAAATGCCTTATGGCAGTTGTTACTCAGTCATTATAAGTCGGACCCGGATTTCATAATCCATAATCCTCTATGAAAACACTACGCTACTCCCTGGATCAGTAGATAACGCTCACATGATACATAACTGAATCAATTCATACATAACATGGACCTAATCCTTTATAGTATTACAGACATCATAGTTCAAATAGACCGCATCGAGTCGAGTTTACAATAAGGGCTGAACATGCCAAATGAGTACATTAAATAAATTGCAGAAATGGTAGCGGAAGCAAAAGGGGTAGAGCACGTCTTTCCCCATAGGCAAGCTACTGGGGTAGCTCGTGTATGACCAATATTAACTAAGGACTTGAAAAATATTGGTTGCAGCAAGCACCAGCGGAGCCAGTTAGACTGATGCGAGACCTAAACTAAGGAACTAAACTACTCTTCATCATTGCCTTATCCATCGACATCTTGATACTCGTAGTAGGGGTAATATCCATGATCCGCGGGTTCTGAGGGTTTGGGGGAAAGAACGAGAATGAGCACAACTTCCGTACTCGTGAGTCAACGCACAAGATGCAATAATATATATGCATGGCTTAACAAGGATGGCTCAGGTTCTTTTATTTGCTCAAAGTAATATTTTAAATTACAATACTTAGAAAGTCCTATCACTTAGCATTTTAACTAAATCATATTTTCTTAAAGAGAATAATTGTGTAATATTTATAACAGCAGAGATTCCCTCCATCTTATGCTTATTTTTTATTAGAGTCACTCAACTTATTACCATCAGTGGGTACGACGACCTAGAGAAAAATCTAAAACACGAGCCAAGTGAACCCGACACATTATTCATCCCACCCACGAAGTTTTATAAATAGAACTAACTCTAGTAAGTTCCTAAGTCCACCCATGACCGTGGGCATGGTTGTTCGAATAATTTATACTCTGCAGAGGTTGTACACTTTACCCACAAGAGATATTCATCTTGATATATACACACATTTCCTTGGACATGTGAATCAAGGGAGATCAACACAAGGCCTTTACAACTCATCCCTCAGTATTTGCTACACCTACTAAGGTTTCACCTCAGTAGGGTTACGCCCACACAGAGCGGTCAACTCTTACCCAGACCCCCTCTTGCGTCATATGACTTATGGTCGCATAGACCCGGAAGTCACACACCCCAACCCGTAGCCACAAGGGCTCACAGCGTAGCGGCTCTTCCATTGGTGCAACTTGTACATGCGGACACCAATTATTTAGCTAGGTTTACCATTATTAGACTTGTGGTTGCACTATTTTACATTAGGAAGTCATCACAGGATTAAGTCCTTAAAGTCATCTGGACGGTTCATACCACATTCCAACATTCCAACATTCCACGGGCTACATCAGCACCCATCATTATACCATCCACCATACCAGCCGCCTAGATGTGGTATTAGCAAGTTTTTAGGGGTTTGAGGAGTATAAACCGAATTATCTCAACCATTTCAGTTATGTTCTCCAATGACTGCCCAAAACCAGTTTCATGATTAAAAGATGATAATTAGGGTAGTTAATATCCCGACACTTAAGTAAGACTAGCATGACGTTTAAGTACAAACTATAACTAGTAGGTTACCACATAATTACTAGGGTGACAAGGATTAGAGAATTCAATTGTCATGGGATGGTATTATAATTATTTAATAATCAAGTTGACATTTAACTACCGTAGAATCATTTGACATACATTTGCATAAGTAATAAAAGCATGCAATTTGATATTTTAAAAGAATATAATTTGTATAAAATATAGGTTCAATATGATCAAAGTATTGACTCACCTGGGTCAAAGGCTAGAGGTTCTGGAAAATCTTGAGCTTGATCGAATAGGAGATTTCCAGCTTCTTCGAACTATACTTGCACGAATTTGCCGGAAAAGAATAAATAAGAAAACAAAATAAATAAATACTAAAGAAATAACAAATTAATTCCAAATTGAACAAAGCTACTGCTATTAGCAAGATCTTGAATTTACAAATTTTAGAAATAAATTTTATAATTTTTGGAGTTATAACGAAGGAGAAATGGATTTTTGAAGTTTAGTAATGAATTAAAAACAGAAAAAGACAAAGGCGGAGAGAGACTTGGCCACTGATTGGCCAGGCCCGCAAGTTAGAGGCACACGTGCACGGGTGCTCGGTCCAAACCGCGTCAAGACGCGTGGAAAAAAGAGGCCGGGCCCGCTGTCGGCTTCACACGAAAAACAAAGGGATTAAAGAAACCCAATACTACTTCAACGGACCGACATGGCAGTGAGACCGGGCAGTAGTTGATTGGGTCATTAACTCGACTAATTGATTGCTTTGCTAATTAAACCCGACACTGATTCTTTGACATTAGACACACTACAACGTGGTCGGCTACTCCGACAAATAGAGCAAGGGGGAGATCGGGTGGCGTGGCTTGTCGCCGGCGAATAAGGGAGCGGTTGATGAGCTCGAACGGTGTCGAAAAGGGGGATTCAGCTGGAAGGGAGGAAGACAAACAAATTTGGGTGCTCCTGCGGACCAAACAAGAAATCAACTTGGGGAAAAGTTTCAAGGGATGCTAGAACACAATGTGACACAGAAAGATGGGGAAAACACCATTGGTGTGATAATGCGACGGTGGAGCACAGCGCGACCAAAAGGGGAGCTTGGGTGCTGGAGGGGAAGCAAGGTGGGGAGGGGAAGGGAGGGTGTAGGGGGCTCTTTATAGTTGGAAGGAGAGGGAGGATGGCTGTTGGAGGGCCTGAAGGTGGTGCAAAGGCCGAGGGTGGCGCGGCAGTGGAGAACCGGGCGAGGGCACATGCGGGGTAGCACAAAAGAGGGAGCCGGCAGGATTCCTGTGCACATCAGAGGGAGAGGACCAGGGATGGGACTGGGCGAGGCTAATGGGCATTGACGCGGCTGAGGCAAGCTCTGGCGCGAACGGCGTGTCAGAGCTGGGAGCGAAGGCGTGGAAGTCGGGATATGATGGGGCGTGCGCGACGTGCTGGGAGGGGACGCGACGGGGAGAGGGGAGAGCCAGAGGCGGTGGCCCGAGCACGGTACCGAGGCGTTGACGCGGGCGAACGCTGAAGAGCGCAATGCAGAGGAGCCGGGATGGGATGCGAGCGGCGCGTGGGGGCGCGCACAGCACTACAGGCAGGCGTGGGGATGCCGGAGGGGACCGGGGAAGGGATTGGACGGTAGAACAGAGGCGGAGGCGCTTTGGCATGCGGTGCACCAGCGAAAGCGGGAGAGCCGGGCGCGGGCGCGCGCTTTGGATCGCTCCAACGCGTTTGCTGGTGAGCTGGGTGGCATGGGCTGGGGAGGGGGAGAAAAGGTTAGGGTTTGGGTTGGGCCAAGCCCAGAGGGATTTAGGAATTTGAAATATTTTGAGAGCTTTTGAGTTTGAGCTCTGAATTCAAATTGAAAATCTGAATTTACTATTCACAAACTGAAAATGGGTTGCTACATTATATGATAACTCATATGTAGTGGAGTCATAGCACTTCCATGAACACATACAAGTGTTTCCAACTACCATCTATACTAGCGATCATCCTATAACCAAATCCAAATGTCATATTAATTTAGGGTTTATAAAGTAAATTTAACACGCAGGTGATAGCATATAGTAGATTGCAAGTAATTGATGCTCAAATTAAATCAAAGCAGTATGGTTAAAGGTGTTGAGCTTCCCTAAGTATCCGGAAGAATTGAAGACCAGAAGATTTGGGAGAACCAAGAGATGTGGAGACCGAGGGTTCAAGCTTGATCAACAAATCCTAAAGTTACTTTGATTCTAAAGAAAGGAAAAACACAAATAGAGTCCAATAAGGACTAACACCAAATGACATGATGCATATGCAAGGGCTACAATGCTACTTGACAAAGAGTAACACACGGCCACCGACTCTCATTCTAAAGTCGCATCGACATTTTGAAATAGAGAAGGAATGAGACAAACAAGTAAGGTTCATTTAGCTCTCTCAAGATAACTTGAATTTAAGATGGGATGTTAAGTTTTCAGATTTAAAGAAATAAGTTTTGGTTTAGTTTCAAAAGAGAAAGACTTAAATTACATATTTTAAGGAAACTTTAATGGTAATTGGAAAGGAAATATATTTAAGTTTATGTTTAAGAGTAATACCTTAATTATTAAATATAAGAAAATGTTTACATTTAAAGAAAATAGTTGTGTTTAGGAAATCATTAAGAGGAAAACATTATCTTCTTTAATTGAAATAGTTTTTTATTTTGAATCGAGAGTTTTCTTTTACTTACAAAACAAAAAAGTGATTTAAGACAATTTAGTAGAGAAACTTTTATTTAAGAGAAGAAATATGTTTTATTTTAAAGTAAATAGAGTTGATAGGTTTTTGATGAAGCACCATTTATAATAGGTAAATATCTTATTTTAGTTGTGGAAAGTATTTTATCTTTAGAAAATCACATTATTTTATTTAATAAATCAATTATTCCTATATATTAATTAGTGAAGTTTGAATTGAAGAAAACAATTTATAATTAAATTGAATATATAGTAAGTAAAGGTAACAACTCATTTGAGCTATGTTTATGGAGAAATAAAAAGGATTAGAAATTTTGGACTTGAATTTAGCACTGGCCAAGGCACAGTCAGCCCAGTTGACCGGCCAAACTGGCTCAACTGGTCCAACCGACCCTTAACTCCATCTCCCTCCTCCTCCCTCCCCTGTCTCTCTCTCACGCGCACTCGCTCCTCCTTCCTTGCCCGGACATCGCCGCCGTTGCGCTTGGACCCGCCTACCTTGGTCCCGACCACTACGAAGATGTCCTCAGACCCCTCCCAACTTTGATTGAGCTCCCTAGCTCCCATGGGGCTGCCGCGCCTAATCCTAACCGCTGGGGTCGCCGGCCAAATCCGGCAACGCCGTCGCTCCGGGGGCTTCCCCCGACACCAAGACTTCTCCTGCTCCTTCCCCATTTGGTCCCACAACCTCACCGTCGTTTGTGCCACCTCACCTTGGTCGACTACGCTCGCGGTACCACCGCCGTTGTTGTCAAAATGGTAGGATGCCAAGCATCCTAGCACCTCCGATGGTGGCTCACTCCTCACCGGTAAGTTTGTCATGCATGTAGAAGGCAAACAATGACAAGTGGAGTCATGGTGTGAAGTGGATCCTGTGTGTAGTGTGTGACTGGAGGCCCGCAGGGTAGTGTACATGTGTGTGTTTGGGGTTAAAAGGGGAGCCCCTATACTCAGTTGGGATATCAAATGGATGAAATAGAATTGGGTAATCATAAGCCACGTACGTCTAGACCAAGTAGAAAATATCAGACGCTTCAGCCCATTGACCAACTAATTTACGTGTGCGAGCAACCCCATCGAATCCCCTAGGTGACTTCCCCGTCTCGAAAAAATCCCCTGTACGCCCCATCCCCATTTTCTGCTGCAACCGCATCCACTCCTTCTACCCCTCTAGCGGTTCGCTAGGGCCGAAGCCACGCTCCTCTCCTCTGAATCCTCTTTGTTCAACCCCCCCCCCACACACACACACACAAAATCCACCCCGTTTATGCTTCGAATCCGCCGCACTCCTCACAATCACTCCAATCCTAGATCTGAGCCTTTTTGCTACTCGCCATGGGATTCACCTCCCAACAGATCAAAGCGAAGCATAATAGCAGCGGAGAGAGGGGAGAGGGGAGAGGGGAGGGGAAGGGGCTGGGATGATGGCAATGTCCTGGGGATCAGAGAGGTTGAGCTCGTCGGTGGGATTCCACGATGAGCGGTTGAGCTCATAGGGCTTCCCAGAGGCAATCGGCGACAGACCAAGAGCGGGAGCTCGAATCGATGGACAAATCGCCACTTATCGAGCAGGAGCAACTTGATTATTGCCTCGAGCACATCATCCTGGTCCGTCTCATCTCCCGCATCCCGCTCTTTGGTTGTCTCTGGTTGACTGCTTCGAGAAGGTTTCATCATTCATGTGGTGGTTGCGGTTTGTCGACCAGTGTTGAAATTCCAGATTATGGTGCGACATGATTGTGGTTTAGTGATAAGATCTGTTGGTTGTGATAGCTGCACGATTCAAACTATGATAGGCTTGATTGGATTTGTGTTTCCCTTTGGGTTTTGTTGCGATTAATCATCTGCAGCGCAATAAAATGTTCGATCGTGGTACATCGATCCAAAATGTCGCGTCCTTCTTGTCTGAGGGTGTTTGTTGCAAGAGGTGATTTGAGATGTTGGGACTCTTGCAATGCATTTTTTTAAAAAAATGATTTCTCAATGTTGGTTGCATCTGATGCATCAGAATGTTTCATAAGTTAGGCTCAATTGCAGCATCTGATCATCCAATTTTGTTGTTGCAAGACGTCTGTTATGTTTTCAAAATGTTGCAAGCCCCCACCCAATTGTTGCATATGTGTTTTTAAAATATTACAAAGGTTATAACATCATCGATTAACTTTTTCAAACTTTTGTGCTAATTTTTCTATGTATGCTAGCGAGATCTTTTAATTTTTATGTGAATTTTGACAAGATTATGGATCCCCTCTCCATTTTTCTAGATACAAGTATTTTGTTGCATATGTTAAATTTTTCTGTTGCATGGGTGTGTTGAATATGTTGCGGGGAGGAGTGGGAGAACGTACGATGGGAAACTCACCATCATACATCCAAACTAGTTGCTCCCAATAGAATTCCAATTCCCCACCTACTGTTCTTCTCCCTCATCTAGCTCTCCTCTGAATTCTCCCCTTCCTAGTCTATAATTGTTGTTCCCCTCGCGATTTGTTGTGCTTGTTCGTTGGCCATGTCATTGCCGCGACTGGGACACACGCTACACACACACACACGCACACTGCCCTGTGGGCCTCTAGTCACACACTACACACAGGATCCACTTCACACCATGACCCCACTTGTCATTGTTTGCCTTTTGCACAGGCATGACAAAGTCGCCTCCTCTACCGTCCTTCCTACCAGGGTTGGTTGTGCTCTGTGTTGTGCTGTGATTGGGATGAATGGATGGATGGATTATGCATTGTTTATGAATGTGTAACATGAACCTGGAATGGCGATGACTAGATGTATGCATGTATGCTCATTCATACAATTTGTCACGACAAATCATGCACATTCATCTTTTCTATAAACTGAACATGCTAACTAAATATTATCACTCAATTTCACGCTATCATGTAATGATCCTTAAGTACAGTCAATCAACCATACAATTGACAACCAATTATTTAACTCTAGTGATAAATTCAGACAACATGGTAATGTCATGGTATAAGACGAGGCATTATCTACATGCAATCTGGAACTTGACAAAATAATCATCATGATTAATCACTAGTATTGACCAACCTATGTAATAACAGAGTATTTAACTTACATTGCTTGTACTATTTCAGACCCTGAAACTAATGAGCTATACCCCCAGGAATTAGATACCAACTAACAAAGTACCAGTAGCAATGGCATCATCCAGAGACAATGCATGCTAATGACTGATTATTCTTTCATGAATATACAATATTGCCACGGCTAAAATAATTAGCAGATCAAACATCGCACTCGGTTACACACATTCATGCACACATAATAGGTAAGGACTCTCCATGCATATGCGCAATCATGCACACACATTCTTGTGATGACTCAAACATGATACAACAAGAATATATATATAGAGAGAGAGAGAGCACATGACAAGACTGAACTGGACTTCATAGTATTTCAGTTATCAATTACATGCAACAAGATATGGCCCTGACAGTAGACTTCAGTTACCAGACTGCTTCTTAATGTCTCATTTGCATGGAACAGGATATAACACATAATATAACAATTCTTACTGAAGGGTAACACTACTTTCATGCATTGTGATCCTGAGAATAGGCCACAAACATCAGACCATTCTAGTGCAACATGTATATGAACAGTTGATATATAGCATGACACAACAACACATGGTATGAGTATTCACTCAAACATCAATCAACACATTCACACAACAATCATATTAATATGCGTCAAGGACATGATTGTGAGATGCAAAAGAATGCACATCTTGCGCTTACCCTAGTGACGGGTGATGCATGTATGATGGATGCTTGTTCTCTTCTCCTAGCTTCCTTCCTTCCATTCCATAGCCAAAACGGGCAGCCAAGGTGATAAACAGCAGTCCGCTCAGGAGAAGAAGAAGAAAGGAAAGAAAGAGAGAGAAGAAATGAAGCAGAGCTCCTTGCTGCTTTGTGCTGATGCCCATGGACGCTGGTGCTCGGCTGCAGCACCACACATGGTAAAAGAAGGAAAGAGTGCTTGTGAAGCATAAGAATGGATGTCACGCTTGCTGGTTGCCAACCGGTTGTACGTGGGCTTGATCTCCTATTTATAGTGCAACAAATCCATTTTGATTTTCAATAAGTTTTGTGAGGTAAAAACTTTGGGTTAATTTGTACCATGACAAATAATGGCATGCAAATGCCACCTCATGGGACACCTAGCACTCGGGTGGGTTAACTTGGTAAAAACACTTCCGATGATATTTTGGTAAAACTTGAGATCTTGGAGACTACTTAATATTAAAAACTAAAATTATTTTAGTACGTTTTATGTGATAAAAATATGGTTTTAATGTAAAGTTGCCCCCTCATATGACTTGGTAAATTCACAATTCATGGCATAAATGGTAATTTCTCCAAAATAGTTAGGTGAAAATGATTTTTTTAGTTCTATTGGAAATTTCTTAAAATTATGGAGGCTTCACACCTCTTGGCATGAGTTGGCATTTTAGGCATTTTGGTTATTTCACAATCGATGGCATGGTTTGTAATTTGTGCAAAGGTGTTAGGTATGTGTTAATGTGAGGTGAATGACTAGTTCTACTTTGGAAAAAAAAAATCTAAAAATACCTTGGTAACTCCACCAACCATCCATGTTCGGTTGGTTTGGCAATTTACAAATTTAATTGGTCTATTTTACAAAAATGTTGGTCCAAGGGTCTTATTGCAATTGTGGTCTAATTAAACCATTTTTTATGAAAAATAGTTTTGCTGAATTTATTTTTCAACATTTCACCAAAATATTTTTGCTATTTTCTGAAATGTTGCTTCCACTGAAATTGTGCTCCAATGTCGACGCAGTTCTAGTGGACTGTAGGAATTTAGAAGATAGATGTTTTCCAAAAGAGTTAGATGCATAGTTTTTCAAAACAAGTGGTTAGTGTGTTAAGAGACCACACAAACATTTCTTTTTGAAAACTATTTTCAAAACTTAGCTCTGAGAAAGGCCGATGCTATGCAAATGCAACTGTAATTGATGCAAGAAAGAATAATATCTAAAGAGTTCAGATCTACCAGAACCACAACTAGCTATTTAGTCGATCAAATGCTTAAACGAACGACCAGCGGACGATTACAATGTTATATGCATTGAACAATCGACTTCAACTGCGTCCGAGGCTCAAGAGGCCTTGTTGGGGTTCAGGGGTTGAAAATCAAATCATCCGAGGAATATATTAGGGTTTTTGCCAGTACCATGACTCCATCAACACCGCTCCCTAGCCAGTGTGACCTAGCCAGCAGCGTGGCTAAATCTAGAAAAAAATTAGGGCTGATACAAATTACACGTAAGTGTGGGGTGCTTCACAAGCTCGGGTGTCAGTGACACCCATAACCTATATCACCCTTAGCGAGTAGTTTGCCATCTCAATCGACAGATCAGAATCATCATATCCTCCCGGATGTTAAGCCATTTTCTTGCACGGCCTCTAGTATGCATACATCATATATTGCTCAATTCACACCAGCTTGTTTGACAGACAAACAACAATCACCAATCTTTCATTCACGTGTCACTTTTGGATCTCATTTACCACAAGTCACGCATGCTTGTATCAGTCGCTGGGCATCAGTGAAACCCCTGTTAAGATCATACAGAGTTCAGTACATCCCGAAACTATTCATCGCGCTGCGGGTTGCTGAGATTGTACAGAAGTGGAGGTTGTTTTCCTGCCAAAGGTTATCCATTAGTTACAGAAGCTCCAGATAAAATACCTTAGTTATATGACAATAAATCAAAGGATGCATTACTGGAAGCTCGAGCACAGCTCATCTGCAATATGTTGTGAAGAAGCACCACTTGTGAAGCCTAATTGAAACATCAGTCGCTCCAAACGCTTGAAATTTGTGAGGTAAAGATATCCAATCTAATAGTGGAAAGATCACCAACAATGTGAGGATTAGTCTTCTCAACAAAGAAAATATGTGGATTAGCCATTACTATTGAGGAGTACAACACAAGTTACAGCTTAGAGTAGATTTTTTTTTCTTTCTAAAATACTAGGTGCACACAGTTATTAATTGTTTTAAAGTAGAACACACCAGTGTTTCAAGTGAAGATGCTCGATTGTAGACTGCAATCCCTGCACGTTTTCTGGTACGAGTTTTGCTGCTAACAATGTTCCGTCCCCAACGAAGTATGTCCCTACAGAGCATGATTATCTAAGGTAACTCACAATACTTGTGGAGGACATGTTTCACATAGGTCTCAGGCATTGGACAGATGAGATACAATATTTGTTCACAATCTATACAATTTTCAGAAAAAAAAAAAGGAACGCATGGGGTACAGCATAAAGGCAACTCCTAGTCCTAGGCAGATGAATTTACAAGTCCTGAACACTAAAGTGCTACCACCCGCTAGAAGTTCAGTCATGCATATGGATTATGGAGGCTAGAGCATAATATTTCCTGATAGGAATTATACCATTAATATAGATTGCACATCTAGTAGAAAACTAGAATTATTGGTTTACCTTTCTTCTTGGGTTAGAAATTCCTCTTCGAGAAGTTTGTTCAGCAACAAATCCTGAAGCAAGGAAAACAGTGACAATTAATGTGAAAATATGCCTTACATTGTGATGCTACAAAGCATTCTCTTGTATGTAGTAAGCAGAACAAAGAAACAACAAACAAAAGAAGTGCTCTTCAAAAATTAGAACTACAGCCATTAAAATAGTAGTATTGAAATAACATATAGGAAACAATGCCCATTAACATACGCAAAGAATGTCTGTGAGAAGGCCATGATACAGATGCATAAGCATAGATAATAAGATAATAAGATAAGTTCTACATTACAATCACAATGACTAGCATATGAAGCATTTGGCCTATCTATGCTGTTTGATTAGAAGATGAAGAAGAGCCAAATCCACACCTGTGATTCACATTTCACGACATCCATCACACGCTTGTTGTAGTCATTGATGCTTAGTGGTGGGAAGAAGAAGTGTCTACGAGCATAAAGCTGTATAATTATAGAGAAAGAATCAGATCACCCTACAGCAAACAAGCTTGAAGTTGACAATTAGCGCACGCTATATGTCACCATCATACCTCTTACATACTAATCCAATACAAATAAAAGTGACAACTGGGCTGAGCTATATGTAACATAATAACAATTTTCAGTTTATAAAAATCACAATTTAATCGACCAGTTCTTACTTCATATATGCAGTCCCCCAAGTACGCCAACGACGCTGCATTGTAGAGCGATTGGGGCTTCTTCACCTCTGGTGGGGGCGGCAACCACCACCTCTCAAAGCCCATATATGTGCTCTTCTTTGCTACTACAAACCAACCAACAAGCTATTTATCAAATTCAAACTTCTTCTGGGTAACTATTGTACTAACTACACACTACTAACAAACGAAAATTCGAATTAGTTCTCATCCAATGAAGTTAATAAGTAATATAATGTGCTTAAGTTCTCACTTCCCAATTACCCAATCATTATATTGCGCTTGCAACTCAAAGTCAAAAACTCTATGTAGTAATTGCTTACTATATTGTACTCAGACACTCAGTAGTTTTCCCTTACTACAGTATCAACAAAACACGGCAAGCAGCGAAAGCTTCCGGTGAGATAAAGCATCGAGCACCCGGTCGGGAAAGCGGAGAGGAGGGGTGATACCTTGGCCCTCGCTGCGGCGCGCGAAGAGGTCTGCGTGGGTGGGAGGCGGCGCACGGGCCGGGGTGGTCGCCGTCGCCGGCGGCTGCGGCTGCGGAAGCGGGGGCTTGGCCTTGGCCTTGGATGGCTTGGGCACGGCGACGGCGGCGGCACCTGGGTTCATGTCCCAGGCGGCGCGTACGCGCACGCGGAGGCGGGGGTGGTGCGTCGCCATGGTCGCCGCGGCGGTGGCCATCGCGGGCAAGGCAGCTCGCGAGGGAGGACGGTAGGGGGCGAGAGCAGGAGGGGAAGGAGGGCGACGTCACGATGGAGGATGGCTGGCGGGCTGCCGAGGCGGCGCAGAGTTGGTACGGAACCACCGTAGCGAGGTGGACGCTAAGTGCGAGGGTGAGGCGGAGGCGGTGTGGTGTGGTGGGGAAGTCCGGAAAGCAGATAGGAACAGCAGAACAGATTATCTGTGGCGATTGTGTTGTGGCCTTGTGGGATATAGGCAATGGGAAACGTTGGATGGGATAACTTTAATCCGGTGTCCAGACGGGACTGGGAAACGAGGAGGGTTTGGGAACAGGGTACGGAGACCTCGTCAATTGTCGTATCCGTCCCCCCCCCCTATTCGGACCCAGGCTAAGACTGTCTTTACAGTTTGTTTGGAACGGCTTCGGCTTTAATTTTTCACTCAGAAAAGACAGAAACCATTCCAAACGTGTTGTTTTTCACATCGGTATTTTCCAAACCTCCCGACTTGATCCCGATTCCCCCAACCCTAGCTGCTCCTCCGAGCGCACCGACCCCCGCCTCCACCCACCCTCCAACCTGCTCACCCGAGCCGCCTCACTCCCGTCTGCCAGCACCTCCCCCGCGCTGCCCGCGAGCGCCTCCCCTGGTCGCCCGCCCTCGACCAGATCTGGGCACCTCCTCACTCCTCCGACGGGGTCCGCACGTCGGCTCCCTCCTCCAAGTGTTGCCTCCTTCCTCCTACCGGCCCGTGCGCCAGGTGCCGCCTCCCTCCTCCGACATCCTCCCCAAGCTAGACTAGCCCACGCTCATCACCGCCACCCGCACCATCAGCCTCCCCGAGCTCCTCAAGGAGGCGCCGTCCACCGGGGCTGAGCTCCTCGTCGAGGGCGCCGCTGACATCCCGCTCCGCCGCCTCCACCGCTGCTTCCCATCTCAAGGGCATCCCCAACATGCTCCTCCACGAGGACGAGGTGCGGGTCTGACTCGCCAGTCACACCGGCTGCCTTACTTACCTGCTCGTAGCATGGGGTTCCAGGGCTTAGACTTGTAAGATTGGGTGTGTCAAGTATGTATGTGGATCGTGAGGTTATAATTGTATAAATACGATCGTGACGGTCAATACTGGCGATTACTGGTTTGTTTCGTGACAAATGCTGTGCAAAACATATTTGGATTTGCATCGGGTACAGAACACTGGATAGTAACATACACGCTTTTTTTTTGGTTGGAGCGCATAGGAGAGTAACATACACTGATCGTTCTTGTCCAGAGCTGAAAGCAGAGAAATTTCAAGCACAGAATAACATCTCAAGCCAAGAAATCAATACTGAAATTCTCAGATGCGCTCCACAACACACTTATTGACAAGCTCATCACAAACTATTAAAAACAAAGAAAAGAAAAGGCTCATCACAAACTGTTGGCGCGCACACAAAAAGAGAGGAAAAACTCATCACAATGTGCATCAACCTGCTGAAACGGCTTCGCAAACTGAAACTGGATCCCCACGGGAGCTAGCTAGGCCACCTACAGTAGATAGATGGCAAGGTGCCAATCACAAATCTGCAGTAGCGAGATACATACTGACTTGCAGCCAATCTGCAGGAGGCTGTGGTCGCTGTCGCTCGCTCTAAACGATTGCGGAGAACAGGATCCGATTGGTGTCTTCGTCCTCGCCATCCCCTGTAAAAACGGCTTGTTACTAGTACCAAGCTTTCCATCACAAATCCACACACAGCAAGCGTTCACAAGCGAAGTAGGGAACCCACCTGTGATTGGTCTCACATGAGCGGTCCACTCATCGATTACCTGCGAGCAAGCCAAGTAGGTTCGTCAAATCTCTATGCGATTCAGAGCTAGCCTCTCTTGATGAGATGGAAGGGAAGGTGAGCAAGCAGCGGAAGGGGCGAGGTGACGTCACCTGGCTGAGGTTGGCGTAGGCGGCCTCGTCGGCGTCGGTCATGAGGGGCAGCCCGGAGGAGGCGAGCAGACGCTGCGCCGCGCCGCGCTGCGCCGCCAGGCTCGTCCGCATCCTGTCGATCAGCTCCTGCGCAAGAAAACACAGCCACATCAATCGCGAGAGCCTAGAAGGAGGCATTTGGTGATCGACAGGAATTGGGGAATCGGGGGGTGGTAAATGAATTCGGGTCGGGGACCTGCTTCTGGGCGAGGAGGTCGCGGCAGAGGTCCTTGAGCGCCGCCACCTCCTCCTGGATCCGCTTCACCCGCCCCACCAGCTTCTCCGGGTTCGCCTGAAACCTCAGCGCAGCACACGACGCGCGGCGACCACGAATTCCCGTCAGCCATGAGCGGAAGGGAGGAGGAGGAAGAGCAGGGACGAGGTTAGTTTACTGACGTGGTCGGGGTAGGAGGCGCGGAACTCGACGTCGAGGCGGCGCTGCACGTCGGCGAGGGCGTTGCTGGCGCCGGCGAGCGTCGAGAGCACGTCGTTCACCGCCGGGTGGTGCCGCGGCCGCCGCCCGCTCGGATCCGTGGCCATCGTATGGCGATTATTTTGGGGGGATTTTTTTTGGTGTTTCTGCCGCCGCCTCGTGCCGCTGGGTTTTTGAATGGGGAAGGGGGCGAGCGGGAAAAGGTTCCTCGCAATCTCACATGTCACAAGTCGAGTCGAAATCCACAATATATATTCACACAAATCCCATGGTCAATCAATACTCACGAATCAAGAGTGTTAAAATTCGGATGTCCAATTTTCTTCTCTAGCGATTTCTAATAAAGCGTTATTACACTAATATTAGGCTGTTTCGTGAAGTGTCACTCCAAATATTGAAATACTCATCTTGTACCACTTTTCATTGTATTTCCAACTCTTTCTGTAATTCTCTAGCCTGTCCCTACATGAAAGGATTATAATGCCCACCGGCAACCTCCTTGTCTCGCTATTTGGAAACGGATTTTTGCATTAACATGGGCTAATGCAGAGGAGCACATTGACATGCATTAGGTCCTTCTGTCCATCATCCTATCCAAAACAAACGACATATATCAAGTGATATAATACCCTAAGAATATAGTAAAATCGATACGGTGTATTTTGTGTTGGAGCTTTTGGGCTTGATCCATTCAATATTCTAATTAAATCCTAAGAAAATCCTAAAGGTCCACTCATGCATGGTGGAAGATGGGTCCTTCTATCCATCATCCTATCCAAAACGAACGACATATATCAAGTGATATAATACCCTAAGAATATACTAAATCGCTACGGTGTATTTTGTGTTGGAGCTTTTGGGCTTGATCCATTCAATATTCTAATTAAATCCTAAGAAAATCATAAAGGTCCACTCATGCATGGTGGAAGATGAAAAGTTTAGTACCATATTGCTAGCCTACGTGTGACAAGACTAATATATAAGGTAGAGTTGGTCTCACCTAGTTGAAGCAAGCAAAAGAAGAACCCGTGCGCACTCACCTCACCACGCCACCCCCTCCCCGCGCGACAAGTGCATGAATAGTTCGACGATTTTGTGACCGGTTGACTGTGGAGTTGTAGCGTGCCAATGGTATCATAATGCAGGGGGTCAAACGCCGAGTATTCGACCAGTTAATAAAACGGTCAGGAGCTTGGGTTCAAGAACTTCTTTCTGTTTTATGGGTTGTTCGTACGACGACCAGTCGTGCGACCGGTGAAACACCATTCTTTTTAGTTTATGGGGCCGAAGCCATGCTTCCTCCAGAATTAAAAATTGATTCTGCTCGCACTGATCGTTTTAATGAAAATGATCAGGAAGAAAGACGACTCTAGGATGTCAATTTCCTTGAGAAACGACGAAACCAAGCCTTGTTTCGTTTGGCAATCTATCAACAAGCCATGCGAAGGTACCACAGTCGTAAGGTGCAACCTCGCAGCTTAGCTGTAGGTGATTTGGTTCTTAGAAAAATTCAGAATCAAGCAAATCGCAACAAACTTTCTCCCAAGTGGGAAGGTCCTTACACTGTGGTCGAAGTCACCCGACCAAGTTCGGTACGATTAGCCATGTCAGACGGCAAGGTTTTGTCTAATTCTTGGAATATTGACCAATTGCGTAAGTTTTTCGTTTAATTTTCATTTTATTTCCATTCAGTTTAATAAATAATGAATCAATTCAAAAAGCAAGTGATGTTATTTATATGACAGAACTTAACTCTGGTCGATTGCGGTTCATATGCTTAGGACAATGGATATTATATGTTTTATTTTCAAAATTCTGTTCTACTCTGGTTTGGCTATTGGTCGGGATACGGAAAACCTCCTAGTCGAAGTCTCTCCTTTTTCGCATGTGGTTCCGCCCACTAGAAGGAGCTTCCTAGCGACGGCCCTTTTCTTACGATCCTCGCTGCCAGTCGGGCTAGAGCATGAACACGTATTGCGAAATACAATCTATATTTTCATTTCTCAGTAAGTTCATTCCGACCAACGTTGAGCACTGCATAGAAATAAAACCACTTCTCATTTATTATATCTGTCTTTGCATGTAACTTCCTCTTATCAAGAAAAATCATTTTTTCTTCCGACCATATATTGTCTTAGTAAGTACTTTGATTACGAAAAACAGATTCACAACTAGTCGAAACCTAACACTGGTTCCGACCCAAAAAGGTTTCCTAGTATTGCCACGATCAGTTTTTTCAACAATCAGTACATACTTTCAAACAATGGTTGAGACTTAAGTTCATATTCTTGCCCTACTGCTTTTATAGTAAAGTTCTTCTACTATAAAACAGTCGGAGGCTACGTAATATATGATAAGTTGATCGGATAAACAAAAATTATTTTTTCATTGATAAGAGAAAGGTAAGTTTTTACACATTCTTTGCATATTCTCTCTTTTTTGTAGGATTTCTACTACTAGAGATTGCCCTCCATTAATCACTGCTGGATGGAGATCCGACCTCCATTTCTTCTGCAACCTTGTCCCTAAGAGTTTTAACTTGCTTAAGAAACTTGGTCGCCTCCTCAGGCAAGCAATTAAAATCCTCTTCAATAGCTTGAAGATTGATAGAGTGGTTGGACGTCTTCAGTTTTACCAAAGCAAGACTAACTCTACTAGCAATAGATTCCTTTACGGATTGGGCGTAATTATCTCTTGTAGTCTTGAGCAAGCCCTTAAGGTCCTCCAAAAGATGGCCAAGGTAATTTACCTTTTCCATTGGGTCACTTAAGGAAGGCAGCGTTGATTCTGATCCCATATCAAAGATCATTTTGTTTAGTGCAGTAATTTGTTCATCAAGGTTAAACATAACTGCTGCCCCCTTGTCTTGCTCAAATTCCAAAGCTTTCTTCGCTTTGGTTAAAGTTTGATTTTGTTCTGCTAAGCAAAATAAATATTAGGCTAAAAAGGATCAGAAGAGATACTAAGTCATGTCTACAACTAAGTTACCTTCAGCCTTCTTCCTGGATTTTTCCTAGTATTTTTCGTATCTGGTCGTCAAGTTTTCGATCGACCGGTTTTTAGCTTGAATTTCCTCTTCAAGCTTTATTCTTCTGGCTTTTTCAGCCAAAGCTTCTTCTTTTATTTTCTCTAAATCTATCAAATTTGATAAGGGAGGATGGTTAAAAGAATAAAGGAAAGTCTTGGCAAAAGACAAATTAAGAAGAAAGTTCTTACTTTCTAGTTCGGAATGTTTTTGCTCCAGATTCTTAATCCGATCGGTTAGTCCTCCGATCGCAGCAAAATTTTCAACTATATGCTGCATGAATAACATTTTTTCTTTAACTTGTAAACTTCAAGAAAACTACAAGGATGGTTGAGGATACTTACTTGAATTGCCACATCATTATAATCGGCAAAAATCTTATCAGGATTCGCATTTGCAAGACGATCTCATACTCTCCTCCAAGCATCATCAAGCTCCTTATCCTCGATAAATCGATGAGAGAAAGGGAACTTGTTAGTCTGGGAGGAGTTCCTTTCAGAAGTTGGAATCTCTTGTGGATCTGCAGAGATGCCTACCTCCGCTGACGGAGTAACAATCTCCACAGGATTCAAATCAGATTCCAACACTGAAGTAGGCTCGGGGGATTCCCCAACCATTTCCTCCTCAGGATTGCTTGCTTGAGGAAAGCCCAGATCGGAGGTACCCTCGATCACCTGACCTGCTGGAATAACCTGATCGGGAACGATTGGAACTCCAACAGGTCTGCGCAAAGAAAAGGAAGTTCAGAGTTCAAATTCGCCAAGAATATAAAAGGTATGTGTTTATGTGATAATTTCATTTACAACATACCCGGTTGTCTTTTTTATCTTGACTCTGAAGCGCGCTGGCTTAAAGTCTGTAGCGCTAGTTTTTCTTTTCTTTTCAACCAATTTTTCCAGTCTCAAACTGGAAGGGTTGGTTGTACCCTCTACATCCTTCGATGAACGATCAGATGTGATACTTTTAACCAACTGGTCGAGAGTAGAATCTCTGATCGTTGGATCGGAAGGTGTAGGTTCATTGGTCACCAAAGCAGTTGTTTCAACGGCCCTTGGCAAATCTTGAACAACTGTATGGGACTCAATGATTACCGCCTGATTTAACAAACAAAGTTAGTCGGGTGATGAACATATCTTTTCATCTAAGCAAAAAGTATTTCCTTCGGTTACCTACCCCTACACGATCACCAGTGGTCGTAAGGTTGGTCGGTTCGTCAATTGGCTCACAGGTCTCCGTGGCCTCATCAATTTTTAGATCAACCGACTACATATCAAAAATGATTTTTAGGTAAACACCGATCGGAAAAGATTGTAAAGATGGAAAATAATTATCATGCTTACCTGAAGTCTCTCAGCCCTCTCTTCAGCAGTAGTCACTGCTAAGATCAAAGGGAAACCAGACTTCTCATTAGGCTCTCCAACACAGATCATTCTGATCCGGCTTCTGATTTCATCAGAAGACAAAGCTGTAACAAAAAGAGAGGCCTTAGGATTATAAGAGCATTTGACCAGAAAAGATATACTGGTTTGATTCTTACTGGAACTTACCTTCCCTAGAATCCTTGGTTGTATCGTCACGACCAATATACTAGAGCATCGAATGAGCTCTGGCCTTCAAAGGACTAATTCTCCGCATGGAGAAGTCCCTCACCACGTGCCAGGATGTCAAACCCCTAACACTCAGGAGATGGATGGCTTCAACCCATCTCTCAATTTTTTTCCCTCCTTCTTCGAGGAGGAACGCCATTGCGGGATCTCAATAGCCTTTTTACCACTGTAATAAAGGTCATCGCCCTGTGTGATCTTCATGTAAAACCAATTCTTCTTCCATGACGACCACGAAGATTTAGAGTACATTGGGATGTACTCATCAGTCTTCCCGTCATGAAGACGCAAGGTACACTCTCCGGGTGTACCGGCCGTTTTCTTCGCATTCACCAATCTGTAGTAGTACCTGAAGAGGTCCAGGGTTGCTGGAATTCCCAGATACGCTTCGCAGAGGTAAACGAAGATGCTGAGGTTGGCTATGGCGTTGGGGGCCAGATTAATCAGTTCAACTCCATAATACTCCAAAACTTGAGAAAGAAAGGAGTGAACTGGAAGTCTGAAACCGTATTCAATGTATGCAAGAAAAACGGGAATCTCTCCATCCTCACCACTTGGAGAATGTTCCCCAAAAGCTGATCTCCACGCGATTAGACTTCTGTCGGGTAATAGCCCAACCTTTTCCAAACCTTCAAGTTTCTTCTCGCTTAGATCGGAGATCGACCAGTTGGTAATAAGATCTGACATGGTGATTTCTTTTGGGTGAAGAATTCAAAGGTGATCGGATATGGTTTCTTGGAAAATAAATAGGAAAGAAAAGGCGTAGAAACCCTAACACCCAGTGCTAAGGGGCCTTTTATAGCAAAGAACATCAGAATCTTTCGGGAAAATCCAACGGACAAAAATCCCTTTTTGACCAGCGGACCAAGAGTTCCTTCAACTTCCAAGGCAATTTCTGAACTTTAAAAATGAATACGGACCGCCTCGAATACCACGACATTTAATGAGGGGTCTGCCCGATACGATTGCATCGGGAGTAAACGTCTATACGACCAATTCATTTAAAGTTCGGAGGCTAGCTGACGAGGATTAAAACCTCTATTTATTATTTAGTATATAGAGACCATACGTCTTCATGGTCGTAAACCCTAAGGCTAATGACCTCACTGGTCGTAAGAATTCCAGAGGTTTCATAGTACCCAATCTGGTCGGACATGGTTCCAAACCTAGTCTCCGACCAGTCAAATGCTCACAAGGCTTTGAACTGATGTCTGGATCTACGACCAGACATATGTTTTACCGTGTGACGAATGAAACATGTGCTAGATATTCTATACCACGCGACGTTACGATACTGAAGTACGGTTATATGACTCATGGACATATAACCGCACGACAGTTGATATATTACCAACAGACATGTCTCTTCGACCAGACGCGTTGCTTCCCGAACAGACGTCTTCTCCAGAGACAACTGCCAACTCTTCATCAACTATATAAGGAGGAATGCGGACTGAAGATGGAGAGACCGGAATAGTGAAGATCATTTGGGAGACACCCTCAAGAGCCTTGTACTCCCGAATTAGTCTTTAGTCTAAGTTCTATACACCCTTTGTAATAGCCAGTTCAAAGCAATAAAGAGCAGTCTCACTACTTTCTAGAAGATACGCGTTATTTTTCTCTTTTCATTTATATATTCATAAGATCGGCGATTTGATCGTCGACACCACGCCATCGCCCCTCTGCGCGCGCACGACGTGCACATGAATGGTCCGACGATTTTGTGTTCAATTGGCTGTGAAGCCGCAACTTCTTTTTGCACCTCAAAACCATGTATGCGAATTAGAAACTGAAAATTTGAATTACACTATTTCAATTGGCTTTTATGGCACGCATTAACTGTGTTTAAAAACATAGTAATGATGATAGTTTCTTCTACTAGCGCTGGTTCTGTATGAGGGTGAGATCAGTATCATAATAGTCTCTCTCGGAAATAGAATAGAAACAAAATCAATATCGTTTTGTTGCCCGATTCCTCTGTGCTATACAACCTCGGCTTCTCCATCCCTTCTTCAGCGTGCACCGACGTGGGGAGAGTAGTGTCTCTGAAGTCGTCGTCCCTCGTGATCCTGCACAGGTTGAGGCGAATCAGGTTTTTGGGAAGTGTTCACGTGACTACTCACGGCTTCCTCCTTCTCCATCATGTGCTTCATGTCATCTTCTTCGCATCAGACTCTACCGCGACCTTTGCCGGAGCGATTCTCTGTAAGTCACGGTGATATCTTTTGATATGGTTAGGCCTTACTTCCTAGAAAAAAAATCATGTGATGATGTTGATGCCTACTTCTGTTAGTAGGGTTCTTGTTCCAGGATTCGCGCGCACACACACACACACACACACACACACACATATATATATTTGAATTGATGATCATACTAATGTTCATAGTTTCAAATATGCCTAGTGTATATGCTGTTGTTGATTCAATTATTGTTTTAAGAATTATAATAATCATAAAAGTGTGCATACACCTAACATTTTGCTATAGTAGACAATCCACTGTTTATGCAGTATTTGCTATGAAATTATTGTTCAAACAGTGATTCTCTGCAGTACAGCTGAGGATCTTGACCATAGCTCTTCAACATCTACCTCCTCGACAGAGTTGGTGTTAACCATGAGCAGATCTACAGGACTCCAGTGACTTGCAACCAACCCAAGTTTCGTAAATAAAAAGATTATGGGATATATTATTGTTAGTCTACGGTGATCACCGTGGTTCATTTTATTGGATTTGCCCTTGCCGTCAACATGCGCCGATTGAAGGACGATGTTCATCAAGCCATGGCCACTACTGTGAGGGTAGCACGGTTGAAGCCCTAAACATTTAGTGGCATTTTATTAAAAAAATATCCTTTTCTAAGCACGGGATACTTGTTGCCAAAATTCAGTTCAGATGTTGTAGTGGTTATAAAAATTACAGTGGAATTTATATATAAATTTATAGAAGTGGGACATTTATATATAAATTTATAGAAGTGGGACATTTATATATAAATGATGTAAAGTAACATCATATATCTTATCTTAACTAATAAAAGAAGGAGTTTACCCCCGCGCAGCGGGGAGAATCGTTCCACCCCTACTACGTAAGAAAACTACGAATCCACGTAGTGGGACCAACGTGTCATTCACGCCCCGCCTTGCCCCCACACGACCGTGCGCATCTCTACTTATCGCATCCACCTCTGTTGGGACCACTATGTCAGTGACGCCCCGAACCGCCCAACCCAACTGTGTGCATCTCTCCTCCTCTTCGCATCCACCTCTGCTCCTCGTCTCTCTCTCTCTCTCTCTCTCTCTCTCCCCCCACACATAGTGACGAGGGGCGGCTTCGGCGGGTCCACGGGTGCGGAAAAGATGATGTCTATCGTGAACATAGTGATGGTAAACTCCAAATAGAAACTTCAGAAGTGCATCATGGATATTAAATATAATGCATGTTGTTTAGTGATTAGTGATTAGATGATTCCACTTCAAAGTACGCAATGCAATAACAATATAAATGTATCAAAAAATTAGTGAATATTGCAGTTATTATGATAATGCTAGAAGCCAAGTCGCATACTTATACAAATTTGAAAGGCTTGTTGTCGGGTAGAGTACTCATCCTGGAGCATGGTCACATATGGGTTTTGTAGTGTTCTAATTGACAATGCCAACAGGAAATGGTACAGAAGCTGCATGCACTTATTTAGTAAGTATTACCATTGATACTTGTCATTTTGATCATTTCCAAAAGTTACTGTCCAAATTAAAAATAAGAAAAATATTGAAGTTGGAAGGTTCAACATTTTCTTCTTTTGCATGAACCATGAATCGTTTGATGCCGCAAATCGATGCAAAGGCTTGTTAATTTGATGTACTAATACTAACCTTGTGATATTATTGATGTCAGCAATGTAGTTGTGCATTGCCCGTGTCCTATATTTTTTCGTGAAAGTTACTTCAAGGTAGAGTACGTAGGAAATAATTCAAGTTACTGATAATTGGATTCTCGGTCATGTATTATTGCTTCTTGGGTGAAATGTCTATTGTTTGGATTGAATCTGAATATGAGCAATGGCTAAAAGACGATATTTCTATTATGTTTATCTTAAGTATGCCTAATTGCTTATCAATGCTTGACTTGGATCTAATATATAAGGCTGATTGATTTATATGTAATTTACCTTATAGTCTATTTTGTTTATTCCCTATGTAGGCAAGGTTTGAGCGTGAATGTGTTAGCACTTATGATTTATCTCTTTCATGACAGTCAGGTCTCTTAACTAATTGGCGTTATATTTCAGATCCTTAATTCAAGACCAGATGTTCAAGCCTTCCTTGTCAATACCATAACTGAAAAATACCATGTACATTTAAGATGGATATGTTATTATTGCATTTAGATGGGTATAAGAGGAGGATCCTGCTTTACTCAAAAGAGTTTCTGCACAGAAATAATTTTATGGTTGTATTTTTCATTAATCAAACTGCACAATAATGAAAATCGATAATTATATGCAGTCAGAAGTTGATTTATACACAGTTGAAATGTTGCATATGTGCTCACAAGAGAGTGAGAGGGGTGTAGTTTGGTGGTCCTTGCTTATAGCAATACTATCATCTACTGACATGTCTGACCAATAAGCTGTGTGATTCACATATCGAAGTCTCTCATTGTTCTCCCTTCCTTTACAACATGATCATGCATTAATCGTTAGTTGCCTTTGTTCATGAAACTATTAATTTGTTACATGGGCAATGCGACCAACCGATGCATGTCATGACTCATGAGTGCTCCATTTGCATATCAATTGTGTGGTTGTGGACCATTCATTACACATATAGTGGGATCTGGTTTATCGACGTACCTTAAGTAGCTTGGACACTTCTACTCAACCAATTGTTGTTAATTAGTGTTGTTTTATTCATGGAAATCCTAAATAGTGATATAAGTATATAATGATAAATCACTAAGAGACTACTCCTTTAAGTTACCAGAAGAATATTTCCTAGAATGTAGATTGGAGGGTTTTAACTATATTTACATGTATTCTATAGATGGAAAACCTTCTTGTATTGAATTCAACAAAAAAGCATAGTTAAATTCAAAGAAATTAAATGCCTTATATTGAATTCAACAATGAAGTACACAATCGAACTTTGATTTCAATTTCCCTTAAGGGCACAATTAACATACTAACTTAATTTACAGACTAACTAAAGAATATAATAGTTATTTGTCATGGTTGATTAGTATATTTGTTTGATTTCATCAAACCTTGTTTCACATCCAAATGGGAGTCTTGCATTACCATTTCTTTTTTATTCCTACTATGGAGCATGAAAGTTATTGGTGGTTGTAACGTTGGTTACATCTCTATAGTAATTTCTAAATAGGGAGTTACAAATTTGAGTGGTGGTATTATATTACCATAATATCTACTTTATCTGTTGGTTTGTACTTAATTTACATGATAATATGTCAGTTATTTATATATTGAAATAAACTATAAAAAATACTATTTGCGACCGTTCATTACCAGAATTACCACACAAGATTCTTGTTCTACCATGTTGCACTAATATAAAACTCGTGTACATCATTCACTTTGTGTTAAAGAAAAATATTATTTCTATAAGGTTTAGACTTCCGTTGCAACACACACACCCCCTACTAGTTAGCTAACACACACACCCCCTACTAGTTAGCTAACGAAACAAAACGAAACAAGACTTCGATGCATCCTAGCATATTTGCAAGCCAGAGTCAGCGGGTAATCACAAAAACGAATATGCAGATCTATTATTCTACAAATCGACTATAGTAATCCTCATATGTTAAAAGTGCGAATAATCACAAAATGAAACAGCGTCTCAGCATTTCTTGTACAAGCACTTATGTCCAAAACAACAATGTGATTACAGGGGAAATCACAGGTATGAGAAGCACTCAAGGGGTGTGATCTGGGTGATATACATCTGGGATTAAGCGTAAAAGAGGACACCACTTTCTTTACAGCTTATATCGTTCAGCAAGTCTAATTTATCAAAATTCAAAAGATTAACTACAAAGATGTTAAGTTGACGGCTCGTCCAGTACATTACAGAGGGAATAAAAATGATGGGCAAAATGGGGAAAACGATGATATGTTAACAACCTCTGGTGTCTTCTTCCCAAGTTTCTTCGCAGCAACAAATCAAACTGAAACTAGGGCACAATGATGGCAACTGGACGCTCTGGAAGATCTTCAGAGTTGAGTTCTAAGGCAATGCAAACCCTTGGAACACCAGTAGAACTGCAGAAGCATGTAGATACTACATACCACGAAACGGATCAGGAAAGCAACTAATTCTCTACCCCCCACCCACACACACACACACAGCATCTCGGTTTGCATTAGCACATTACCATGCTTTTATTGTCTAGAAGAAAGACTCATCTGCATAAGAATTAAAATTTTCAGTGACTACCTGGGAAGACTACCTTTCTCAGCTTGCAACCTCAACTTCACCATCACTATAGTCAGCCCAGGACTTCGGCTTTTCAGTGACACTTGACTCATCTTGAGCATCCTTCGGGGCTGTTGCATCATCTCCAGCACTTTCAGAAGCTATGGTTTGCTCAGGCTCCACTTCACTGTCTTTACTTTCCGCATGGTTCTTGTCATCCGTGTTCTGCTTTTCACTCCCAGCCTCCACATCGATTCCGCTAGACGTATCATTTGCATCGGGACTGGTCTGGCTACTTTCAGAAACTTGTGGGGATGCAGTCGTGGGTGATTCTACAATACTATCTGGAGAAGATGGAAGGCCATGCGGTGATGCTTGAATACCACCTGGTGATGCTAGAGATCCATTTGGAGATGCTGGTTGGCCATTAGGGCTCAGAGATTGACCTGGCACAAACTCGGCCGCATTAGGGTTCATCACTCTAGGGGCAAATGTGTTTGCTTCTAGGACTTCACCACTTGGCAAGACAGGCTTGGTACGAGGACCCCGGTGCCCTGATCTGTTGTAGCCTCCAGCTAGTCGTGGACCATAAGGGACCCTTGCAGTTGCAGATTGGTGAGGGTGCTTACGGAGAGGGATGGATAACATTGGGGGTACATTGGCTGGCGATGGCAATAGTCCTCCATGTTCTCTGAAACCTGGTACGGCCATTGAACCAAAAGCTGGTACAGTGGATGGATTGAATGGAGCAGCAGCGGCAGAAAGCTTACTGGTTGTCTCTTTGGAACCTTCTACTGGTGAATCATTCTTTTCACTTTCAGATAGTGAAGATTTCTCATTTTCGCCTCCACTAGACAGCTGTTCTTGAGTATCCTCCCCTCCATCTCTTTCATCATCGTTAGAGGAAGAATCATTTGCCTCAGTCACCATTGGTGCTTCTCCATTTGGGGTATTAGACTCAGCTTGTGTTGATAATGATTGAGATGATACGTCTAAGACTACAAGATTTTGGTTCTTCGCTATAGATGTCTCTGCTGGATCTGAGGTCTTCTCAGGTTCCCTTCCTGATTGATTTGGTCCTACCGAAACATTGGTATGCTCATTATCAGAATTGGAAGATTTGTGTTCACCTGTTGCTTTTGATACTTGCGAACTATTACCCTTTGGTGACACTTGTATGGCTCCATCTTTCTCTTCAGAAGGGTGACCATTGCTTTCTTTTGGAGCCTTAGCATTTTCAAGATTTGCACCTGGGTCAGTTGTATCTTTGTCGTCTGTACGTACATCATTCAATGTTTTGACAAGAGTTCCTGGTGCAGCTATTGCCACTTCCTTGTATGACAGTGCCTTCCTTACAGTTTGACTGGCAACTGGTGCTGTGGATAGCTTCACCTTGGCAGCTGCTGAGGTAGTGGCAGGGCTTGCTGGCGTGCAGTTGGGATTGGAAGAATTCTCCCCACTTTTTGATGAGATGGTAGGGCTGCCTGCTTTGGAATTGAAGCTTGAACTCTTCGCCAATTTCTTTCCAAGAGGGCTAGAAGCCACAGCAGTTGCAGTCTCATTAGGTGAAACTCGAGGGGAATAGATGTTAGATGGAGCTCTGCCTTTGTATCTTCCATTTTCACTATTGTTTAATGCATTGGTATTGATCTTTGCCAGATTTGGCCTCCTCGCACTTGCACCAGTTTTGCGGTTCCCTGTGGCTCGTCCCTTTGGAACAGCCTCTTGCCATCCCTCATCAGACGTGTACTCTTCAGCAAAATCATCTTGAGATATGTGGATTACAGCGTTACTTGGTATTTCGTCTTTCAATTTCACATGCTGAACAAACGTTCCATCCTCTTTGATTTCAGAGTTTTCCTTCTCAGTTAATAAACGATCATTGTTAGGTGGAGAGCTCCTTTGATCTTCATCGTCAATTATTTCAGATGGGTTTTGTCCGGTATGACCTTTGATCTATGATTCATAATGTGCGTGTATGAGAATGACCATTGGAGAAATAAAAATATCATATAGTATCAATGGAAGATCCTGAAGATGAACATACCTTAGCACGGGCTTGCTTCTTTTGCATTTCCTTAGCCTTGAGCTCATCATCTGGATTGATATAATCCAGAAGATCTGATACGCTGACGAAAGATAAATATAAGATCAATACTTAAGCAGCAAACAATCTTCCAAAACAGATCATTATATAAATACAATGATATTTTATTTTTGGGTTATTTAGATACATGCCACTGCAAAGTTCGTTCTTCGTTCTTCGAAATATGCACTGTAGAGTGCAAATCTTTGAAATATGCCATTATGAACAATTTAAAACCATAATGCCCCTCTCCACCTAGTTCCTTCTCCCACCTCCCCTTCTTTCCACTCTCTCTCCACCACCTACCATGGGCAACTCCAGCGCCAGTTCGCCACAGTCGTCCTCGGGCCGTCTTGGCTAGATCCAGCGAGGACACGGATGAGGCACATCATGGTCGGGCCCGGATCCATCGTCGTCGGTGATGTCCTCCTCGTGCCGCCAGTGGTCGATGGGATCCGGTGGATCGAGCCCAGATCCATCGTCATGAGCGACATCCTCGCGCCGCCAGTGGTCAAGGGACCTCACCATGCCGGCTCACACACGGCGCCCTTGACCTTGCCACTGTTAGATGTGTATTATACAAAGGGTTCTTTGCATATATGTCACACATGTACTTGTATATATATTGGCCCATTGGCCTCATATTGAATACAAGCGCTATTCATAATATGATATTATACAAGGGGTCCAGCTGCTGCCACTGCCGCCTGATTTTGTCGAATCCTCTGCGTCTTTTCCGTCGCCAGGATCCTCTCCACTGCGCTTGCTCTTCGATCTGCCAGTCGCCGTCACACCAAGTCGGTGCCACCTCCGGATCTTCTGCACGTGACATCGGCGGCCGCCGCCTGATAGCCCGTTGTCGCAGCTCCGGGCCGCCTCGGGGACACCTTGATTAGTGGCCTCCCGATCCGGAGCAGCCACCGCAGTCGCCAGGAAGTCTCCCGCCGCCACTTTGGGGCGTCGCCGACCACCGCCTCTTGCCTCTCGTCGACGGAGGCTGCTAGGGAGGGAGACCGCGAGCTGAGCGGAGGATGGAGGCAGTTCGCCGCACTCCCGCCGCCGCCCCGCCGGTCCCGCCACCGGTGCTGCCTTCGTCGGTCCTGCAGCCCGCGCTAGCGTGGCAAGGGGAAACCCTACTCGGGAGCCCCCTTTTGACCGAGTCGGGAAAGGCTCGGAGGCGGGCAGATAAGAAGCCGGCCGGAAAAAAAGGAGAGGCAAGTACGTCGTTCTAACCGCCGCGTCGTTCAGCGCCTCCTGTTAGACTTCGTTGTCTTGGTCACCACGCCGTCCAGCGCCGCCTACCAATGGGCACTGTTTATGTTCCTCGTTGTCCAGTGATCTTCGATGGTCTCAATTATCGGGACTGGTTTCAGCACATGCGCCTCCATATGCATGGTCAGTGTCTTTGGGATTTTCTCACTGGCGAGTTGCCTTGTCCGCCTCGCCCTGTTCCATCTGTTGAGCCCGTGCTCCCAAAGGATGCCCGAAGATACTCGTAAAGGGATATCTGATGCTTTCGAGGATGTCATGGCGACTTTTCAGACTCAGCATGTTGCCTACAAGACATGGATTGATGAGGATATCTGTGCCTCTGCTATTCTGGTTGCTAGCATGGAAGTGCATCTCACTGGGGATGTGGTTGGCTTGGCCTCAGCACAGTTGATGTGGGAGCATCTGCGCAACCGCTACGAGTCGTCTGGTGATTCCTTGTATCTTTCTGTTGTGTGTCAGGAGCAGTCGCTGCAGCAGGGAGATGCCACTGTGGACGAATTCTACGCCCAGTTGTCTGCGGTATGACGTCAGATTGAATCTTTGGGACCGGATGTTTGTCATACTTGTCAGTGTTGGCAGCGTCAGCAGTCTCACCTAGAGCTTCGTCGTATCTACGACTTCTTAACACGTCTTCGGGCTGAGTATGAGCAGACTCGTGCTCAGTTGCTGGCACGACACCCTCGTATGACTTTGTTGGAGGCCCTTGCAGCTATTCGTGCTGAGGAAATTCGTCTTCGTGTTGCGGGTCTGCTGCCGTTTCAATCGTTTCCTTCGTTTCTGACAGCTCCTCCAGCTTCTACACCTGCTACAGCTACTCCATCGCCAATTGCGCCTTCACCGGTGACAGCTGCTGTTGGTAAGGGACTCCAGTGCACTTATTACAACAAGCATGGACATGTGGAGCAGTTCTGCTACAAGAAAGATTTACGTCATGGTGGCCATCCTCCGAAGGGCACTCCTCTCAGTGGAGTTCTGGTGCTTCTGATTCTCAGGAGTTTCTCATACTGTTGTGTCGCGTGACTGCTTCTGCACCGTCTGGTTCTATTGGTTCTGCTGCACAGTCTTCTAGTGAGAGACCACCTTCTACTTCTTCCTCAGGTATATCACCTTGGATTCTTGACTCTGGTGCTTCTTTTCATATGACATCTGATTCCACCAGTCTCACTTCCATTCGTCCCTTAGCTGCTCCTATCACTATTCAGACAACAGATAGTACCTCTTTCTGTCACAGGACGAGGCACTCTTTCGAATTCTTCTTTTCATGTTCTTTTTGTTTCTCACGTTCCCAAACTAACCATACAGTTCATATCTGCCGGTCAGCTCACTGATCATGGTTGTCGTGTTATTCTCGATTCTGATTCTTGTTGTGTTCAGGATCGACGCACGGGGACTCTGGTTGGTACTGGCCCTCGCCGCCGTGACTCACAGCGTCCCCCGCGGCTTTGATCGGCTTCATCTTCCTTCGCTACCCCACCGGTCCTTGTCGCTTCCACCGCCATCGCTTCACGATCCTCCATCGTGTCTTTGCTCAGTGGCATCATCGTTTGGGACATCTTTGTGGGTCGCGTCTAACTTCTTTACTTCGTCGTGGTCTTTTAGAGTCAGTGTCCGGCGATACTTCTCTAAATTGTCAGGGTTGTAAGCTTGGTAAACAGCTTCAACTCCCTTATTCTTCCAGTGACTCAGTGTCACAGCTGTTAGAATAGGACTCTATAATAGAATAGGACTCTCTTTTGGTTTCCTTATCTATATATGGCAACCCCCTTGTACTCCCTATATATATTGCCCATTGGACCCTCTTAAATATACATACGATTCATAACATGGTATCAGAGCCTAGGGCACCAACCTAACTCCTTCCGCTACCATCCGGCTGCCGTCGTTGCCATCCGACGCCGCCGGGGTCTTCTCTACATTGCCCAACGTCGGCCACAACACCCCCGGCAGTCGCCGCCACCCCTGGCTGCGTGGCCGCCCGAGTCGTCGCCGAAGGCCGCACGCCTGCATTCGGCCATCCTCGACGCCGCGCCGCTCATCGCCGAAGGTCGCGTCGTCTATGTCGCCATCTTTGGCCATCGCCGCCATTGCCGTTGCCGTCGACGCCGCCGAGTCACCTGCATTCAGCTCATCCCGGCCGCCGCCGCTCGGTTCGCCGCTGTCGTCGCCGCCGCCGCCGCCGCGCCGCCGCCAGGCCCGCCGCCGCCAACAGGGGGAAAACCTAATTCCCCCTGCGCGTGCGCATGAGGCTGCGTGACTGGGCCGGGCCGGTTAAAAAAAAGCAACGCGTGCGGCTAAAAATAAAATAAACAGTACGTCGATCTAACCACCGCGCCGTCCAGCGCCGCCTGTTAGACTTCATTGTCTTGGTCTCCGCGCCGTCCAGCGCCGCCTACCAATGACTTCTGTTCCATCAGATGCGATCTCATTCTCGGGAACAAAGCTTCATGAAAACAACAGGTTTTAGTCTTCACTTATGGAGATCACGCTCGATGGTCTCCGTCTCTGGGGACATGTTACTGGTACCCGACCTTGTCCGTCGTCGCCGGTTCAGCCTTCTCCCAGACAGCCTACTTCTGCACTTCCTGCAACAGATGAGGCCGCCAAGAACGAGATAGAGGCCGCTATTGCTGCTGTTGATGCTGCTGACGAGGCCTTTCAGTATGCTATAAACGCTTTTGAGCGCTGGTGTGCTGATGAGGCTCGTGTTTGAGCCATCCTGGTGGTCAGTGTCGATGACTCCATCCAACCAGACATTGTTGGCTGCGTGCCACTCGTCAGAACTTGGAGTACTTGTGTGAGCGGTACCAGCAGAGCAGCGATGCTCGGTTCTTTTCACTTCAGCGTGAGTTGGAGACGCTTCGCCAGGAGGACTCCTCCATTGACGATTTCTTCCGAGCCCTGGTCAGTCTCTGACGCTAGCTGGATGAGCTGGCTTCTCCGCTCTGCCAGGAGTGTTATAAAGTGCAGAAGGCGGATCGTGATCGCATTCGTCTTTATGATTTCGTCTGCCGTCTTCGTCCAGAGTTTGAGCCTGTCAGGGCTCAACTGCTGAGCCGTTCACCACGACCGACAGTCACCGAGGCTCTTTCGACGCTTCGTGCTTGGTTAGCAGCACAGTTTGTTCCGGTTGTACTTGCTACCTCTTCTTCTTCGACTACACCGACGTTTTCTACTTCGACTACAGTTCCTCCTCAGGTGTCTACTTCTACTCCTGTTTTTGCACCAACTGGGGTTCAGTGCAATTATTGCAAGAACTTCGGGCACGACTATCAATGTTGTGCGGTGTGGAAAAAGCAGAACAAGACACGTGGAGGAAGGGAGGGCAAGGAGGCCCTTCCTCGACTGGAGGACAGACCAGCACGTCAGGACCTTCTCAGCGAGGTGACTATGTTCGGCGATTACATCACAGTTCTACTTCAAAGAACTCTCACACCTCGGCCAGATTCTCACGGTCTAGCTCAGATGTCTCCTCCAGGTACCTCTTGGGTTCTAGATTCTGGTGCATCTTTCCATATGACACCGGACTCCACATCTCTGACTTCAGTAAGACCTCCTGTTTTTCTCATCTCTGTTCAAACAGCTGTTGGTACTGCTCTTTCTGTCAGTTGTCAAGGCACTTTTTTGTCCACTGACTTTTCTGTCCCCGCTGTTTCACATGTTCCCCAGCCTACCATGCAGCTTCTATCGGTGGGTCAACTCACCGATCTTGGTTGTAGGGTTGGTTTTGACTCTCACACCTGTTTCATCCAGATCGGCAGACGTGGACTCGGTAATGGGACCGGCCGGTCTGTAGGATCGCCGGGTCTCTACATCCTTGATCGCCTCCACCTTCTGTCCACTTCAGCTGCTCCTGTCACCTCTACGTCTACTTCCACCGCCACTGCTACCACCACCTCTGGTGTCTTTGCGCAGTGGCTCACCGTTTAGATCACTTGTGTGGGTTCCGCCTTTCTTCATTAGTTCGTCAGGGTGTTTTTGGACGTGTTACTGTTGACACAGACATGTTTTGTCAGGGTTGTAAGCTGGGCAAGCAGCTACAACTTCCTTATCATTCTAGTGAGTCTTTGTCTTCTCGTCCTTTTGACTTAGTTCATTCGGATGTATAGGGACCTGCACCTATTATCTCTAAAGGCGGGCATAAATCTTATGTTATCTTCATTGATGATTATTCCCGTTTTACATGGATTTTCCCTATGTCTAATCGTGGTCAGTTTCTTGCGATCTATCGTAGCTTTGCAACGATGGTTCGTACTCAGTTTGATTATGTCATTCGTACTCTTCGCTGTGATTCTGCTGGCGAGTAATCGCTCGGGCGCTTTCGCGCTTTCTTTCTCGGCGTGACACTCTTTACCAGTCTTCTTGTCCTGGTGCTCATGCTCTCAGAATGGGGTTGCTAAGCGCAAACATCGTCATCTGATTGAGACTGCCCGCACTCTTCTTCTTGCCTCTCATGTTCCACCACAGTTCTGGAATGAGGCTGTTTCTACGGCTACATATCTCATCAATATACAGCCTTCTACTGCTCTTAAAGGTGTCGGTCCTATAGAGCGTCTCTACTCTCGAGCCCCCCAGTATACTCACCTTCGTGTTTTTTGTTGTACTTGTTTTGTTCTGCTGCAGCCTCGTGAGCGCATTAAACTATCAGCCCAGTCAGTTGAGTGTGTTTCTTGGTTATAGTTCTGAGCATAAGGGTTATCACTGCTGGGATCCTTCTGCTCGACGGATCAAGAATTCACGAGACGTTGTATTTTTTGACGAATATCGACCTTTCTTCTATCGAGATTCGACTTGTTCTCCTATTTCCACTGTTGAGTGTCGATTTCATGGTTATCTCTTTCGGACTCTTCACCCATTTCTCCACTATCATAGTCTTCTCCTGGTCTACCTCCAGTGGTTCCTTCTGTACCTTCGCCTTCGGTGGTGTCTCCTGCAGTTCCGCCTCTGTTTTCTACAGAACCATCGTCTCGTTTCTCTGGTGTTCACTACTCCAAATGTCCTCGTCCTTCACCAGTCTCCTCTTCTGGTATCTTACCGACACCCACATCTGATCCTCCTGATGATGCTCCTCATTACATCCTTCGTGACCGGACATCCCTTCGACCTCCTGATCGTCTTGGATTTGCTCCAATAGCTCATACTCTCTGTCACTGAGCCCAGTTCGTATCGTGAGACTGCTCCTTATTCTGAGTGGCAGCTTGCTATGGTAGAAGAACTGGATGCTCTTCGACGTACGAAGACTTGGGATATTGTACCAACCCCTGTGCATGCTCGTCCGATCACGTGCAAGTGGGTGTACAACATTAAGACCCGGTCTTATAGTACTATTGAGCTCTACAAGGCTCGCCTTGTGGCCTGCGGTTTTCAGCGGGAATATGGTCGGGACTATGATAAGACTTTTGCCCCTGTTGCCCATATGACCACTATTTGCACTCTTGTTGCGGTTGCTTCTGTTCGTCAGTGATCTATCTCTCAGCTGGATATTAAGAATATTTTTCTTAATGGTGTTCTGCATGAGGAGGTCTACATGCAGCCACCACCTGGGTATTATGTTCCTAATGGGCATGTATGTCGTCTTCCCGTGCTCTTTATGGTCTCAAACAGGCTCATCGTGCCTGGTTTGCACGTTTTACCTCAGTGATTACTGTTGTTGGTTTCACTGTCAGTTCGCACGATCCTGCTCTTTTGTCCATGTCTCCTCTCGGGGTAGGACACTACTTCTTCTGTATGTTGATGCATGCTCATCACTGTTGATGATTCCTCCTTCGTCACTTATGTGAAGAAGCATCTCAGTAAGCAGTTTTTGATGACTGATCTTGATTCTCTTACATACTTCCTTGGGATTGAGGTCTCTTCCATGCCTGAGGGCTACTACCTCTCCCAAGCGAAGTATGTCTAGGATCTTCTTGACCGGTCTGATCTGACTGATACTCGCACTGCTGAGACTCCCATGGAGCTATCCCTCCAGCTTCGTGTCACTGATGGTGATCTTACGGATCCTACTCGATATTGTCATCTTGTTGGGAGTTTGGTGTACCTTGTGAGCACTCGTCCTGATATTGCTTATGTTCATATCTTGAGTCAGTTCATGTCCCGTCCTACCCATATTCACTATAGTCACCTTCTTTGTGTTCTTCGCTACTTCTCCACCTCACTACAGCTTCAAGCGTACTCCGATGCGACCTGGACTAGTGATCCTTCTGATCGTCATTCTCTTTCTGCTTACTGTGTTTTTCTTGACTCCTCTCTGATTGCCTGGAAGACTAAGAAGTAGACTGCAGTTTCCCGTTCGAGTGCAGAGGCTGAGTTGAGAGCTATGGCAGCAATGACAGCAGAGGTTGCTTGGTTGAGGTGGCTACTTGCAGATTTTGGAGTACCTGTGATGAGTCCTGCAACTCTTTTGTCTGACAGTACAGGTGCTATCAGTATTGACAGGGACCCAGTGAAGCATGAGCTCGCAGGTGCAGGAGGGAGTACTTGTTTTACAGTTTGTGCCACCAGAACTACAGGTTGCTGACTTCTTCACGAAGCCACAGATTAGGGCACAACATTTGTATTTTCTCTCCAAACTCAGTGTGTGTGATCCACCATGAGTTTGAGGGGGTGTTAGAATAGGACTCTCTTTTGGTTTCCTTATCTGTATATGACAACCCTTTGTACTCCCTATATATATTGTCCATTTGGCCCTATTGAATATACATACGATTCATAACAATGTCCTTTTGATCTTGTTCATTCTGATGTATGGGGTCCGGCCCCTTTCGTTTCGAAAGGAGACCATCGATATTATATCATTTTTATTGATGATTTTTCTCGCCACACATGGATATACTTTATGTCATCTCGTAGTAAGGTTTTATCCATTTACAAGACTTTTGCCACAATGATCCGTACTCAGTTTGATTCTCCTATTCGTGTCTTTCATGCTGATTCTGCTGGGAATACTTGTCAGGAGTCCTCGTGGTTTTCTTGCTAAGCAGGGCATTCTCTCAGTTTTCCTGCCCTGGTGCTCATGCCCAGAACGGAAGCATCGTCATCTTCTTGAGACAGACCGTGCTCTTATGCTTGCTTCTGCTGTTCCCCCACACTTCTGGATTGAGACTGTTTTCACTTTGCTGATTAATATTCAGCCTTCTTCTGCTCTTCAGAGTGCGATCCCAGTTGAGCGTCTATGTGGCAAGACTCCTGGCTATTCTAGTCTTCGCCTCTTTGGGTGTATGTGCTATGTTCTTCTTGCCCCTCGTGAGTGCACCAAGCTGACCGCTCAATCTGTCGAGTGCGTTTTTCTGGGGTATAGCGCTGAGCATAAGGGATATCGTTGCTGGGATCCCGTTGGCCGACGGATGCGGGTCTCTCGGGATGTCACTTTTGATGAGTCTCGTCCTTTCTACCCTCGTCCTTCTCCTTCCACAACTCCAGCATCTCTTGTCGAGCATCTTTCTTTTCTAAATTTTCCTGCCACTCCCATAGTCACCACACCTCCATCACAACCTTTGACCTCTCCGATGCCTTCTCCACCGTCTCCTTCGCCACTGCCATTCTCCCCCGAGGCTCCTCCTGGCCTTGTTCCTTCTTATCCTCTCTACTACATTTGTCGTCCGCGAGTTGGGGATTCTCCTGATGCACCATCTTCTTCGGTCTCTCCTCCTCGATATGCTCTTTGTGATCGTCAGTCTATTCAGCCTCCTGCGCGCTTTTGTTTAGCGACTCTTGTTGAACCGACTTCTTATCGTGATGTTGTTGTTCATCAGGAGTGGCAGCATGTGATAGCAGAGGAGATAGCTGCCCTTGAGCATACTGGCACATGGGATCTTGTTCCTCTTCCCGCGCGTGTTACTCCTATCACGTGCTAGTGGGTCTACAAGGTTAAGACCCGCTCTGATGGTTCTCTTGGGCGCTACAAGGCTCGTCTCGTGGCACGTGGTTTTCAGCAGGAGCATGGTCATGATTATGATGAGACTTTTGCTCCTGTGGCTCACATGACCACTGTTCGCACTATTCTTGCTATGGCATCTGTTCAGGCATAGTCCATCTCTCAGCTTAATATCAAGAATGTTTTTCTCAATGGTAAGCTGTGTGAGGAAGTTTATATGGAGCCATCATCGGGGTATTTTGTTCCTGAGGGTATGGTTTGTCGCCTTGCCGATCTCTTTACGGCCTCAAGCAAGCTCCTCATACTTAGCTTGATCGTTTCTCTTCTGTTGTCACTGCAGCTGGTTTCTCTGCCAGTGCTCATGATCCTGCTATTTTTATTTACACTTCGCCCTGTGGTCGGACGTTTCTCCTTTTATATGTTAATGATATGATCATTACTGGAGATGATTCTCAGTACATCACTTTTGTCAAGGAGCGTCTTAATGAGCAGTTTCTCATATCCGATCTGAGTCCTCTTTGCTATTTTCTTGGGATTGAGGTTATTTCTACGACTGAGGGCTTCTATCTGTCCCAACAAAAGTATATTCATGACCTTGTTGATCGTGCTTCTCTTACGGATCAGCACACCGCTGAGACTTTCATGGAGCTTAATGTTCATCTTCAGCCCACTGATGGTGAGTCTCTTACTGATCCTACTCGCTATCGTCACCTTGTTGGGAGTCTTGTCTATCTGGGTCTCACTCGTCCTGACATTTCGTCTCTGTGCATATTTTAAGTTAGTTCGTTTCTGCTCCCACTCAGCTCCACTATAGTCATCTTCTTCGTGTTCTACGATATCTTCGTGGAACCATCACTCGTCGTCTATTTTTCCCTTGTTCCAGCTCTTTACAGCTTCAGGCATATTCTGATACTACCTAGCCTAGTGATCACTCTGATCGCCGGTCTCTTTCTGCCTATTGTGTTTTTTTTATGGTTCTCTCATTGCTTGGAAGACTAAGAAGCGGACAACAGTTTCTCGTTCGAGTGCTGAGGCTGAGTTACGAGCTATGACTTTGTTGACTACGGAGGTTACTTGGCTACGGTGGTTACTTGAGGATTTTGATGTTTCTGTTCCAGCACCAACTCCTCTTTCGTCTGACAGTACAGGCGCTATTAGCATTGCTACCAATCCAGTGAAGCATGAGCTTACGAAGCATATTGGTGTTGATGCTTCCTACATGTGGACTCAGATGCAGGACCAGATTTTTGCTCTTCAGTATGTGCCTTCAGAACTTTAGTTGGCAGACTTTTTCACAAAGGCGCAGACCAGAGCTCAGCACAGCTTCTATCTCTCCAAACCTAATGTTGTTGATCCACCATAAGCTTGAGGGGGGTGTTAGATATGTATTATACAAGTGGTTCTTTGCATATATGCCACACATGTACTTGTATATATATTGGCTCATTGGCCTCATATTGAATACAAGTGTTATTCATAACAACCACCACCTCGCACGCACTGACTCTAGCTCGCCTAGATCGAGATCTGGAGCGGCAGCCAGCGCCGAGGCTAAGGTGGTTGATGGTGGGATTGCACCTGGGAAGGCAACCCGAGCGGTAGCGGCGCCCGCACCATGCGGCAATGATGGCCCGCACTGGCTCGGCGGTGGGGACAGCGACCCGAGTGTTGGAGTGAGTCGAGGAAGGCGACGGTGAGGAGACCGCCGCAGGCAACGACGAGGTGGAGGGAGGGGAGGAGGAGCAGGGAGTGGGGTGGTGGTACCATGGGGCAGTAGCCATGGGATGCGGTGGCAGAGGTGGGGATTGGGAGGGGGTGGAGGAGAAAGGAGGAAGACTGGGGTATTTTGGTCTAGATTGGCATATATCCAATTTCGTCAACTTAAGAGTGGCATATTTTGAAAAATGAACTTTGCAGTGACAAATCTCAAAGTGGGAACTTTGCAGTGCGTGTATCTAAATAACCTTTTATTTTTCCCAGACAACTCTTTTCCTTTGGCACTGCCTCCAACAGAATAATGATAAAGATAACAGCTTCAAGTTTAGAGCAGGCCATCACTTCTATTAATCCATGTTGACACTTAGAAGATTGATTATTAATCACAAATCATATAAAAATCACTCGTAACTTTTGCAGTCTCTTCAATGAAAATATTTGGCAAACAAGCAATTATGTCATCTACCTCAGATGGCCTCTGCTTGCTATTGAAGCATCAGGCTTTGGAGTACCATTACGTGCTGCTTCCTGCTGCTCTAGTGCCTTGGACTCAAAGTATTCCAGCCAAGCAGCGGCATCCTGTGGAAAATATTGTCATCAGATTTCCTTGTTGCAATCAGAAAGGCAAATCATTAACCGAAATTGATGACTAAATGGAAGAATGCATCATCAGGAAGCGGTTTTGTCTACTTACCTGTGTCCGAAGATCTTCTGATCCGAGCTTTGCTTGAAGTATTCGTAGAGTGGTTTTTTCATGTTGGACACTCAAAGAGTATGCTTCCATTAAAGACAAAGCAATAGCAATAGCATGATAACTAGCAGCAGTCTGTCAATAAAACATTAATATATAAGACGAGCTTTCAGTGTCAAGCTTTGTTTGAATCATGGAAGTGTACTCCGAATGTCCGAGAAAGAAGCAAGTGTACACAGCAAAATTGAAGTGAGCAGGCACCAGAGTGTGTATGTGTCAGAGCACAACAGTCACACGGAAACACTGGGGGAGGTTGAGTTGCACACCTGTATGTGATCAGCACCAAGCAGCCGCTGGTTGCATTTTAGAGCCTCATGCAGGTAACGGAGTGCAACATGAACGTTACCCAACCCTTCTTCCATCATTGCCACATTGATGTAAGTTGCAGCAGTATTAGGGTGAGAGGGGCCACATGTCAGGTGCAAAAGATATAGGGCACGATTCACATACCTGAAAAAATCAGAACATAATGTAGCTGATACTTAAAAAGAGTAAATAAAAAACAGACTTCATAGGTAACTGGAAAAAACAAACCACAATGCCATCACCAAACATGTAACTTAAGTAAATGAGAGCACACACTTACTTTAGTGCCAGTTCTGTATGTTGCAGGCGATAGTAGAAAACAGCAAGATCTCCATAGCTTTTCATTGTATCTGGGTGATCAAGTCCAAGTTCTCTCTCGTTAATATCCAAAGCCTTCTGTTGATAGATAGTTGCCTGGTCCAAAGAGCATCAAGATTTATAATGCCAGCCTTCACAACACAGCACAACACGGGATAGCATATAAAGAACAAAGTTTATATGCATAAAAAAGTTAAACACCTGATAAGTGCATGTCAATTGTCAACTCCAGGTCACTCGGGTCGGGTGAGTAACATTATTGCATTGATTACACTAAAGCAGCCTATAATCTACACAGTCCACATGATCATCGCATTTGAGTGTTGATCGAAATAATTCTGCATGATTCCAATTATAACACCCAAAAATGTTTATAATCCCAATGCAATTCCATGAACAACAAACAATTTTTGTACGGAAGCTAATGCTTACATATATTAGATTAATAAATACAACAGAACACTATGAACACTATGAAAGACAATTACTGGCAAAGTCCCCCAAAAAACATACCTGGTTGAAGTCACCAGTGTGATAAAGCACTACTGCCAAAAGGCTGTATGCTCCTGCAGTCATTCTGTGATAAGGACCACAAACAGCAACAAGTTTTGCAAGAGCCTGCACCATCAAATACAACCATGTTCAAGAAATTATCATGTATGGATGTAATAGTAAGACCAGGAATTTGTACCTTAGTGCCATCGTTAACAGCATCCTCAAGTTTTCCTTTGTCCAGGAAAGTCTTGGATGACTCCAATAGAGTGCGGCCGTCAGCTGAAGAGCATGCAACATGCTGGACAGAAGAAAAAAAAATCATGGTTAATAACCAGAAATTCATGCATTTATCGATCAATTGCAGTTTTGAAAAGTTAAAAGTTACCTTGTAGATAGGAACAATACTGATAATATCTGACCTTCTGAATGGTTGTGGCATATCCATGTCATAATCTTTGGTAACTAGCTCAAGTCCTACCTAAAATGCGAGTTGTTATTCAAATCATGGTTCCATAAGTGAACAGGTATAATTAAAATGTTGAACCTAAAAAAAAGCAACAGTGATAACATCTCAACCATGCCTTATGGCAGATACCACGGAGGATGCTATACTTCCTTAGATCAAGGCAATATTCATCTTTCCATCTCCAGCCAAATCTTTTAATTAGAAATACCTCCAACCACCTTTGCCTGAGATTATGATCCTCGCCACACTTGCCATTGTTATTTTCTTCTGGAAATGGTCCCAGCAAGATATTTAAACATGATGCAACTGATTCAGCCATGTCATTTATATCATCAACAGCTGCAATAACAGCCCGAAGTATGTGCTTAAATGCTCGAACTACCATCTCATGTATACACAGGGACTGTATATGTGGGAGCTTATCAGCAAGCTCAACCTGAAACGCAGAAAAATACAAGAGTACCTCAGTTGTCATACTGATATCTATGAGAGGTTGTGCATTTGTTCAAATGAATGAGCATTCTTTTTTGTGTCTCAAAACAAATCTTGAACTTGATCGAACTACGCAGTATGTACCACTTGTCCCAATGAGCGCATCTGGAGGCCCCTAGTGTGCATAAAATCTGTCAATGTCCTTCCATCAACAGGGGAAAGCTCAAGTGAACCAAAGTCTGCTACCTGATAACACATAAGGATGACAGCAAATTAATGTGTCACTCAGAATACATGTTTATGATTGCTGCAACTGCCAACTTGAATACAATATGTTACCAATTTTGGCAGGGCAGTATCATCATAATATTTGTGTACCATGTCAATCAATTCATCGGGGGACTGCATAGAAAAGCATCGAATCATAAAGTATAATGTAACAGTAAAGAATGCGAGGAGCATGTTGCGAGACATAAACCCCACTGACCTACAGTACCATACCAGTTCGGTTCCTGCAGTAACACAAAAATCACCGAATGGGCTAATTCTTCACCACAGGTGATATGGCCAACATAATAAACTATAGTATAAACTAATGAGGGGCTAACTGTTAACAGCAATATAATTCATGAGCAAACCAACTAAAATGACAGTTGAGTCACAGCAAGGCCACCAGTGAATTAATCTGGATTTTTGTTTGGACATCTAGGTGGTGTTATTGTTTGGAGAAGTGCAGGTCTAGTAAAAATTAGTTAATTTCCCCTGAAAATATTTAAGAAATCTCCAAAGCAGACATGATGACGGAAAAACCTTAGCATGAAGTCCAGTTTCAGATTCCTTTAGTCTTTGGAAAGCAGCTTCTGGAAGCAATCTATGCAGAATAGCCTCTTTATCCTCCTTTGTGCTGGCAGTGTTGTCTGTATGTGCATCATTTGTATTTGGTAGCCTATTTTCTTTTGCAGATGCATTCTTTCCATTCTTGTCATCTGTCTTCTTCTTGATCTCCTTCAGCTGACCAAATTGTGTCCCCAGGCCCTTCACTGTAGGAACTTCCTTCATCTCCTCACTTTTCTTAGTGTCGGTATTCTCAGAAGTCTGATTCTGTAGATGCTGTACCCAGCAAGCACCAAGCTCCCATCTGATTGGTCTTGTTTCTCTTGGAGCCTCAGCATCAAGCCTCTGCAGGCTATCTGTCATTATGTTCCGGACAAAATTTGTAGTAGTCTCACTCTCTTGAGGATCAGAACTCTGCAACCGCTGAACTCCTCCAGATGATTGAGCAAATGATTTATGAAGCAGCATCCTTAAGCTGAAAAGGGGGAATGTGGTTATCATATTGGTCTTATCTAATTCTAACCAATATAATGTCAACAACAGCAAAAATTGACCAAGTGGACAGAGCTGGAGTGAATATCTGTTTGGGAGAACTCATGGTTAAGCATTATCAAGTAAGCAGACGAAAATATCTGCACATCGTGTCAAAGTTCCCAGTACTAACCTGTTGACATTGAGAGCATTGCTACCTCCCTCAAGCTGGTCTTCAATGTCAATGTCCTGCTGCTCTAGAGCAACAGTTGTCAATTGAGCATCTACTGGAACTTGGACAACAGCTGTATATCCACAATGCTTCACAACAACCACACCAAGAGTGGCAGTATCCTGTAAACCAATAGAAGTATTTCGATAATTAACAGGAAATGAATAAAAGTAAACTGTAACAACCTGTATCAAAGAAAAGTCTTACATGCACCGTTGCACTCTCATCAGCAGTGATGCCCTTCAACAAGTTTCTTTCAGCAAGCTTATTGAAAGACATTCCCAGAGCCTGACTTCCATCCAACTTCACATCTAACTTAGAACTTGCATCCGCTTTGTCCTTTGTGACCGTTATTTTCATATCCCCAATTTGTTGTGCGTGCAAAACTGGACTTGTGCCATTTGGTGTTTCATGTGAACTATTGTGGTCAGGGATCATTTGCTGAATAGCTGCAACAGCTTTAAGGACAGCAACATCTACAAACAAACTATGGAGTAGGAAAGCCTCCCTGTCTCGGACTTGCCTCTCCTCAGCTGTTTTGCAAGGCATTGTGGCCAGGATGGCAAATTCTTTTGCCCACGGTCTATGGTCGTGTTTTCCATCTCTTCCCTGACCACCACCATTGCCACCCCAAGTTTCATCTTCCGTTGGAAGAGGTGGGAACACTGATGGCGAATCAGCAACAGGGGGGACGACCCAGGTGTTTGACCGGAATCCATAAGGAAGATTTCCAAACTGCAACGAAACATCAATTAAAAAAGTGAACTTCAAATCTCCACATTGCAGTTGTGAATTCAAGATTATACATGCAAACCAGGGTGTGTCTCTTCAAATGTATTGGTTAATAAATCTCTTGCCTAAAATAAAGTTAGCTTTGGACTAAAAGTTGGTTTCAAGATTTTCAAATGATCACATATCCAAGCACATCTGGAGAGCAAATTGCAAAATCTCACCTTGTTGTGCTCAATAAAAGCCTTCATAAGAGCCTTATAAGCCTGTAAATTGCAAACACATTTCCATAAAATAATGAGCAACACTCATTAAGAATCAAATCACACAAACTCCGAGGTCACACTTACTCCATCAAATGCCCGGCTAGTCTGCTGCAACAGCCCAACGAGGGAGTGGCTGATGAGCGCTCGCTTCCCTGCCGGATAGAAACCAGCTCGGGATGCCACAATCGTCACCGGCTTCCCATTACAAACCCTCACCTGCATACCAACACCCAAATTCCAGAAAACTTAGCGAACTACAACTGCAATTGCTAGACGAACGTATTGATAACGTTAGCATTTTTTGTGACACTGACCACAATGATGGCTATGGACGTGTTATGATTCATGACTATAATTTTCCTGGATATGAGTTGAAATATAACGATATCTTCAGTAAAATTAACACACATGGTTTTACATCAACTATTTTGGAGTCTCATTTGGCCACTCTTATATAATCGAATCAATTAAAATATTCAAATTTGTGCTAAAATTTTGTAGCAAACTCACATCGATCGGGAAGAAGTCGTCCTCTCTCTTGTCATCGACGAATGGGCGCGTAGACCTCCTAATGTCTGCAACCAATCGCATTTTCATTCCAAAAATAATCGAAAAATAACCCAAACTTCACCCAAACCTACTATTTTCTTCACCAAATGTGTTCCGAGCAAAAAATCCCCAAAAACCGCAGCAAACGAGTAGCACTAGCACTCACAATGGAGAGGCGGCGAGAGGTGGGAGAACGAGAAGAATTCGTAGAACTGCCCCAGCTTCGGCGGCGGGTATATGGGCTCCTCGCCGCCTCCGCCGACGGCGCCGGGCGACCCGGGCTTGGCGGCCTTCTCGGCTTCGGGTGCGGCTGCATCGGGGGACGCGGGATTCTGCTCGGGCTTCCTGGACCCGAACGCGGTGGTGCAGGCGACGATGTCGAGGAGCCGCCGCACATGCGCGACGGCGAGCTCCTCCGTGTAGTCCTCTGCGCCATGGGAAGAGGAAGTGAGTGGGTTTAGCGCGGTTGCCGCATTTTGCGTTTTGGTCCTCTAAGAACGTGGTATTTGCAAGTTGTTACCTTCGACGATGGTGAGGTGGCAGGGCTTCAGGGAGGCGATTTCCACGGTGTCCTTCAGCTGGGCCCCACGGACCTGCATTACCCGCGTAAACCAAGTACAGACTGTCAACGGCGCGAATCTCAAAGAGGATATGAGCCCCTTATATTACTGTTTGGTTCACAGCCTTTCGCGACCATCCGTGGCAGGTAACCTGTCGTACTTTCCGTTCACGGTATATTATATTATGCACATAACTAATTTTTGTCACGGATTGGAAGCACGATAGGTTGTCTGTCGTAGATATAAAGCGTGATATGTGCCTGCTGCGGTGCTATTTTTATATTTTTGTATGAACAGAAACTATTTTTGCTATTATAAATAAATAAAAATTTGGACAGCTTAGCTAAAGACTCATCTACCTCGTGGGACAGGCAGTAGCTGGTGAGGTGGCAGGTGTCCACGTGGACGGCCAGGAGCTTCCGGACATCGAGGATCCTGTCCGTTGATATACCCTGAAGGCAGCGAAGGGCATGCATTGGTTAGTGCTTAGCAGGAGTAGTACTCAGTTCTAAAATTGAAGCAAAATATCATCTAAAAAATTTGAAGTAGAAATTACCACAGCCGTCCCTAATAACTACGAAAATAAACATTAAAAGAACTCTTCAACCTTTCCTTTTGTTAACTTTGCATACCGATTAACACTGACCCCATGTGGATGTCATCATCTAGAATTGGCAAAGTTTACACCTCCCAATTTTGCTCATTTACCATTATTTGAGATTGAACCTATGTTTGGTTTTTCCGCTGAACCTAACAAATGTTATGGCTCGCAAGCTCCTGTCTATTTAGCCACGTATTTGGCAAATGACCTTACCCATCTATTTATCCTTATATATAGCTCCTTGTGTGAGGAATCTTTCGGAATCAATTGGTTAGCACCACACATGGTGGGCTAGCTAACCCGGGTCCGAATCCTCTATATGTAAAGGGTTCGTCTATACAAGATTCGACTGTTTTCTCAGTCTAAAAGTGTCATATTTTAGTTCATTTACAATTTTATTATACATAAATTTCAGTAATTTATTTATATAATTTTTGTTCTTGATCACTGTAATTATTATCGAAAGTCTTAATAAATCATATTTATATTTTCATCACATGATTCAAAATCTAACATATACTTTGATATATTTAGCAAAACCAAAGACAAAAATAAAATTATATACCAACAAAATATGACAATATGGTGAAGCCGTTATGTTTCAAAAAAAATTATAATAAATTCGGACCTAATTCATCATATGATAAAAGTGCAAATCTCAAAGTATATCGGATGGATAAAAATTCGACTATTTTGACAAAAGAAAATAGTCTAATGTTGTGTAGCAAATCTCCTATTTAAATATGATGTATGGGAAAAAATAAATCTTATTTCTTCACACCATCGTTACATAACTCCTTGTGTGTTAGTACGAGGTAAATTTCACATATTTCTGCTTATTAGCTAGTCAACTTTTGTCAAAATAGTCGAATGTTGTGTAGCAAATCTCCTATTAAAATATGATATGTGGGAAAAATAAACCTTATTTCTTCACACCAGCGTTACATAGCTCCTTGTGTGTTAGTACGAGGTAAATTTCACATATTTCTGCTTATTAGCTAGTCCATATTGCAACTTACAGTCAGCGTTTCCTCGCAAAGAAGAAGTTGAAAAGAAAAACGAAAGAAAATTGGTAGGCTAAGTAAGTAGTACTTCATTGTGCGACAAAACAACAAAAAAAAAAAAAAAAAAAAACTATTCACAAGGGGTGGCCCATATTTTGTGAACAGTACACGGAGCTTTCCGTTAAATTTCTTGCAAGAAAAAGAAGAGGAAAAGATAAGGCGCCCTCACCTTGAGCGTGAGCTGCGTATAGTCCGGCGTCTCAACGGCAACGTCGAGCACGGTGGGCAAAACTGCAGCAGTTTCATCCCACACAAAACCAATCGAGTTAACACACACACATAGATCACCAATTGTAAAAATCTCGTAATCGACAATTAACAAGTGTTATAAGTAAAACAAACAATATCCTCTCTCCTTTCCTTTTCGTTGGTAAAGCCATTAAGTCCGAACAGATTAAAATTCTGCGAATTTACATGGAAGAAGAACCACGAGCTAATTAGCAACACACTACTGCACCTTTCTCTTCCTTCTTCTTCTTGTCTCCCTTGGCCTTGTGCGGCTTGGCCTTCCCCGCCTTGGGCGCCATATCCCCACACTAACTAACCAACCAGACACTACTACTGCTGTAATCTCGCAATCTTTATGGCAAGCAATTGAGATTCTGAAGAAACTGCTCTATGGTGCTCTTGGCATTGCAGAGAAGCTAGCAGAGCTGCTGCTAGCTAGGAAGGAGAGGAGATAGCGAGCGAGAGAGGCAGTGGAGCGGTAGGGGGTAGCTAGAGAGAGGATAAGGTGTTTATGGGGATATATAGTAGCTAGCTAAGCAGCTGCTACCGGCAACTACTACTGAAGCTGAAGCTGAAGCTGAAGGGGTTCTTGCAGAATGGAAAGAGGACAGGGGCGCAAGATAGTGAATGCCCGAATGGAATGGAGTGGTTATAAACAGGGGAGAGGAGTGTTATTTGTTTGGTCGGTCAAATGGTGACTGAAAGTTCATCTGTCTACAGCTCTTCAGTGCTAGCTAGCTATACTAATCTGGCAATTTTTCGCTGTCATGTATATATGCCTGTTAGTAAACATTGCAAAAATTATGGCCAATAAGGTCGATATGGTTTTCTTTCTTCGAGAAAGAAAGGTCGATATGGTTTTAGTTTCTAGTTAGAAAAGAGTTTTATCTGTGTGTTATGATTTTTTTTTTAATTGAGAAAGGAGATATCTGAATAATTTCATGGTGCACAAGTATCCACCTGCACCTTTTCTTTTACGGCGTCTGGCTTGTCTCTAGAAATCGGGTGAGTTTTTGTACTTTGTGCGGGGTTTCTCCTACCAGTACGTATGGATAATGTGCACCACAGAAATGCTGGCCTTGTTTGTCAGAACAAATGGTGAATCGTGTGCTAGTATTCTATAGTTGGCTGCATGTGCAAACCGAGAGGAATTAACATATCGACCAGAATCAAATCAAGTAATCACAGCCCACCTTGCTCGATCACTTAACCATACCGAAAAGTATGCATGCAGCGGCTCTCTTGCAGGCTGCAGCTTAGGTTTCTGATAATGTTCTAGGAGAATGCCATGCTTTCTGAATTAACAAAGAAGTAAAGAAGTTTTGGACGCTATAAAATGCGGCAAATTTCACCGCTACACTATATGCTTTAAACTCTTGCAGAGAAATCGGTTGGTACAGTACAGGGATGGGAGGGTAGCAATGCGACCAATCGGGCACAGCCCATTCGTACCCGTAGGTCTGCGCGCTCGCGCGTGTGCTGAGAGCAACGGATGAGGTGGTCTTGGAGGCATCCGGGGGAACCAATGGCTGGAAGCCGCACCCTCATCTCGTCACCGGTCTCCCCAGCCTCTCCCTGTCGCGGCCAATCTCCAGCCTTCCCAGCGTGTCGACCCGCGCGCCTTCATGTCACCTCCAACTCCGCGGCCGAGCCCCTCCCCTATCTGCAACTCTCGCGGCCGCTGCCCCACAAGGCCTATCTCCTCGACGCCCGTATCCACCCGTTTGTGACCGCGCCACACGTCGGTACGACGGACCGCGCCGGTCGGAGACGGTGAGCCGTGGGCGTACGTGTTGCTGACGAGTGAATTGTCTGTGCTTTCTTTGTAATTTTTTTAAAAAAATTAGTGGTATATATAACTCAATACAGTGTGATAGATAGGACAAAACTAGTTGTTTTTTTAGCCTAAAGTGTGATATAAACTAGGGCCAGAGTCAGAGTTTTTTTTTTATGCAGAGAGCTATATGATGAGAACTAAATATCAATGAGTGTCAAGTATAAATATTTTATTATTCTACGTGAGAGAACTAAGAGCTATATAAAAGACTTCATCAACCATAGGGAATCAAGACTCTCACTAATCTCTTCTGTCTGCGTTCTTGGTATAAGGTACTAATTCCTTAACTATACGTCTATACGTTGAGAGAAAACAAAATGAAAAGGGCCACGGCGTGGCCAGGTTGGGCGACATGAAGCTCCGCTGCGCGCTTGTGGTTTTGTTGGTGGGTTGCACCGGCAACTTGGCATGTGAAGATCGGCGAGTCTCGGAAGGAACTGATGGTCATGGAAGACGAAGGATGAACGTTTTAACTATGGGATACTTGCTGTGGTTGTCTCGTCAAAGTTCGTTCTGATTGAACCACACCGATCGATGGTAGTGTGGTGTTGTCTTTTGTAAGGACAAACAACAGTGAGGGAGAGTAGACCCTATGAACTAGGATTGCGCCAAGGACTACATAAGATCCGTTTCTGTTTGTGTTTGCTCATCTATCATGCATGTTTTTTTCTCTCTCTCGGCGAAGCCATAACATGTTTTTTTCCCTCTTACACGCGGTGGTTCTTGTCGTTTCATGCTCCCGAAAGGCAACGGCGTGGCCGTCCCAAACAACTCTTCACCTAGTGTGGCTAAATGGATTGTACCGAACCGATCGAAACATGAGATTGTTGGTTTGGCTCGGCTCAAGTATAACACGGTCTGGTATTGTAGTAGGATGTAGCCAACACGGCTCGACGTGGGTCACAACCCCGGCTCGACACACACGGTACCCGTGTTGTACGCAACCCGACAGATACGGCGGTGACAGAGGAGTACACGGTGTGGCGACCGTCAGCTACAGAGGCAGCCGGACGCGAAAGCATCGGATTAGGGAGAAAGAAGTTGACTGCTTCCATGCTTACCAAGGCTCGTCGGATTTATCGTGTCAAAGCCAGCCTAATACGACCTGAGAGGTCGGTATGCTGGGTCAGCACCACTGTAACCAACAGATCAGCATGACATGATTAATTTAGTTAGCCGGACCTGACCGGCCCTGCTGCGCCGAATCGGATCATTCCGTGCTGTGCCTAATCGGCCCATGCCCGCCAGGCCGGGCCGCCATTTGACCACCTCTATCTTCACCCTTCTACCACCGCTTCGGTCGCAGGCACCCCTCCCTTCGCGTACCACACACGCGCGCACAAAGGGTGTGAGAAAGAGACGCACCGATGGCGACGGAGCTGACGGCGGCGCAGTTGCGGGCGTACGACGGCACCAACCCCTCCAAGACGATCTACGTCTCCGTCCGCGGCAAGGTCTACGACGTCACCTCCGGCCGCGGCTTCTACGGCCCCGGCGGCGCCTACGCCATGTTCGCCGGCGCGCGCTCGGCAAGATGTCCAAGGAGGACGCCGACATCTCCGGGGACCTCTCGGGCCTCTCCGACAAGGAGCTCGGCGTCCTCACCGACTGGAAGACCAAGTTCCACCAAAGTACCCCGTCGCTGCCCGCCTCGCCGACTCCGCCTGAACTCAACCCCCCCCCCCACCAGTCCACCATCATCGTACTCTTCTGCGGGCTAAGTATTGCTGTATCCTCTTGTGTGCTCTACCATATCTCTGTATGTATCCCGAGACTCGCTGCATAGACTGGTGTCAGGGTGTGTGCTTAATTGCTTACTGGCTGCTTAACTATAACTACTCAATAATCTGAATGGAAAGACTCTCGGGTTGTTTTAAGTATTGATCTGGGTGGTATTTATAATTGCCACTTTGTTTCAGATGCAATAGGTTGTTCTAAGGTTTGATTTTAAGTATTTCTGTCTGGAAACAATGTGCTGAATGTCCAACCATAGGTTCAGTTGATTGTGTTTTTCTTGACATGTTAAGACATTAGTTGTCAGCGTCACATAGGCACATCAAAATAGTTTCCAAGCTGGTGATTTAGGGGAAAGCAGTTTTTTTTCTTGAGGTTTTCTGTGGGGGTCAATGGATGGATGGCAATAGTGGGATTGTTTATGGTAGATGGTTGGAGTGTTCTAACTTTAACAAATTCTTGTTGTGTTAGTCTTTGGATAATTCATTGTAACCATGAACATGTACATCCATTCAGTTGTTACACTTTGCAGTTTCTGAAGTTGTCTTTGGCAATTGATTCTTGGAACACAGATACATAGGTAGCCATTTTGACCACTGAATCTGTATGATATGCTATCGTTGATACGATCGATGATTATTACTTGTGACTTCTTTACTTTGAAAGATTGTGAGGATTCTTGTATGCGTCTTAGTTGTGTAATATCTAACTCGATACACAGATATGAACGGCATCATATTATTATATTTACAAGGCTTATTATTATATTTATAACGTCGAGAAGTAGATGAAGAAACGAGTTTAGTTGTTGAACGTTCTTTTGGATGTTCTGATTAGGGGTAAAATTTGTTAGTGTGGTTTGGGGGTTGTGTTTCCTTTTATTTTAGTATGTAGGGTTGATATCCTCAGGAGTTTCCTGTATCCTTTTTTCTGCAAGAACTATGCTTCTAATGAAAGATTGAAAATGTTTCTTTTTGTCTAAAAGAAGATGAAGAGTTGAATTTGGATTACAGTAGGAGGTTATCATAAATAACTCCCGCTCTTTGAATTTTCCTGGCCAACTTTGATGCGAATGTCCTGAACGTACGTTAGGGAAGACTGAAAATCAGGGCCACTCCAGAGTGAAGCTATTTACCGTCTGTTTGGTTGTGGGATCAGTGGGTTGGAGTGGCTCCAACCCACGTTTTGGGGACGGCTCCAACCCTTGATTTATTTGGTTGTGAGAATGGGTTCGATCCGTCTTCTGTTTGGTTGGAGGACTGAGATGGGGTCGGATCCATCCCATTTTCTGTTTGGTTGGATGGATTCAAACAGAACCTGCATATGGTCACCTTTGCACTGAAATGGTGAGGTTACCCTCCTAAATTTATGCAACACATAGCAATATTTGTGCTCAACACATAGCAATATTTCATATGCTTGCACCATGCATCAAAGATCAAGACACAAAATAATATAACAGTACATATAAAAGTCTTGGCCATATTACAAATAAAAGTCTTAGGCCATATCCATAGGCACATTACACACTAATATCAAGTCTGATGCTTGCACGATGCATCAAGTTCAAGCCTTACACAATATATAGCAAGTTCAAGGCTTCCACATAGCAAGACACAAGCTTACTTAGACCACAAATATAAAGTTCTATGTGGTACTAACAAAAGAACCATCCCATGACTACAACTTACCCTTATCGCCTGTGGTTGTTGTCAAGAATGTGCTTTGCAACCCAATTGAATTTATGTTCAAAAGGCAAGGAGTTGAAAGCTCTAGCTATGTGAGGATGTTGGACCAAGTAGGAATGGTAGAAGGATAAGTGAGTCGAATTGAAACTACCACTCATAGCCATCAAGTTGTCATACAAATCATCCGGCACATCATTGTTAGGTTTCCCCGCTTCCTTTATCGCCTTGGCTAACTTGGTACTTCCCATTTAATTGCAAAGAACCAATGGATCTTGGTCACCATGGCCCTCTTCTTGCCCTTGTCCTCTTCTTAGGATTGGTGGCCTTGGTAGCCGATGAAGTTGCCGCATTGTTGTCTTCATTTGCATTCCTATCACTCTGCACTTCCATCCTCTGCACCTCATTGTCCCAGTCATCTCAGATTGCCTTCCCTGTGTACCTAGAGGCACACCCGAGTCCTTTGCAAACTTGCTCAGTAGCCATGGTACTTCCAAATATTGTGTGCATCTCCTCAAAGTGTTGAATAGGCTTGTTTAGAAAATCAAGATCGACTTGTGATCCTGCAATATATGTACAATTTTAGCAACTACTATTATGTGACAACTAATAATTCAAAGAACTATTATTAGATTATTATATGTGAGAACTAATAATTCAAAGAAATACCTTAATATGATTGTTGTAGTGCTCATCATCAAGAGTTATAGTGAAGGTATCTTCATCCCAACCAAAGAAAGACTCAAACCACGAAGGTCACATATTTTACTGAAACTTCTTTTGCCATGTCTTAAGGTGATTCTTAACTCGCTTCACCATCACACAATGCCAAATTTCTCTTGAAGAGCCTTTGCACACCCATTGTAGTGAACCATCTTGAAGGTGGATGAAGTCTTGGTGCCATTAACCACTAAATTGGCAAGGTATTCGAGCATGTAGGTGACCAAGTTGAAGTCCAAGTAGCATGTCCACCACCCCGTGACTACCCTCCCTCTGCCATTCCCTACAAAATAAACAATGCAATATATGTCCTCAAATAATAATGCCAACAAAGTAGCAAACAAAGTAGCAAACAACGTGCCAATCAAATGTCTGAGAAATATGTCCTCAAATACAATTTCACCCTCAAATACAATTATTACATTGTCCAAGAAAAAAAATACAACACATATTACATTGACCGATACTAGTTTCCATGGCTTTGACGATTCGCTCACATTTGGGCAAAACAGCCTTCCCTAAAAGCTAGCATAATGGCATTCTCACTTGATGTCCCAAAGATATGTGGTGTCTTTGGGTGTCCTCATCGTTGTCACTTGGTATATTGAATTCATCACTCCCATCTTCAATCACCCAATTATGAATGATGCAAAGCAACAACAATATCAACTTGAGTTTCATAAGGAAAAAAGGAGAGGCATCATCAAGTACTTTGAATCTCCTTTTAGTGCTCCAAATGCTTGCTCTACTATGATTCTCAATGAGCAAGGCCTACGGTTGAACAATTCCTTCTCATTTTGCAATCAATTCCTCCCCATTCATTCAAGTGGTATCGTACACCTTTAAAAGGGGTAAAAATCTGGTTTGGCTCCATATCCAAAGATCAACTAGGTAATATTTACCTAACATATGATGCATAGTTAGGTTACATCTCAATGATCCATTAATTTTGATGAACAAATTTATGGACAAGACATAGGTTCTTGTATTACCTTGTGGCACACGAAGGCCACCCTCACGTGTTAAAGCATCACGTAAAACTAGTGCGCCATGTGTCAGTCCCTCCCATCCTAGCCAACACATAGGTGAACTTTTGGTCAAAATCTACTACACGCAGACATTTTGAGTACAATGCTTGTATCTACCACGAAAAGCATGCTGCATTTTCTTTGGAATAGTGGCTCTTATATGTGTACCATCAAGTGCTCCTATACAATCCTACGTGATGTTCAAAGAAGTCAAGATTAGGTCAATTAGGTTTGGCAAAAAATAAACTTAGAATATGACATAAGGTTGAGCTTCACACCTTAAAGTATGGATACCACCTTGGGTCTCCTTCAATTTTAATGGAGTGTCCAATGAAGGGGCCTAATATAATCATCTCGTAGCTCACCAATAGCATGAAGTACTTTGGTAAAATAACGATCGACCGCTTTCTCCTGATCTACCAAAATTGGTTGCAATTACTCTATTCCTAACATTGTGCCCCACAAGATGCAAAAACATTGCCACTTGCTCCTCAACACACATATGAACGGTATCTTCAAGTAAACCACGATCTCTAAACAACTTACAAAACCTAAAGAAACGTGTTTTGTTCATTCTCAGCATGTTTACACAAGTTGTGTCATCCTTCCAGATTTTGTCATTGAGGTATTCCATTCTCTTCCTATCCCTTTCATATATTGGTGCATAAGTAATCCCTTCCCTTCTTGCAACTCGTTTTCTTTTCCTAGACCGAACAACAATTGCCATGACACACAACAACCAATGTGCAGCAGCAGCAAAAACAAATGCCTTGTGCCTGTTATTCATCTACATACAGCAGCACAATCAAGCACAGCAGCACAATCAATATAGATCAGGTAGGTAAAAAGCAAATATTCAGAAGCAGACCCCATCCAATTCCATAGAAGAGGTAACATGGTCTTAAAATTCATGTAGTTTGGTTCAAAGTTACTTACAATTTAAGTCTGAGCACAATATACTACTGAAAGACCATCCATAGTTTGTTTCTATTCATAGGAAAAGGGTGCTCCTAACCTCTCGGCATTTCATCAATCGCATCAATGAAGTCGCTATGAAATCGCTATGAAAAAGTAACAGCAGAACAAGACTAAATCAGTACTCACCTGCAGGGATCCGGGGCAGAGGGCCGACCTGGCGCCGGTCCGGGGCAGATGGCGGGGCGACGCAGAGGGCGCGCGACCACAGCGAGATGCTGAGTCGGTCCGGCGAGGCCGGCGGGCGGGCGGCTCCTCGCGGACTCGAGGCGGCGGGCGGCTCCTCGGCGCGGCGGACCAGCGGGCTTCGGCGATGGCTGTGCCGGCACTGGCGAGGCCGGCTGCGCGACCTTGGCGGAGATGCGGGGCTCGTACCAAGGCGGCGCGGCCCGATGGAGCGGTCGAGTGGAGGGAGGTGAAGGGATAAGGTTTGGGGAGGTGAAGGGATAAGGTTTGGGGTTACTGCAGCGCACGTGAATTTCTCAACCCGAGCGGAGCGGCTCCGTCCGCCAGATTTCGATGGAGCAACCGAACCCGCATATTGGAGGAATATTCTCCTGGGGTTGAACCCAACCCATCCCAAACCTCCATCCAAACAACCAGAAAATGGGTCGAACCCATTCGGATTGGCTCCAGCACTCCAACCAAACAGACGGTTACAGTTTCGTTTCATGCGAACCAGATATTCGGATAGATACCTTGTCAAATGGAGTACTGTTGATGTTCATTCTAGTGGAAAAGAAAGTAAGATATGTTTACTGTTGCGGGCGATAAGATCATGAGATATGCTGTTCAGAGTTGCAACTAGTTTTATTCTTACGATAGCTGATGTTTTGCAGTAGCGGGCAAAAACCTGAAGTTAGTTATACATGCAAAATGCATCTCCGGTTCCTCAAATACTTTTAGCACAAGCACAACAATTTGTTTTGGAAGTTTGACAGCATTTTCTAGTACGCAGCATATCTGAAGGATCAAAGAAGCACATTATCTAACTCTGCACCGTGCCCTTTCTTGCTCAACGTTGAGTCAATATGTTCTTCTAGCGAACAACTCTTGTTCCGTTAGGGGTGTAATTCGAGAGGATACAGTGATATCACTCATCATGTATTATATTCCGTATTTTTTTTCAGAATTATAGTTGTACATGGATAATGTCGGATACCTATTTCTTTACGAGTCTTCGATCAGTCGGTCATACGAAAACTATCCGCTTCTTTTGCACCCCTACACAGGACATGGATAGTAGAAGTACAATCAGAACGAACATGGATAAATTAAGCACTGAGATGTCGAAGAAAAATACTCAGTATGTTTGTATACTCAGATGCAACAACCACCTATCTGCTATCTTATTCCTAAGTGAAGTCACAATAGACTTTCCTTATGTCACCTAATATACGGACAGATATCGTTAATCTTGTGTCTTATTCTGTATATATTTTTATCGGAGTCAGACACGGATAGTGTGGGATATCTATTCCTCCATCTCGTATTCGCTCCGCAAGTCTTCGATCAGATGAGAATTATCCGCTCCGTTTGCACCCTGTCGTCATGGTTGTGTGGAGCATATTATACTTCTTAATGGGAACTTGGAAATCAGCTGTCTTTTGGTCTAACCATATTTGGCGTGTTAACGAGTCTAAAAAATATATTTGATGTGTTACAAATCTTTCCTTGTACATATAATAACGAGGTAATCAATTGCTGATCACCTTGCCTAAGATTTGCTGACAAGTGAGAAGTAGTAGCCGGCAATACACACTGGCCTGCTCTAAAACTATCCGCAAATTCTGGTTTCGAGAAGCAATTTGTTACTCTTCTCAAATTAGTACTAGACTTTACAGGATACTGCATCTGAAATTCTGAATCCCAAGAGAAGTCGAACAATCCCACGCCTGTTTTTTTTCTGAACCCGGTCTCGGCAGACTGAACTGAAGCAAATTTGTGCTCCCATCACAACGTTGCGCCGTCGAGGCAGCGAAGCACGATAGCTGAAACCACGTCGTCGTCTTAATAATTCACCTGGAGCTTGTTGAGCCGCAGGCCGGACTCGGCGACGTGCTCCAGGCTTCCAGCCGGGCGGGAGCGGAATCCTACCGCGAAGTCTGCAACTACGCACACGCACGTGTTATCCGGCCGAAACATGGGAGATTTTGGAAGTCGCGTCTCCCGCAATGCAAGACGCAGTTCTAAATTGGTCTTTTCTGGTGAGGAATTATCACTCTCGATAAACGTAGAATCATATCAAATAATATAAGAATAAATAATAGATTAAACATATAGAGACAAAAATATAGGGTATTCTTCTTCTTTATTCCTTCATCAAACGACCAGTTTTTTATAATAAATAGTATCTTCTATTTATAGGCTAGCGACCTTCTAGGGTTTAGATGAGACGTTCACCCATGAGCCGGTTGCTGAGTTAAGCCCATGGTTTCCCAACACTCCCATTTGGACACACATCCACACATGTTCATATCTCGTCAAAACCTTATAAAAATTCAGTAGGAAAATTTGAAAAAAGAGTACATGATACATATTCTGCTGCATTACACGAATTGTCTCATTAAAAACCTTAACCGTGAAACTTCAGAAAAACTCGTCAAAAAAAGAGAGTACAATCCACCTAATTTCATTTAATCTCTAAGATTTACTCTTTGAGTACTCGATCTCTGTGATCAAATTTCAATAATGAGTTCGTGAAGATCTCCTTGAATTATGCACTTATCAAAGTCTCATCATTCCAATTCTATATATGTACCTTTCAAAGTTAGATGTTGAAAGTGATTTAATGAATAAATCTGTAAGATTTTCACATGACTTAGTATGTAATACTTTAATTTCATCCATCTTTTGCAATTCATGAGCATAGAAGAACATGTGGTTGATATGCTTTGTGAGATGACTCTTCACATAACTCATCTGCACATTGCAAGCTGCACTATATTCATAGATAATAGTAGGGATTTGCGTAGTATTCAATCCACACAACTGTTAAATGTGGTGAATCATCCGCCGAAGTCAAGCACATTCTCGTGAGGTCTTGTACAGTTCTATGATTTTCGAGTGGTTGATACAAGACTTTGTTTAGACGATTTCTATGAAATTGCAGTTCCACCACATAGGAATACATAGCCTGTTTGCGATTTGACTGTATACGGGTCCAACAGGTACCCAGCATCTGCATAACCATTCATAGATAGGTCTTAGTTCTTTCTGTAGAACAGACCAAGCTCTTTGCTTCCTTGGAGGTATCAGAAGATATCCTTTATTCCCTACTAATGTTTTTGGTAGGTTCTGCACTATACCTTGCTAATAGGTTCACGGCAAATGTAATGTCCAATCTAGTACAATTTATTAAATACATAAGTGTTTCTAGTGCACTTAAGTATGAGAATTCTGGTCCTAGGGATTCCTCCCCCTCTTCTCTAGGTTTGTACTAGTCTTTGTCTTGCTGCAAGGATCTCCCGACCATCAGCACTTTCGAAGGGTATACCTTTTTAAAATCAAATATTTCTAACACATTTTTAGTGAAGGTTGACTATGCACTAATATCTCTTCAGGGAGCATGCTCAAACTGCAAGTATAGGCAATATTTGGTTTTACCTAAATATTTTATTTTGAATTCTGACTCCATGTAAGGGCTTGCTTTCTTAATACCTTCCAGGGTTCCAATGATATTCAGATCATCTTCATACACTGAGATTATACAAAATCCATCCTGCGATTGTCGTATAAATACATATGGACAATTCTTATTGTTCATGTAGCCTTTCTTGCATAGAAAGTCATTTCAAGTAATTATACCACGTCATGTCGGGTTGCTTTAATCCGTACAGTGAGTTTCTGAGTTTCACACTGTACAAATTTTTATTTGCTCGGTCTTAGTTCGGGACATGGATACATTCAGGTACCTTCATATAAATGTCTGAATTTAAGTATCCATAAAGGTACGCAGTTACCTCAATTTCATTTCTAAATTCAAGTTTACTGTCATTGAGATTAAATATCTAAAGGGTGGTTCCGCCCATGATCGGGGAATATGTTTCTTCATAATCATCTCCTGGACGTTGAGTGAAACCCTGTAGTAGGACCAAGGATAACCGACTAGAGGGGGGTGAATAGGAGGTTTTTAAAAGTAATCAACTAATTTAAAACTTTAAGCAAGATAGTCCTAACAAAGCTTCCTAGCACAAACATGATGATAGAGCTACTATGCTTCTTAAGACAAATATGAACTAATGTCAATACTATATACAATTCTAGCTAAGCAAATCTTGCACAAGAGAATTACTAGAATTGTAAATGCGGAATAGTAAGGACAAGAGTAAACCACAATGAAGACAATAAGGTTTTCCCGTGGTATCGAAGACTTGCCGATTTTCACTAGTCTACATTGAGGAAACTTGAACTAATCAAGATGGCTTCACAAATTAAGCCTTTCTCGATTTCACTAGTGGTTGTTCTTCCTCCGCTTCGGAGATGGTGAACACCGAACCACTCACCATTTGGCACCGGGTCTCTTCACAATCTCCTCGAAGAGATCACCGTGCGAACTCCCGCCAAGCCGTCTAGGTGTCGACAAACACCAAGAGTAATGAACCACAATCTTCGCTTGATAGTAATCAAGTGCAGATGATCAAACTAGAATGAATGCACTTCAATTTTTCTCAACAACCTCACAATGAATGCAATGAGTGTATATGAGGTGTGGAGAGAGTGTTCTTGGTTCAAGGATGTTAAATGAGGTCTCTCCATACTGTCCTTGAGCTGGTGGAGGGGTATTTATACTCCCCACAAACAAATACGACCGTTAGGCGTAAAACCCCAAACTTTTCAGCACAAACAGTAGTGTCGTCGTCCAACGGAAGACACAGTAACGGCTAGCGCATACGCATTAACTGCATCTGAAAGAGCAGTTGAAAATTCGATGTGGTACTACCGTCATTGATCATGCGGTAGTTCCGCTTATCGGTCGTACTGAAACACAAGGGCGGTACTACCCCTTCACTCTGAGGTAAAAAATAGGTACTTACTGGAAATAACGTACCGCTGACTATTTTTCAAACTTACCGGGCTGCGATAGTTTTGTTTAAGATTTACGGTCATACTGCGATGCGGTAGTTCCGCCAAGTAAGCTCGGGAACCACTGTTCACCAGGTGAGCAACCAAGCTAAAACGGTGCCACTGTGTAAAATACATACCGCCAACAAGATTTAGGTACGACCGGGTTGCGGTAGTACCGCACCACTATTCCGGTCATACTGTTGTGCGATAGTACCGCCAACAAAACGTCAGTGCTACCGATTATCCTGAGAAATACAAAGTTGGATTTCAAAACAAACTCTAAATGCATGCATGATCCTAGATTGATCCAAATGGTATAAGAACATACTATTAAGCTACTAGTCATGATCCCTCTTAATAGTACATCATTTAACCTAAAATACGGTCTTTCATCCTTTTCACCTAAGACCAGTAAATATAAAAATAATCCTAGACTACTTGTATCTTGTCTTTGAACCATTTGATCTTTATGTTGACCTTGAGCATGCATCTCCAGGTTGTTATATTCATCACTGAGACTAAACCTTACAAATACTCAATAAACATGTTAGTGGTATATTCACATATTATCATTAATTACCAAAATAATTTTTAGGGGCCTAGATGCTTCCAATCTCTCTATTTTTGGTAATTGATGACAACTCAATCAATATGTGAGAAAGACATAGTTTTGAATATACCACTTGTTGTGAAATGAGTTGTATATTCTTGTTGTGACTCAACGAAATAATTCTTGCAATGAGCTCAATAGAGTTTCAAGAATTATTTGCTTGTTAAAGTCATTTCAAAGAAGGCTCTCCCTAAACATGTGCATAAAAATGAGAAGATGTTTTTTGCAAGCACATGTTGAGATTTTGTTTTGCTTGTTGAAACTTGAGAAAATTGACAATACTATAGATAGAGATTGCAATTCATAAACATATCATAACCATATAATCAAGTACTAAGTTCAACAAGATACCATAATGACAAGAGAACATAATACCATAGCAATGTTTAAACTAGACTATTACAAGTTCCAAGTTTTAAACAAAACAAAACAAGTTCAACATAGACTATATAATATAGATAGTAGCAATCTAGCAGCCAATCTTCCTTTCTTGCTTGCTCATCACCGTCTCGTCGGGTGCATCCTCCGCCATAGCTCGGGCTGCAAGAAGACATATACACGTTAGCAAGGTTCACAAATGAATTGATGTGAGAGGACAATAGTTACGAAGACTTACGAAGAACTAGCAGATCCACCTCAGCGTCGCCCCCGTGCGAGCTGTTGAACCCGTGGTAATCGCTACCCAGCGGCAGCACATCCTGAAACCTCGCTATGAACTCCTTGCGCCACGTGGGCGAGATCTCATAAGCCGCCATGGGGAAGCCTGCGCAGGCAACCCGGTCAGTAAGCTCACGTCCTGCAACGTCGGTGTTATCTCCCCGCACGAAACGTGTGTGTCTCCGGCCTCTAGCGGTCGACCAACGCCGTCGGTAGGGCCCGGTCGTATGGAAAACGCCTGGACGTATGACCAGAACTGCGGTCCTGGTCGTTCTCCCACGTCGCCTCCACCATCTGTGCCAGCGGAAGGAGGTCTACCGCTCTCAACCTGCGTCGGGTCAGGTTACGAACAAACGTTAGTCCACATGTGGTAGTCAGGCCACAAATGAGTACACGAAGAACGCAATGGCATGTACCTCAGCACCCAGCTGGGGTGCAACCTCCAAGCCCGATGGGCGTGTGTAGCCGCAACGCGCCAAGCTCAATCGACGCGTCGCCCTCCTGGGGGAGGATGGTACTGAGGCGGCTACGGTGATGTAGCTCAATCACTGGGTCAAGCAACTCGTACGACCACTCGGCAGCGTGGTCTAGGTCCGCTATACCTAAAAATTCAGTGCATACATTGTAAAGACTACAAAAATATAAAAAGATAATACGAAGCGACATTACCAAACTAATTACATACCACAAATATAAACCAAATTTATGCGATAAGTCATAAAGCTACGATTACGCTCTACATAACCTACAGAGCTAAATAAAGCTGAGATTTTTTCGATTAGGCTCTACCTACCCTAATTAGCTGCTCCGAATTGTCGTTGTAATATTAAAACGTGTCATGCTATTTTTCTGGTTATAAATTATTTTTCGACATTAACAATATAATTACCGCACACAAATAGGGAGCTAAATAAAGCTATGATTAATTCGATTAGGCTCCAACTACCCTAATTAGCTGCTACGAATTTTTATTTCAATTTTCAAACGTGTTATGCTATTTTTCTACTTAAAAATAATTTCCTGGTATTAACAATATAATTACCGCACACAAATGTGGAGCTAAATAAAACTGCTATTATTTATATTACCCTCTACCTACCTCGTACACAGTTCAAAAGATGTACTACATAATTAGACTATATTTATCTAATTTACTAAATTCTATGTCACTATTTTTGTTTGCTAACCGACAATGTTTTGACATAATGTATAAAGTTCGAAAAAAATATACCTGCGAGATGGTCGATCGGATCCGATGCTCCATCTATCTCTCTTTCGTGACGAACTAGCATAACTTTGCTACCTTTCTTCTCCCCCTCTCCTCCTCTCTTTCTATTTTTTAAAATTAAAATGGGTTTGGACTGATTTTTGAGGGTTTTTATAGCTAAATTTCTGTCGACAGTTCAATTGACGATAGGTCGGTGTCAAAGTGCTTATTGTCGGTTGAATTGCCGATAGTAACATGCCACCAGTTCAACACTTCAATCGGCGACACGACCCTTTTTTGCTATTTTATGCTGACCATTTACTTTTGTATTTTTTTGTATTTTTTTTAAAAAAATTCCATCGTATTCCCCGCGTCCGGTGGGGCCAACGCCGTTGCCCCCACATGTCATACGCACAGCACAGCTCAGGGAGCCCACCTATATCTGGACCCTTCTCTTTTCCCGGGGCCAGCCGTCCAAGCCAAACCCCCTCTCACCCTCGCCTCCGCGCCTCCTCGTCGTTGGTTTGATTCGATTCGCTTTCTCCTGCGAGGGGAGGGGTTAGGGACTAGGTTTTGCGGAGATCCCCATGGTGCATCTCCCGGGCCTTGGGAAGCGATGCGCCGAGCCGGCCGTCGCGGGGGCGCACGTGCCGCCGCCGCCGCCGGCCATCAAGGTGGAGGTAGAAGAGGGTTTTGGCAACGGTAATGTCCCGCTATACAAGCGCGCCAAGGCGGCGCTGCCGTCGCCGCCGCCACAGGTAATTCGTGGATTTCGGGATTTGTTATCCATTAACGGATTGATTTTTTCGGCAGCTATTTTTACGGTGGGATTTGAGTTGAAAATTGTTGCATGGGATTTCGTTCATGTGATATGTGGAATGAAGTTTGGCCATATGTCTTCGATGCTACATTCGTTCCATTTACGGATTAAGATGATGCCCGTGTGAGGGTTGAGGGTCTCGTTACTATTACAATAAATATGGGAAAGTTGTGTCATGTTTTTTTTGGTTTGGTTTCATGTCGTATTGATCAAATATTTTCGAGTATGGTTTCCATGTGATAGACCGAGTCATTGATATGGATTTAAGCGTTTTGATGTTTCATGACTTTTGCGGATGTTACGTGATTTATGTTAAATCATGATCGATTTATATTGATTTTAGAGTGAAATATGAGAAACACTACGTACCTCCCTTTTTAGATTGGGAATATTTTTAGTTCAAATATTTTATTTTCCATGTGATAGTTCGAGTCATGGTCTGATAAATAATTGAATGTGGACCCGTTTGAAACGCGGGAAATTTTTGCTTTGTCATTATCTTGCTTTTAGATGGAAATCAGATAATCACTGGGTTGCTTCCTTTTTAGACTGGAAAATGTTTTAAGGTCTTATTAAAGTGTCTAGCATATGTTTTTATGCTTTGCTTGTTTGGCAGCTCATTATTATCAATTCATTTCGCTCCAATCGAACGAACCCATTGTAGAATTCCTTCTAACTTTGTATCAGAGAAAATATGTACTATATCGTAATTCTTGATTGTAAACTGTGCAAATTAGTGCATGATAATCTCCCTTAGTCTATGAGTGTAGCTAATTGGTAGACATTCAAGATAGGCATTGCTGAAGAACCGAAGGTTTTGTCTTGCATTGGCAACTTATGTGTGGTTGGTCCCCTCAAAAAAATTATGTGGAAATTTAGTGGTATGATGAATGGTTACGCGAATTAGTTGCTAATCCTGGTGGTTCACTATCTGGCTTAAACTTGCGTAAGGGAGAAATGAAAGCAAGTGATCAACTATGAAAACCAAAATACTAGTTTTTTTTCAAAAAAAATAAACACACGAACTAACCTGTTCTGGACAGCCATGCCACCATGGTATCCATGCTTGCTGGATACTTTAGGCGTGTATTATTGTTATAAGTTGTTTGTGCAAATATGATTTCATGCTAACTAAATCATATAGTATTTTATCAATAATACGATTTGTTTGTTCATTTAATGTCTAGAATGCGCACCTCTTTTATAGTCAATACTCTAGTAGTGAGATGATTTTTTGCAGGACATGTATTCCAATGTACTTGATGAACCTAGCCCATTGGGTCTGCGGTTAAGAAAAAGCCCATCTCTGTTGGATCTGATTCAGATGAGACTTGCTCAGGTAAAGTCTGCCGCAGGGAAGTCTGCTATGGAAAATAGCATTTCTGAGCCTCCGCAGAAGAAAGAGATTAAATCTGGGGCTCTTACAGCTGGTGAACGATTGAAAGCTTCAAATTTTCCTGGAAATGTTTTGAAAATTGGTACTTGGGAGGTAATGAATTTCCTGTTAATTGTGATATATGTTACTGTGGAGCAAGTCACCAAGTACTGCTTAGAATCTTCCTGTTACAATCTTTGGTCTAACATTAAAGGAAATACTGTTTTTGTGCAGTACACATCACACTACGAAGGTGATTTGGTGGCAAAATGCTACTTTGCAAAGCGTAAGCTTGTCTGGGAAGTTTTGGACGATGACCTTAAGAGCAAGATAGAAATTCAGTGGTCAGATATTACTGCTTTGAAGGCAACTTGTCCAGAGAATGGAAATGGAACCTTGGAACTGGTGGTGAGTTCCTGAGAATGTAGACATATTTTTTTGTCACATCTTTTTATTCCCGTAAACCATCGTTATTTCCTCTGACAAGCTTCCATTTTCTTTTCTGAAGTTGGCCCGACCACCCCTTTTCTTCAACGAGAGTGATCCTCAACCAAGAAAACATACACTATGGCAGGCTGCATCAGATTTCACTGGTGGACAAGCAAGCTTGCACAGGTGAAGTACTAGTGCATAATTATGCTCCATGTTAGAGGGGAATTTTATACATAAAGATTGATCTTTAAGTAGGAAAGCTGTGAGCTATGAGCTGATGAGACTTGTTTTTCTGAAGGTGCTTTACTTTTTTAATGTACAACTGCTATGTTACTGCATTACCTTGACTTTGCAGCTAGATTTGCTGATTTCGATTCAATGTTACTCTCACTTGTGGTGACACTTCCATTATTATCTGCTGATTCTTTTTTTATTTATTCTGGGTGCCTGCCGAAGGAACTAACTGTTAAAAGGATCTAAATGCAGGAGACATGTTTTGCAGTGCCCCTCAAGTTTGTTAAGCAAGAATTTTGAAAAGCTTATTCAGTGTGATCAGCGACTAAATCAATTGAGCCAACAGCCAGATATCATATTGGACTCCCTAGTTTTTGAACCAATATGCTCTATATTTGAAAACCCAAATGAATTGAAGAGGTGCCATGGTTATAAAAACTTGAAAGATGAACACGAAGCCCCTCTACCCAAGTTCACTGATCCTGTGTCACCATGTGCTGTTTCTTCGATGTCCAAAAAGGATGGAGTGAAGGATCTTATTGTGAAGCAACCAGAGTTATTTGCTCAACCAATGAACTTTGGTAAATTATTCATATGTTTTGAAGTCAAGCAATACGACACGGCTTGTTAAAAGTCTAAAATTAAAGGCTTCCATGCCGTGCTTACATAACCTTCTATAATATTTGTCTCTAATGTAAGGGTATTTTCAGGTGCTGGTGATGTCCAAGCCGATAGTGTTGCTCAAGAACTGAAGGACCCCAACTTGCGGAGTCAGCTGAAAGTGCCTGGAATAACAGCATCCATGTATGTAGATGATTTGGTAAACCATCTAGATAATTGCGTGATGGAGCAAAGGACTGCAGCTAATCCTTCATTGCCCGATAATGAGGTGCCATCCAAAGAATTACTGGAGGAGATTGTTCAGTGCCTTTTCAGCGACACACATAGTCATCCAGCGTCAGATGAGAAATACCTGATGGCAAGGGTGGACTCTCTTTGCTGTTTGCTTGAGGAAGACACTGTTCCAGCCACCATAGCCAAACCTGAGCCCAAGGACAGTGGCTGGATTGGTGTAGGCGAAGTGGATTCTAATGGCTTTGATGAGGAACTCAGCTCAGCACCTGCTATGAAAACTGCAGATGGCACAGAACCGCCTGCCATCTCTAATCTCCCTCGCATAGCATCTATTCCGCAGTTCTTGTTCAACATACCAGAGAGAGGACTGATTCTGAGAAATGAAGCGGAAAGGACTTCTGGTCCTCATTCCTGGGATTAGAGCAGCAGCTGTAAAAATTGCAAATACGAGCAATAAGTCAGCACCTTCAGAAATCTGTTTCAGTCCCCCTCTGTAAATAATTCAGTAGATTGCTTCAACGGTATTGTCTTCCTGTTCATTAGTTCATTTGACTGAGGAATCTATTTTGCAACAATGGAACACCAATTTATTTGCAATAATCATTTCAAAGGGCTTACATTCCTCTTATAGTACTTTTTTCATTCGTCTTTGATGCTATGTATAAACAGCCCATGAGTCCTAGGGTTGTATTGTACTATATATACCTTTTGGTATTCACTATGAGATGTTCATTTTCTATCGTGGTATCAGAGCCTTAGCCATCTCTGCCGCCTTCTGCTCTCGCTTTCGAGCGCTTTCTTCACCGCAGATGACGCATTGGTGGGCGGCAGCTGGAGCCTCTCTACTTGTGAGCCCACCGTCTCCCACTGCTCTTCCTCCACGGGTCCGCGCAATCGCAGCCTCTAGGGGATCCCCTAGCTACCTCCACCACCGCTGGCTTGCAAGCCGCCGTCGGTCGCCGCTCGGATCGGGATTCCCCTCATACGGTTCTGGACAGCCATGCCACCGTGGTATTCATGCTTGCTAGATACTTTAGGCGTGTATTATTGTTATGAGTTGTTTGTGCAAATATCATTTCATGCTAACTAAATCATATAGTATTTTATCAATAATATGATTTGTTTGTTCATTTAATGTCTAGAATGCGCACCTCTTTTATAGTCAGTACTCTAGAAGTGAGATGATTTTTTGCAGGACATGTATTCCAATCAAGGATCGAAAAACCATTTCCGGGAGAGATCCCGCCGGGGGTTGGGGAAAAAAACCCGGCCGGTTACCGGTTTCTCGGGGAAAAAAACCCGGTTGAATTTCGCATGAATTCGCTTAAAAACCATCCAAAAATCAAAATTTAAAATTTAAATTTGCAAACCCGAAAAAACCAGCCAGTATTTAACTTTCCGCTATCCATCGGTAAGTCCGTTACCGTTTCTAGCATGTAACCGATCGGAATTTCTATGTCTAATTCCGATGTACTTGATGAACCTAGCCCATTGGCTCTGCGGTTAAGAAAAAGCCCATCTCTATTAGATCTGATTCAGATGGGACTTGCTCAGGTAAAGTCTGCCGCAGGGAAGTCTGCTATGGAAAATAGCATTTCTGAGCCTCCGCAGAAGAAAGAGATTAAATATGGGGCTCTTACAGCTGGTGAACGATTGAAAGCTTCAAATTTTCCTGGAAATGTTTTGAAAATTGGTACTTGGGAGGTAATGAATTTCCTGTTAATTGTGGTATATGTTACTGTGGAGCAAGTCACCAAGTACTGCTTAGAATCTTCCTGGAACAATCTTTGGTCTAACATTAAAGGAAATACTGTTTTTGTGCAGTACACATCATAATGCTACTTTGCAAAGCGTAAGCTTGTCTGGGAAGTTTTGGACGATAACCTTAAGAGCAAGATAGAAATTCAGTGGTCAAATAAATGGCATATATCTCTTGTACTCCTATATATATATCACTTTTTGGGCCTCTCTTCAATACACACAATATATTCATAACATGGTATCAGAGCTAAGGTTAGCGTTAGGGTTCCTTACCTGCGCCGTCTCCTAGCCTCCGGTCGCCGCCGCTGCCCCCGAGAGGAGCAATCTCCACTCCCGGGGGCGGCCTCTCGTCACGGTCGCCGCTTGTGCTCTCCAGGTCGGGCTCTCGGCCGCCCTCAACGACGGCTCACCTCTGCCTGTCGTCTCCACCTGGTGCCTCACTGGTGTTGATCTCATCAGCCCCGGTGACCCTGCTACGTGCGCCTCCTCCGGCCGCCGGATCGCTTTCTCCGACGCGACGGCAATGGCGACGACAAGAGGTCGCCTCGCTCGAGCTCGTCGGCCGCTGCAGCTCGAGCTCGCCTCCATCGACCGCCTCGCCAGATCGGCGCGCCGCCTCGATCCGCGTCTCTCCCGACGAATCCGCGCCGCTGGCCTTCTCTCGCCTTAAATTGTCATGCGGCGCGATCGCCGCTGGCCTTGGCTACTTCCTGACGCTTTCTCTCGCTGAACGGCTTCTTCTCCACCGGATTCGACGCGTATGCCGCCCTTCGGACCGTCACGATCACGGCGGCGCCTCGTCGCATCGATCGCCTTCGACGCCTCCGATCCGAGTCTCTCAGATCTACAGCCGCGGCCGCGATGGAGTCGGATCCGAGGTGCGAGGTGGAGGAGGAGGGGGAGGAGTTCACGGTCTATTACCGGAGAGGGAAGCCGCAGCCACACGACGCTGCGCCCGCCCCAGATCCGGCCGATCCGACCTCTTCGCCGCCAGATCCCGCTGCGCCGGCGCCCTCCGTCGAGGGCTTGCACCATCTCCCCTTGCCTCAGCACGTGGTGGAGTTCCTGTGCCCGAGCCTCTTCGACTCCCGTCGCCGCTCTTTGCCCGCCGCTGCTCGGTTTTATCAGAGGGAGAGGGAGCAGAGGCGTCCCCGCTTCCATCGACGTGGAGAGGAGAGGCGCCGCTTCCATCGACGTGGAGAGGAGAGGCGCCGCTTCCATCGACGTGGAGAGGAAAGGCGAGCCGCTCGGTTGGGGGGAGGAGAGGCGTCAGTGGATTTAATTCTGGTAGAAATCGTTCGGTCGCTCGGTTTCGTCCGGTTCCGGTCGCTCGGTCTCGTCCGGTGGACGTCGTCGGTGAAAAAAAAACTAGGGTTGCTAATGTCTACTTACTGCTAGTTATTCTTAGGCGTTTCCTCTTTTGTGTCGTTTCTTCCGTTGCGTCCATCCAAGTTCGTAGTACTCAATTTTTGAGTTCGTCTAAGCTATGCGAGTCCACAAATTTATTATCAGTCATAGAGCATAGGAATTACCTTATGCATGGCAGCAGCCGCTGCTCCCGCTGCTATTTTTCTTCGAGCAGCTGCAGATCTGTCGCTCCAAGCGTTCAAGGCCTCCGCGCTTCTTCCACACTGCGTCTTCGTTGTACTTCTTGTGCATTACGCCGCTCTTCTTCTGCACTGCGCCTCTGTTGCGCTTCTTGTGCATTGCGTTGTGCTTCTTTTGCACTGTGCATTCGTTGCGCTTCTTGTGCATTGCGTCGCCGCCGTCTTGGGCTACAATCTGCGCCGCCATGCTTCCACCTATTCCTATTCGACTTGATATGACAACTCTCTCTATATTTGTTGGTTTCATCATCTTCTTCGTCGTGTTGCCGCGGTCGACTTTGCTCCCGCACTTTGTGCCTTATGAGCTGTCGCATGACACCGGATGGGAGGAGATCTTTTGATACTCGATATATTTTTCAAGAGCTACATGCTACGACGACATTATCAAGACTCGGACTTTGGATTCTCCATATTTTAGTACCAACCCTTTCCAAATGCAATGCTATTGCATACGCCTTGCATTTGAGGGGGGGGAGTGTTAGAGATAAGTTAGAATAGGAGTTATAATAGGGACTCTTATATAGAATAGGAGTTAGAATAGAGACTCTTATATGCCTTATTTATATATGGCATATATATCTTGTACTCCTATATATATATCGCCCTTTGGGCCTCTCTTCAATACACACAATATATTCATAACAGTAAGTTCCTGATAATATAGGCATATTTTTTGTCACATCTTTTTATTCCCGTAAACCATCGTTATTTCCTCTGACAAGCTTCCATTTTCTTTTCTGAAGTTGGCCCGACCACCCCTTTTCTTCAACGAGAGTGATCCTCGGCAGAGAAAACATACACTATGGCAGGCTGCATCAGATTTCACTGGTGGACAAGCAAGCTTGCACAGGTGAAGTACTAGTGCATAATTATGCTCCATGTTAGAGGGGAATTTTATACATAAAGATTGATCTTTAAGTAGGAAAGCTGTGAGCTATGAGCTGATGAGACTTGTATGGACGAAACCAAGAGGATGGTTTCCCCCTCCCACTCTCGGCTATAAAAAGGCTAGCACCCTTTCTCGATCACCCTCTCATTGTCGATCATCCTTTCGGTTTCGACCATCCTTTCGGTTTCGACAATCCTCTTGGTTTCGTCCAACCTCTTGGTTTCAACCGCGAAGCTTCTCCGCTACTCCTCCTTCCTCTATAAATGAAGCACCAGGACCCCCCCGTTCCCCTCTTGTTCCCCCCTGAACTCTCCCTCTCACCCTCGTTTCGTCACGCTTCGAGTTTCGCTGCCACCGGCTGGAGCTAGCGCCACCATCAAAGCTTCTCAGTCAACGTGGTCTTCGCCGTTGGCTTCACGAGATTGCAGCCTACCCCGTGTGCACTTCCTCGCCCCACTTCCGTACCACGTCGGTGCCACCTCGCCGCACCAGTGCAGCCCCCTCCTCTTCTACCCGTGTCAATTCAAGCCCCAGAGCTCCTTAACGCAACCCCTCACTCAATTTCAGTTTTGTTTTGCAGGAGCCGCCACATTCCCTCTTCTCCTTCAGTCCCGACCGACCCCTTCGTTGTTGTCCTTCTTCGCCTTCGACCACGAGTTTTCCCCACCGTCGTTCCCCATCCACCCACCTCGTCCGGCCTCTCAGTCTTGGTAAGCTCCCCGAGCCCTGTTCTCTCTCTTGTTCTTTCGACTGAGTCGAGCAGTCGAATCCTTCTTTCGACCGCGTCGAGCAGTCGAACCACTTTTTGACCAGTCAAACCTCCTCCCGACCACTTGTAATCGAACCTCCTTTGACCAGGTAGTCGAAGTCTTCCAACCAGTTGAACCTCCTTCCAAGGGCTCGTTCTCCTTCGTTCGAGCTCCAATTCGAGTGATTCAAATTTCTAACTTCATCCAAATTCGGTACCTTTATTTTGGTTCTAGTTTGGTAATCTTTGTATTTTATTTAGAATTGTTTTATTTATTTGGCTCTTTTTGCAAGTATAGATCTCGGCGTTTCCGAAGAGTTCTTGGACCCGACGACCGAAGCATCTCAACACTTCAACGAAGGCAAGTTGTAGGTCTTTGATCATATTATACCCAGTTTATAAAATTATATTATTTTATATCAACATGCATTGCTAGTTTTATAATAACTGGTTTCGGGAATAGTTAAATATCTAATTGCCATTAAGCCTCCTTGGATAATTATGAATGATATGTTGACATGTACCCTTGGACACAATAGGTTGGGTAAGCTTAGTTGGACATTATTGTAATACCAACATCGGTGCGTATTATGCTTAGTCATGCCTTAGTTATGTGATGGTCTCTCGATTACATGCTTCAATTGAAATAAATTTGACTAAGCGAACTATGAAATTGTGGTGCGGCCACTGTTTATAAAAGTTGTTGTGCCATAGCAAGGGTTGTCATTTGGTCGGGTTGAACCAAAAATAATTTTATACTCTGGCGAGTGATTGTACCGTAAAGGGGGTGATTTTGGGATGTGGTTGCCTCTCTTGAGTTGTCTATAAGGACTTAACTTTATGCACCATTGATTTGGGTCATACCATGCAACCATAAGTCTATTTATGGGGTGGACCTGGCCAACTAACTAGCAATATTTTGATTCAGTCCTGTTTGGGTTAATGAGCAGCGCAAGAGGGGGCCAAATCAAGGTGAATCCTTAGCAAGTATAACCGAGTCAAAACGAAGCTTTGTAAAGGATTTGTGATAGTCTCTCCTTGATTCACATGTCTAAGGAAACGTGTGTACATATGAAGACGATTATCTCTTGTGGGTCAAGTTGTACAACCTCTGCAGAGTGTTGAAAACTATTTGAATAGTCGTGTCCCTAGTTATAGACAATGCCTGGTGATTTCACATGAGGGGTGGTTTTTATCAAAAATGTTAGAATAGTTTGGTTGGGAAGTGAACGGGTTGTTCACTGGTCGTTGGTTGGGAAGTGAACAGGGTATTCTCGAGTTGTTTCAAAGAACTTGATTACTTATGTATTAACCTTTTAAATTGTGCTTTACAATCTACTTACTGTATTTACTGTCGATATTACTTTCTGCAAAATAGCCATAAAGCTATCCTTGTCGAGCCTTGTATGAATACTATTTACATATTGTTCCCTACGACTTGCTGAGTACTTTTGTGTACTCACAGCTTGTGCCACTTGTTGACCAGTTGCTGAAGAAAAACCAAGCAGCACCGAGTTCTATGAGGAAGACTACCCTGAAGACTATGCGAAATAGGTCGCGTCCTCCACTCGATTGCTTGTGGGCATGTTGGATGGCCTCTACGAGTTGCTCATTTTTGTTGCAAGTGTATCTTTTGTCTTTAGCTCTGTGTGGCAAACTCTGTAAAACCTTGATCATAAGGTCGTTTCGCTACTAAGTAATATTATTTTGTCTGCTTCTTTAGTTGTGTTGTTGTATGGTTACGAGTACACCAATGTTGCAACTGTATGAGCTAGCTACTGATCTGTGACTAGTTCAGAATGCACAGAGGGTCCCGGAGTTGCATATCCGGGTCCCGACACCATGCTCAGAACGGCATTGCTGAGCGTAAACACTGTCATCTTATTGAGATTGCTCATTCTCTTTTACTTGCATCTCATGTTCCACGACAATTTTGGGTTGAGGCTGTTTCTACGTCTGTCTATTTCATTAATATGCATCCATCTTCTCGCCTTCAGGGAAAGTGTCCTGGAGAGCTCTTATTTTCTACTTCCTCACGGTATGACCATCTTCGGGTTTTCGATTGTACCTGCTACGTCCTGCTTCCACCTCGTGAGCACACCAAGTTAACAGCTCAGTCTGTTGAGTGTGTTTTTTGGATATACTCTTGAGCATAAGGGCTATCGCTGTTACGATCCCTTTGCTCGGTGTATGCGCATTTCTCGTGACTTTTCTTTTGTTGAGTATCGTCCCGACTTTTATTCTTCTACCACTCAGTCCTCTTCTCCCGCTGAGTCTCTCTCTTTTCTTTACCTTTCACTTATTTTTTCGTTTGATACACCTCTTTATGTGGAGTCCTCTTCTCCGTCCTCAGTCATATCACTGTTTTCTCTTCACTATACTCGTCGGTTTAGGGTTCCTTCTGATACTCAGCCTTCTACTATTTTCTCCTCTGATGGCATGGCTAGTACTGATGATACTCTTTCTGATGATCCCCCCGCCGGCACTGTCATCGGTATGAGCTTCGTGATCGTACTACTATTGCTGCTCCTGACATATATGGTTTTTTTTCTACTGCTGTTGTGCCTGAGCCTCACACTTATCAGGAGGCTGTTGTCCATCCTGAGTGGCAGTTAGCTACGGCTGAGGAGTTAGCTACTTTGAATCATACTGGTACATGGGATCTTGTTCCTTTACCTTATCATGTTATTCATATTATTTGCAAGTGGGGTTTTAAAGTTAAGACCAAATCTGATGGCTCTGTTGAGAGGTACAAGGCTCGACTAGTTGCTCGTGGTTTTCAGCAAACATATGGTCGTGATTTCAACGAGACATTTGCTCCTATTGCTCATATAGTAACGGTTCACACTCTTGTTGTTGTGGCTACTGTTCGCTCCTGGACTATCTCTTAGATGGATGTGAAGAATGTTTTTTTTCATGGTGATTTGCAGGAGGAGGTTTATATGACACCACCCTAGGGTGTTGTGGCTCTGCTGGTCATGTTTGTCGCCTTCGTCGTGCTCTTTATGGCCTCAAACATGTTCCTCGTGCTTGGTTTGAGCGGTTCAGTTCAGTTGTGTTAGCTGCTGGGTTCTTCCCTAGTAATCATGATCCTGTGTTGTTTATTCATACATCTCCACGTGGTCGTACTATGCTTTTACTTTATGTTGATGACATGCTAATTACTGGAGATGATAAGGAGTACATTGTTTTTGTTAAGCAACAACTCAATGAGCAGTTTTTGATGTCGGATTTGGGCCCTCTACGTTATAATCTGGGGATTGAGTTTACTTGCACAGATAATGGCTACTATCTATCTTAGCAGCGCTATATTCAGGATTTGCTTGCTCGCTCTGGTCTCACTGACTTTCAGACAGCTGCTGCTCCTATGTAGCTTCATCTTCAACTTTGTCCTACTGATGGCACTTTGCTTGAAGGTCATTCTCGTTATCGTCATATTGTTGGGAGTCTTGTCTATCTTACAGTGACACATCCTGATATTACTCATTTTGTTCATGTGCTCAGCCAGTTTGTTTATGCTCCTGCATCTATTCACTATGCTCACCTGCTGCATGTGTTGCGCTATCTATGAGGGACTGTTGACCGTTGTCTCTTTTATTCTCAGTCGAATCAGCTTCAGCTTCCTTCTTACTCTGACTTGACTTGGGTAAGTGATCCTGTTGATCAACGATCTGTCTCTTGCTATTGCATATTTCTTGGGTGTTCGCTTATTTCCTGGAAGTCTAAGAAACGGACTGTAATATCACGGTCTAGTGCTGAGGCTGATCTTCGAGTGTTGGCCACTACTACTTCAGAGATTTTTTTGACTTCGTTGGCTTTTGGCTGATCTTGGTGTGTCATGCGGTACCCCTGCATCTCTTTTGTGTAACAACACTAGTGCTATACAGATTGCAACTGATCCAGTGAAGCATGAGCTTACAAAGTACATTAGTGTGGATGCGTACTTCACACGTTCTCATTATCATCAGAAGACTATTGCTCTTCAGTATGTGCCCTCTGAGATTCAAGTGGCTGATTTCTTCACCAAGGCTGAAACGCGATAGCAACATCGCTTCTATCTCTCCAAACTCAATGTTTCAGATCCCCTGGCTTATGTTGAGTTTGAAGGGGGTGTTATGTATATGTATATATGACCCATATGTATACACGGCCCATGAGTCCTAGGGTTGTATTGTACTATATATACCTTTTGGTATTCATCTAATTGAATATGAGATGTTCATTTTCTATCATTTGATACTGTTCTGTATCTTTTACTCAGCTTGAAACTTGCTTGTGATACTGGTATGTTACAAATGCAGCTCACACATCACGGTGATTTATAACATGAAATGCCATACAGAACTCTAATGGAAGGCATTGCACAATGGCTGGCTGGCAAAATCTCTTGCCAACGGAATTAGAATTTCATTTAGCATGTACATACACTTCCATTCATATAAAATACGTCGCAAGTGTCTCAGATACATTTGCAACCTAGAAAGGAATAGGTACAGTAAACATGCACGCTTCGTCTACACAAATCAGGCCATGAAATGAAATAAGATAAATGGAGTTCTACACAAGATCGATAAACCTCTGGGATACTCTGAAACTGGTACCCAAATATGTATACAAGCTGTAGTTGTCGGAAATGACAAATACCGCTTAATCAAAGGAATCGGGTGGTGGCGCTTCTCCTTCCTCGTTAAAAGCTTCATTTTCGTCGAGCATGTTCATCAGCATGGATACTTGCTCATGAAGCATGGAGTTATCCTTCTCTATCTCCGTCCGCTTCTTGCGCTCATCCGCCAGCTGCTTCTGGAGAAGCTCGAGCACGCGGGAGTCTTCCTCTAGCTGTTCATTCAGTCCATTGATCTCACGGTCCTGCCATACCATTCCCATGAATATAGGTATCAATTTGTGCTTCACATATTGAACAACAACGAATTTGCCTATAATTTACCTTAGGTGAACCAGAGCAATGCACATGTCATAAATTAAGAGTTAGTGTTTCAGGCTTGATTTCAGGCCTTGACAATCGATGTGATTACTAGAAAAATAGTATCGCGTGCAGCATGGTATCATGCTAATATGTGGTGGTAATCTATTGGAAAGATCATGAACCTTTCTGTTCATTTCTTGGACTGCTATCCTCCTCATGCTCTCCACCACATCGACATTGACAAGCTTGCGTTTCTTGCCGACCAACCATCCCTTAGGATATGATGCAGGCTCGAAGTCTGGTGGTGGGAGCAGCATTTCAGCAGAGGTGCGCTTGCCGTTGATCGGCTCAAGAGGCTCAAAAAGTGCCTTTCGCTTCTCGGATAAGTTAGCTTTTGGGTCTGGCTGAACATCATCCTCTGTAGTACTTGCTGCATTTGCACCATCTATCTTCATGGCTTCTTCTTGAGCCTGATCATTCACTTCCTCGGTGGCGGCCTCTTTGTTATGTTCTTGTTGCAAGCTCCGGCCATTGGCTGGAACATACATATTGTTAGTCAGATTGAGTGAGTCAGTGCACTTCCCCAGCTAAAATCTAATGCATACATGATCATATTTTAGCACTACAATATGATCAGATGGAAGTTTTTCCACTGTGATTACTGATAAGTTAGCAAGAATGAGTTTTGCTGTCATTTGGGATACACCCTGGAGGAACCTGTTAGCATAAATCAGCCCAGACAGAGACCAAGGATCTTTCAATGTATTGCAACATGCACATACCATCCTTGACAAAGAAGAAAAGTAAAAAGGGATGGAAAGACATACTGTATATAGCATCAGACAAACTATTCCCTGCAAGATCTATTGATGAACTAGTCTCGTAAGCTCAGGAAAGTATCCATCCGAGAGTTACTCTAAGACTAAGAGCAAACTAATTTACTTTGACCTAAGCTAATTGGTCAACATCACATGCTCGGAAATAATAAATTGGTCAGTATCACCATATGTATCATTAAATTGACTTAACGTAACATTCTGACAACTACTCTAAAATAAATCTGACTTACATAGACACTCGACTGTCGACTCTCGAGCTTTACGTTATGCCATAATTAGTCTGTACAACTCAAGCAATACCTATTTCTGCCATCGCATTCAACAATGTCATCTAGTACCAAATAGTAGCTGCTGCTGCATAGCTGTTTGTCAGAAAATTAAGAGGCACATAAGCAACCACGCAGCAGTAAGAACACTGAAATCTCATTCCATAATAGCAAGTTACTGAAAGGAATATGATTTCTTGCTGAAAGCATATTCGCGAGGCCACTACTAGCTACAGCACCGACAGCTGCGGTTTCAGAATCTTGGCGGTAAAGACAAGCAAATTAAGCGGGCCACATCCACCACCTCGTGAGAAATCACCACCTAAGTCTCAACATCCACGTGAACTTGCACCAAACGAACCACCAAAACAGGTCGTTAATTACTACTAGTACAATTAGTAGCACCGGCGGTGCGTGATTAACGTGTCCGGACTCCGTATAATTGTATCGTTTCTGTGAGTTGGCAATCATTTATTCCCTCACGAAATATCTCACTGGGACATTCCACGGCACTAGCTGCAGTGCTAAAATTGACGAACAAAAGGCGGGGAAATGGTTTTCGTAGAAGAAAGCTTAAATGGTTCTAAAGTAGCCGGGATTGCTTGCTAGTGGTTAGATGTAAAACTGTAAATCCAATCAGCATAAATTTTTATTTCTATTTTCGAACAGAAAATACAGGGATTCTCCCAAATAAAATATTAGAGAAGCTTGCAAAGAATTGAACTGAAGTTATCCAGAATCAAGAAGAGGATATCAGATAAGGATGGCTAGGTGAGAAGAAGGGGAATCCTTTTGTTTAGCAGTTCAAATCAGCATGGTTTGTAAATATGTTTTGCTTTGTAGGTAGGAATTCCAGTAACAAGCACCTGGGGCTGATCTCCTCCTCGACTTCCAGAAAATCCGCGGGGGATCAGCCGGAGACGGTTCCTCCATGGTTTGCTCCTTTCCTGCAGCACAAAGAATCGCATCCATCAGCTAAGATATCGCATCGACAACACAGACACCGGATTCTGCATCCTTAGCCTTGATTGCTCCTCTTTATATTTACATGGGCAATCAGGCATCCATGACCATGAGCTAGGCAGGCAGGCTCATAAGAGAAAACAAGAACCATGTCAAAACAGCAAGAGGGGTAATATGATGAAAACCTCACCTCTGCTTCTTTGTTCCAAGCTAGCTCGGTTTTCTCCTGCTGGTTGCTACCTGAGTTCCTAGAACTCTCTCTCTCTCTCTCTCTCGCTGGCTCTGCGCTTGCGCTTGATGTCTTATTGGTTGCGTTATCTTGTGGTTCTTGGCAGTGGGTCGTTAGGACCGCGAGGGGGTTCGCCTTGGAAGCTCAAGCTACTCCCGTTTCTTGGCCGCGTCGTTGGCTTCTGGCTTTACTTTTGAAGGACGTAACGACGACAGAAACGGCGTTCTTCACTGTTGCAGTCGTCTTCTCCCGCCAACAGCAGCCTTGTTCTCCCTCCGGATCCTTTGTGGCTGTGGGAAGCAAACTCATGCACAGATGCACTATACTAACCTGCCCATCTCAATACCACTACTCTTAAGAAGAGAGCGCGCGCGAGTACAAAGCTCCAGTTCCTGGGCTTGATTTGGCAGCGTTGCATGCAAGGCTAAAGAAACCCCCATTTACTGCACTAATTATATATATGTCAAGAAATAAGAGGAAGATTACAAAAATTTCTCTACCCGTCCAGAATGTACAGCTAAAAATTAGAGGGCACCAGCATCCGTGCCCCCAATTTCATCATCAATTTTGTTGCACTGGCACAGTGACACCAGCAAGCATACAGATGCAGGCATGACTGCGAACAGATGCGGATCTGGGCCTCGGGCAGGGTGGACTATAGCCCGAGGCCCAAAAAAAATAGCAGTGCAATTTTTTTACATATGAGCTAAAAACTAGATGCAGCCATTTAGCTCGAGCCCAGCCATCCGAGCCGGCCCAGCCCACGCGCTGACACCTCGTTCCCCGGTTCCCCACTCCATCCACATCCAAACAACCTAATCCCCTTCCTTCCCCCACTCCACATCCGCATCCATCCACATTCGTGGTGCCGCGCATCCCTCTATCCCTCACCTCCACGCCCATCGCCGCCCTCCCTCCACCTCCACGCCCGGCGGCCAACGTCGCGCCCTCGACTCGCCTCCGTGGTGCCGTGCCTCCCTCCGCGCCCTCCCTCTGTCCCTCACCTCCACGGCCCCGCCACCGCCACGCCCTCCTCCACCTCCATGCCCGGCGGCGGTGTTGCGCCTCGCCTCGCCGTGCCTCCTCCGCGCCTCCTCCACCTCCATGCCCGGCCGGGGTCCGGTGCTCGCCGCCCCGCCTCCGTGGCGCCGTGCCTCCCTCCGCGCCCTCCCTCCACCTCCACGCCTGCCGCCGCCGGCCGCGCCCTCCCTCCACCTCCATCGGGGTACCTCATCTTCGGCGAGTTCATCACAAATTCACAACGATGCTGGTCTGCTCCATTCCTTTTTTAACCATACATATGTTTGATTCACTTTTTTATGTTGTCTTTGTATGTTATGATTCTTGTCTGACTATTGATGAAGAACGGCAGGCTAGGATGGAGATGAAATCCCCGTTATTTAGGTACTTAAATTATATCTTTATGATGCTATATTATTTATGTTTTGCAATGTTTTTCTTATTATATTTTATGTTGAAGTATTGAGCTAAAGTTTAATATCAATGATGCATTTGTGGCTCTTTTTTTTTTGTCGTGGTGTGAGTATAAATTAGCATTAGTTCTAGGATATTAGTCTATTGGAATTTAGCCCGAGGTGTGATGAAATCCTAGATCCGCCACTGACTGCGAAAGCGGAGACCATGTGAACAACATGCACTAACCACCGAGTACACTCCACCTTTCGGTTTTTTGCAAAATTGGATATACGTTACTCTTAAAAGATGATATTTTGAAAATAACACTTCAAAACATGAAATTACAAATTTGCCACTCCAAAACTTAACCCTTTAGATTTTTACCACTCTTAGACACTTTTGCCCTTCCTTCTTCCTCCCTCGTGGCAAGGCGAGCCCGAGACCGGTGGCAGCGAGCTGGATCTGCGACGACGACCTCGTATCCAACAGCTAGCTTGCTCGTCGTCGCCGGGGAAGAAGGACCGCAGCTGCGGAGCCGAACGGCGACTTGCAGCGAGACGGAGCCCGAGTTGGGCCGCAGTGAGCCAAGTCCGCGACGACGACTTCGGATCTAGTGCGCGGTTGGGCCAAGCGACGTCCTGGAAGAAGGCCACACGGCTTGCGTCTCACGGTGATAAGGTGGTGCAGCTCAACAGGGGTGAAGGATGACGTGGCTGCGTGGCAAGACAAGGGCGAGGTGTGCGGCCGCCATGGGAGGAGACAAGTTGCTAGGTGGGCAAGATGGACGTGGCTGGTGTTTGTCGGAGAAGCAGCGGAGGCAACGGCCGAGGCAAGATGGACATGGCTGGAGATCGTCGGAGAAGCGCAGGCAACGGCGGGTCGGGAGGAAGAAGGGAAGAACATTGGTAAAAATCCACATAGCCAAGTTTGGGAGTGTCAAATTTTCAATTTTATATTTTAGAATGGTATTTTTTAAAGTGCCATCTTTTTGGAATTGCATATATTCAATTTTGACTTTCTTTTTAGGACCCACAAGCACGTCCTCTCTCTCCCTCTGTCTCTCTCTCATATGTTGCATTGACATTTGAAAATGCTGGGCCAACAAAATTCCTAGCTGAGCCCAATAGCTAATAATAGGCTTGCTAGTTTCAGAGTTCAGACAAGGACTGGCAGATCAGTACATCATAGCCAGGCTATACCCCTAGCCCAGCCGCACAAGCTCATGCTTACAACATAGAACCAGCATGCAGTAGATTACCACATTTACCCAGAAGTACAATGCAGATGTATATTTATCAGAAGAAACACAAGTCAACGGTGTCCAATGATTCAGCTCACTATCAAAAATGCAAAGCTTGTTAATTACACAACCTAGAGCCAACAGAAAAGGGGTATTCAACTTTGATTTGAGCCACATATACCCAAGAGTTTTTCTACCAATAGAGATGAGACCTTAACCCTCTCTCTATATGCATTGGGATTTTTTTACCCTATACCACTCATCAAGACAAATTGATGCTGCTGATTAGTCATCACTGATCACAGCGCTGTCACAGAATCAAGACAGGCTGCACACTGGGAAGGCTCGGCGAGGCCGTAAACAGCCTCAATGCAGCTGCTATGGAATGCATGGTGGCATGCCAGAACGGCCACCACTGGAGGAGCAGCAGCAGCATCATGACCAGCGTCCCCTTGTGGCCGGAAAGCGACGTCGAGCTTGCAGAGCTGGCACCTCGTTCCTAGTGGCTCCATCGGTGGTGCATCATGGTCCGAAGACAGAGCTGAAATTTCAATGAGGCAATTATGATTAAGTCAGCAGGCACAGGGCTAGACAGTCACCAAAGTATCTCTGCCTCACATTGAAAAATACGAAGAATACTTTGGAGTAATCTAACTTTCTTATTAGTTCTTTTAGTACAAATAGTAAAACCTTACCTGGCCCTTTGATGTGGAGCTGCGGTTGCGAATTCTGCAATTTATATTGCTGGAGCAGCTGCTCTTGCTGCTTGATTAACAACGCCCTCCTGTAAGCAGGATTTGAGACAACATTGGAAGAGTCCTTCACATTCCCGATTTGTAGCTTTGGTGCAACCAATGGGCCCGTTGCACCAACCTGGACCTGGCTTGTGGTCATGGGTACCTTGGCAAGCTTCTTTTGATCATTGGTTTGCAAGTTCTGTCTAGGCAATGTAATGACTGGAGCAACCAACTGATTGACAAGGCTTGTTCTGTTGGCAATAGCTTCTGTAATGACTGGAGCAACCGACTGAATGACTTGGCTTGTTGCATTGCCAATAGCTTCTGTAATGGCTGGAGCAACCAACTGATTGACTTGGCTTGTTCTATTTGCAATAGCTTTTGTAAGAACATTGAAGTTCTTTGCAGCCTCGGGTTGCAGCTGCTGTGCAAGCAATGGAACAACTGACTCAACTGACTGACTGTCATCATTCATACTAGCAGAAGCCACTTTTGCCAAAGCACTGGCAGAAATCTTTCCGGATTCAGTTTGTGACTTCCCCATGGGCAGTGAAGCAGCTAATTTAGCACCCTGGCTTCTGGTAGTGTTGCCCCTTTGCAGCTTCTTTGGTGGAGATGGGATGACTGCACCATCCAAGTGATCTCCCTGGCTCACACATTCTTCATTTCTGTTCCTTTTGCCTGGAATAAAAATAAACTTGAATCAAAATTTGGAATACAAGATAAAAGGTAATCCCTCCGTTCAGAAATGTGTGATGTTTTAGAAAGCGTGCAGTCAAATTTATCTAACTTTGACTAATAATATATAAAAACTATTTAGATTGGTCATGAGTGAATAGTATCATTAGATTTGTCACGATAAATATTTTTTATAATATAATATTTTTGTAATTTTTATTAACATAATTATATAAAAAGTAATGGTCAAAGTTAGGTGTTAGAGATCGTGTCGATATCCATCCAAAACATCATACATTCTGAACAGGGGGAATAGTTCACAAAACCTCTAGTACGCACCAGTGGGAACATTTGGATTAGCTTTGCAAGTTGAATTGTTGGTTGGATCTTTAGCAACCTGGGATGAAGCAACTCTGGTGCGCTTGGCAGTAGGGTTATTTGTAGGAATGCTTGCCAGTTTCAGTTCTTCAGTCAGAACAGCAGGCTGAGTAAGAGGCTTCCAAGCAGATGAAATCACTTTTTGAGGGGTCCGAACACAGGTTACAGTTGGTCGTGAGGCAGCTGATTGAATGCTAAAGCAAGCATCTAGAGTACTTTTACAGCTGCTTGTGCTAGCAGATTCTCCTTCCTTCACATCAGGTAAAGCAGCAATAGCAGCAGGCATTCGGGTCATAGACCGAGTAACAGGGCGAAATGCCTGCTGATAGGCAGGTGTGCTGCAAGATGGCTCAGAGTGGACAGCATTGTTGCTCACTGGAATGGAAAACAAAGCAAAATGTTAGAATACACTATCAAACATCATAAATCCTTTGAGTGTACTATTAGCTGATATTAACTTGGTGAAGTGAGGAGAACACGATGGTATAAAAAATTACAGAAATCTTCCTTGCAAACAAAATAACAAGACCTTACGAAACTTGCAACTTTGAGTAAAACGAAAAACAATTCCTAAAAATGTATAGGTGTTCCTATAACAAAAGGCTGACACTTGTACAGATTGATTCAGTCTTAACTCTTAATTGCAAATTCCAGTACAATGCAAATTGCTATGTAAGATGGGGGAGGAACTGTTAGAAAGCTCCCGGTGTTCTTGACAGCCGGTGAACTCGCAATACGATCTCAACCCAAACACAAGGCAAAAGATTAGATCACAGAGTGTTTTGTGCAGCTCAAGAAGTACTGCTTTTCTGAGGCTATCTTCCTTTTATTCACAGGCTTACAAAGAGCTGAAGCTCTCGGGTGGACAGCCGCACATATCGCTGCTTCCACAACCGATCACTCCCGGGTCATGCGCGAGCTCTCGCCATGCCCTCCTACACGCACGGTGACCACAACCAGATGTACGTGCGCATGCAGTTTTCTGGAAACAGAAACAGAATAAAGCTAACTAACTAATACATGCGCAAGGTTATTAACAAATTCTCCTCCTAAGCCTTGCGCACGCTCTGTAAATCAATGACCCCAAGCTGAGAACGAAGTTCACAAAACCGTTCACGTCCCAGGGCCTTTGTCAAAATGTCAGCCAGCTGCTTAACGGTCCCAATGGACTCAACTGCGACCCTGTTTTCCTCGATGCATTCTCGAATAAAATGGTATCTAACATCGATATGCTTGCTACGATCATGAAAAACAGGGTTCTTACTCAGTTGGATGGCTGACTGATTGTCAATCTTCAGATTAGTGACGCCGGGCTTCTTGCCTTTGAACTCAGCAAGAAGTCGCGCCAACCAAATCCCCTAGCAGGCCGCAGTCGTTGCAGCAATATACTCAGCTTCGCATGATGAAAGGGCCACCACCTTTTGCTTTTGAGACTGCCAGGTTATTATGTTTCTGCCAAGGAAGAATAGGACTCCGGAGGTGCTCTTCCTTGTATCAATGTCTCCGGCAAGGTCACTGTCACAGTAACCTTCAAGCTGTGCCTCCTTCTCCCTCTTATAGTGGCAACCGTAGTGAAGAGTTCCTGCAATGTACCTAAGTACTCTCTTCACTGCTGCCATATGTTCAGTGGTTGGATTCTCCATGAATCTACTAATGTATCCCACTGAGTATGCCAAATCTGGCCTTGAATTCACCAAATAGCGCAGAGAACCAACAATGGACCTATACTGAGTAGCATCAACAGCAGGGGCAGAGCTAGACTTACTCAGTTTTAACCTGGGCTCCATTGGAGTGTTGATTGCATTGCAGCCTGCCAGACCAGCACCCTCCAAGATCTTTGCTGCATATGCTCTCTGGCTTACAATGATTCCCAGCTCAGATTGTATCACCTCCAAGCCGAGATAATACTTCAGCAGTCCCAGATCACTCATCTGGAATGTATTCTTCATCTCCTGCTTGAACTTGTCAATGTCAGAGTGGTTGCCGCCGGTAATCACCAAGTCGTCAACGTAGACTCCCACGATGAGCCGTCGTGCTCCCTGACCGCGCAGATACACAGCATGCTCGGAGGTACTCCTGGTGAACCCAAGCTTGAGCAGCGAGGCGTCTAGCTTGGAGTACCAGGCACGTGGGGCTTGACGAAGGCCGTAGAGCGCCTTGATCAGATAGAGCACCTTGTGTTCCTGTTCTTTAAGCACGAACCCGGGGTCGCTCGACATAGACGTCCTCCGCAGCCTCTCCGTTAAGAAAAGCCGACTTGCGTCCATGTGGTGCACCGCCACCTCGCTCGCAGCGTGAGGCGGCACGAACCGCGAGACTCAAGCCGCGCCACCGAGCGAAAACTTCATCAAAATCGATCCCTGCGCCGCACATATCCCTTGGCGACGAGTCGGCTTTGAACTTGGCAGCGTGGCCGGCTTCATCGCGCTTGGTCTTGTAGACCCACTTGAGGCCGACGGCGCGCTCCGGCGGCGGATCGGCGAGCTCCAGTGTCGTTCGCCTCGATGGAGGTGAACTCATCGAGCATGGCGTGGCGCCAATTCTCGTGCCCCTCTGCCTCCTTGAACGACGTCGGCTCGGCCGTTTGCCGGCGAAGAATCGCTCCTCCGGCTCCGTCGCGACGAGCCTGGCGGTGGCTGGTCCCAAGACATTGTCGATGTTGCGGTATCGGGTGGGGCGTCGCCGTCGTGGTACGCGCAGCGTCGAGATGTTGTGAAGCGTCTGCTCCAGGTGGTGACACAAACTCGATCGGTCGGCGTCACAGCGTGGCGTGCGGCGTCGCTCCCGATGGCGTGCATTGGCGAGACATGTCTGCGAGCGATCTTTGGCGGCGTGGGCGAGGCGGTCTTTGGTGAGACATGGCCTAACGGTCGCGATGAGTCGAAGGTGAAGGCGGCCTCTACCGATGTATTCGCGCTCGTCGTCATTGTAGTGGTGACCGACCCGGATGGCGCCAGGTTGAAGTTCTCGATGACGAAGTCCCCCATCTCGCTCCGTTGGCCCTCGGTCCAGGACCATTTCGCCATCTCTTCAAACACCACGTCGCGGCTGATGTGCACGCGCCGTGACACCGGTCGTACACCGTCGCCTTGGATCTGCTTCATAGCCGATGAAGATGGCGCGCTTGTTCGGTCGTCAAGCTTCCTCAAGTTTGGTGTCGTCACCTTCATGTGCGCAATACACCCGAAGGTGCGCAGATGGTGGACACCAGGGACACTTCCGGTCCAAAGCTCGTAGGGAGTCTTGCCACCCACGCTCTTGGACGACGGCGATTGAAGCGGTGAGACGGCCGTAGTGACCGCCGCCTGCAGTCGCCGGAGCCCTTCGCCTTGAGCATGCTCCGAGCAGTCTCGACCACGGTTTGATTGCGGCGTTCGACGACGCCGTTTCTTGAGGAGAGTAGGCGTCATTTCCGCGACGAAGTCCCACCGCCGCGATCTCGCATGAAGTCCTTTGCTAGGAACTCTCCTCCCGATCCGTGCGGAGCGCACGAACCGGCTGCCGGACTTGCGCCCGCCACGCTCGATGCGCTTGATCGCCGTGGGTGCCGCATCCTTGCTGGGAAGCAGAGACAGCCACATATACCGAGAGTAGTCGTCGACAAGGAGGAGAAAGTACCGATTTCCACTTGGTGTCGGCGGCGAAATGGGGCCGCAGAGGTCACCGTGGAGCGATCGCGAAGACTCGTCGCCGTCCGAGTGCTCATTGGGAAGCGGTGTCGCCGATGCTTGCCGGCAAGAGACGCTTCACGACTTGCTCCACTTGGGTGAGCGGGGGCATGCCGCGGACAAGGCCATCCCTGCCCATCTTGCGCAGCGCGGCGAAATGGAGATGGCCGAATCGAGCGTGCCAGATCCACGCTTCCTCTTCTCCCCGCGCCGCCAGGCAGACAGGCCGTGCGATGTCGACGTCGAGTACGTAGAGCCGCCCTGGGTTGCGGTGGATCTTGGCAAGTAGGCGGCGCTCCTCGTCGCGGATCCGCATCACCCCGTCTTCGACCAGTAGCTGGTATCCAATCTCGTCGAGCTGGCCGACCGAGATGATGTTGGCGGTGAGGCGCGGCAGGTAGTAGACGTTGGAGATGGCGCGGTGTTCGCCGGTCTTGCAAGAGAATATCACAGAGCCGATCCCCTCGATGCGGGCGATGGAGCCGTCGCCGAAACGCACGGACCCAGTGACGCTGGCGTCGAGACTGGAGAACGCCCCCCGCGAGCCCGACATGTGATTGGATGCACCCGTGTCCAGGACCCATCGCTTCGGGTCCCGGTCCCCGGATTCATCGAAGGCGGCGAAGACCTTGTCCTCGACGAAGTGGAGTTGGTCATCGTTGTAGATCGACGGCGGAATCGCCGGAATCGAAGTTGGTGGCGGTGCTACGAATTGGGGATGAATCCCCTCCTTCTGCACGGCACTTAGGGCAAGAAGTAGGGTGGGCTCATCATCCTGGGCCACGTGGGCCTGCTCCACCCTCTTTTTACCCCGGCAATCTTTGGCCCAATGGCCCTTCTTGCCACAGCCTCGTGCACGTCGTCGGGGACGGTCGACTGCGATCGTCTTGCGGCCGTGAGTCGTTCTTCTTCTGCCGTACCTCGCCCACGCCTCTGCGCGACGCTTGCGCGGCCGCCGGCTTCGATCGCGCGATTCGACTCGGTCCGCTTCTTGTAGCGCTCAATCCATCTGCTCCTCCGTGGCGCGACTGCCTGCCGACGGTCTGCGTCGGCGCGGAACGTCGTCGTCTGCGCCTTTGAGCCTCCCTGTAACCTCTTCAATCAAAAGCGCGTCGATATCAAGGAGTGTCTCGATGGAGACGACGAGCTGCTTGTACCTCGGTCGAGCGACGCGCAGGTACTTGGCCACCACCTTGGACTCCGGCTCCGGGTCGCCGAGGATCGGCGGCCCGTGCGATGTTCGTCGGCGAAGGGAAAAATCTTCGACCGATTCGCCGTCACGGAATGTGATCTGCTCGTACTCGGTGCGCAGACTCTGCGCCGTCGACTTCCGCACCCGATCATCCCCGATACGCATCGATTTGATCGCCTCCCACGCCTCCTTGGCCGACGGCTTGGTCGCCAGGGTGGGAACCATCTCCTGAGGCACCCCACTGCAGATTGCCTCCAGTGCGGTGCGGTCGTCGTGGAAATCGGCGCCATCATGCTCGACGGCATCCCAGAGATGACGAGCTTGGAGCTTCAGCTTCATCAACAGAGACCATGAGTCATAGTTGGTCTTCGTTAGCTGCGGCCAATTGCCGGAGCCGCCGGACTCTCTGATCACACGCTCAACCACGACCTCCCGTGGACGACGTGCGTCACGGGTTCGCGAGTGGCGGGCATCGCGGATCCGCGATCGGCCCGTCGGTGAGCGGCTCGGTGACGACATGCGTGGCGGCGTCTTGTCGCTTGAACCTTCACCATTTCCCGTGCCCGGCGGCGTGCGGCCACGGCTACCCTTCGGAGACACCATGGCGGCGTAAGGCCCCTTACGTTGGAGCTCTGATACCACTTGTTAGAAAGCTCCCGGTGTTCTTGACAGCCGGTGAACTCGCAATACGATCTCAACCCAAACACAAGGCAAAAGATTAGATCACAGAGTGTTTTGTGCAGCTCAAGAAGTACTACTTTTACGAGGCTATCTTCCTTTATTCACAGGCTTACAAGAGCTGAAGCTCTCGGTGGACAGCCGCACATATCGCTGCTTCCACAACCGATCACTCCGGGTCATCGCGAGCTCGCCATGCCCTCCTACACGCACGTGACCACAACCAGATGTACGTGCGCATGCAGTTTTCTGGAAACAGAAACAGAATAAAGCTAACTAACTAATACATGCGCAAGGTTATTAACAGGAACAACACACAAATCCATCTTGTAACATCTATGAAAACAAATTGCTAAGGCAAAGTAATCTGTAAAAATGAATCGCTAGGACAGTCACCAAGTTTAGTAGAGATGCAACATCTTTGAAAACAAAGGCATTGTACGAGTGAAATCTGAGCAATTATTCCATGATGGGTAAAAAACAAATTCCCAGCATCCTGATATTTTAACATCTAGAGGGAATCCATCCTGAAGAAATTACACTTCTGCGCACTATTCCACAAATTTAATGCACCAACACAACATAAGACGATGCATTGTTACACTGTCGCAAAGGTGGGCTTAATGTACCCGCAATATTAAGATAATACACCAAATAAACAAAAAAATTGTCATGTTTCAACTCAATGTCAGGCGAAATAACCGGTTGGGAAACAAATTAACGTGCAGCGCATCAACATTTCTTTTTCACCTGCACGATTGCATTTCAACCAAGTACGAAAAGGACCAAACCAAACCAAACCTAAAGAAGACTGACCCTGAAGAAAATAAACAGTTCAAGAACCACCTATTAGCAATCTTACAACCAATTCCCATGGAACAAATTACATTTCGTTGCAAAGGCACGCACCCAGCTATACGAATTCTTGCGCAAAACAAACCATCAAATAAACAACATGTGATTCTGAATTTTCCCAATTCCTCGGCAACCCAATCCAGGTAACACCTGCCCAGATTCACAAAATTCCCGTGCAAAACAAAGCCATCAAAAGGACAACGTTTTATTCTGATGTTCCCCGATACCACGGTATCCCAATTCAAGAAACACCTACAGAACCTATCGTTGTAGAGCTTGTGGCAAATTTCCGAAGCCAAAACCAGGGCATGACTGCGCATTCCCCGACGATATTTCCCTACTCCTAGTAGGAGAACCACTAGATTTAGGTAACATCAGGATTCGATCATGGGTCTTTTCAACAATCCGTACACCGTATCGATACGCCTAAAAGGCTCTACGCGACTACACCATCAGCCGGAAGCACATCTAAACGAAATCTCAGGCCAAGAACCGATAATTCTTGAACAGGCCATCACATTGCACCGGAACCACCCTCCCAGGCCGCAAAAATTCGCTGGAAAAGATCAACAGAACATCCTAAGGAGAAAAAAAACCCAAGAACCCGAAAAGCCCCGCGGGATTGGTCGCGTTCTTACCATTCTTGGCGGCGGCTGCCGGGGGGGTCGGGGCACCGGATGCGTGCGGCATTGGATTGGCGAATCGGTGGCGCAATCGCAAGAAATTCGCGGATAAAGCCCTAAAATTTATTATTTTTCTTTCTTTCTTTTTTTCTTTATGAGGAGAAGAGAGGGGAGGCCTCTTTCCTCTCTCTCTCTCTCTCTCTCTGCGCGAGGAGACGAAGGGGAGAGGAGAGGGGTTAGGAGGTGGCGGCTTAAATAGGCTTCGGATGTGAGACGTACGCGCTGGGCCCACGGTTCAGGTGGCGATGTGGCTGTGTCTTCTTGGAGGTGGAGCCCAGGTGGAACTCGCACAACATGTGATGTGTCAATTCTTTCAGCCCAACAAGCCTTTTTCTTCTTGGAATTTCGACCCTGTAATATAAAGAAGTTCTCTTGAGGCATCTTCGATATACCATGTCAGCCATCGGTTAATCTTTATATATCAGTAAAATTTTAGATAAAAAAAAAGTATAAGAGAAAAGGAAAGCAGTCTCTTTTTTAAACAATCATTTTTACACACGAACCAAAACAAAACAATCAGTTCATGTGTGAGAGAGGTGAAGGAGTGAAAATATTATAAATTTGTATGGATGTTAGAGACAGTTTATTGAAGGTGTTATCTCTAAATATATTTTTCGGTGATATGGAGTTGATATAGTAAAATTAGAGACGATATTGTTGAAGACGTACTTACAAAATCTGTCCTTACAAGAAAAAAAAAACAACAAAATCTGGACCATGCCATCTTGGCATAGGACATGAGAAAACACTTCACAGGAGGTGATAAACTGAAGAAGATACATAGGGCAGCAGGGATTTGACCAATCTGGATGCACATTGATAACGACAGTCTTGAACATCTGTGCAAAGTATTTTTTTTTCTCACAGCTTATTTATTGTCTTCGATGAGCACATATACTGATATACATGGCTATCATCATTGTAAACCTATGCATGAATATTTTTGTGTTGAGAAGATTTATTTTTTGTGCAAGGATTCACAAGATGTCTCACGTATGCTCTTTTTCCAAGACGTTTGAGGGGAGTAGTGGTTTCCAGACGTCTTTCTGTGTCGTGTCCCGCAAAGCTGATGTGCAGAGCTGTATGTCCAGAGTCCAGACAGCCGCGCTTCTGGTGCAGGTAAAGAAATAGATGTTGGCGATCTTCTTCAGAGCTTGGTCAGTGGAGTCGATCGACCAAGGTCTTGCGAGAGAGATTTCGCCTCGTGTTCAGCCCATCGTTGCAGAAGAGCCAGGCAAAGAATTTTGACCTTGTCGGGGACACGAGACGACCAAATGAAGTCGGCGTTGGGATCTTTCACGCGGTCATCTGCAATCATCTGATAGATCGCTCGCGTTGAGAACTTTTTGAGTCATGGCCCCAAGCAAGGACCCCGGAGTCGTCGCCATCGTGGCAATCCATCTTTGTCGTTGAACAAGTTCAGGTTTTTTGGGGGAGAGGATTGAACAAGTTCGGTTTGCGCTGCTCTAGTGAGGCGTTTGCGAAGGTGAATGTTGAGGTCATTTTGCAAAGCTTGTGCAGTAGAAATGTGGGGGACTCGGACCATCTGCATTACCGCAGCGGTTTAATGTGAGTACGTGAACAACACTCTGCGTTTGGTACTGTAACAACAGTGAAATATCTACACCAGTGATTTTGTTGTGTTAAAGGATACTGTAGTTATTAATCTCGATCTTTAATTTTCGATCGAATAGTAGATATCGCTTTCAAATACTATGCACGGTAGATCTTGAATTTGAAGGAGGGTAATCCAAATATTGGTCCTGGCGGTACGGAAGAAAAAGGGCCGGGAGGGCAGAGCAGAGGGGCTCGTTGGAAACCAATTTTCCATCCAAAAGGCCGAGGAAAGAACATCGCCAATGGGTTACTTTGGTGAGGTTTCTGTTAGGTTGAGCTGGTCATTGATAATTCTCCGACGGACAGAGTTGGAAGTCAGGGCCTTAGGTGGTCTCATAGCGTAAGCGTACTGTGAATGGTTGCCGGTTTGCGCAATGCGAATGGTTTTCTTCCATGAAATGGATATCATAGCGTATGCGTACTGTGCAGGAGTGCAATCAGAGTGTTCGTCGTGTATTCTATTTCGTATTTTCTTTAGTTGGAATTGAATATGGGTATTGTCGATATTTATTTCTCAATTCTATATTTGCTATGTGAGTCTTCGGTCGGACGGATATTATCAACTTCTTTCAGATCCCTACACAGAACATTAGACAATATAGTGCAATCAGAACAAACACAGAGATACTAATCGTTGAGATGTCGAAGTAAAAACACTCAGTATCCCCTACTTGTTCAGATGCAACAGCCTACCTATATGTTATCTTGTTCCAAAGTAAAGTCACAACAGATTTTTCTAATATCACATGATATATGGATACATACGGACGGATATCGCTCATCGTGTATTATATTCTGTATTTTTTTTCTCAAAGTCAGAGTCAAATACGAATAGTATCAGATAACCATATATCTTTTTCGCATACACTTCGCAAGTTTTTAATCAAGAAATATCCATTTTACTTGCACCTATACGACACAAAGGGCAGCGCCTTCCCTTGGCCAATGGACGCCAAAACATTGAGCGCGTGGATGCGCGTCAGCAATGCGGGTCGGATGCGGTTGGAGGTGAGCCCTGGTACAAAGGGTAACAAATGTAATATTAGGTAATCCTACGTACAAAGAAAAATAATACATGATGTTTTGCTCAACAGATGTAAGTTTTTTATTATTATTTTTTGAGAGAGGAGTGAATTGGACAGCTAAAACCGCATCTCCTAGCCTATTAGGTAATCCTACGTACAAAGAAAAATAATACATGATGTTTTGCGCAACAGATGTAAGTTTTTTTAAAAAAAAATTTGAGAGAGGAGTGAATTGGACAGCTAAAACCGCATCTCCTAGCCTTCCGTGCAGGCCCAAACCAACCAGGATCCCACCGTCCAAACAACTCTAGATCTGGTTGGGCCGAATGTGCCGGGAGGAGTGGCCTTCCGAGCTGTTTTGAACGGCTGCAGGGTTGATGATGGTGTTTAGCTGTCTGATTTTTAAGTAGAGTGATTATTTTCTGATATAATGAATGTCTAAAATATCCTAAAACAAGTAATAACTTATTTGATGCCATTTAATGATAATTAACGTACTTGACTACAATTACCCTACTTGACTATAATTAACACCGATTTTCTACTTTTTCGTGCGTAATTTCACTTGGAAACTAATAGTAATGAACTTTACCTTTACATAAATATCATTTATGCATTTGTATCCACGACAAATATGCTACTTTCTCAATATTTTTACAACGATTACAATTGAAAATTATATATACACACACACACATTAGAGAAGGTAACTCAAGGTGCACCACATTGCAATTCTTACTTCGAAGAAAATAATTTTATTTCTTTACGATATTCTTAGGTACAATAGAAATCAAAACATTGAAGAAAATAATTTTATTTCTTTGCAATGTTCTTAGGTACAATTGAAATCGAAACATTAGAGTACACCAGAAGTAGAGAAAAAAAAGTACAAAATACAATATTTATGGCCGAACCGTGAGAACGCTTTTTGGTCATATCTAATACAGGCAGATCAATCATACCATTGTACTGGAGTGCCTCTTTGCCTTCTCCAGTAACAATAGAAGCGGCATGATTCCAACCGACCATCTGCGTTTTTCTCCTGATGACATCAAGAAGTTATGCAACAGTCTGCCCCATGTTTCCAGCCACAGCTCCACATCCAAGCCTTGTTACCACACGCAACTCATTATCCTTTGCAAGTTCAAATGGATTTGTCTGAAGAAGCCGGTCCTTCTGAGACTCGTATACAGCAAAGTTAAGGCCGACATATGGAACCTGCAACAAGATAAGAAAGCATAACGTGGTAAGGCACTCATCCGCAAGGCACAATGCACAATGCACAAGACTACAAGATGATTGCTAGTTAAGAGGAACATACAATTCCGATTACAGATGGGAAGCCACCCTCTGCACGATCCACGAAAGCCTTCTTCACGGTAGACTGTGCCCAGTGCATGAAACATACCACGGTACTGATAAGGAGACTTCTCTGTCTGCAGATGTGATTTGGGGATCAATAAAATAGAATATGTAATGAAAAAAAAACTACAGCAGCTTAAGTCAGCTTCTTTGAGGCTGACAGTATTATGATGAGAGAAAGCAATGGAAAACCATATACATTACCTGGACAGTAATCCTACCCCTAACCATATCCATTGGGTAAGTAGCAGACATGGCTATGATACCAGCACAGGCTCCAGCTCCAAGGCGCAAGAGTGGACTAAGCTGAGCATCCTCTGTGCAACATAATTAATATGTGAGTGTTGAATCCAGAGAACCATAGATTTTTAGCAACTTTTCATTTCTATACAACAAGGTAGTAGAACATGAATTCCTTTATTTATTGTGTAGCAGAGCACCCATAACAAATGGCTGTTCACGCATGCAAATCATTTTGCATTACAAGGGACATTGTAAATCGGAAATTCTAGTCCCCGGCATTGTTAAGTGACTTCAGTCTGGTATTGAACAAGGACACTTTTGAACTGTGTAACATCTAAGAGCAAATACATAGCAAGTCTGTTTGGCAGGGGAGGCAAGTGGTGGTAGGGGGCGAGGGGAGGGGAGAGGATTACCTTAACTGAGTTGTGATGAAGGGGAGATATCACTTTCACATTCACATAATTGATCAATGGCTGGGTTATTTATTATATGCTTTGGGGAAAAAATAAATATATGGAAGGTAAATACAAATTCAAAACTGTTGCATTATAAAATATTATCGAAAAATCTAGTCACTAGCTGTTAACTGAAATTTTGTGAACCTTGGAATCCAGTTTTTCAAGAAATTGACAATGCAACTTCCCAGATTAACTTCACATTGACATTACTAAGTTTTCAACTATCATTTTTCAAGTATGTTGTATGCAATTTCAGTCAAGCATATTTTCTAAACAAAGGAGTGGAAAATTGGCTCATCTAACAATCACCTTCCTAGGAGAACAATCACAAGTTTAGTCTCAAATAAACTGTTTCAATAGTCAACAGGTGGACATCAATAAACTATTCCAAGAACAACGTAGAACACCATGGTATGTTGTACGCCAAATATATGTTCAGTCATTTCCTACATTGGATCATTCAGTTATTGACCCTCTTTGGTGCTGAACAGGCCTACTATTCTACTCTTCTTGTTTATATGATACCAAATAATACAGGGAAGCACAGTTGCAGCCAGCAGGGATACTTGACAACGCGCACAATTACTGTACTGTAAAAAAGATTCCTGATGATAAAGCAGTAGTAAGGATTTCTTCATGTCTCGAGTGTACGATTGTACTAGTTGGAAACATAAACAAAACTATCAAAGGTAGGTGTCTATTACCCCGCTTACATGTATGTCGTAGGGGTGGCCTTACCGGCCCCAACGACCCGACAAAGACCACGGGACAGACCCCGCGACCCGCAAGCACAAAGCCCCCCCTCCCCTCTAGGGGGCACTAGGTGCCCCTTCGGGGAGGCTCCGGGGAAGACCCAGAGCCTCCTCGAACGGTCTCCTAGGTACCGTGAGGCCGGAACCAACAGGTCCTCCGAGGCCACCTCAGGGGAGCCGGAGGGGGCCCGCGGCCAACTCCATCTCGGCAGTACCAGGCGCCCCTTCGGGATGCTCTGGGTGAAGCCTGGAGGCCATTGGAGCACCGCAAGACTAGGAGTTACAGTTCGTTTAGGCCAGCTCAGGAGAAGCGAAGGATGCCCAGGGACTCCTCGGCCTGGGGCGTCCAGTACCCCGTAAGGTGCCTTGGGCGCCGGTGGACTAGGTGCACCAACCGGGTAGACCAAGCCCAGGAGAGTCCACCATGGGCCGAATGCTATGCGTAGGGGAGAGCCCCTGCAACCCCTACGCGTATAGAACCTTATTAGGGGTAGGATAGTAATGTCAAGTACACTGTCAAGGAGGCTATAAATAGCCGTCTTCCCCTATGTAACAAGATGAATCCAGTTTTTTGAAGCAACTAATATACATACCTTTTTCTGGCAACTGGTCCCTCCTCTTGAGGACTCTCTGGTCACTACGAGGACACCGGGGGTCCCCTCCTCCTCTTACTGTCTAGCCTTCTTTTGCAACGACAGTTGGCGCTGTCCATGGAGACCGACAGGAAAGTCACGAAGCACAACTCCAAAGCACTAGTATTGCCCCTCGAAAAGCTGCGCCCAAAGTCTCAGCGGCCGAGGCCGCCATGGCAGCCGTCGCGCTCAGCACCCCGAGGGCCAAGCGAAGTAGGACCTCTGGGGTGACGGCGGCCACCGCCCAAGCCACAGGGGAAGAGACGAACAATTCCACGCACATGAACATTATCGGTGGTGAGGCCCAGCATACCGCCCCCGGAATCCCCCAGTAGGCCCGCAGCACAGGGCGGCAGGCATAACACGAGAGGCATACGAAGCCCTCCAGCGGGAGCTACTGGACCTTCGCTGGGAGATGCTCGATCTTTGGCAGCCAAGGGGAGGGTCCCTCGCGGCTCCACTCAGGCTTGCGCAAACCGGCAGCGAGAAGCCCCTCGTGCACCAAAGCAATGTTGTTCGCTCCAATACTCCGGGGAGACCCCAACTCCCTTGCGCCGGGCTAGAGGATGCCCGCTGGCCTGTGGTCAGAAATGCCGAGGTCGCCCTTCAAGGGGTGCACGGACCCCTCGAAGTTACTTCGTGTATACGAAACAACCATCGAGGGGGGGGGGCAATACAACAAAAGCAAAAAACATTACCCTGGCACTCAAGAGCGTGGCGCTGACGTGGTTCTTCACCATCCCACCCCCGCTCTGTATATGCGTGGGAGTAGTTGCGAGACTTGGTACGCAACAACTTCCAGCGACATTACACGGAGCCAAAGGATGCGGGGCACCTGTTCGCAATAAAGTAGGCCCCGGGCGAGTCCCTCCGCAGCTTCTTCAAAAAGTTCGCAGAGGTAAAGTGCCAGATGAAGAGGGTCAATGAAACCACCATCATAAACGCCACAACTTGGGGACTCCAGAAGGGCCCCCTGTCAGAAAGACTGGCCCGCAAGCCCATCCGCACAACGGCAGAGCTCTTCGATAAGATGGAGGAGTACACCCAGGCGGAGGAAGATAGCGTTCGGCGAGCGGAGGCACCGGCCCCCGCTACCCCGACTCCAACACCAAGCGGGCTACTTGAAAAGGAGGGACCCACGGCCACCGCGGTAGGGGCACCAGCCAAACCGCGGTCTAACGACTACCGCCAGAAAGGCGGAACGTCTACCATGTAGACAGAGGGCAACTCCCTGAAGGGGCAAGGCGAGGAGGTCGCGGAGGTCGCGAGCGAAATGCGCGAAAGACAACCGAACACCCGAGGTTGTGCCGGGGGCAACGTGCTCTTTTGTGACCTACACGATGAAGGGTCTCACACGACCCGAGAGTGCCGCACCATCACGGTCATGCAGGATTACATGAACCGCGATCAACGACCGGCCGAGCATGAAGACAGGAGGGGACCGGGTAACTAGTTGCTCGCCTCGCCACCAAGACCCTGGATAGAGGGAACCCACCCAGAGTATCGTCAGAGGATCATAAACGTGATCACTGGAGGTTCATCATCCGGCATGTCATAAAAAAGACAATGGCGCTAGGTCCCTCGAAGAAGCAACACACAAATAACAGCGCCTAGGGTTGTCAAAACGGAAGGGAGTGGCAGAAGGGGGGATACCACCCCCTATTTATACCCGCACCAGGCCCGCAAAACAACAGGGCATGGAAGCCGAAGAGCCACGCGCCAATCATCGGTCAATACGTATGCCCTAAACGGAGCAATGATTACACGCCATTATATCGCACAGGGCCCAACAAACGGCGTCAGAGTGCGGCACCCAACGGCGGCACACATCACCCAAAGAGGCGCCATCAAGACTACTGGCCAACCAAATACGGTCGTAACAAAAAGGTTTCGACTACCTGGTCGAAGGAGATTCGACGGCACGTGGTTTCAACTACCTGGTCGAAGCAGATTCGACGGCACGTGGTTTCGACTACCTGGTCAAAGGAGGTTCGACTATATATGGTTTCAACTACCTGGTCGAAGGAGGTTCGACTACAAGGAAAGCAGATCAAGATCAACACATCGAAACATCCCCGAAGGAGACGCACGCCGGAGGAAACAATGCAAGCACGCTTCGCCAGGCTGAAGGGGACGGTGTGCCTAGACCCTTCGGGAAAATGGCGCGGTTTCAGTCTTGACGAAGCAGAACCTCGACCACGAGGGGCTTGTCGTAGGGGCGGCCCCACCAGCCACAACGACCAAATAAAACCGCGGATGGACCCACGACCACGAGACAAAGCCCCTCCAGGGCACGAGCGCCTTCGGGAGGCTTCGGGGAAGACCTAGAGCCTCCCCAAAGTGTATCTAGGGTGCCGCGAGACCAAGGTAGTTAGAATCACGATCCTACTCTTAGAGTCTTACGATTCTACGAACCCACGACAGTCTATCGATCCAAATCGCATCGCGAATCTGAATCAGGTAGAATCGTGATAGAGTCGCGATCCAAATAGTAGAATCACGTAGAATCGTGTAGAATCGCATAGTAGAATCATGGTAGAGTCGTTCGGGCAAAAAAATTGTAATTTTTTTGCACTTTTTTATATATTTTTAGAGGTCAGGGTTTGCTGATATTTTGTTTTAGAGCAAAATTTATTGATATTAATTTCTGAGAATAAAACTATAAATAAACAAGAAGCATGCAAAATATTATATCAGTGTGATAATACTAGTGCAAATATCTATATTATGATATGAGTAATCTTGAGCTTGATAATCATAAGCTATTTTTATTCCTGGAGTATGTCTATCTGCTTTTAAGGAACATGCAAGTGTTGCATTAGATATTAATTTACAAAAGTTGTGAACATTTCTCATGTAATTGTAGTAAACTAGTCATAGTCATTGGTTGTTCTCCTGTAGTATGTATATCACTCATTATGTCAATACCATTATGTTTTTTTGTTGTGCGATAAAAAATATTTTGTCCTTTTTTCAGTTACAAGTAAGTGGTAAACCATATAAGAATCATACAAACTTATAGTACAGATGTTAAATATGTGTATTTTTACAATTCTGTAGAATCGCCGATTCTACGATTCGATACTACGATTCGATCCTACCGGAGGCAAATCGAGGATCTCGACTCTGACTACCTTGCACAAGGCCATAAGCAACAGATCCTCTGGGGCCACCTCAAGGGAGCCGGAGGGCCCATGATCGACTCCACCTCTATGCAGATCAGCGCCTTGGATGCTCGGGTGGCCCGAGGCCACCGAGCATCGCAAGACCAGGAGTTACGGTTCGTCTGGACCACCTCGGGAGAAGCGAAGGATGCCCCAGGGTCCTTCTCGGCCTAGGGGCGTCCTATACCCTGTAAGGTGCCTCAGGCGCCGGTGGACCAGGTGCACTAACCGGGTGGACCAAGCTGAGGAGGGTTCACCATGGGCGAAGGCTACACATAGGGGGGAGCCCCTGAAGCCTGTACATGTATAGGACCTTTTTAGAGGTAGGATAGTAATGTCAATTACCTTGTTAAGGAGGCTATAAATAGCCGACTCCCCCCATGTAACAAGATGAATCCAGTTTTTTGGAGCAACTAATACACATACCTTTTCCTAGCAACTGATCTCTTCTCTTGAAAACTCTCTGCTTACTTTGAGGACACCGGGGTCCCCTCCTCTTACAGTCTAGCCTTCTTTTGCTACGACAATGAAGCAATTGGACGGAGCAAGTTTCAAGATAAAAGTTCACCTAATTGGAGTGGAAAACAGCATGCATTATCATAAACATAAATTATCGATCAAGCGTTACTCCTTTATCTGTAGCAATCTAAGGCTCATATGGCAGTCACACCAAACACACTCCCAATACATATCAGCAAAGTTGAAATTTTTGTAATTTAATAGTCGGGGAACAAAACATCAGGCTAAAGTGTCTCACCTTTCCCTCATGCAGATTTCGACGCAATCATTCCAGTCTTCTGGGCATATGCGAAGATTCCACCGGCCTCAATAACCGGCCCGACATCGCCAATAGGCTTCAGCTTGTACTGCTTGCCGGCAGAGGCGGAGCCAGGGGTGGTGCCCAGTATACACTGGCACACCCAAAAAATTCAAAAACATACAAAAAGTATATAAGTATTAGGGCCACCCGGGGGCGACGAAAGGCGTTGGGTAGGCCGCCGTCGGGAGGCCAGCGAAGCCAAAGGAGCCGAGTTTGCAGTACTCGTGGGGTTTGGACGGCACCAGGGTCAGGTGCTTGGCCTGGATGATCTGGTCGGTGTCGATGTTATCCACCACGATGAAACACTCCCCGTGGAACACAGCAGAAGACGGCGAGTTTTCCGCAGTGGCGGCCACCGCGGTTAGGGGCTGAGCGCGGTGTCATTTCTGGGCGGGGCGGCGGTGAGGGGCGACCTGACCATTGCCGCGGGACATTCCTGCGGGCGCTGGGACTGGGGCCGGCACAGCTGCCACAGATAAAGCAGGAGCCGCCACCATGGATGCAACTACGCAAGCAGTGGAGATTAGGGATGCAAGTGACTGCTCGGAGGCAGCGACGCGGGCGAGCGGAGGAGCCGAGGGAGGAGGATAGAGGGAGGCGGCGGCGTGGGGTGGCAGATGTGGTTGGGGAGAGAGAAGTGAGAAGGGCGGCGACAGATCTAGTCCGGGCCGAGGGAGGAGGAAGGCAGCGGCACAGGCAAGCAGAGGCGCCATGGGAGGAGGAGGGCAGCGGCGTGGGGGAGGAAGAAGAGGGCGAAGGAGCGGGTGGGACAACGCTCTGGAGGAAGAAGGCGGAGGAGCGGGAGGCGCCCGCGCGTGGGAAGGAGGGAGGGGTTAGGAGGCGCTCGAGTGGAAGATGGGGGATCGGGCGGGTGGGGCTGTGCGAAGGGGCTGGGGTTTTTTATTGAACGGCAGAAACGGGTGAATACTACCAAATTTTTGGGGCAAATTCAGAAAGCAGTGGTGGAAAAGCTGTCCCTCAGCGACTTATGGTTTTCGGTTTTTTTACGTGTAATGCGGCTTCCAGCTTCTGAGAAAGTCAGTAAAAAAAGCCTCTGTTTCAAACGGCTTTTGGTATCATATATTTTGTCGATAAATCTCAATAACATTACAAACCATTCACTACAACATCGTCACAAATTTTGTGGACAAATCACACTGACATTACAAATCATTCATCACAACATCGTCACCTAGTTTTTGACAAATCAAAGCGATATTACAAATCATTGGACACCACATATTCCAACATGACAAACTTTTCCCATGGTCACGACCTCAATGTCCGCCATGTAGACTACCTCGAGTGGGGTGGTCGGATGAGATCCCCGCGGTGACGTTCGGATTGCCGATATCTCATTCGTCATGTGGATTTATCGTGGGGTATTTCTTGAAGGTGTGCCCAGACTCCCTGCAGATAGAGCACTTCTTCGTACGACACCCGGTTTTGCTTCGTCCTTGTCGTTACTGATGCATCGTATCTATCACCGGCCAACCTTTCCCTTCAGTTTATCAATGTCCACGGCTCAGATAAGTTAGCCTCAGGTTGGATGGCTAGTGAAATGGCCAACCACGCCGTAGCCATACATCTCTGTTGTAATATCCCAAATCTTGTGTTTGTATTTCAAATGTATACAAAAGTGAAAATTTTAAAACTTTTGAACATGCATTGGATTTTTAGAGTATTTGCATAAATTATTGCTTTTGAAAATTTTGAAATCAAAGAAAACACACAACTCAAATCGAAGCTCTCAATGAAAATAGAAATAAATTTTTGTGAACATCCTTAGGACATAATTTATTTAACTCTTATAATATTTTTCATTAATAAATATATTTTTTCTCAAATTTTTAGAAACCAAATCAACCCTAAGAAAATTCAAAACTTGTTTAAATAACCCCTACGGTTAAAGGAATAAAAATAAGCAAATAAAATATGAAAAATGAGTTTATAAATTTTATATAGGTACTAGGTCATCTCAGGAACCTCTCTAAAAATTTCAATTTTTAAAAAATTTAATTGCTATTTTTAAATCCCCGGTCAAAGTAAGAAAGTTGAATTAATCACAGTCAAACTGTGACTCGGACCTACCGAACCAGTTACTGTTCCGAGTCAGACCCCGACTCGAACCACTGGCTCGACCAAGTCGTCTAACCCTTACCCGACCGAGTCAGGCTCCGGCTCAAGCCGTTTCTCTCACTGATGTCGCGAACCCCGCTTGTCAGCTCCTTCTCCCTTAACGCGTTGGCGACGCAGAACTTCGGCGATATGCGGCCGCACTGCTCTGCCGCACCTTCTCTCACGCCGTGAATCCACTGTCACCATCCACCACTCTGGAGCTTCGCCTGGTAATGCCGCCTCCTTTTCTGTCCTTTGTCCGAGCTTAACCCGCCTCCATGCCCTCATTCTCGCTCACTTCTCATCTTGGTGGCTGAGGAGGAGAAGGCTCTTGTGGGCATTCCTCATGGGCAAGTTTCGCGCCGCCTTGTCCCTCTTGTTCCCATTTCATCGCCGTGTCCATTATTGCTAATGAAAGCTCTTGTCGTTGCACGTAGCTCTCGGAACACGAAAGCGCCTTTGTCTCCTCCAGAGTGCGCCCGCAATTGCGCCGTCGTGCCATCTTTGGTTCTGGTGAGCTTTTTCCTCTTAGTTGTGTGTCAGCATGTGTTCTAGAGCACTAGGAAGTATTCCCCTACACTGATTTTAGCTTTCATTCGCAGGAGCTTATGGATAGTGGTTTTTCCTCACTTTCGCCGCAAACCATATCTTCGTCCTCAACTCCGGCCTGGTAAGCCATTGTCCAATTGCTTCCTCTCTGATCACCTCCTACCTCCATTTAAGCTTTTTCAACCATCCTTTGCCTTTACTTTTGTGCATATTGCCTTCCCCTCGTGTAGCTCGTCGTCGTCGTCGACATCAATGTCGTCGGCCAACCACTATGCTTCTCCGACCACCTTCAACCCCCTAGTAGGTTCCCTAAACTACCTTGAAGCTCTTGCATGCGTTTGTTAGTTCTTTGCGTTGCTGGTTTGTGTTGGCCACATGTGCCCTAGCTCCCCACCGCCCGTCCCCGGCGCACTATCGCTACAAGCCACCGTGAAGCTCGCCGTCGGTACCCCAAGCTTCGCATGGCCCTCAGGAATCCATTCCTGGCCTAGTTCAGCGCAGTCGAGGACCACAACACCGGCAAAGAGTGGAGCAAGCTCGCAGCCGCGCACTTCCCTGTGTTGTCGGATTTCTGACAGTTACTGTAGCCATCATTAGTGCTAATCTCTGTCGTTAGTATTAAATCAATGATTATTGTTGGTAATGCATTGGTTAGCACTGATTCAAATGAGTATTGTGTTGCTTACATGCGGGTCCTACACATTAAGTGCACAGTGCAATGAACGGTGGACTGTGAACCGGGTGCATGGACTTTATTCCATGCACTATTCTCGTGAGCTGAGTCACTAACATGTAGGACCCACCTCTCAGTAGAATTTAAATCAAAAATAAAAATAAAAAAGAACACTATGCAGTGGACCCCACACGTCATCGACTGTGGATAGCTTCAGCTCGGTAAGAAAGGTATTAATGTTTTTAGAAATTCTAAAATGATTTATTGTTGCACTGAAAAATTATTTAACTTCAAAAATACATAACTAATTCATTTTAACTCCAAATTAACTGAAATCGATTTTGCTAGTTTCATTTTTAATGAACTTTAATATGGTATAATTTTTTAACATGTTACTATCCTGGAAAATTTAGTTTTAAATATTGCTCTCAGAATAGGATTATTTTTACACTAGAAAATGCTTTAACTTCAAAAGTTCATAGAAAATTCATATGAACTCCAAATGAGGAGAATCAAGTTATTATAGTTATAACTTTTTATTCTCTACCATGCCATGGAATTTTTATCTCCACCATATTTCTGGAACATTTTGCAAAATAGATAATTTTCGGTGAACAGTACCGAAAATCTTTTTTTTCTGATTTTTTCTTCCCTTTGATCTTCCAAAGGCCATAACTTCCACATACAAGCTCTAAAGAAAATTGTTTTATTTCTAAAATCATAATCTACCTACTTTAGAAATTTTATGCATTTTGGATGACTTTGATTTTTTTGATATATTTGGTGTTATACGTTCTTATTTGCTTTTCATATTCAAACGATAGATTACAAAGATCCGAACGGGTTCAAGTGTGATCCTCAACAGCAACAAGCGGGTTATCTTTAACAAGGCAAGTAGCCCCCCTTTGATCATATTGATCCTATTACTTTTGTTACAAAGTATCTTGTTTACAACTTGTATGTATGCATATTCTATTTTCGTGACTATTTTTTGTTAGAGGTAATTATTCCTAATAGTTGCATGAGTTGTAACAAATGTTTATTGCTTACCACTAGCCCTATGTTATTATTCCCGCTAATGTTAGTGCTCGGTGGATGTTATAGAGTTTAAACATGTCTATGTGAAGTGATGCTTAGTCATGCTTAGATTCTGGTAGAATTGGGCGGTTATCGAGTATATCGATAACCTTGATCACATAAATCATTTTATTACACTATGTCCAGCACCATGTGCTTCTTACTTTAAAAACTACAAGTGTAAATAAAATGATTTAAACTTAGGCAAGTGGTTGGATGGTGTGTTGTTGTATGTGTGGATGTCTTGCCTCGGTCAACAAGGATCGAACATCTTGTTTCACCAAAACTAAGTATTTTTGCGTGCTAACCACATGAGAGGGATATGGGACCTCTCTTGACTTAGTACTTTGGCGTGTGTTAGCTCTGGGTCGCATAGTGGTTGTTGTTCTGTTAAAAAATATTATGTTATTATTGGGTGTGCGAGATGGGTTCTGGGTTTAGATTCCCTACCCCGAGGGGCATCATAGTTGTTCAAGGCTTTCCCCATGAGGGGTAGTTGACCTAGGCTTTACGATGACTCCGACATAACGTAAATGTTTCCATCCATACGGGCGCTCGTAGTTAATACATTATATTAGAAACGTCTCGTAGGACTTAGCCTTGTCGGCATACCTTCAGAAGTGTGTTTTATCTGGTGGCAAAAGAGGCGGTTTGGCGTGTGGGTACATTGGTACACCCCTACAGAGTTATAAACTATTTGAATAGTCTCGTCCTAGGTTATTGGCATGCTTTGGGTTGGACTTACAGGGGTTAGGCTTAACATTTTAGAAATACAAACTTAAAAACTTGACCAGTTGGCATTGAAAATGGTATCATGCTATGTTTGTGAGCTGCGAGGCAACCACTTGTTGTTGTTTAGACGATGTCTAATATTGTTTACTCACTATTATTTGAAGTATTAAAAATATTTGCTCACTTGCCGTTTCAATTCATTACTTTATGCTGAAAATTGACCAATGTAGTAGCCTTTCTTTGATACATGAATGCTAGTACTAATCGGATGGTTAAGTATTACAAGTTAAATACACTAGGCTCTCACATCTGCACTCCAAGTTTGCATCATCTTCTTCTTGTTGAAATAGTCAGAGAGGTATTGGACGGGATGCTGCGCCACCGTCGAACATGCGGTCATGACATGGGAGCAGGACCTATACATAAGAAGAGGTTTGTTGCAAGTGCCTACGCAACTAGCGCGCGTAGCATGCACTCATGGGTGATCCTCTCATGGTTCATCCCGCGGTGTCCTTTATCCCTACACATTATCTCGAAGCGAAGCTCCCTTGTGCTCATCTTGAATGCCCGATGCATCTTACTCTTGTTGCTCTTCTCCTCCATATACATGGAGATCATAGTGGAGTAGAGTACTATGTCATTTGTCATGGGGAGTGACGCGTTGTTGCTTCTGTCAACAATGTAATTTGTGGTACCGTGGAGAATTACCTCCACAAAGGCACCTGGAGTCGCGCATGACCCATTTATACACCTCGGCTAGATTGGTTGTCATGATACCATACCGACCACCACTCATGTCATGTCATAGCGACCACTTCTCCTTAAGCTCGTGCTCAATCCAGTCTGAGAAGTATTTCACCTGCACCCCCCATCTTCCTTGCCACACTAGGACCATCTGTGGGTAGCTGTGGCAATGCTTCAGGGGCATGGTCTGCTCTTAGGGTGGTCTTTTCGCTACCTACCTTCTATGCATCTGGGTCTACTCATCTAGAATATTCCAAAGTGCTTCAAACTTTCGCTGTTGATCCTGATTGCATAGCCACTTGAATAGTTTCATCAAGTCTTTGTTGTGGAACTGCTTGTAAAAGTTTACACCTAAGTGCCTCATGCATCACCTACTTTGCAGATCCGCCTATGGAAGTGGTTTATTCTCTCATTGTTGTAGCTGAGGTTATTGCACTCAGCAGGCCCGCATACCGATCATGTATGACGCATACGTTAGGACGGCCATGTACAATAGAAATCTTCAAATTCATCAGGAACCACAACTAGTTGTCCGTGTTCTAAATTTAAACAAGCGAATGCCACAGAAAGAACTTGATTATTCCCGTCATCGCTATTGCAGTTAGTGTCTGGTCCTTGTACTTTCTAGTCAGGAATGTGCCATCCACTCACAAGATTGGACGGGCAGTGTCGGAATGCATTGATGCATGGACCAAAGGTGAATAATGCTCGCTTCAGTACCATCTTATTGGCCCACTTCGGATGCATAGAATCTTGAATATCGACATGAGTGTCGGGATTCCTGTCTTATATGACTTGGAGTAGCATGGAGAGGTTGTGGTAGGAATTCTCAAACATACCGAACCTTGATTCCAATGCCTTCTGTTTTGCCCTCTACGCCTTGGCATAGCTGACTATGTACTGGAACATTGCCTTAATCGTTCAAATGATGGATCTTGGCTCAAAATCGAGATTATCAATGATCTCACCGTACATGAGGATCGCGATGAAGCCTGATGACAGATTCATGTGGGACTGCACTGACTCAGCGATGACAGATGTGTGAGGGACCACTATAGAGCATTTTCAGTATGTGTCCCACTTATGCTGAAATGTGTGCACTCGTCAAGAGCACCCCTCTATGTCGCACTTCACGTCGTAGTATTTTGGGTTAGACTTGACAACTGTGAATATACACCGCACCGATAAATGTCCAGAATTTGACTGCCTCCTGCACGATCTCCTTGCATTTGTACATAGCTTCTTGCTTGACCTCGCTCTGGTCATTCTCCCATGGCACACGGGAGCCTTCGCTAACGATGAGGTTGTCGAACTGGTATGTGTTCCACTCGGATGGAACCGTCTGCTGGTCCACAACATCATCATAGTCAGACCTTTCATCTTCTAACAATGTCATGTAGTCCCGGTCTTCGAGATCCATCCTTTGCACTAGGGCTTCCAGATCCCAACCGTCGTCAGCAAGCCCACTAGCCTGCTTGACTGAAGGAGCTCCTTCCGCAGGGTCTTCATCGACAACATCAGTAACACCAAGACCTTCGGCCATTGTGTGCGCTATGCTGTGGCTGGAGTCACCGACTTCTTCTTCTACACCACCACACCTTTTGTTCAGTCGCCGATGCAGGAGTGGGTTTGACATATGCCTAGGGTAGAATGATCAAATCCCACCATTCATCGCCTTGCGTATATATGACTACCATAACCTTGTTCCCTTGAGCTGAACTAACTTCCAATATGTGCACTGTGTTGCTCAGTGGCCAAGACAACTCAATCTCATATCATTTATAGCATGATTCAAATTGAATGAGTGAAACAACCACCGCATCGCAGCTCCCCATGTATGTTGCCTTGGTCTTGTTAGGGTACGGTCGTCGATTGAAAATAACACAAATTAATCCCCTGACCTCAAGAATAGTCCCCTGATCGTAGTAAATTTGGAAGTTAGTGGCGTCCGACATATTTAACGTACTACACTGTAAACAAAATCTCCACGTTACACATATTCAAAACTAAACTACCAACCGAAAATGATTATGTACAACATACTAAACTATGTAACCGTACATATAAAAAAATTATGTAATCCATTCGGTTAAAAAATTTATCTAAAATGTGGATAATCGGACGGGAAGCATCTCGTTAGCTTCTCTCTTCCCCTCTCTTCTTTTCTGCCCCTCTCCCTTCTCTTCTCTCTTTTTTCTGAATAAAAGTGAGCGTTCCTTAAATTTTAGAGTTGCAAATGTCTTTTATAGGAGATATTGTGTTACCGTTTAGAATAACAGCAGAGACTTATAAGATTTTTATCGTTATTTTAATATTAAAAAATTTATAATCTCTACTACTAGTTGAATTGACGAAAAGTCAAACAGGCCACCCGTAACCGTGGCCAACCAGGCCACCAATCGCGCGCACAAACCCAACCAGTGCCGGGCCTCGGCTTCCGCGCGCGGCGAACCGTGGGAGCCGATGCGGCGCAGTGGATCCGCGGAGGTGGGCAAGCAGGGGCTCAGCGGGATCAGATTTTACCGTGCAGATTAGATGTTTTATTCGATTGGATATCGTAACATCAGATCGCTTGCAGCTTTGCTTCAGATGTTTTGAATTCTTCACATCTGATTTGATTACAGCAATCTGTTCAGGCCAGTTCGTACCTGAGTGTCAAACTTTCGTAGCATTACTAAGAGGAAGCGGATGAGTCTCCAACACCCCATATCCTCTCAAATAGCCCGGGTAATCTCATCTATCTGATGCATAAAACATAATCGCATCAAGATGACCCTTGTCGAATTCAGTAACAGTACTATAGCAGTTGATAATTCAAGTGCTGAAGTGCCTTTCTTTTTGTTGAAGCGTGAGGTCCATATTACGCATCTAAGTGAGCATTAAGGTCTTCAACTTTCAAGAGTACAAACAATTAAACTACTACTCATCAAGCAAAGGAGTCGGAGTCCCACAGTTGCTTTTTGCTGGCAATAACTAACTCCTAATAGTAGTAACTTCGATGTCTTCCAGGCTATCTGTGGGCATCAAGTGTATGAATGGTCCAGGAAAGTTCGCTTTATGGCAGGGCCGATGCCACAAATTATCGATTAAGACAGGCATGTAGAAGGGTGATCTTTCCAGAATTTGCGATCCATTGCACTGTTGCCTAGTAACAACGATTGAATTTTTCTAACCCTTTGTCAGCCTTGCCTATTTTCAGGCTGTCGATGTTAATAACTACTCCACAAGATGATATTCAAGCTCGTTCAAGTGTCAATATGTAAGGTCTTACTATCAAACTGGTAAGGCCCCCCCATATTCTTGAAAAAAAACTAAATTGACTGATGTTCTCCTTGTTACGAATATTGTGTGTATGTTGAAGAGACTCAATGGGCAATACATATAGAATACAAAGGGACACAAGTCTAAACCATAATACAATAGAAAATACCATTAATACACTTATATCCTTAACACCCCCTCAAATGCAACGTGTATGCAATAGCATTATATTTGAAAATGGTTGACACTAAAATATAAAAAAACCAAAATCCGAATCTTGATAATATCGTCGTAGCATGCAGCTCTTAGAAAATATGCCGATAAAAGATCTCACATCCGATGTCGTGCGACAGCCCATAAAGCACAAGGTGCGGACGCAAAGTCGACAGCGACAACATGACAAAGAAGATGATGAAACCGACATATATAGAGAAAAATGTCAAGTCAAGCCGAATAGGAATAGATAGAAGCATAGCGGCGCAGATCGGATCCCAAGACGGCAGCGGCGCAATGCACAAGAAGCGCAATAAAGACACAGTACACAAGAAACGCAATAAAAACATAGTGCACAACAAGCACGACGGCTTTAAAAGCTTGTGGCGACGGATCTGCATCGGCTCGAAGAAAAGAGCAGCGGCTGCTGCCATGCAAAAAAATTCCTATGCTTCTATGATTGACAATAAATTTGTGGACTCGCATGGCTTAAACGAATTCACAGATAGAGTGATACAGACTTGGATGGATGCAACAGAAGAAAAATGACACAAAAGATAGCAACAACGAAGCATAACTATCATAAGCATTGCCATGTGACTAGCACATAGTAGCATAACCATGCGATAGGACAGCCGCACAGCCGATCCATCCCTCATCAGGCCAACACAAACTCTAATCGCATAGCCTAGCCATTCCTCATCGAGTAGACAGACCACGTGCACCGACGACTCCAGGAACATCACCAGCGCCAGCTCTATCGGGTCATTCGCACCTGTAACTCTAGCTTAACAGAGGGCTAAACAGTTGGTAATGGGGGCTGATGACTCGAGCCCCATGTCATTAGCTAGGCACCGAAACTTAAGCCCGTAGAGAAGCGTGTCAAACTTGCCAGTGGAGAAGGCCCGGCCAATTTTCTCTTCTCCCCTCCGCCTCCGCCTCTCACCCTCTCCTCCATCCATCGCCGAAACACTAACCCCACCGCCACAACCACAACGAAGAAACTCCCCCCATCCGTCTCCTCCCAAACCACCACTCCCGAGGCCGTGCCATTGGGAAGACCGAGCAACACTGAGTCGACTGTAAAGCCTGCAGGGCCGCAGCCATGAGGTGGCGTAAGGTCGGTGGGCGAGCGAGCTACACAGGGCAGCGGGAGCTCGAGGGCTGTGTACAGATTTGGCCAGGCTGGATCTGGCTCGGTAGATCCGGGCGAAGAAGAAGCGGAGGAAATGCACGAGGTGCGGCGAACCGGTCATCGCGCGGCATAGCAACAATCCGCCTCCTTCCCCCTTGCCCTTCCCGCTTCCTCCCACCCACCGTGAGCGCGAGGCGGCGGATCGAGCGAGCAACCGACGGCGATGGGGAAGGCGGCGAAGGGATCGCGGAAGGGGAAGAAGGCGTGGCACGCCAACATCCACACCGACGACATCAACAATCCGGAGATGGGGCCGCTATACCGACGAGCCCGAGATGATGGTGAGCGCCACAGAGAGCGAACAGCGATGGCCCCGTAGGCGATGAGCGCGCCCAGAGGAGAAGGTCGCCCCCGGGAGTGAAGATGACTCCTCCCGGGGGCAGCGGCGGCGGCGCCGGCCGGAGGCTAGGAGGCGGCGCAGGTAAGAAACCCTAATCCTAACATTTGCTCTAATACCATGTTATGAATATTGTGTGTATATTGAAGAGCCTCAATGGACAATATATATAGTATACAAAGGGACACAAGTCTAAACCCTAATACAATAGAAAATACCACTAATACCCTTATTTCCTTAACAGCCTTGTGGATGGTATAATTAACCACATTAGCTTAAACAAAGAGGATTTTTTTTTTTAAAAAAAAAGAATCTGAGAGCACGACAGGGCTTTCTGCGTGTACCATGCAAGTATGGAGTATAGCCTGTAAGCATTAACCAATTCAGTGATTTGCAGAGGAGATGAATTTGGATTTGGTGGCACTTTCCGGTTGAATAACCTTTGCCGCTGTGCCAATCTAGGTACATCATTATTTAGAACATTGTAGACATCCTTGCAAGTTCAGCCATACCATTCTAGGGACTACCTGCCCCTAAAGCCGACTGTTGTATTTGGTGTTGAATAAAGCTACTCTCGCTTCCTCTTCTTAAACATCACGTTTCTCAGTTCGTGAATAATATTTTCTTTTGTCAATTGGTTTTAAAAATTTATTTCAACTTAAGTTGTATTTTTAAAATCTCAAGCTTCTACCACAATATCAAAACATTTCTCTTTAGGTCCAGCCCATTTTCCTCCCCCTTGAGCCGGCCATCACTCCTATTTTCCTTCCCCTTGGGTCGGCCGCCCCCCTGGTCATAGCCCCCTCTTGGTCTCCTCCTCCGGCCCAGCTAGCACAGCTCTCCCCCCCGCCTTTCTTCTCCACACCACCTCGAGCCAACCCTCATCGCCTGTCGCCTCCGCCACCTACTCCACTCGATCAGGACTCTAGCTCCTCGCTCCTCATCGCCTGTGCTCGCAACGCCTAATCGCTTTATCGCCTCCGCCACCGCTTGACCCCGGTTGCCGCCTGCCGCCCCATCCTGTCGCTCGTCCCTGGCCGCCGCATCGCCATGGTCATGGCGTCGCGCTTTCTCGCCCTCTCGCCACCACCCTCTCCTCCTCCACTGCCTTGACTCCGCCACCTCGCTGTCCCATCTCGCCGCTGCCGCTGTGTTGGCCTTGCCACTGCTCGCCGCCACCTAAGTCGCCGCTCCCGTCACCTCTCCTTGCGCGCCGCCTCTGCCCGTCTCCGACCAAGGTGCCCAAGCCACGTCCGCCTCGGGAACCTGCGTGCCTTTGAGTCTCCGACGACTCAGCCTTCCCTTCCCTTTGTCTATAAGAAGCCCTGAGTCCTCTCCCATTCCCCCCTCGTCTCCCCTTCACTTCTGGTAAGTGCCACCAGAGAAGAGCCCGAGCAGTCTCTTTCTTCTCCGAGCTCCTCCACTCTCACTGTGTTCTTTGAGATTGCCCAAGCCCAGAGCCCGAAGTTCGAGCACCGCCGCTTTGCGCTGGCTCACCGCACCAGTGCAGCTCCTCTCCTACCCGAGTCAGTTCATGCCCCAATGCTCCTTGGAGCTATCCTCTCACTCGATTTCAGTTTTGTGTAGCAGGAAACGTCGTCTTTCCTCTTCCCCTTCAGTCCTGGTCGACCCCTTCACCGCCGTCTTCCTTGGCCGTCGGCTATGAGCTCCCTCGCCGCCGTTCGACCTCCTCCGACCTCCTTCTCGGTCTTGGTAAGACCTCTTTCCCCATGCCCGATTGTTCCTCTTATCGTTTCGACCACGCCGTGTTATCGAACCTCTCTCCGACCACACCGAGTGGTTGCAACTCCTTCTCGACCAGGTCTATGACTATGTCCACGACCACGTCTACGACTATGTCCACGACCAAGTAGTCACGTAGTCAAAACTTGTTCGACCACGCAGTCGATATCCTTTACGATCACGTGTAGTCTCTACCCTTTACGACCACATGTAGTCGAAATTCCTTCCGACTACGTCGTGTAGTCGAACCCCTTCCGACTATGTCTTGTAGTCGATCCCCTTCCGACTATGTCCTGTAGTCGAACCCTTTCTGATTACGTTGTGTAGTCGAAGCTCCTTCCAGCTATGTCCTGTAGTCGGTTGCGCTTGTGGGTTGTGGCCTTGTTGGCGTGGGACTGGGAGGCGTGAGAATTAGGGTTTTGGTGTTTTTATAGCGAGGATGTTCACGGTCCTACTTGTCGAGAGATATGACGGTAACAATGAAGCTGCACGGTGGAGTTTACCCATACCGCGCTCGCATCTGATGGGTAAGTTATTGTACCCGCTTATACCCGGGCAAAGAAAGACACCCATACCCGCCTCCATTAGGGTATTCGCCCGCGGGTATACGGGTAATCGGGCACAATTGCCATCCCTACGTGCAATAGCTCCGGAGGCCGGCGATTGGGAAGACCGAGCAACACTGAGTCGGCTGTAAAGCCCGTGAGGGCCAGCAGCGAGGGGTGGCGGAAGTCGGCGGGCGAGCGAGCTACACAGGCGCCGGAGCTCGAGGGCCGTACGACGGCCAGCCGATCTGCCTGTAGATCCGGGCGAAGAAGAAGCGGAGGAAATGCACGAGGTGCGGCGAACCGGTCATCGCGCGGCAGAGCAACAATCCGCCTCCTTCCCCCTTGCCCTTCCCGCTTCCTCCCACCCACCGCGAGCGCGAGGCGGCGGATCGAGCGAACAACTGACGGCGATGGGGAAGGCGGCGAAGGGATCGCGGAAGGGGAAGAAGGCGTGGCACGCCAACATCCACACCGACGACATCAACAACTGGCGGAGATGGGGAAGGCCGTTGTGCTGACGAGCCCGAGATGATGGTGAGCGCCACAGAGAGCGAACGGCGATGGCCCCGTAGGCGATGAGCGCGCCCAGAGGAGAAGGCCGCCCCCGGGAGTGAAGATGACTCCTCCCGGGGGCAGCGGCGGCGGCGCCGGCCGGAGGCTAGGAGGCGGCGCAGGTAAGAAATCATAATCCTAACATTTGCTCTAATACCATGTTATGAATATTGTGTGTATATTGAAGAGCCTCAATGGGTAATATATATAGTGTACAAAGGGACACAAGTCTAAACCCTAATACAATAGAAAATACAACTAATACCCTTATTTCCTTAACAGCCTTGTGGATGGTATAATTAACCACATTAGCTTAAACAAAGAGGATTTTTTTTTAAAAAAAAGAATCTGAGAGCACGACAGGGCTTTCTGCGTGTACCATGCAAGTATGGAGTATAGCTTGTGTTATTAACCAATTCAAAGGATTTGCAGAGGAGATGAATTTGGATTTGGTGGCACTTTCCTATTGAATAACCTTTGTCACGTGCAATCTAGGTACATCATTATTTAGAACATTGTAGACATCCTTACAAGTTCAAATGCATACCATTCTAGGGACCTGCTCGCCTAAAGCCACTCGTTGTATTTGGTGTTGAATAAAGCTACTCTCGCTTCCTCTTCTGTAACATCACGTTTCTCAGTTCGTGAATAATATTTTCTTTTGTCAATTGGTTTTAAAAATTTATTTCAACTTAAGTTGTATTTTTAAAATCTCAAGCTTCTACCACAATATCAAAACATCTCTTTAGGTCCAAATTTATTTTCCTCCCCTTGAGCCGCCATCACTCCTATTTTCCTTCCCTTGGCCTCGGCCTCCCCTAGTCATAGCCCCTCTTAGTTCAGGAGACCCTTGTTTATCCGGCTTGTAATGCTTAACCATCCATTCGGTCCTAGCATCACAAGGCAGATAATCCGAGACTAGAGACATGTATACTTTCCAGAAATGCAGTATACACACCTCTTTACAAAGTTCATGCATCAATTCCATTCATTCACATAGAACCAAGCAAGAACAGATGTAAGATAACATAAATAAAAGATAGATATTATAAAAGAACTACCGACCGCCAAATCCATACATAGACAAAAGAAATAAACAATGAAGCAAAAGTGCCATAAGATGGCCATAAACAAAAGAGCCACAAAGGTGCCTTTAACCCACAAGGCAACCGACCGGACCGCCAAGCTAGTCGTCGAATCCACATCACATTTCACAAAAGTGAGGCCCTTGGGGCTCACCTTCCTCACCTGCAACAAAGAGCCCAGCAAACCCGGGTGAGTACTTTGAATGTTCTCGCAAGAGTTACGTGTAGAGTAACAGGCATGTACATAACTATATGCAAGCTTTTTGAGTGGAGGTCAGATGTTTCATTTTCAACACAAAGCAATCTTTATTTGCAATAATGTAGTACATTTAAAAGCAAGTTAACAAATCAGTTTTTAATGTTCAAATAATCGTAAATGTAGGACCGTAAAGGCGACTAAGGGGGGGGGGTGAATAGGCGCTTTCTCAACTTTCTCGCCTAAATCAAATTCAACACGAACTTTACTCCTTTAGCTATGAAAGCTAAGAAGATCGAGCGCACGGTGGAAGCCTTGTGTCAATTCGATAACCAAACAACCACACGACACAAAAGTGGAGACTTAATCTCAAAGGGCGATTCGGGCACAGCGGTCCGACCGCTACCATGGGCTGGTCCGACCGACGGCTAACGACGGTCGGACCGACCATCGATCGGCGGTCGACCGGTGGAAATCGGTTCGACCTTAGCAGCATTAGCGGTCCAAACGCGCAATGGACCGGACCGTTATAAAATCGGTCGACCGGTTCACCCAAAGATCGAAAAATCAACCCCAAATTCAAAACGAAATTTGATCCAACTTTTGATTCAACCAATAAAACTTGACCAAATTTCGAGCACACCTCCCTAATGATATTAGAGACCTATTTCTAGCGACGATCCTTCAGATCCACTTCGCAGAATCGATCTCTCAAGGATTTAACAAAGAAGTGCACAAACCCTAGAAATATAAAAATCTTTGATTCAAGACTTGCTTGTGGGGGTTGATGGTCTAGATGATTCTAGGAGTATCCCCACACATCAAAGCAAGACAAAGTGGGTCAATAGACCAAGTTTAACCACTTGAATCAAGGAAGCACCAAATTCATCCAAATGAGAGAAGAACACAAAAGAGAGACAAATGAACTCTCAAGCAAGCATCACAAGATTGATTGATCTCACAAGATGCTTACAAAGCCACTCCCTCAAGGAGGACAAGAGCTCACCAAGGAGCAACCACAATCTCTCCCTCTCTTCCTCTCCAAACCCTAACCCTAGAAAAGGCTAAGGAAAACCAAATGAAAGCTTCTTAGGGTTTTACATCTCCCCCTTCTCTATTTATAGGAGAGACCTAGGGTTTCACTTTTGGGACCCACTCACACAACATAACCATTGAAGCAATCGCCTGCTTCACCACGTGTAGGTTGATCACGGTTCTCATCACGCCGCCAAGCCTCTCTTGTCCTAATCCCATCGAACCTCTCGAGACTAGCACCGACTTCCGTGCACTGATCCAACCAAACGACCGAACCACCTGCTCGATCCATCTTGCCCATCTCGCACCATGCTTGAGTCACACAACTTCACCCGGCATCCATGATCGTTCTGGACCTCAGCTCTCCAAGCGTAGTCCCGATCCATTCACCGTTGACGTCGTTGACCTGCAAGCCACCTGCACAAGAATAGACAAACAAACCGCTTCCGAACAAGTTCTTCACAACTTGACCCACGCTACCCACAATGCAATATACATCAATAAAGCATTGATAACCAAACATAAAATACAATCAAACACATCAATGCAAACTTGGCTAACCTCCAAGTCAACGGCGGTCCGATCACCCACAAGGCCGGGCCCGACCGATTTCAGCCTGGCCGACCGATCCCACAAACCTTCTGGAATTTTCAACTCAATAGAACTTTTGATTGGGAGCTCCAAAAATGATGCAACCACATCCAGAAGACTCCCCTCACTTGCCTGCACAACCTATTTTTGGCTTAGCTCCAAAAGCCACTTTTAGGTCAGCCGGTCCGATTGCTCCACGCAAGGCCTCGACCGCCTCCATTACTCCCACCGGCCGATCACTGTGGTCCGACAAATTGAAGCAAACCCCAAAACGCGAGATTTTGCAAACCAACAAAGCCATTGCTAATTGACTCATCATTCTGAGATCGTGCACATATCCTCACGATATCCACAGTAAAAGACAACAATATAACAGTAGGTAAGGAACAACAACAATCCTGGAAGCGACTAAACCCTTAGTCACCACAACAATAGCATGAATTACCCATTCATACCACCCGTATCAAATTTTAATTGAAAAGTTTGAAGTCTAACTCTTGCAAAACCTAACCAAGCGTGTCCATAACCTAGGACGAGGCTATTCGAATAGTTTTATCCCCGCAGGGTGTACCACTGCACTCCACACGCTGCATCGCTTTTTGCCAAGCTATTAAGCACATCAGAGGTATGCCAACACGGCTAAATCTCTGAGACATTTCCAATATTGTGTATTATCCTCGAGCGCCTGTATGGATAGAAACCCATACGCTGTGCTCTGAGTCATCGTAAAGCCTCTGGCCAACTACCCTTCCCTGTAAAGCCTTGGACAACTACGACGCCCTCGAGGTGGAGAGCCTACCCTAATCTCCACCACCGCACACCCAACACAAGAGCACGACCTCATATCATGTTTCACACAACACACACGACCCTCCCCGCGACTGGAGATAACCTACGCCAAAGTACTTAGTCAAGAGAGGTCCCATATCCCTCTCGCGTGGTTAGCACGCAAAAATGCTTGGAGAGTGTGACACAAGATGTTCGGTCCTTGTTGACTTAGGCAAGACAACCACAAACCCAATAACCCACCATCCGACCACTTGCCCAAGTCCGAATCAGTTTTCCATTTTCAGATTTTGACTTTACAAAATAACAAAGCACAAGTGCTGGTCGTAACGACATAATACTTAAATGTGTGATCAAGACCATCGACTATAATCGATGATCGCCAAAGACTACCGAACTAAGCATTTCTAAGCAATTTCAAATCGAAGCTACTAAGTGACAAGAGTCCATCCATCGGACCACCACCCAATAACCTAAGCTCACGGTAGTAGAGGATAAACAAGTCCTACAGATTATGCAACTATAGGATACTAACCATAATTTAACAACAAAATAGCAATGCATACATACGAGTTGGAAATCAATATATTAGACTTGAAAAATAATGGGATTAACATAATGAAACCGCTTGCCTGTTTGCTGCGGGTCAAGATGTAGCTGGGGATCACTTATGTTGTCAATGTGCTCTTCGGATCCTAACGAGAAGGCAAAAAGCAACCAATAAGAACGAATAAAAAAATACAAAGACTCAACAGCAAACTTCCTCCAAAAATTCTGAAGATTTCGCAGAAGCAAGAGCATAATTTATAAAGAATTTAGCAACAAGAACCAATTGATTTGGATTCTTAATGCCAAAGATACGACCAAAGAAAGACCTACGACTGGTAGTGGTTGTAGAAGAACTTACGACCGTACAAGTCGTAAAGAACTTACGACTATGACATAGTCGTAGCAAGTCTTACGATCGCGCTCAAGTCGTAGAGGAACTTACGACCAGCCTAGGGTGACTGGCCTGAATCCGACCACGCAGGCGTCAGCCCCGCACGCTTTGCTAGTGGCTCGCCTTCCCGACCACGGCCGCCCGACCAAAGGGCGGTGGATGGGTGTCTAAAAGTTCAATGGTCCTACCAAATGCCAAGATCAGTAGGGGCATGGTCAGGATTTGCAGTACGACCACGAGTGCGGCCGAGTAATACGGCTCGGGAGAACTCCGAACGGACGATACCCAAAGAACAACGAAACACACCTAAGCTCCTACAGAGTAATGCGAACTTACCTGCGCTGAAGAACGACCAGAGACCCACGGAGTGGCTCCAACGACGAGTATCCGAACGACGGCGGTAAGGTTCTCGCTTAGCCACAGCCGACCGGCACAAAGGAGAACCAAACCGAGTGAGAGTTAAGCTCCAAAGAGTAAAGGGGAGCAGAGGGGCAAGGACTTGAAGAAGAAACCCCTCACGCACCACCTCCACCGTAAGCTCCACACTCAACAATAGCGGTCGAGGAGATTGCGAGGAACTGCAGCTCGAGCAAGCTGGTGAGTGCTAGCTGGAGTTGCGAAAGTGCTAAAGGAAGCTAAGGGTGAAGCAAAAGGAGTTTAAATAGAGCAATGGCAAGTGAGCAACCACGGGTTTTCCAACGGTCAACACCGCCATGAGAGCCCTTGAGAGCGATGGGAGCAGCTGAGTCATGGCCCTCGAGAGATGAGCGCGACAGCATTTATTACGCCGAGCTAGCCGCTTAAAGGTGGACATAGAGTGGATCGACGCCATCGCTTTTCTCCTCTGCACGCCATGGCGTGGCTCACGCAGCGAGACAGAGGAAGGAGACGACTCGCTGGTCGTCGGATTGAAATCGAACTACCGAGCTAGATCGAGTGGATTAAAACGATCCCGCTCTCGGCCGGTCGAAGACCGCTCGATGCCGATCCAACTACCGAGTCGACGGGCGGTTTACAACGACTCGTCTGCTCACGGGTCGAAGACCGCTCGATGCCGATCCAACGGCCACGACCCTAGCGCCGAACCATCGAAGTTGGTACAGTTAGTGGATCGGACCGAGTCGAGTGGCTCGAGCCCGAGCCCGATTCGAACCTACTTAATAAAGGCAAACCGCTTAGGGTTTGAATCCTAACATCCGATTTTCGAGGAATTATTGAGGTAGCAAGCAACTCCAAAATTTATGAAATTTTAATTGGAGCTTGTCGATCATGCAGGAGGAACCTCACATAAAATTTCCAGAGATTTTAATGTACTGAATTTCTCTCCAAAAATTCCAGAAGGTGAAAGCTATGGTTTAACCCAGCTTTGACTCGCCTCCAAAAATTATCAAATAATTTCCAAAAATCATGAGATAATTCAGAGGTGTTGCCAAGCCTCCCTAGAACTCAGGAGAAATATCTCCAAGGGTTTGGCACAAGAGCTATGACAAGGAGGTTTTTGATTGTAATCAATTGAGGATTCTGATTGTGATTTCCATAATCCCTTTATCAAGAATTACAGAAATGATCAATGGCTTCAAGATGCAAGAAAAGTTTTAATTTCTCCCGATTTTCTTACATTTGAAACACAAATCCATTTTTGGGATGTTACATAGTCTCCTCCTCCGGCCCAGCTAGCACAGCTCTCCCCCCACCTTTCTTCTCCACAGCTCAACCCCGAGCCAACCCTCATCGCCTGCCGCCTCGCCACCTACTCCACTCGATCAGGACTCTAGCTCCACGCCTCCTCATCGCCTGCCTCGCAACGCCTAATCGCCTCTATCGCCTCCGCCACCAGCTTGACCCCCGAAGTTGCCGCCTCCGTCGCCCCATCCCGTCGCTCGTCCCTGCCGCATCGCCGTATCGCCATGGTCGTGGCGCCACGCCTTCGCCTCTCGCCACCACCGCTTCTCTCCACTCGCCTTGACTCCGCCACCTTCGTCGTCCCATCTCGTCGCCAGCGCCTGCTCGTGTTGGCCTTGCCACCTGCGTCGCCCACCTAAGTCGTCGCTCCCGTCACCTCCCCGCTGTGCGCGCGCCTGCCCCGTCCTCTCCGACCAAGGCGCCCAAGCCACGTCCGCCTCGGGAACCTGCGTGCCTTTGAGTCTCCGACGACTCAGCCTTCCCTTCCCTTTGTCTATAAGAAGCCCTGAGTCCTCTCCCATTCCCCCCTCGTCTCCCCTTCACTTCTGGTAAGTGCCACCAGAGAAGAGCCTGAGCAGTCTCTTTCTTCTCCGAGCTCCTCCACTCTCACTCGTGTTGCTGAGATTGCCCGAAGCCCCGAGCCCGAAGTTCGAGCAATGCCGCGCCGCTTCCGGCTCACCGCACTGGGCAGCCTCCTCTCCTACCCGAGTCGGTTCATGCCCCAATGCTCCTTGAGCTATCCTCTCACTCGATTTCAGCTTTGTGTAGCAGAAACGCCGTCTTTCCTCTTCCCTTCACCCTGGTCGACCCCTTCACCGCCGTCTTCCTTTGCCGCCGGCTATGAGCTCCTCGCCGCCGCTTGACCTCCTCCGACCTCCTTCTCTGGCCTTGGTAAGACCTCTTTCCCCATGCCCGATTGTTCCTCTTATCGTTTCGACCACGCCGTGTTATCGAACCTCTCTCCGACCACACCGAGTGGTTGCAACTCCTTCTCGACCAGGTCTATGACTATGTCCACGACCACATCTACGACTATGTCCACGACCAAGTAGTCACGTAGTCAAAACTTGTTCGACCACGCAGTCGATATCCTTTACGACCACGTGTAGTCGCTACCCTTTACGACCACATGTAGTCGAAATTCCTTCCGACTACGTCGTGTAGTCGAACCCCTTCCGACTATGTCTTGTAGTCGATCCGCTTCCGACTATGTCTTGTAGTCGAACCCTTTCTGATTACGTCGTGTAGTCGAAGCTCCTTCCAGCTATGTCCTGTAGTCCAACCTCCTTCCACCACGCCACCGGTGAGCAAGACTGACACCTAACAAGAATCAAAGCCACAAGATTGAAACAAACAAGACTAAGCAACCAAATGGCCATTTCACCCGGCTGGTACTTGAAATGATCAGTACTCAAAACAAATAGTACTTGAAGCCAACAGTACTTGAAACAAATAGTACTCGGAGCCGGCAATACTCGAAGCCAGAACTTCAGAAGCACCGTTCTCCTCCGTTATTACTTCGATTCTAGTGATTTTTGTTTATAAATTTGTATAAATTCAAGACTTTGCTAATAACACTGGTCTTATTTCATTTGAAGTTCATTTGTTATTTCATTAGTATTTATTTATTATCTTTGCTTGTTTATTCTTCTCCAGTGCGTTCGTCCGAGTAGAGTTCGGAGACGTAGGAGATCTCTAGTTTGATCAAGCACAAAACTTTCAAGACTCTCTCCCCTTCACTCCAGGCAAGTCAATACTTTGATCATTTTGAGCCTACATGTTACACAAATTATGTTTCTTTAGATTACCAAAATTGCATGCTTTAATTCTTTAAGAAAATGTATGTTAAACCCTAAGGTAGTTAAATACTCATTCGATGATTAATTAATTATTATACAACCCTTTGGCAATTGAATCCATTATTCCATATCACCCTAGTAACTATATGGTAATTACTAGTTATAGGTTATACTTAAGCGACATGCTAATCTTGCTTAAGTACCGCAGCATTAAATGTCACAATCATCATCTTTTAATCATGAAATTGGTTTGGATTGTCATTGTGGGTAAATGACTGAAATGTTGTGGTAATGTATTTTGTTCCCCAAAAAACTCTATCAAATTGTTATTATCTCATTTGGGCAAATGGTATGGTGGTGGGTGCCGTCGGAGCATGAGAGTGGTTGGTATGTGGTATGAATCACCTTGATGGATTAATGACTTAATCTTGTCATGACCTCCTGTGTAAAAACAAGTACAACCATAAGTCTGTAAAGTATAACTTGACTTAGTAAACTTATTGGACCTTATAATTCATCTCACTGGAGGCAGAGTGAGGTAGTCAAAGCATTGGATACGATCCAACTTGAATGGGACACCAGGGAAGGGTGAAGAGAAGTTGCCAACTACGCTAGTCGTGGTGATGAACATCCCGCACAACGTTACGAGACCCACCGCAAATGGGGGCAGCCTATATGGGTGAGATGCCGAAAAGGGCGAGGTAATTTGAATGGTTACTGTGATGATCGCTCAACTACATGACTAAGGAATCATGTGGGGCAATGAGTGTGATTGTCTCTTGTGGGTACAGTGTACAATCTCTGTAGAGTCTAGATTGTTTAAACAGCCGTGTCTGCGGTCAAAGACGGACATAAGAACTTAACTTGAGTTAGTTCTATTTATAAAACCTTGTGGGTTGTCGTACCCAGTGAGGTTAATATATGGAGGTGACTCCAATCAAAATTAAGCATAAGGTGGAGGTAACCTTCGCCGTTATAAATATTGCACAATATATTTTTAATAAAATGAAATTTGGTCAAATTGTTAAGTCATATAAATTTCTAAATAATGTAATTGAAAATATTACTTTTAGCAAATAAAAGAATCCGAGTTATCCTTGTTAAGCCTTGCATGTATTATTACTGCATCTAGTGTATTAGCTCGCGAGGACGGAAGTTGTGCTCATCCTCGCTCTTTCCCCAAAACCTCAGAAGCAGGAAATCAGGGTGATTATGTGTATTACGAGGACCCAGAGGCTGGAAGCCCAGGAAATGATGAAGAGTAGTCTAGTTTGTTTAGTCTAGGTCTCGCCTTAGTCTAGTTGACTCCGTTGGGGCTTGCGTATATCTAATATTATCCAAGTCTTTAGTTAATATCAGACGCACACGAGTTTCCTCAGTCGCTTGTCTATGGAGAGATGTGCTCTACCTCTTTTGCTTCCGCTACGTTTGTAATGTATTCATTTGGCATGTTCGCCCTTATTGTAAAACTCGACCCGGCGCAGTCTATGTGACTCTGATGTGTTGTAATATAATGAATGATATGGTTTTCATCGTGTATGAAATAATTCAGTGATATATTTATGAGTGCTATCTACTGATCCAGAAAATAGCACAGTATTTTCACTGAGAATTTGAATTTAAGAAATCCGGGTCCGACATCTTCTGTATATAACGCTATTCAGTTGTCATTTGTTGCTCGAGTGGCACTCCCCTTGTCACAGTCAAAGAAGCTCTGAGCTTATTTGTTCCCCTTCCAAAGAAAAAAATATGGGGAGATGGTTAAGAGATAACTAAACCGATGTCAGATTTACCTTCATCCCCATTGCTGTCCTCAACCTTTAGTTTATTTGTAGAATCATGGTTTGTAGCAAGGCATGTGAATGGAAGTAGGAGGTATTATGGTCACCTTCCTGCGACTCTGTGATTCATGAGCTCTGCAACCAGAAAAAATCTCCTCGTTCTAATCAATTAGTTTCTCAATCTCCTGGACAATGATCATATCTTGTTGCAGATTGTGATCAGTTACACTTACACAACTGATCCAATTATCTCCTGAAATTCACCTTTACTTGCCGTTTCCTATTGTTATGGTCCCGGTTACATAGTTACGTTTGGATTCGTTGAAGTCATTCAGATATGCTATCATTTCCTGTTAGTTAGGGCACTAAAATGTACTGCATCAATTATTAGACAATACATCGGTGCACGTTCGAGCGTTCTTCTGTAAAGTTGTAGTAGTACTATAGTTTGGCATTGATTATGGCTCTAAATATGGCGTGCCACCCAAAAAAAAACGCATTCATAAATCGATCATTTTTTAAACTAAATTTCATATGTAAAATTTCATAGGTACAACAGATTAACGGTTCTTTTCATCCACAGAACTACTATGGTTCATAACTATCCCTTCAGATCTTAGTTGTTTAATACTCCTCATGTGATAGAATGTTAGCTGCTTCTTTGCAGATTTACTGTTACAGCCTAGGTTTGCTTGTTGATATAATTTTGTGAAATGGTACCAGAAATGTCTAGTACTGCGACGCTTTTGCATCTAGTTGAATGGAGTAGTAGTACGTCCTCTCGATGCTGGTCCCAGCTTGTCATAAATATAGCAATTTCCATCTCATCTCCAGGCTTAGCATAGCATAAATTCAACATCAATTAGTGAGATTTATTAGTATCTCCTATTCTGGTGCAAATGGACACAAGTAGTGATCAGAGGAACATGAGCTGCGGATTTGTTTGTCTAGCTTATGCATTCAAGCAGTAATACATCAGTGACATGCCATGGATTTCTGTTTTTCTTTCCTAATTTATGAGCATGGTTTATGATCCTGTTGACAAAAGATGCTGCTAAATCTGCAACTTTGATGATAATGGGGCCATAGGTGCTGGGCACATTTGCTAGCGTTCATGCTGACTTATATTAGACGTCATTATACAGCATAAGGTGATGTTTGAATCATTTGTGTTACCGCGTTACCTTTGCATCTGAAATACCCAGACTTTTTACCTACACCAGGAGCTCCAGTTTGGCAGCCCGCTGCTGCTCAGCTTTTAGCCGGCAATCTGAGTTGCATTCTACCTGGAGCCTTACCCAATCAAGATGGAGATTCAAGACATGGATCAGAATTCAGAATCTGAAAACGAGAATGCCAAATTAAATAGCAGTTGGCAAAAGTAGGGCTATGTAGTATAGTAACTTACATGGTGAATGAAGTTAGAGCATCTATAATAGTTTGTTTCTTAGTTTTAATTGCTACAAATATGTATGACCCACAAAATAATTTTTTAGTAACAAACAAATCTCCAACAAGTATTCTGTTATTTCTTGTGTGTTGGTATCAACAACTTGCTTGTTTCTTCATCTAGTAACGAGTTTATCATCCATCTTCCACATTACATAAATACTAGTGTGCCCATCTCTTAATAACAAATGAAATAGATTATTATAGATGCTCTTAGGGCCATTGCCAAACCATATTAGATCTTTACATGATGACTACGTACTCAACTAGAGTAATTAGTGGCTTAGTGCCATTGGTTAACCGGTCTTTACATGATTACTACTGTGCTCAATTAGTGTACTACTTACCACCTAGGACTCGCCTGCTTTACTCTGGTTTACCTCTAAAGCCGCTGCGCCTGCTCTCTCTCTCTCTCTCTCTGCGCAATCTACATGGTTCCTAGATGTGTTGTGTTCGTGACTGGCCATTTCTGTAGCGTCTCTTTTTACGGACCACTAGCTCTTGTGGGGTTTTAAGCAACTTTCCATTGACACCATGCTCTTTCTAGCTGGCCTGGACTACCCACCTTCCCAGCTAGCTAGCCCCCTCCACCCAATTACAACTGCTGCTCACTCTGCCGTGTTAACAAGGCGCTGTACGATCTCACTTTCATTCTTGCGCTTTTCCCGTCCTGTTTTCCCTTTCACTTTACGTACCTAGAACAAGCACCTGTTTTCGACGGTGCAGGAGATTGAGTTAGTCATGTGAGTTGGGCTATACTTTTTTGAACCGACCTATGGGCGGTCGGCACGGTACCTAGAGCCGGGTCAGGCCTGATTTTTTGTCACGTCAAGCGGCACGACATAGCCTGATCCCTTGGGTCATGCTCGGACCGGCATGCTCAGGTGGAGGGACATGATATCTGAACCGGCAGTACAAAGCGTACTTGCAAAAGTTGGGATAGACCTAAGGAGGATGTGTGCAGATCATACTTGTCAATACCATTCTGGAGGTCATACTGGTTTGGATTTTAAAATTGTACATTCTGGTACTGGTTCATACCGGTGTACTATTCCAGAGTTTAATATAATACTATATTTATAAGTATAGATATATTTAATTTTATGTACACTGAATTTCACATGTAATATTACTCCAAATACACAATGGTAGGATCAAATATAACATATACTTCAATGAGCTCAATAGGCGGTATTTTCAATTCCAACGGTATGGTTGGCATTGTCCCAGATCGGGTTTCAGATAACCCAGATCGAGTTGGTATAGACTAGATCGGGCTTTGCACGAACACATGCCCAACGACATGCCCAACGACCTCGCAACCCACGAGCACGAAGGCCCTCTCCCCGGGGGGCACCAGGTGTCCCTTCGGGGACGCTCCAGGGATGATCCGGAGCCTTCCCGAAGGGTCTCAGGAGTCCCACGAGGCCCGAAGTAGTGGGTCCTCCAGAGCCACCTCGGGGAAGACCCGGAGCCCCTCCGAATAGTCCTCGGAGTCCCGCGGAGACCGAAGCAGTAGGTCCTCTAGGGCCACCTCGAGGAAGACCCGAAGCCCCCCCCAAAGGGTCCCCAGGGGAGCCAGAGAGGGCCCATGGCCGTTCCGCTTCAGCAGACCCAGGCACCCCTTCGGTGCGCTCCAGGAGAAGCCCGAAGGTGGGCCACTTCGGGCGCTAGTGGAACAGGTGCACTAGGGAGATAGACCAGGCCCAGGGAGACCCATCGTGAACCAAAGCCTACGCGTAGAGGGGGAAAGTCCCTGCAGCCCCTATGTATACAATACTTTTTAAGAGTTATGATAGTAATGTAAGTACCATGTCCTAGGAGACTATAAATAGCCATCTGCCCCCCTTGTAAAGGGCAGATCCAGTTCTTTTTGGAGCAATATATACAAACATTTTCCTAGCAACTGCTCCCTTCTCTTGAGAACTCTTTGGTCCCTCCGAGTGTACCGAGTATCTCCCTCTTACTGTCTAGCCTTCTTTTTGCTACGACAGTTGGCGCCGTCCGTGGGGACCGGTAGGAAAGTCAAGCACAACTCTGAAATACTAGCATGACCCCTTGAAAAGCTGCGCCCAAAGTCTCCGCGGCCGAGGTTGCCGCGGTGGCTGCCCTGACGGGCCAACCGCACGGAGTGGCAAGCATAACACGGGGGGTGTATGAAGCCCTCCAGCGGGAGCTGGTGGATCTCCACCAGGAGTTGCTCGACCTCTGGCAGCCAGGGGCCGGGCCCCTCGTTGCTCCTGTCAGGCTCGCACAACCCAAAGCCGAGGGAGCCGCTCACCGGGCACTAGCCGCCACTTGTCCGGTGCCAGTGCTTCGGGGAGATCCCAGCTCCCCCTTTGCTGGGTTGAAGACAGCCCGCTGGCCCCAAGGCTTTAAGATGCCAAAGGTCAGGCCCTTCGAGGGGTGCATGGACCCCTCGGAGTTCCTTCGCATATACGAAACGACCATTGAGGCCGTCGGGGGAGACAATACCACAAAAGCAAAAAACATCACCCTGGCACTCAAAAGTGTGGCGCTGATGTGGCTTTTCACCATTCCGCCCCACTCCGTGTACGCGTGGGAACAATTGCGGGACCTGATGCACAACAACTTCCAGGGGAACTACACAAAGCCAAAGGACGCGGACATTTGTTCGCAATAAAGCAGGCCCCGGGCGAATCTCTTCGTAGCTTCTTCAAAAAGTTTGCCGAGTTAAAATATCAAGTGAAGGGGGTCAATGAAACCACCATCATAAACGCAACTAGCTGTGGGCTCCATAAAGGTCTCGTGTCGGAAAGACTAGCCTGCAAGCCAATCAGTTCGGTAGCAGAGCTATTTGACAAGATGGAGGCATGCCTACGCCTGCCAGATTCACCATGTCGCGACATACTCGGTCTCCAACCCACCTCGCTACGCCGAAATACCCGTCACCTTTGGTCCCAAGGACGCTCGAGGTGTCTACTTCTCACATCAGGACCCCCCTCGTCATCTCGGCCAACATTGCGGATTTCGACATCCGACGCGTCCTCGTGGACGGAGGAAGCTCCACGGACCTGTTGTTCGCAGAGGCCTTTGACAAGATGATCATCCCTAGAGACCATCTGTCACCCCAGCGCCCCTTGGTAGGCTTCGGGGGCAGACCAGTGACGGCCCTAGGCCAGATCAACCTGGTCGTCACATTTAGTGACGACTTCGCTTCTTGGACCGAAATCGTCACATTCGACGTCGTCCATATGCCTTACCAGTACAACGCCATCCTCAGTCGAGACACGCTGAACTCCTTCGACGCCATAGCACGTCACAATTACCTGTGCATGAAGATACCCGCACCCGAGGGTATAGTCATGATGCGTGGTGATCAAGATCTAGCAAGGCAAACAGAGCCCGAAACACTATCACCGGATCGCCACGTCCACGCAGTCGAAGCGAACGGCGGTTCCCGGGTCTACAACGCCTTGACAAAATGGGCACCCAAGGCCAAGTCGAAAGGTCAGCTCCTGCGAGGTCCCCTCGCTGAAGCCGCCCCGGAGAAGATGGTGGTCCTCGTAGCCGGCCTCCTGGCTACGACATGCAACACCATCCTCCAAGTCCTCCACCTCAACGCAGATGTCTTCGCCTGGGGTCCAGAGGATATCCCCGGCGTTGTGAGAGAAACTATCGAACATCCGCTCGCCCTATGGAGCAATGCATCGCCCAAAAAATATAAGTAGCGCCGTATGTCGGCGGAGCGACTGGAAGCAGCAAAGAAAGAAATCGCCAAGCTCTTGAAAGCAGGAGTGATCCACGAAATTAAGCACTCCGAGTGGCTGGCCAACCCGGTCCTCGTGCAGAAAAGCACAGGCAACTGGCGAATATGCGTCGACTTCACCGACCTCAACAAGGAATCGCCGAAGGACGATTTCCCACTACCTCGCATCGACCAGCTCGTGGACACCACTTTGGGCTATGAGCTGATGAGCTTCCTCGACGCCTACACTGGGTATCATCAAATATTCATGGCGAAGAAAGACGAACTCAAAACAGCCTTCATCACCCCCTCGGCATATATTGCTATACACGCATGCCCTTCGGCTTGAAGAATGCGGGCGCCACTTTTACCCGGCCATCATGAAGGTCCTGGCCGACCAGCTCGGTCGCAATGTAGAAGCATACGTGGACGACATCGTGGTCAAGAGTAGACTCGGGGCCTCACACATGACGAACTTACATGAAATATTTACCGACTTGCGAGCAGAAGGGATCAAGCTCAACCCAGAAAAGTGTGCCTTTGGCGTAAAAGCGGACAAACTCCTAGGTTTCCTTGTGTCCGAGAGAGGCATCGAGGCTAACACTGAAAAAATAAAAGCCATCCAGGAGATGACCCCTCCCCGCACCGCCCGGGAGGTCCAAAAGCTGATTGGGTGCCTCGCGCCCCTAGTCGATTCTTGTCCCGCTCGGCGGAGAGGGCCTTGCCGTTCAAGACACTTCGAGGGGCTGAGCCATGAGCCATTCATATGGACAGAGGAGTGCAGCGTGTATTTCTAGAACACAAGCAATACCTCACGCAGCTGCCAAGCCTAACAAGTCCGAAGCCAAGCGCAAAGCACATGCTCTACCTTGTAGCTTCCTTCTTCGCTGTCAATGCCATCCTTGTTCAGGAAGACAATGGACAACGCCCAGTATATTACGTCTCGGAGGTCCTTCAGGCGGCCAGAGCTCGATACACCGAGCTAGAAATATTGGTGTATGCCCTCCTCATGTCCTCGGGCAACCTCCGACACTACATGGCACACGCTGTCATAATCCCCACGTCATACCCGCTAGCTCTAATGATACGGAACAAGGACGCCTCGGGCTGCATAGGAAAATGGGCGACCGAGCTAGCACCCTTCGACACCACCTTCGCCGCGCGCACGGCCATCAAGTCGCAGGCCTTAGCCGACTTCATCGCCAAGTGGACCCCGCAAGCGCAAGGTCAACCACCGAACAAGATCGAAGCACCGTGGATAATATACACTAATGGGTCATATGCGCAGCAGGGGCCAGTGCCGCAGCCATTTTGGCCGCATCGGATGCCCGAAGTGTCTCCCACGCTGCACGCCTTGTCTTTCCGACAACCAACAATGCCTCCGAGTATGAGGCACTATTGCTAGGCTTGCGAAAGGCAAGAGCACTGGGTGCAAAGCGCATAATCATCAAAAGCGACTCCCGCCTTGTTGCAGGCCACTTCGACAAATTGTTCACGACAAGGGATCCGGAGATGTCCAGATACCTAACGGCAGTTCGGGTCGAAGCTAAATACTTCCATGGCATCGTCCAAAACATCCCCCAAAGCAGCAACGAAGCGGCAGACAAGGTAGCCAAGTTAGCCAGCTTGGATGAGCACCCCCCCCGCCAGAGTTGCTATACAAAGTACGACATGCCCCTGTCAACTACCCCGAGGCATCGGGGGCTGCCCTGGAAGCATCAGGGCCGCCCACGAAGCACAACGTAACGCTCGCCACGTGCTCCTAGTCGATGAGATGGATTAGCGCGATGTCATCCTCAGGTACCTCCATGGAGAAGATCCCGAAGACGCGGCCGAAGCAAACCTCCTAAAGCAGCAAGCCTGGAACCACCACATCATTAGCGGGCAACTGTACAAAGGGGACATGTGCACCCCCTCCTGCGATGTGTTTTCCGAGAGGAGGGCCAGTCCCTCCTAAGGGAAATACATGAGGGCCTCTGTGGCGCACATCAAGCGCCTCTTAGCCTCGCCGCGAAGACCTTTCGCCAATGGTTTTATTAGCCCACTGTGCTCGGGGACGTGCAAGACTTGGTCCAGCGTTGCCAGTGGGCCAGCCACCACTCCAAAGCATTGACAGCCCCGTTGCAGCCTCTGGCCCTGGTGTGGCCCTTCGCGCGTTGGGGGCTCAATATCATCAGCACGTTCTTTGCAGCCAAGGGCAGCCTCCGCTTCGCCTTCATCACCATCGAGTACTTATCTAGATGGGCGGAGACTGAACCAGTCGCAAAAATCACTACCGCGCGGCGCAGCGCTTTGCTTGGAAGAACATCGTGTGCCGGTACAGAGTACTTCGCGAGATCGTCACCAACAATGGCACCCAGTTTGATTTAGTTTCATTCTGAACATTCTGTCAGAACATCAGCACCACAGCATGCTTAGCATCTATCGGACACCCCGAGTCGAACGGGGCAGTCGAATGAGCCAATGGCAGCCTACTGGCAGGACTAACGAAACATCTTGTGGGCTTGCCAAAGGGGCTCTGGCCTGACGAGCTCCAGAAGGCACTATGGGAACTCCGAACATCACCGACAAGAGCCACGGGGTTCTCCCCGTTCAAATTCCTGTTCGGGGATGAAGTAATGACCCGGGGCGAGTTTGCGGCAAAATCCCTCCAGGCAACGGGGAGCGAAAACCCCGCAGACTGCGAAACGTCGCTAGACCTCCTGGAGGAGCATCGCATCCAGTCCATTTCAACCATGGCAAAGTACACCGAAGGAGTCGCGAATGTGTACAACAGGAAGATCAAGATCCGCACACTAGCACCAAGCGATATGGTGCTCAAGCGAGTGACAAACACCACGGCTCTAGGAAAGCTAGATTACAAATAGGAAGGACCCTACATCATCACTCGAACCACAAGAGCGGGCTCCTACTACATCGTAACTCCCAAAGGTCAGCAACTATACCACATGTGGAATATCAAGAGCCTCCGAAAGTTTTATCCATAGATGATATGTAAACACCGGCTGCGCCCAGACAAATGCTACCCGCTGGCTTTATGCGGTGGGAGCTTGTATCTACGTTGTAACAACATTTTTTTTATATTATCTCATCCATTACAAGAACATGTCCGAGTGTATAAAACAGACACCACGCATGGCCTTCGACTCGGTGCACACCATAGCCCTCCGTAGGCACGAGTGTATAAAATGCCTCCCCCTCGCAACAAATAACACGTAAGGATCTCCCAGAGCCCTATCTAAAAAAGTATGGGGGCGGCGCCGGCTTCGTCTCCCCCTCGAAACAAATAGCACGTAGGGCTCCCCTGGAGCACTATCTAAAAAAGTATAGGGGACGGCGTCGGCTTCGCCTCCCCCTCGCAACAAATAGCACGTAGGGCTCCCTTGGAGCCCTAGCTAAAAAAGTATAGGGGACATCGCCGGCTTCGCCTCATCCTTGCAACAAATAACGCGTAGGCTTCCCGGAGCCTTATCTAAAAAAGTATGGGGGACGACGCCGGCTTCGCCTCCCCCTCGCAACAAATAGCACGTAGGGCTCCCCCGGAGCCCTATCTAAAAAAGTATGGGGGACGGCGCTGGCTTTGCCTCCCCCTAGCAGCAAATCCAAATAGGGCAGTATTGCCACAACTTTTATTTATAACAAATCCGAAGTACACAACAGACATACATAGCCATCGCCGAAGAATAACAGCGAGGTGATTCCTATACATTACACGAAAACCTCTCAAGCAGTGCAATAAAATATCACCAATAAACAACGCACGTTACTTCACACAAACAGTACACATCATAGCCCCGCGGTGCTAGGGCACAAAGTCCCACTCGAGAAGCTCCTCGTCGGATGCCCCAGTACCCACAAGGTGTAGGTACTCCCTCTCCTCATCGCACAGGGATCCCGAGGACTCCTCAGTAGTAGCATTCGGTGGCTAGGTGGCCGAATCGGCGGATGAGGCCACCGGGGCCCGGTCGAAAAAGCAACACCCCGTTGCTCCTAGAATGCATGAATCTCATCACGCACCTTCGCTGCCTTGCGCTCCTGGAAGAGCTAAAAATGCTATATCGACCACTCCAGGTTCACTAGCTTCCATCGTTGCCACTTCACGCCGTGATACATGACCTCTCGATAACACAGTTGCAGAGGCCAGATGGAGAGAAGATTTCACTCATCCTTCGTACCACGCGGGGGCACAATGACTTTCATCATTTGCCCTCCGAGAGGGTGAGGGCCCCGTCGAGCGGCGCGTCAGAACAAAACCGGCCTGGCCTAAGGAAACTAAAAAGTAGGAACATAAACATAACACAACCACATACTCTAGTGCAATAAGGCTTGTAACTATTATTTCATTTAAAATTGGAGGATATTACAAAAAAATAGCAACCTCCTCCCACCCACCTGCGCTCGGGCACAAGAGCCAGAGCGGCACAAAAAAAGAAGTTTACAAAAAATTCTACGGCTGGAATTGCTGGAGTAGGGCGGAGGGTCACGCCTTGTCTTCGGTGGTGGCCCCCCGCTCGCCGGTGCCTTCGTCCACTACAGCACCTTGCTCTTCGCCTCATGCTCCAACACCAGGCATAGGGAGTCCATCGCTGCCTCACGGCCATGCGGCACCCAGAAGGCCTGAACGAAGGCCTTGGTCGCCCTCCACGCATGTTGATGATCAGCAGCAATCTCCGACACAGAGGCCACGAGCAAGGAATGCACGTCGAGGGCATCAACATGCCTATAGCCATCCCTCTGCAACGACACAAAAGCTGCCGCCCAAGCCGCCTTCGCGCAATAGTCGTCGTAGGCTCGCGCGACTGGCAGGCAGATCTCCCCGGCGCTTCGGAGATGGTCAAGTGTCATATCCACCTGCGCAGGGGTGTGCTTCCGAGGCGGCGGCACCGCTTGGAGATCGGTCACAGCGGCTTCCACTAACTCCATGGCATCCCATGTAATGCGCGACACCGTCTCGGAGAATTGACGCTCTGCTTCGATCTCCACCTCGAGGTCCTTGCAAGCGCCCTGAAGCGTCTGCACCTCCTCATGAAGGTCGCGGCACTCCCCCTCCAGCTCAGGGACCCGCGCCTCTAGCTCCTTTGTCCTTTCAACAAGAGCCAGGCGCTCGGAGCAAAATGACTAATTTCGCGCATACTCCGAGTTGACCCGCTCTTGAATCTCCGTATAGCCACGATGAGCCACCTGCTCGCAAACAATAGCCGCCCCGGGACTAACCTTAAAGTCGTTGGTACACAACGGATCAAAATCCACTTGCACCATGGTGCCGCAAGTGCCAAAGAATCGGGCCACCTCGGACTTCGATGCCGAACCTTCCCACTCTACCAAAGACCGGTCACCTTCCACCCCAAAGATTAGAACCGCCACCCTCGGCTTTCTCCTCGCTCACCACTGCAACGCACGAGTCAGCACGATAGCGATAACTAAAAGGAAGATAAAGGAAATCACCAATCGCGTCCTGAGCAACAACGGGTTCCCCAACCAGGGTATCTTTGGTCCCTCGACCGTAGACGTGCGAAGGCATCCCGGCAAAAGACCCTTCGAGGGCCAGGCTTGCCAGACGAAATGATCCGACCACCCTATTCGTCATCCCTGTGGCCCTGGTAGCATCCACCGGAGAAACTGCTCGTGCTCCAAAGGAAGAGCCCGTCGAACTCACATGCTCAACACGCCCCATGGGACCCCGAGCAGCCTTTGGCGGGCACCCCACCGCGTCCACCCTAGCGCAGCGTGAGCCGCCTGAATCCGCAGCCCCAGCACACTGCAAGGGCACCACATCGATCGGCTCGACGACATTCAACTCCTTCGGCACCCGGTTCTTTTTCCTCCTCCCCTCGTCAGGGTCGGGCCGCTCTGCCAAGTGGACAACCGGGTCTGAGTACGCCCGGTTCAGTGGGTTTCGCGCACCACTAGCCCCCGCTTCGCATGCACTTCCCCAGTATAGGGGCCTAGAAGCTGCTCCGCAGCCCGCACAACCTCGTCGATGGGTAGCACTGCACCCCTTTACACCAAAATAAAAAAAAATACAAAAAGAGGAGATAAATATACTACTATATATATACATATGCATACGGCAGCACGAGCGAGGCGGGAATACTTACCCCCCCCCCGCCATCTGAGAGATCGAAGGAAGGGACGCCACCCTTCGCCGCACCAAGATTCACATCCCACCCCTGTGCAAGCGGCCACAACCAAAGCGTGCATAATTCCTCCACAAGATCCCTCATGGAGAGCCTTCACGTCGCAATCAGTAGAAACTGGAGACGTCGCCCAACGGAGACTTGTGTTAAAACCACTGCTGCGTCCAGTCCTTCTCCCATCTATTCCGAGACGCGGGCGCTGGCAAATACCGGAGATAGTGTGCCTTCGGCTGAAAATTGACGCTACCGAAGTTAAGCATCTCACCGGTATCCTTTTTCTTCTTCGGTTGGCACTACCCGCCGTGAAGGTACGTGAAGAGCCGACCCTCCCCGCTCGCCCCCGCGGACCGCATCACCCACTCGAACACGCTGAGCTTCACGATGGAGTTGGGTGTCAGCTGCGTCAGCTCCACCCGGTACAACTAGAGCACGCTGACCACCAGCTCCACGCAGGGGAAGCAGAGACCAGCATTGAAGAAAGATACGAACACGACAGCCTCGTCCTCCTAGGGCTTAGGCACTGTCTATGAGCCAAGGGCTCGGGCCACCATAAGATAAGATAAATTGCCCTCGTCCCTTAGCGAGCGCAGGACTTGCGGAGTCACCAACGAGTGGCTAAGCTCGTTGGTGTAAACCACCGCCCCTCCACCATCTCGGGACCGCTTCATCCTCAGACCACGCGGAAGGCAAAGGATCCGAAGACCCTCGAAGAAGAAGCACACACGAGTAAGGGAGGCTAGGGTTTTTGAGAATGGAGGTAAGTGCCAGGAGGGGTACCACCCCCTATTTATAACCACACCAGGCACGTGAAACGACAAGGCATGGAATCCCAAGAACCACACACCAATCAGTCGTTGACATGTGTGACCTAAAGGAGAAAAAGGTACATACCATTATATCGCACATCACCCAGGAAAATGCAGTCAGAACACCACACCCAAGGAGGCGCCATCAAAATCGCCGGCCAACCGAACCCACCCACAGGAAAAAAAGGTTCAGCTACCCGGTCAAAGGTGGTCCAACTGGCCAAGGGTTTTTAGCAACAACACCACAGATGGTTCAACTACAACAAAATCGGACCAAGAGGAACCCCATCAAAACAGCTCCCAAGGAGGAACACGCCACAGGGATGGCGGAAAAACGCTTCGCCAGGCCGAAGGGGATGGTGTGCCTGGACCCTCTGGGAAAATAGCGCGGTTTCAGCCTTGACGAAGCATGACCTCAACCACGAGGGATTTGTCGTAGGGGCAGCCCCAACGACCCGACGGCCCGTGAGATGCACTCCGCAACCCACGAGCACGGCGCCCTCCCGGGGCACTGTGTGTCCTTCGGGGATGCTCCGGGGATGATTCGGAGCCTCCCCGAAGGGTCGTCGGAATCTCGTGAGGCCCGAAGCAGTGGGTCCTCCAGGGCCACCTTAGGGAAGACTTGGAGCCCCTCCGAAGGGTCTCCGGAGTCCCGCAGAGACCGAAGCAGTAGGTCCTCCAGGGCCACCTCGGAAAGACCCGAAGTCCCCCCGAAGGGTCCCCGGGGGATCTAGAGAGGGCCCATGGCCGTTCTGCTTCGGCAGACTCAAGCACCCCTTCGGTGTGCTCCGGGAGAAGCCCGAAGTGGGCCACTTCAGACGCTAGTGGACCAGGTGCACTAGCCAGATAGACTAGGCCCAGGGAGACCCATTGTGAGCCAAAGCCTACGTACAGAGAGGGGAAAGTCCCTACACCCCTACGCGTACAATATTTTTTTAGGGTTAGGATAGTAATATAAATACCCTGTCTCAGGAGGCTATAAATAGCCATCTGCCCCCATGTAAAGGGCAGATCCAGTTCTTTTTGGAGCAATCAATACATATATTTTTGCTGACAACTGGTCCCTTCTCTCGAGGACTCTTTGATCCCTCCGAGTGTACCAGGGGTCCCCCTCCTCTTACTGTCTAGCTTTCTTGTTGCTACGACTGGTACATATCGATCGGTACCGGAACGATATTGATAAGTTTGGTGTAGACGCAGTTGAACTTTTTGGTCGACGACACTATAAGTACGTGGATGTGCAACCCCCAAGTAGCATGGGATGAAATAGCGTGATTTATAGTTTCGGAAGATCTACCTATTATGATGGGCGAGAGCCATAATTATGAAAGAATGATACAACGCGGCTTCTGCCCATAATACCAACATGTAAGTAGAAGAACCACCAAATATGATATTATAGCGATCTACAATAGAGAGCTAGTTGCACTGAAAAAATCCTAAAAGGTATATATTTCTTTTGTTTTAGCTTTCGATATTTGGACTTCCGCTCACCAAAGAACTTGTTACCTTAGTGTTGTTGCTCATTACTTAGATGAACAGTACAACCTAAACAAGAGAGTCATAGGGTTTAGGTTAATGGATGACACACACCAGAGAGGCCATTGCCAGACGTATATTTGAGGCAATTCAAGATTTTAAAATAGATAATAAGATTCTTTCTATCACTCTTGGCAATGCTTCGACGAATACCACATCCATGCAGTTCTTCATCCCCCAACTGTAGTCGTATGTACTTGAATATGTTCTCCACCAGAGTGTCACATTATCAACCTTGCTGTCCAAGATGGTACGGAGATAATTGGTGGATATTTGAACAATGTCCGCGACGCTATTCGTTTCATCTCAAGTAACCCCCAAGTGGCTACTAGGTTCACAGAGTATTGCATGACCAACAATATTACACCAAGAAAATTTGGTCTTGATATGAAGGTGAGATGGAACTCAACATACATCATGATAAATAAGTTAAAGGGTATGAAAATATTATAACTATATTTGTCAATGCTAATGGTCAAGAAAATGATATCATACTTACTGATCCGGAATAGACCGTTGTTAATAATTTATTCATTTTTGAGATTGTTTACACTCTTTCTACAAAGCAACTAACGAGTTATTCGGTGTTTACTACCCTACCTTATGCTTAGTGATCGATTATATTTGGCTAATTGCGGAGTCATTTGCTAGATATAGACATGACACACTTTTAGGTTCTATTATTGCACCGATGAAGGTAACATTTCAAAAATATTTCGGTTTTATACCACATCTCTATTGTTTTGCTACCATTTTTATCCACGCAAGAAGTTAGATGGATTGAAAACTGCTATGGAGGGAATAGGTAAGGTGCTTGATCTGGATTTCTCCCCTGCTTTCCCCTGCTTTCAACCATGTGAAAGACAAGCTCTTTCGAGTATTCAACTTGTACTACAAAAAGTATGGCGCCAGCGGCTAGAGTCGTATGCTTCGGAGCAAGTGGCACTACCATCCAAGGGAAGTGTGACGGCCCACTAGTGGAAGAGGATGAAGGGCAAGGAATCCGGTTCTTCGTCATCTCAGTCGTCCATAACCACAAGGTGGAATCTTAATGCAGAACTCAATCACTATCTTGCCCACAACTTTGTAACCATCGATCCTACCTTTTCAGATGGCAAGGTCAAGCTCCTTGAATGGTGTACGGACAACAGTCGCGTATTTCCCATGCAATGCCATTTCGCACGGGATGTCCTAGTCGTTCTGGTGTTAACTATCTCTTCCGATGCGATATTCAACATGGTCGTGAGAATAATTGAGGAAATGAGATCACCCCTTATGCACGAGACATTAGAGTAGAAAGCATATGAGCGACAACAACATCAATTAGAGGATCCCGATATCGCACAGACGTTAGCCGATCTCAATATCGAGCAGTCGATATATAGGCATAAATGTAGTTATTGTACTCTTTTTCTTACCGGGAACCCACACTAAGGTGTGAGTTTTTTTAATGGGGCTGTAACAATGTATCTGTAAAATTTCAATGAAATTTCACTCTCCCTAAATATTTAATTGTCCATAATTACTTGAATTTTAGCATTTCCCTTTCTATTTCCCATATCCCTTCTTCCCCTCCTCTCATTTATTTTTACCATTTCTCTCATGCTTTCTTTCCCAATTCCCCATTTGCATCTCCCGACCTCCCCTATCCAACCTCCAACCTCGACGCACCAGTACAACAACTCAGCTCCTTAGCGACGATGGCCAAGTGCGATTGCACGGTGGAGGTGGGCGGAGGAGGACAAGCGTGGGGCTGGCGGCAGAGGAAGGCAACAGGTGTGTCGGCGGTTGGCAACAGAGCAAGTGCAGTAACGGCAACGACCCATATACGTGTACAGACAGACACCGTGTGCTGTGCTCGTGCCAGCACGACCCAACGGTGGCCCGACGAGACATGTCGTGCTGGGCCTTGCCACCGGCATGCCGTGTTGCCGTGACACTCCGCCGGCACGGCCCAACTGCCGGTACTAGTTTGAGTGATGCTGCTTGCTAGCCCAGCTTCAGCTAACATCTTGGAATGCCTAGTGTAGCCTGGTGGTGACACTGCAACAGCTTGCGAAAATATTAGTGCTTGCCATACTTTGCAAGCAAGTAATGCTCATGGAAGCTAGTGCAGGTTTGGTGTTAAAACCTAGATGCTGTTGTAGATACATGATCATGTAAGATCTCTAGGCATGGTGCGGTGATAAAAGACTGCACATGCAAGTTATCTGACTCGTCAAATTGGGTAAGGTGTGGGCGTTGGGGTAGAAAAATATTCTATCCACAACTCACAGGGTGTCTTTTCATCAAGATTTATATTCGATCCAACAGGAACAAGAAGATTTTTTACCAGGTGTGTAAATCCAGTTACACATGAAAAATATATGGCAGTGTTGCATATTCAAATCCAAATCTGAATATGGTTTGTGTGATAATACAAGAGGATAGTAAATGCAATAGAGGCTAGAATCGGGGGACATATAGGTGGGTTTTTCAGTTCAACGCCCCAACCTCCTATGAGTCTATGACAAGATCAGTATTACACGCAATACACAAAACGTTAAGTCACAGCACTGCTGAGTAAGCTAGTACAAATATACCGAAGTGTAAGAAAATTTTCGTTCTTGCCACAAATCTAGAGCGCGTTTGTTTTTTTATCCATTTAGTTCCGGGAAAAAAGTTTATATGCCACTGCAAATGTTCTGGATCACTGATCTGCCATTGCAAAGTGACATCTTCCTTATATACTACTACGAAATTGAAACCATACCCTTTTATACCGTTGTCGTCAATTCCGTTATATTTTTCCCATTAAATTTTTCGACGATGAGCTCTGCATCCGACAGAATCAAGATCGAGGATGCCCCCGGCGGCTCGGATGTGGTGCCAACATTGGAGGATGGGGTCACTGGTGATGAGCTTGTCGGAGGAGAACAGACGGGGTCGCCACCAGGAGCTCTTCCATCACTGGCTAGGGCTGGGTGACAGGCACGACCATGTCGTCGGAGAGGATGGCCTGCCGCCGCCCTTGCTTGTTCTCCTCCTCCCACCCATGATGGATCTGTCCGCAGCCAACGCACTGCGACAAGCGAAGCACTGGATGAGGTTGGCAAAGAAGCTCCTAATGGTGCGCTCGTCGCCGACCCCCACATCCCAGGTGCCGATGACCTCCTCGCCACCCAGCCCCACCTCCTGTCGCTCGAACATCGTATCTTTGATTTGATCGGTCAATAATGGCAAACAAGGTCAATGTCTCAATTTTGTTGTGGCATATAATGGAGATATGCTGTGCAACAGCAGATCAGAGACTCAAAATATTTACAGTGACACGAAAAAAATTGCTTTAGTTATCTCACCCAAAAGTAGGCCTAGGGCGCATCTACCAGTGAGATAACCAACGACAAAAGCAAGACGAGTGCATGGCTTAGCGGGCAAAACAAATTTTCCTCAAAGTGTAGAATCACGTTCATCTAATCTCAAAGAACAAGATATACTGCCATTAGAAGCCAAGTGAAAATCCCAGAGGAGAAGGAAGAAGGAAAAGAATAGAAAAAAAAAAGTGGGAGGAAAGTGGTTGTCACTGGGAGGGCTCTTTTCTCCCCAACAGCAACACAACGGTACAACCTCAGTAGGTGGGTGGGTGGTCGCACCGCGTCTTATGCTGCCGCTGTGCCGTTCCTTCAACGGCTTTTAACCACTGTTCAATGAACTAACTCGTGCTTATTCGTCATTAGTTAACCCACCACTTAATCATCAAACCCAATAATTAATCACTGCACGCAGCGAAAGGAAAGGGAAAGAAAGAACTCGCAGCAGCATCCCAGCAAGCAAGGAAAGTGAAAATAAAAGGCAAAGGGAAGGTGCAAAGTGAAAATTTGTACCGGGTTTTCGGCTTTTATGTTTTTAACCTTGCAAATTTGTTTGATACTTGGCCGACGTCGTGTCAAATTTTTGGTGAGGTGGAAGAGATATGAGAGAGAAGAAGAAGCTTAATACTCATGCAAGTATTAAGACTTTTTTTTAGGAAAACAAGATTTTAATATCAAGCATTTATGCATTGTAGTAGTATTAATTCGTGAGAGATTCATGCAACGAGTGGGGTCTATAGTAACAAACTTTTAGTATTCAATTATTGGAATGATTGTTTTTGAAATCTCGCCTAACCACTCTCTTCTGTACTATCAAGGTTAGTAACAAATTAACGTGAGTGCTCTAATTATGTCCTCCATTTATTATTTACTTTGCGCCCTATTAAGAAAAGCTTCCTCCTTAGAGATGATCACATGGGCCATGCCAGCCAAGCTGGCCCAGAGCACGACACTGTTGGTCCGACTCAGATACGACACAGTCTACACTGTAGCTAGATTCGGTCGGCACGACATGGTGGCCCAGCACAACAACAAAGGAGAGGTGCAGAGGTGGCATGGTGGTGGTCGGTCGCGGCGATGGAGGAAACCGAGCTGGCGGGCGCGGTGTTGGCCGGTGGTGTGGAGGCCAAAGTCGCTCGGACTAAGGGTCTGTTTGTTTCGGCTGTGCTTTTCTGAAAAGTGGCTTCCGGCTGTGCTGCGGGACTTTCTGGCTGCGGGCTGAATGACTGAGATTTTCTGATTTGGTGTTTACCTGTCTGACTTTTGGTAGGTTGGCTGCAGCTTCCGAGATGTGAAATGTCTGAAATGCCCCTGAGGACAGTAGTGACTTATTTGATGTCGTTTAACGCAATTAACAACATTTAACGATATTTAGCAATATTTGACGACATTTAACAATATTTAACAACATTCGACGTCATTTAACGACAATTGATGACATTTAAATTAACAACATTTAACAATATTTAACGACAATTGACGACATTTAACAATATTTGACAACAATTATTACAATAAACATTTATTACAACAAATAATTATTACAATGAATAAATTTAGATAATACTCAATCAGTCAGCAATTTCATGGCATACATGAGTAGTAGCAATTTTAACAGCATGATCACTAACAAATTTAACCACTGCAATTATTATTCTAAAATTCATCTTAAGGCAATTATGGATAATTTTTACATAGAAACAAACATTGAACATTGCAATAACAATCAGTGATTTGCAATTATGGACAATTTGTATCAATTTAGTTGTATATGTAACAGGAACATGCATTAATGGATATAATTACAATAAGAGTAACCAAACAAATTTCTATAGATGTCGAGGCATCTAGAGTTACTTCATAGTCATTATAAACTACTTCTGAGCAAGTTTCACTGATCCTCTAGATATCAAGTACACCTTACCAACCTCAATTAGATCATAAAACCGATCAAGCACCAAATTGAAGCATGTTTAGATTAGTTAGTTCAGTACAACAAAGTGACAATCCATGCCCCTCCACTTTTTTGGGGCTTGGGAATGGCATCGGTAGTGTTAGGCAACATTATCATTCCTTTGTTGTTAACATCTACTAAACAATATCAAACTAAATACTAAATACTAAATACTAAAAGTAAACCAAGCAGCAAACTGATATCTCAATTTAATCAGCAGTTCAGTACTAGTACTCATCACATTCATATATCTCAATTTGGAATGAAGTACTTGGATCAATCAAACGAAATATTGAATTGTGTGAATACTAATAAGAACTATGTATACATGTTATAAGTGTGCACTTTACAAATAATTCGACAACTCATTTTTACAACCATGTAGATATCAAGAATCTGAAGCATGCCCAGGTCAACACCAGCAGCTTGTGATCATACAATTGAGCAATCATTTTAGCATCTCAAAAGAAGTAATAGGTAAATATGCAATTACCAGCAGCGGCGAGGTCACACACATATGCATCTATGCATGTATCATTTAAATATTTCATTCGAACATCTATACACCAAAAGTCTCAATCTGAACACTGAACTGAACAATCATACATCCATACATAGCAAAAAACACAATATCACCAAATTATGTTTCTAGAAAATCCAAGTGGGGGGTTTTCCTTAATACCCGTTTCTTCTACTCTACCAACCAATTCCAAATGGATGAACAAAACATGGAAGAACTCAATTCTTTCATTCATTTGGATAATTTGACACTGGTTGCAATGTCACAATGATACCTATAATATACTCAAATCAATGTCATAAATAAAATTAAAATTTGCACCTAGTAGACAAATGAAATGGGTTCACATTCAACCATATTTGATTGTGCAAAAGTCAATAGATAGTGCAAGTAATTTGAACCTTGCATTTCTAAATTTTGATAAGAGAAAATACACAAGAACACCTAGAGTCAATGATCAGAAATAATAGCAAAGATGGCAGATCAGTCATGGTAGCAAAGGATGAGGAGGCATCGGGGGAGGGAGCCCGAGGAAGAGGCGTCGCCGCATCGGGGGAGGAGTTGGGCGTTGGGAGAGAGGCGGCGACGGCTAGGGTTTGGGCTGAGCCGGTGAAAGGAGGAAGGGTGGCACAATAAGAGGTGGAGGCCAGCGTGGGAGGAGGAGGCCGAACGGCGTGGGGGAGAAGGAGGCCCGGCGGTAGGGGAGGTAGCCGGAGGAGGGAGGATGGCGCCGAGCCAGTGAAAGGAGGAGGGACGGCGTAGGAGGAGGTGGAGGCCGGCACGGGAGGAGGAGTTGGGCGTTGGGAGAGAGGCGGCGACGGCTAGGGTTTGGGCTGAGCCGGTGAAAGGAGGAAGGGTGGCACAATAAGAGGTGGAGGCCAGCGTGGGAGGAGGAGGCCGAACGGCGTGGGGGAGAAGGAGGCCCGACGGTAGGGGAGGTAGCCGGAGGAGAAAGGATGGCGCCGAGCCAGTGAAAGGAGGAGGGACGGCGCAGGAGGAGGTGGAGGCCGGCACGGGAGGAGGAGGCCGAGCGGTGTGGGGGAGAAGGAGGCCCGGTGGTAGGGGAGGTAGCCGGAGGAGGGAGGATGGCGTCGAGCCAGTGAAAGGAGGAGGGGTGGCGCAGGAGGAGGTGGAGGCTACGCGGGACGAGGAGGCCGAGCAGGGTGGGGGAGAATGAGGCCCGGCGTGGGGGAGGGGAGGACGGAGTCGGGGGAGGAGGCACGCCGAGGAGGAGGTGCGCCGGGGAGGAGGGAGGTGGAGGAGGGCGGCGCGGATGGAGGTGGAGGAGGCCGACTGGTGGGCGGGCGAGGAGAAGGAGGCGGGTGGGATCTAGATCCAGATCTAGATCTGGGTGAGGTCAGCAAGGAGGATGGCGCCGGGGAGAAGGTGCGTCGTGGGACAAGGAGGTGGCTACCGAGGAGGTGGAGGGAGGAGGAGGAGGCGATGCGGCCTCGTCGGCGCAGGAGGAGGGAGGCGCGCGTGGCCGAGTGGGCAACGAGCGTGAGGAGGGAGGCGCGTGGGAGGAGAGAGGAAGGTGTGTGGGAGGAGGAGTTTGAGCTGAGTTATATGCGATGGTATTTTGCGGGTAATTACCACCGAACTTTGGGGTTAATTTAGGAATGAAGGTGGTGGAAAGCTGTTGGAAGCACCTCGCGACCGGCTTCTGGCTTTCGACTTCCACCCGTTGAAAGAGGAAGCAGGTTCGACGAAAGCTGCTGCGAAAAGCCGACCATTTGTTTCGACTTCCGCTTTTTTCGAGCGAAAGCCAAAGCCGAAACAAACAAACCCTCAAGCAGAACATTGGCTAGATCCTCTAGCTCCTAGCTGGTTTTAATATGTTGGCTACTGTAGTGGTCTGCCCGACACGACTCGAGATGCTAGCGTGATGGGTCAGCACCTTGGCCCATGGATCAGCCCGGCCCAGCCCGGCCCGGCCTAATTAACTGTCGAGCCTTATCGGACGTGTCTAATCATATCGTGCCGGCCGCATGTTTGGCCACCACTATTCCTCCTCCCCGTTGCTTTCCTGGGGAACCGCGAGACCCATCTCCCTCCTCTCGTTTTCCTTCCCCGCACGCCCCAACAAATCAGCCTCTCTCACCCTCTCAAGCACCCTCTCGTTCCAGTCTCCCAATCGAATTCACAGCCCAGAGTCGGATTGGATCGAGCCGACGAGTCGTTCAGGCGCGGCGGCAGCGGCGCGCTGTGATTCTCCGGCGTGGAGCCACGAGGTCAGGATCGGATCAATTCTCCTCTTGTTTATCGCGTCAATTCTGGGCTCGAGCCGCGGCATTTGTTTGTCGCTGGCGCGTGGGAGTCGTTGGCGAGATGTTTCGCGGCTTTCAAGCACCCATGTCCTGTTCGTGTTCGGCACCAAAATTCGTGGACAAAAGCTCCAGATTTCTCCGCTTTTTTCCCCCCTCTCACCCCTCGCTCGTCAATGTTCTGTGCCGCGCCTTTGGAATCTTCCAACCATCGAATTTTTCTTTCCCCTTACTAATTTCTGTCCGGATGGTACGGGCCTGAAACGAGAGGAACGAACACGAACTCGTCGTCGATGCTTAAACGCCCATTCTTTTTGGAACATTTGTTCCCTTGCGCTACAAAGAATTCCCGTCGTTTTTCCTCTCGTTTCCTGCTCATTTTTGCACAGCGACGAGGCCCCGCCATTTGCCGCTCGCTCGCTAGCCGTTGGGATCGCTCCAACGGCCACGTTTTCCCCCACCACGAATCCCTCTTTTCCTGGCTTCAATGAGCGTAAAAACGCCGCCTTTTTACCCCTACGAAAAGTCCATCTTCCTCCCATTTGCATTAGTTTTACTAACATCGCGTCCTACGCTGCAGTTTTAACCTCGCGGCAGGGGAGGGGAGGGCAGGGCAGGCAACCACTGTAGCGACGGTACTTTAATGAGGACTTGCCTGTACTAATCATCGTAATTAAGCCACTGGTTAGTCATCCTTAACCCCAGTGGCCTTCGCCACGGGCGCCCCTATCCCCAATTAATCTGCTTCTCTCTCTCTCTTACATCGTAATTAAGCCACTGGTTAGTCATCCTTAACCCCAGTGGCCTTCGCCACGGGCGCCCCCATCCCCAATTAATCTGCTTCTCTCTCTCTCTCTCTCTCTCGAGCTAGAGCTAGAGCTACCTCTGTGGCAGCAGTCAGGTTGGCTTCGCCATTACTTGGCTTGCAGGAGCTGGGAGTGGAGTTCCCGTGAGGTGGAGACCAAGCCATGAGTGACTAGTCACCCCCAACCCGCTCCCGAAAGAGACGCTCCAATTCCTACGCATAATAAATAATAAATAATCCCAGAAAGAAAACCACCCTCAATTGCTCTCCCTTTCTTCTTCTCCTCCCCTTTTTACCAACCGAATCCCATTGCCAAGCCTTCGATCTGGTTCGTGCCCTGCGATCCCGGGTTCTTGAATTCTCTTTACTTGTTGCGCGGGATTGATGGTTCTTGGCTGGTTTCATGTCCTAACATTGGATTGGGATTGTTCTTGTTCTTGTCCTTGTTTGTTGTTGCATCGGCAGATACTGACGGTGGATTGGTGGTGGCTTCTTGGCGCTGTCAATGCGGGTGGATTTGAGCCGTGCTGGTGGTTGCGCGGATCGACGCCTGCGAAATTCGGACGCCGGGGGCAGTGCTGCTGCGGAAATCTGACCTGCCCGCGGAGAAGAATTATGCTAATGGTCACGGTGATGCAGTGGTAAGGCGCAAAGCGGGGGCGATGCCGCCGGCGCCGCCGGCTCCTGCTACCCCGAGGAGGCACCCGTCGCCGAATGCCGGGCGGGCGTCGGCCGCGGCAGCGGCTGGGTCGCAGGCGAAGAGGTCCCAGTCCACCGAACCGAGGCCGGCGACCCCGTCGAGGCTGTCTTCCGGCGGCTCGAGGGCGACTACCCCGTCCAGGATTTCTGCCCCGACATCGCCGTCGTCCGCGCCTTCCAGCCCGTCCTCGTCGTCCTCCAGCTCGTCCACGCCGGTGCGTGATGCCGCCTCAGACACGCAAAGTGCTCCGAGAAGGTTGTCCAGTGGCCGGGCTCCTGATGGGTTGTGGCCGTCAATGCGGACTCTATCTTCTTCTTTCCAGCTCGACTCAAAGGGAGGAAGGATTAGTAGTTCTTCTGCAGATCAGACCAAGACAAGGGATGCATCAGCAGCTGATAGGAAGAGGAGCCCGTTGAGAGGGAGGAGTACCACTGAGCAGTCAGAAAATCCGCACGCTAAGGTGATTGACCACCATCGCTGGCCTGCTATGATGGGGGGCAGGGTGTCTGTCAGCGCAATGTCGAAGAGCGTGGATCTCACTGATAAGATCAATAGGCCAGCTCTATCGTCGATTCCATCACGCGGCGTTTCACCAAAGAGAACAATGCTATCATCCGCTGCAAATACCTTGTCAAGGAGTATCGATCTTGCTGATAAAATTGATCGATTAGTCTCTTCGTCGATTTCATCGCGAGGGGGTTCACCAAGGAGATCACCTGCTTCAAATGTCACAACTGATATGTCGAAAAGCACGAGTGTTGGGAAAGATGTCAAACCCACATCCTTGGCAATTCCATCACGAGGGATTTCTCCAGTGAGAACAGCTGCATCAGGTGGCACAAGGGCCCTGTCAAAGAGCATGGATCTTACTGAAAAAAATAACAGTACACTCTCCTCGGCAGTTTCATCACCGGGGATTTCACCAAGTGTGTCAGTTTCAAGTGTGTCTAATGCTACATCGCAAACTACAAAGTCTTCTGAGAAACTTAATGGACATGTTTCCTGCTCAGCCTCATCACGGGGACTTTCACCTAGAGGAACATCAACACCTGGTGGCCTTGGTGCTATATCAAAAAACATAGACTTTCCTGAAAAAGATAAGAGACCAGCCTCCTCATCAGCTTTATCAAGAGGGAATTCGCCAAGAAGGCGACTTGCTTCCGATGGTGTTAATGCTATTGTGAAAAATATGGATTTTGCAAAGAAGGATAGCAGACCAGTCATCTCATCAATTCCATCTCGAGGGGTTTCCCCAAGAAGAAGACTTGCCTCTGATGGTGTTGATGCTCTATCAAGAAGCACAGATTTTTCTGAAAAGGATAACAGACCATCCACCTCATCATCTGCATTCCGTGGGATTTCTCCACGAAGAAGGCTTGCTTCTGATGGTATCAGTGCTATATCAAAAGGCATGGACTTTGCTGATAAAGCTAACAGGCCATCAACCTATTCAGCGGCATCACCAGATATTTCACCAAGAACTCGATTAGTGTCTGATGATGTTGGTACTGTATCAAATAGCGTGGATTTTGCTGATGAAGATAATAGACCATCAACCTCATCTGCTGCATCACGAGGTATGTCACCAAGAAGAAGGCTTGCATCTGATGGTATCAATGCCATTTCAAAAAGCATCAACTTCACAGAAAATGATGCCAGAACTGTGCCCACTTCAGTTGCGTCTCGAGGGATCTCAACATTAAGACGCCTTGCGTCTGATGGTATTGATACTTTATCAAAGAATAAAGAACTTCCTGAAAAAGATACCAACCTTGCCACCTCGCCAGCTGCATTGCGAGGTCTTTCACCAAGAAGACGACTTGCGTTTGATGGTGTCAATACTACATCAAAGAGCATGGATCTTGCTGACAAAGATACCAGACGACCTGCCACCTCATCAGCTGCATTGCGAGGGGTGTCACCAAGAAGACAACTCGCCTCTGATGTTGTAGATTCTATGTTAAAGAGCACAAATTTTACTGAGAAAGATTCCAGACCTTCCACCTTGTCAGTGGCATCACGAGGGATTTCACCAAGAAGACGACTTGCTTCTGATGGCGTGAATGCTTTAATGAAGAGCGCGGATTTTGCAGATAAAGACTACAGGCCATCAACCTCATCAGCTGCATTCCGGGGGACTTCACCTAGAAGCAGTGTTACCTCTAAGTCCATCAATGCCGTATCGAGAAGCATGAATTTTGCTGACAAAGATTGCAGACCATCCACCTCATCAGGTGCATTGCGTGGGACTCTTCAGAGAGGCAGGCTTGCCTCTGATGGCATTAATGCTCTATCAAAAGTCATGGGCACTGCTAACAAAGATAGTGCACAATCTATCTCATCAGCTGCATCTGGTGTGACTTCAGAGAGTAGACTTGATGAGACTAATGCTCTAGTAAAAGGCATCGATTTTGCTGAGGAAGTTAGTATGACAACCCCAGATGGTTGTAATGGTGATATTTCAGAAAGTGTGGATTCTGATGACATAGGCACATGTGCAGCCTCCTTGTCCATTGCATCACAAGAGAGATCACCAAGCAGACCTGTTTCTGATGGCACTAATAATATTTCACAGACTGTGGATGCAACTAAAAAATATAACAGAGCGATCTCGGTAAAGATTCCATCTCGAGGGACTTCTCCAAGAAGGCGGCTTGCATCTGATGGCATTGATACTATATCCAAAAGCATATCTTTTGTTGAGAAAGATAAGAAACCCATAACTATGTCAGCACCGTCACGTGGAATGTCGCCAAGAAGAACGGCAAGATCTGATATTGCTAATATAATGTCAAAAAGCACGGATTTTTCTGAGAAATGTAATGGACCAGTATCTTCATTAGTTCCATCACGAGTGATTTGTACAAGAAGAATACTGGGACTGGATGGTGCTAATGCCATGTCAAGAAGCATGGATCTGACTGATAAAATCAGACAACCAATCTCTTCAACAGTGCAATCATGTAGAGTTTCACCAAGGAAAATGCCTTTTGCTGATGACAGAGTAAAAGGCCCTGAACTTTTGTCAGGTGTTGTCGGGAGCCCAGGTTATGCCGATGGAAATGAAAGTCAAGAGGAGAACGCTGGTTCAAGTCCAGATGCGCCTTCAAATAGTTCAGAAAAATTTGCACCTCCGAAGCGGTTGGCAAGGACATTGTCTTCACCATCACGTGGTCTAGTACGCCCTTCGTCACCAAACAAGGCTTCATCAACATCATCATTTGCCTCTAGGAGGTTGCCGAGCCCATTAAGGACTAGACCCTCAACACCTGTCTCACCATGTAGTTCTGGTAGATCTGATGCTGCCTCTTCTATTCTTAACTACATCAGTGATGCAACAAGAGGAAAGAAGAGCCCAAGCCACATGGAAGATGCCCATCAGTTGCGCCTCCTATACAATAGGAACTTGCAATGGCGTTTTACAAATGCTTACCTAGACGAAATGTTATCAATTCAGAAGATGGGTGCTGAGGTAAATTATGTAGCATTACTTCTTCCCATTACACTTATGATAGTATCAGTGCCCATTTATCTCAGTTTTTTATTTTTTGCCATATTCTGTTAGGGAGTTAGAGAAAATGCTATACTAATGTTTTGTCTAAATCCAAGTTCATTTTATTCTGTGATATCCTCATTCTTATATGTGTTCAAGCTGTACATAAGCTGAGTTTGTTTTCTTACTTGATTTATTCATTTGAAGCAGATTATGCTCTACAGTGTATGGGATGCTAACGCAAGGATGTGTGAATCTATGGTTATGAAAAGGAGTTATGTACAAAGGCTAAGGCAAGAGGTCAAATTGGGCATAGTGTTGAAAGAGCAAGTAAGATCTGTTGATATTTCTGATATGTTCATTGGCCGTGCATGGCTCTTATTTTCTTTTGATGGTTAGGCTAAGATTGGAAATGTGATTGTAGAAAGGTTTGTAGAATAACTTACAATGTGGCATTCTGTTTTAAACATTAGTTAAGTACTTTCTTCCATCAGAACGAAAATGCATCATCACTAAAGTAGCAGCAGAAGAAGTTCGTATTTTTACCTGCCTTTTTGGAAAAATATAAGAGAATGAGTGTAAAATTTTGTGATCATGTCTGGTTGTTCTAGATATGTTGTCCCTGTAAGATGGTTGCTTTGTTTGTGAGAATATGTTCATTATACATAAATGTGGCCTGTTAGAATAGGAGTTAGAATAGAGACTTTTTTGTATTTCCTTATCTGGCTTTTGTATTATTGCCTTATCTGTATATAGCATACACCTCTTGTACTCCTATATATATTGCCTATTGGGCATCTTCAATATACACACAATATTTATAACATGGTATCAGAGCCAAAGGTTCTAAACCCTAACCTCTAACCTAGCTTCAGATCCGTTTCCGCTGCCCGCTGCTCCCGGGAGGAGCTTCTCTGTTCCCGGGGGCGGCCACATTAGTAATAGTTTTTTTCCTCGTGGAAGCAGCAGCAGCAGCATCCGGTTCTTGGCCGTCGCCTGTCCGCGCCACCGCTCCAGATCGGGCCGCCTCCGAACCTCCCGCCTGGATCCGGCTACCCCGATTTGAGTTGCCCCCGGCCCGAGCCCGAGCGACGCTGACCTCATCACCACACGGAGCTTCCCCGTGCGAGCAGCGGTAGCAGCGCGCTCCTCGTGTTCCGCCGCGAGGTGCACGAACCCTACGCCTCCATGTCCGGGTGGGACGCGACATCGCCGTCCGCGCCTGCCTCTGGCGGGCGTTGTGTGCGCGCCAAGATCGCCGCGCTCGTCAAGCTGCTGCTCCCGCGGCTCCGCCTCTCTGGCTCCATCCTGGCGTTCTCTCATGCGCCTCCCGAAGGCCCGCCGCCTCTTCTGCGCCACGAGAGCCCTCGCTCCTGCCGCTGCTCCCCTGCAAGCGGTGCAAGAAGCTCAACAGCCCTCACCGCCAGCTTGGCGTCGGCCTTGGCGACGCCCCTGGATTTGGCCCCGTCTTCATGGCTATCCTCAGCTGGAGCAATGCGAGGAGAGTCTGGGTGGGGAAAAAAGGAAGGGAAAAGGAGAGAGACAGAGTCTTGCTCTGCTCACGCAAGGGGATAACACAACATCATAGGAGGAGAGAGACAGAGTATTGCTCTGCTCACGCAAGGGGATAACACAACTATGATGCTTTCTCTTTGTTTGGCTGTGGGATGCTATTGGGATGGTTCGTCTATTAGGATGGTCCTGCTGCTAGTTATCCTTAGGCTTTTCTTTCTTTGTGTCTTTTCTTCCGCTGCATCCATCCAAGTCTGTATCACTCAATTTTTGAGTTCATCTAAGCTATGCGAGTCCATAAATTTATTGTCATTCATAAAAGCATAGGAATTCCCTTATGCATGGCAGCAGTCGCCACTCCCGTCTTCTTTCTGAGCCGCGTGCAGATCGTAGAAGTCATTATGATGCCACCGCTTCTCTTTTAGCCGCCGCCCCAAGCTTCTAAGGCTGCCGCGCTTCTTCTGCACCGCCGCTGTCTTGGGTTTCGATCTGTGCTGTCATACTTCCATCTATTCCTATTCGGCTTGATTTGACAGCTCCCTCTATTCATGTCGGTTTTATCATATTCTTCGTCGTGTTGCCGCGGTCGACTTTCTCAGCCGCTGCACCTTGTGCTTTATGGGTTGTTGCACGACCCCGGATGAGAGATCTTTTGATACTCAATATATTTTCCAAGAGTTGCATGCTACGACGACATTATCAAGACTCGAACTTTTGATTTTTCCATATTTTAGTGTCAACCCTTTCCAAATGCAATGCTATTGCATACGCCTTGCATTTGAGGGGGGTGTTAGAATAGGAGTTAGAATAGGGACTCTTTTGTATTTCCTTATCTGCCTTTTGTATTACCTTATCTGTATATGGTATACATCTCTTGTACTCCTATATATATTGCCCATTAGGCCTCTTCAATATACACATAATATTCTTAACATGGGCCACTTTATATCTTCCTTTCCAAACCTTGCTTTTCAAATGGTTGGAAGACTTCATTTTATGTTTCTATACTAGTTTTTCGTTAAGCAAACTCCAATGTCTGAACATATGAAGTTGCAGAAGTGCTTACTATTCTTCCACACATGCTAAAGTTACTTGTATCAAGGCTTGTGTTGCCTTTTAATTTTGACCTGGCTATTGCATCTTTGGTTATCATGAATGCAGATGGACTACCTCGATCACTGGGCAGCGTTGCAAACAGAACATTCCACTTCTTTGTCTGGTGCAATTGAAGCTCTTAGAGCAAGTACATTGCGTCTTCCGGTTACAGGAGGAGCAAAGGTATTAACAGTTCCCTTTCCAAGACATTCTCATGAAGCGCTGCTAAAATTAGAAAACATACTACTTAAGTGCCATGACTCTTGGGGGGAAGGCTAACTTGTCTACATGCTAAACAAGTTATCTCTTTAAGTACTCCTTTTTGCTGTTGTATCTGTGAAATGCGCAGTGATGCTTATTGTGTACCTCTTGCAGGCTGATGTACTTACTGTTAAGAACGCTGTCAGTTCAGCAGTTGACATCATGCAAGCAATGGGTTCATCCATTTGCTACTTGCTATCGAAGGTACAACTAAATGGTCCTTTTACTACTACTGCTGCATGACAACTTTGGTGAAATTGATGTGTTTCAGCAGATGAAAAATAACTTATTTGTTTTGTCCTGAAATAATGACATATACTTACCATTCTAACTTGGTATTTCAATTCATGCAAATTTAATTATAGCAGAGGTGAATAGAATGATAGGACAGGTTGTGATTGTTGTACTTGTCATTAAGAAAAAAGTAAATCTGTAAATAGCATAGACAGACTGCCATTGCTTGAGCAGATAACCATTCAATTATTTTGTTAGTTCTGATTTTTAGACTTGTGAATTGCGATAAGTGCTGGTTGTGGTATCATGGGACTATAATGATGGTACCTGTAAGATGGTGGATGACATTATCCAGTTCTGGCCAAGCTGGTAGCACATTGATCAGTGAAACCATGATAGTGTATGGAGGAAATTTAGCTATCCTTATGCAAATTTAACTATTCAGTCTGTTCTTTCCTTCAGAATCTACTCTGTCAAATTGCTGGAAATTGTCATCTGAGCTCTGGCATTAATATGAAAGGGGATGATGCTTTTTTATGCTTTGCTACACTGTATATTGATTTATTAAGTACCAACACCTTGTGTGGTAATTAAGCATTCCCAGTAAAGAACAATGAAGTTCAGGTCTAATCATTGGATCATGTTCTGCAGTTACAGTCTACACACACTCTGGTTACAGAGCTTTCAGCTTTTGCTGCTAAAGAAAGTACCATGCTTAATGAGTACAGAGAGCTCTTGGCTACAGCGGCAGCGCTACAGGTACAAGCTTGATTTTTCTTTTATTCATCTCATTATCATTTCTCTGGTTCTGTTAGGCCTTAGGATTCATTGTCTGATGAATGCTACCTGCATGTATCAAATATATTGTTTAGCTTTGTAAGGAGTAATAAACATGAAATATTTTATCTATTCCTAATTGTATCCTTGCAGAGGATAATCTGTTTTTTTTAACAATAAATTGATTGTGAAAGCCTCAAAGGTCACAAATGCTCGAACAGTTCGATAAGATCCTAATGTGATGTTGAGTCACTGACTGAAACATGTTGAATATGTATATAGCTTAGGGTGTTCGAATTGTGTCTAAATAATTAGACAACATGGGATACTAGTGTTCCTCTCCTACTTTTTTATTCATTTAATTCTTGAATTAACTCAAAGTTCCTTCTTTTCTTTAAAGAATTATGCCTTCCTTAAAATATCATAAACAGTTCTTGTAGATTGAGCACCCTTTTCAAGGAAATAGAGAATAGCTGGAACATTTAAATAAGTTTGATTCTTTATCGGATGACCTACCTTGTAAATGTTATATTGGTCTTTGACCCATTGGAATAGAGAATGTTTTCTTTCCAACATGGTATCGGAGCTAGGGTTAGGGTTTCCCACGTGACCGCCGCCGCCAGCCGCCGCTACCGTGCTCCTCTGCTCTGCTTCTCCACGCGTCGTCTCTTCTTCGCGTGTGCCTGAAGCAGAGGCTATGTTTCTCTTCCCCGCCGAATCTCGCACCCCCCTACCAGAAACGCACCCCGCCACCGGATCCGTGCCCCCCGCTGCCGGATCCACATGCACTCGAGCCAGACGCCGCTCGGACCCCCGCGCCTCCCCTGCTCAGCCTTCTTCCAGATACGATCTTCATGATCGTCACACTGTTAGGCCTACTGAGTGTTACGGCTTGTAGCCGTTGCTCTTTCTAAGCCTACGACCTACCGTGAAGCTGTTGCTCACCCTGAGTGGTAGCTCGTGATGTCTTATGAGATTGTTGCTTTGGAGCATACTAGCATTTGAGATCTTGTGCTCTAACCTGGGTGTGTCACTCCTATCACGTGGAAGTGGGCGTACAACAACAAGACCCGCTCGGATGGTTCCCTTGAGCGCTACAAGGCTCGTCTTGTGGTGCATAGTTTTCAGTAGGAACTTGGTCGTCACTACGATGAGACCTTCGCTCCTGTCGCCCGCGTGACCATTGTTCGCACTCTCCTTGATGTGGCCTCTGTTCGAAAGTGACCCATCTCTCAGCTAGACGTCAAGAATACCTTTTTGAATGGCGAGCTGCGTGAGGTCTACATGCAGCCGCCCCATGGGTATTATGTCCCTGATGGTATTGTTTGTCGCCTTCATCGCTCTCTATGGGTTCAAACAAGCCCCTCGTGCTTGGTTTGATCGTTTCTCTGTTGTCATTGTTGTCGACTTCTCCACCAGTGATCACGATGTTGCCCTCGTTGTACACACCTCTCCTCGCGGTCAGACGCTCCTCTATGTGGATATTGGAGATGACTCTCGGTACATTACCTTTGTGAAGGAGCATCCTAGTGTGCAGTTCTTGATGTCTGATTTGGGTTTTCTTCGTTACTTCTTTTGGATTAAGGTCACTTTTACGCGTAAGCGCTACTACCTTTCCCAGGAGAAATACATTCAAGATATCTTTGCTCGCGTTTGTTTCACTGATTAGCTTATGGTGGATACTCCTATGGAGCTTAGTATTCATCTTCGGCCTACAGATGGTGAGCCTCTTGATGACCTCACTCGCTACCGCCATCTTGTCGGGAGCCTCGTCTACCCTGGGATCACTCTATCTGACATTTCTCACCTAGTTCACATCCCGAGTCAGTTTGTCCCTGCTCCCATTTAGTTCCACTACAGTCACCTTCTTCGTGTTCTGCAATATCTTCGCGGGACCATCACTCGTCGTATTTTATTTCCTCGCTCCAGTTCTCTGTAGCTCTAGGCGTACCTTGATACGACCTGTGCTAGCAATCATTCTGATCGTCGGTCTCTTTCTACCTATTGTGTTTTTCTTGGTTCATCTCTAATTGCCTGGAAGACCAAGAAGTAGACTGTCATTTTCCATTCGAGTGTTGAGGCTGAGTTGAGAGCCATGGCGTCGTTAACAACTGAGATCACCTGGTTTCGGTGGCTACTTGAGGACTTCGGTGTTTCAGTTTCTGCGCCAACTCCTCTTTTATCACATAACACTTGTGCGATCAGTATTGCTCGAGATCTAGTAAAGCATGAGCTTACCAAGCACATTGGATAGATGCTTCGTACACGAGATCCCAAGTGCAAGACCAAGTTATTACTCTTCGTGCCTTCGGAGATTCAATTAGCAGATTTCTTCACCAAGACACAAACTAGAGCTCGGCATAGTTTCTACCTCTCCAAACTCAATGTTGTTGATACACCATGAGTTTGAGAGGGGGTGTTAGATATGTATATAGCTTATAGTGTTCTTTGCATATTAACCTACCTTGTATATGTTATATTAGTCTTTGGACCATTGGAATAGAGAAGGTTTTCTTTCCAACAAAACATACGCATGGTATTAAGTTTTTTTTCCCACTTTGGCTGGAAACAGTTTTGCACAAAAATGTTATGGTCCTGAGTTCCTGACAATCTACTCATTTGATCACCGAGTGCACTATATTAATAGAGTAAATTCTTTATATGATCAATGTCTGAAAACCATGGTCCTATTGTTGCTTCTGATGAAAGTATAAAATATAGCTACATCTTCGTGCTACAGTAGGCCCTAGGCTGCTCCTCATGCTTCCAGCTGCAATACCGAAGGATGTGCTTTGCTGTTCAATTTAACTTATACCTTATTTTCCCCTGAACAGGTCCAAGAGTCCAGCCTAAGGACACAACTCATACAACAAACAGAGTGAACAACTCAATGTCCTGTATGTCTAACAGAAGATAGAGGTAACACCATTCATTAGTTTTCTGTAACTGTACGGTGCATATTGTGTATCTTTAGTTTCTTTTTTCCCCCATTTTCTTTTTCATTTTCTTTTCCTTCCTTAGGTGTTCCCCCATTTCTTTTCATTTCTACCTCCCCATGCGCGCCCTTTTTCTATTTGTACAACTTACATGGAAGAGAAGTGCAGCAACACGAAATCATGGATTAATCCATGATGACGAGCCTGTCAATGTCAAATGTTGTTTGTATAGCAACCTACAAACTGAGGGTGTCAACGTACCGAAAACTCAAAGCCTGTTGTAAATTATAGCAGTTCTCTGCCCTTTGGTGTAATGCCTTCGCATCTTACTTGTATTGCCGTAACATTGTAGTAGCAGTAGCAGATTATTTATTTCAGGTTCCCAATCCAAGCAGGGGCAACCAGAACCTCTAACCTAACACTAGTACACTATATACTATAGAGTAGTGGGTGACAGGTTCCTGACACTGACTTCATTTACCGACAGGTGTAACCGCTGTTTCAAGAGAATATGTTAATGTTTTCTTGATATGTAGCGTTTCAGTTTTCTGAAATGATTTCTTCTTTTTATCGCTTCCAGCAGCTTTTGTTTTGCTGGAATTGTATGCCAAAAATCTGATTTTGGTGTTATTTTATGGACTATTTTGTGCATGCGCTGGCTGTGCTATGCTGCCTGCACATGGAGGCACATAAGCGCCCGGCGTATTGTCGCCTTTGGTGCATGGGTGAATCTTGCATTGGTAGTACTAGGACAATTGATGTTGATTGCTGAACATAATTTGGTCCCCAAAGAATGTACTAGTTTAAGCCTTACGCCATATCATCGTGCATTGCTTAGGCTGATGGCTAGCTCCTAAATGTAATTTTGTTTTAATATGATAGCGGGACATTTTCCTCTTGACTTTTGCTGTATTATATTGTTCATAGCGTTGAGTTGCTATCATGCTGCAGATCGGTAGTTTTGTCGATCGTGCATCGCGCCAGTTTGTACTGGAGATTTTCTTCTTCTTCTTCTTCTTCTTCTTCTTCTTCTTCGAGAATTCTGCTAGAGATAGCTAGGTGGTTCAGTGCTTGATGGCAGCACACTTCGGCGTGCATATTTCATCCGTGCTAGGTATCATACGACTTGTTTGGAAACGGAGAGATCATACGACTTCCGCAGTGAACGACGACTCCGCGCGGCCAATCGGCAACGGTGCGTGGCCCAATCTGGTTGCTGCCGTTGGGCTGCGCAACCAAAGACGGGGAGAGGGAGGGGGTGCGATGCGAACGGCTGGTCTCTTCTGAAAATTGGTTTTTGGTTGTACTAGAGGGCTCAACAGTTAGGTTCGAGAGGTTGCTTTTAAAATAAAAAATATATAAAATAATCCTAAGTATAGTAACAGTTTGTTTGATGCTGTTTAAAGTAATTAACAATATTTAACGATAATTGATGATTATTAACGACGATTAATAAATATTTATTATAACAAATAATTATTATAATGAATTTGACGACAACCAACGATAGTTAACAACAAGTGACGATAATTAATAATATTTGACGACAACTAACGGTAGTTAACGACAAGTGACGATAACTAACGACATTTGACGACAACTAACGACAAATTGACCGCAATTAATATAATTAACTACAAACAATTATTACAGAAATAATTGCAATAAATAATTACAATAAACAATTATTACAGTGCATAATTAATACAATAAATAAATAATTACTACAAAACATTATTACGGTGAATAATTAATACAACAAATTATTACATAAATAATTATTTGACGACGATGTGTTGTTTTTTATTACAAAATTTGAATATTTCATGCTCCCTCCACTTTTTTCTGGACTTAGGACCGGCATCGACAGTGTTAGACACCCCCACCCTCATATGTACCCCAAAAATAAAGAAGTAGCAAAGAAAAAAGAGCAACCATTAAGAAGCAAAGATGTACCAAAAAGGATACAAAATACTAAAGCAATTTGACCTAATTATCTTAATATATACCAAAAAGAATCCAAATAAGTAAATAGCAATATAAAGTCCTCTGTATATGATTCAGGAAGCATAATAAGCAAAGCAAAGATTTCAGTTACATGATACTGATTTCCTTGTTACTATAATGTTAAAAATATGCCTTGCTCACTGATATGCTATTAGAGATCACAATTCACGGCAGTGGATACCACAATTCACTCATGCAGCCCACCAAGAATTAGGACATCATAATTTTGTGGGGCAAAATGTCAAAACAACATAGGCAAAGATGATATGCTCTTCTAGTCATTATCATCACCGGCATCTCAATTCATCTTAAGCATCAATCAACATCCTAGCATCTCATTACTCATTGAAATCAAGGTAGGCTCAAATATCAATTCTTGTATAAGTAGTGGATTAACTGTAGAAGACATGCATGCATGTGATGCTTTGAGTAGATAGTATATAAAGGTTGCTCTCAAATTTAGTTTCATCATTGAGCTATTGCTATAGATCTTGAGTAGTATCATGTTCTGATCGGTTTTTACCCATGTGTGTAGCAATCTGAAAATAACTAGCATGAATAGGACTTATTCCGTTCTTGCAACTATGCATCATGAATAGCTCTGGCATGAGAGATCTAGACCATGCTAGAGTAATAAGAAATAAGCATCAATGCTCAGAATACATATTCATCACTGCATGTTATTTTCCTCAATTAGTGAGTCTATTTCATCAAGAAGAATCATTGAGAACGAAACTTAACAATATAATGCTACTTAGTTAGATCATGATCTCAATACATGATTCATGTAAGCATCATGCTTAAAGTTCATACCTAGATCGTCAATTAGTACCATGGCAGCATCAAACATGCAACAAGTCATCCATCCATCCATTCATCCATGCATCATACCCAAATAGGAGCTAGGAGCTAGAGGTGGAAGAAGGCCAAACCTGGAAGGCTAGGAGTCGGTCGGAGTTGTTGCGGTGCTGAGCACCACTCCATCTCACAACCGGCAATGTTGGTAGAACCGAGGTGGAGCAGGCGAGGACGAGAGGCGGGAGAGGATAAGACCAGAGGGAGGTCGCGGTGGCGAATCGAGCTAGCTCGACATCGGGCGCAACCACAGGAGCGACGGAGACACCAACCGGAGGCGAGGAGAAGAGGAGGCGCAGGTTGCTGGGCTGGGGCGTGGCAGTGGAGGCGAGGAGAAGTAGAGGGTGGCTCCAGGGAGGAGGAAGGGAGGGTAGTGTGTGGGCGGCGGCGGCTGGGAGGAGGAGGAGAAGGACGGGACACCGCTTGGGGGAGGAGGAGAAGAAGGGGGGCGAGGAAGCGCCGCTCGGGGGAGGAGGAGGAGGGTAGCCACGGCCGATCCAGATCTGGATCTAGATCCGTGGGTAGGAGGGCGCCGGGGAGGAGGAGGCGGGCGGGGGAGGAGGAGGAGGCCGACGGGGAGGAGGTCGGCGGGGAGGGGAGGAGGTGGGTGGGCGTGCAGGCGTGGGAGGAGGGAGCCGAGCGGCCAGGGGCGGCGTGGGGGGTGTGCTGGCGGGATTTTATGTAGTATTCGGCGGGTAATTACCGCTTCGGCTGCGGAAGCTCTCCGTAAGCGGCTTCCTGCTTCCAGCTTCCGCGCGTTGAGACCGGAAGCAACTTCTACGAAAAGCTAGCCGTTTGGTTTGGCTTCCAGCTTTTTCGAGCGAAAGCCGAAACAAACAGGCCATCAGTCTCAGGCCCGTAAGCTGCATGGTGGAGGAGAGCAATCAGTGCCCGAGTATTCACGCGCCGTGAAGCCCATAAAATCACCAGGCTATGAGCTCGCCCGGCCGAGGAAAGTGGAAAAGAAGAGGCTGGCAGGCAGGCAGGCAACCCATCCAAAAGTTGTCCAGCGCCGGAACATACGAGTTTTTGTTTCATTTGGTATTGATCGCCCTTTCAAATAGAAAATGCAAAAATAGCTATGCCCCTACTACACCCCCACCGCCCAGAGCCGGCCTACCGCGCCCCGACGGTGCGGCACCCCCACCGGAATCGGCACAGTGCAGTGGACGTACTGCTACAATGCCCACCGCTGTACAGTGAACAGTGTCCAGCAACGAAAATCGGTACAGTACCGTGAATGTTGCTACTAAAACTTTCGTTGCGGCACAACAGTTTCGTTTTTAGCCGATTACTCAGAACATACCGCTACTAAAAGTTTGCTTGAAGCTTCCAGGAGGTCGAAATAACCATTGGAACTTGAAACGCGCGGAAACATAGACCAGATTCGAGGAAATCAGTTTAACCAGAAAGAAATCACTTTTTTTTGGTAGAGAGAAAAATCGCACGACACCCTCTTATTAGGCTCCTATAGGCAAAGGCCAAATTCTGAAGTAACGAATAGATACAACTGATCCTCTCTACAACACTGGTTGGGAATGAGACAACGCAAAAACAAAACCGTGTAGCCAACTACACCGCGCTGGACAATACAAGCAACTTCTTATCAGCTATCATTACTGGTATTGACTCATTCTCTGTTCGCACGATTCACTGCCAGCTTCATCTGTGAAATGCAAGATGCTTCTGGGCTCTGAGCTGTCATGCTGGAATGCTGAGATCGTGAGATGGCAGCTTCCAGCTTCTTGACATCATTGGGCTTCTCAATGCGTACCTTCATCATTTTCCAGTTTTGTTTTCTTTCCTTTCCTGCTCTTCAGTTCCAGTTGTCACTTTGAAGTTTGAACAAGGTTTAGTGATGTGGAATCTACATGATTACATGATCTTTGGTAACAGAGAATCCGATAATAAAAAAAAACCAGAATGAGTTTTTAGCCCCTATTTTGTTGTTCCAAAAAGATATTCAAATACGCAGTGAAAATCTGGAAACATCAAGAAAAGCACCAAAGGGAAATAGATTCAGCTAACTGTGGGATATAATGCAAAGACAGTATTGTCTAAAAGCATAGAGTACCCTTCTTAAAAAAACATAGAATACCTTATTAAATCAGAGAAGACACCCTTGCCCTTTACAGCTCAGTCAAACATTTGCTGAGACTTCTGTCTCAGACTCCTTACTTTCCTCCAGTTGTTCTGTCACAGGTTCATCCCCATCTGGTTGGTCCTCTGATTGGTCTATTTCTTCTTTCACGGTAACCTTTTTGTTCAACTCATCCTGTTCTTTCTGTATAGCTGCCTTATTGGGCACAAGAACCACATATATAGTCCTCTCCGCGAAATTTTTGCTTTCTTCTGTCGCTAGCTGAAATATGAACAAAATTAAAAGCGTGCAACAACCCAATTCTACCCTTAGGATAATAAGTATTATAGCTAAAAGTGAAGAACAAAGAGCATTCGCTCTGAAGATGAATGAATTAAATGCAAGCAATAAAAGGCGGATTAGTGCTCTTTATACCAGATATGAAAAACAAGGTATAACCAGATTACCTCACCAACATCATTTTGGAATCTTCTGATAAGTTCAATTGCTTCTTTTTTATATAAGTTTTCCCGGCCTTTCAAGCTCACCATTATCTTAACCTAAAAGGGTGGTCTCAAGTAATAAGTTACACAACAACAAAAAAAAGGCAAAACAAACATAATTCTTATCACCTTGTCACCAACTTTAAGAAACTTTCTTGCAGCTTTAAGCCTCACACTGTAATCATGAATGTCAATGTTGTACCTGGGACGCAAATACATCAGTTATTATTTAGGAGTCTTCTGCTGCCACAAACAAATCATGTTCCAACCAATCTGTCTACAGAATTCTTGCAATTCCATAATGTACAATGCTCAAGCCAGCTCCAACCAAGTCCATCCTAATAATTCCAGTTTTTACTACTAATTCACTCAATTTGCTAGAAGCTTCTTCAGCTATGCAAGGTAAACGTGAAAGTATAAAGATTTATCCTTCTGAATAGGGGCGGAGCCAGGAATTGGACTGGGGTGAAAAAATAACTCACATAATAATTTGGCCGTTTTTCGTGGTACAGGCGTACAGCTGTTCTGCTATGTTTTTGGTAGACAAGGCACCAAGCTTGAATTACTACTTTTTTTCTTCTTGATGACTGAACTACCGAAGCACTCACAAACGGATAGAAATTATAACCCATATTATCATGTAATTTTCCTGTAGCAACTAAGACCTAATTAGTACATTTATACCATAAATTGGAGAATTGGAGAGTAAAGCACCAAATCATAAAACTACATACCAATGATCATAAGCAGTACCTAGTGAGTTCATTCACTATTGATTGATTTGAAACAAAAAGGGAATTTATTCGCCACGTAACTTGCTAAAAGAAAAAGTGACATGATGCGTACCCCATTTTCAGCTCTTTCAAGCCCATACGTTTTGCTGCAGAGAGTAAACATCAAAATCCATCACCTTTACATTGTTATCAACAAGACAACAAGGATGCAGGAAAAAAAAACTCAAGTTAGAAATGAAAAGTTTACCAACGGATCTTTTCTGCTGAATTCTCTTCTTCTTCTGTTGTTCGTACTTGTGTTTTCTGTACAGAACCAACAAAAATAAATGCATTTAGATGATCCTAAAGGGAAGAAATCTGAATAAGAAAAGCTGTGTGACTGTGCAGGCTACTGTAAAAAGGAAAAACCTTACTAGCAGTGGCAACCTAAATTCAGCAATCAAACGCATAAAAACTATCTGCCAATATAATGGACGACCACACGATGGAAGGCAAGCGTATTATAGGTTTAACATGAAAGTTCTGTGTACATATTTGACAAAGAGGTGAGGTAAGGTTTCCAGCAGACAGGACAGGAGTCACCGGACATTGTTACTTTAGCAACGAACAATCATGTCATGTGCGTTTACACTATAATTGTTTTACTTATGGCATGTTCATTTGACACCGTCAGGAGAAAACTTGTCAAGACTAAATGACCTCTTGCGGTTTGCATACATATTGCGCAATGCGTAACATTGTTTTACAAAATGGAACCAAAAAGATATTTAAAAGAATATTATCATTTAACCTAATTCTATAACGGAAAAATGATGGCATGTTAACTAAATTTGCACGAGAGCCTTCAAAATACAGGTTGGTCTGGTGGTGTTAACCGCAACATACTTGTAATCTTTCTCTTCAAAGAGTCGGAGTACCGGAGGATCTCCATCTAGCGACAAAATTGCCTGAAATAAGAAAGCATCAGTGATCCTAATTGGTGCAAATTGCAGCACTAATAACGAATGTCACCTAAGTAAGATCCAGGTAAAACTAAATATCTTTACTACTATAAAAGAATGACTTGGTGGTGGTAGTGGTGAGTCTGTCATCTACCCTCTCTTGATTTGATGATATTGTGGATAAATATGTGCATACATGTATAAGATACTTGAATGATCTTTTGTGTATAATTAGATTATCTGTGTTTATGACTTGTGATAAGATCTTATGTGGCTTGTTGATTGCATACAAATTATGTGTGAAACTTTTATTTGTAGGGATAATTAGCTTATTTATATTGGTTTTTTAAGTTTATAACTTATATTATGTTTTATTTGAAATCCGTTGCAACGCACGGGCACTCGGCTAGTATCTTGTGAAACATGAGTGCATATTGCAAAGTTAGTGCCCCTGCAGAGATAGCACTAAGTAGGATATGAAAACCCATTATTTACTGGTTGGCTACCGCTGCTTACATACTTTGTTACTCTGGAAACAAAATTTGGTAAACAAGCTGGTTT